>CM073447.1:30007500-31249336 GCA_037074515.1 Mimosa bimucronata | reverse complement strand
CAAGCTTTAAAGAAATACAAGCAAAGCATGGAATTGGATCCTCCCCATCCATCTTCCACTATTCATGAATCTCTCTTCTCTTTCCTCCTCACAACGCTCCTTCCTCTTCCTTCGCACTTCTTTCAGTAATTTCCTTCTTTCATTTCTCCTTCCTTATGTTTTCTTTTCAGTTTCTGCTCTCCTTGTACCTTCAATTTACATTCAATTTCTCCTTGTTTTGCCTCGGAATTTTCACCCCGCGCGTTCGCCTAACCTTGGATTTGAATTCTTTAGTTGCGAATAATGTTTTATAGTAGTAGTGAGATAAATTTTGCTCCCTTGCATCCTCGATCTGATTTCTGCTACCGATTTTAATATTCGATAACTGTTGCACGAAATGTATGTTTTCAGAATTCTCGCGGTTAAAGAACACGATCTGGTCGCTGATGAAGGGGAGAGACAAGGATATAGTCATAGCAAGAGGCGCCGGAGAGGAATCTCCGGCTGTACGGAAGCGTGAGCTTGACGGATTTGGCAATGGCAGGACTAAAATCCTTCATCCACCTATTGAAACATCTTGGGAGCTTCCCTCGGTGAAAGAGAAGAACTCTTCTTCATCGGTCAAGTCAGTGCTGGCTTTCCCTTTCAAGTTTCGGGAGTCTCTGAAGAAACTTCGAAGGAGTAAAAGTATTCAAATGATTTTAGAAGGACCTCGTGATTTCAAAGATGAACGAGTTGTTGACTCTTTCCGTGAAATTCTTTTTGTTGAGGGTCTCTTGCCTCCAAAGCACAACGATTATCATACACTTTTACGGCATGTCATCTAACTAATCATGCCTTTTTCTATGGCAGCGTCGCTTTTCTGATTTGCTTGTGCATGTGTTTAACATTGATCACTTTTGACTCATAAGGTTTTTGCGCATGAGGGATTACGATGTCCTGAAAGCCAAAGAAATGTTTCTGAATTTTCTGCAATGGCGGGAGGACTTTCAAGTAGATATGCTCCCCAAGGTGAATAATATATGAATCTAGGCATTATCTTGTGAGTTGATTTATTCTTTTTCCTAGAATGAAGAAAACTCCTTCCAATTCCCGGACTAGAAGGAAAATCATCCTGATTGAGAACGAGAAACACTTGTTCCAAAGACCTTGTTGTTTTAATTGACACATGCTGCTTATCAGTGGCTTTTAGTTTCACGTAACATTGTTTAAATGACGAATTCTGGTAAGGCTCTGGAATTGATTCTCTCCCGGATATATTTAGGAATTCAAATTCGCGGAGTACACGGAAGTAAAGAAATGTTATCCTAATGGGTACCATGGAGTTGACAGACATGGAAGACCACTGTATATAGAAAGACTTGGGATGATAGACCTTAAGAGACTGCTGGAAGTGACCACAATTGAAAGATTTATCAAATATCACGTGTCAGAGCAAGAGAAAACACTAAATGTAAGATATCCTGCATGCTCACTAGCAGTTCAAAGGCATATAGCATCCACCACTACTATCTTAGATGTAAACGGAGTGGTAAGCACATTAACAATAATTAATTAATTAATTAATTATGAGTTTCTGAACTTAGTATTTTGTCTCTCAATTGGCATGGTTATTTTCAAATCGCTACTGAATTTTAATGGCTCATATCCATTTTATTTTTTAAAATCGTTGTTAGGGAATGTCCAATTTCTCCAAGCCTGCTAGATATCTCTTTACAGAAATTCAGAAGATTGATAGCAGTTATTATCCTGAGGTATCTATATCAAATTTAAATTCATTGTATGAAGATCGATTAAATGCTTGCAAAGAAGTTGCACAAATGTTGGCTTGAGCTGATTACATGTTACTTTACGAACATTTGGTTGTAAGTTGAGTTGATTAACACATGTTTGAGGTTCTGTTGCAGACACTGCATCGGCTGTATATCATCAATGCCGGATCTGGGTTTAGGATGCTGTGGAAAGCAGTGAAAGCCTTTCTAGATGTACGCACCCTCGCAAAAATTCAAGTATGGACCATTATTTGCAGTCAAAATTCATCATCAATTCTTTATTCGTCTTTTATGTCACTGTGTAGCCTGTATATTAGCATGCGAGATTACTGTTTCAGGTATTGGGTGCTAACTATCTGCATGTTCTGCTTGAGGCTATCGATCCAAGGTAACAAGAAATTTTCTTTCCTCGTTTTGTAACTAGACATGATTTGGCATTTGTTGACATGATACAGCTTGTTGATGAGGTTGCTAGTCTACGCTATTATATGGTTTTACACACAATAAGGCTATTAACTTCGAACATTTGGTCGTTTGATGTTGCAGTAATTTGCCAGATTTTCTGGGTGGGCACTGCTCGTGTTCCGACTCTGGAGGTTGCCTGATGAGTGATAAAGGGCCGTGGAATGATACAGAAATTCTAGAAATGATTCAGGTCATTATTTTCGATCCAAGGATCCTTGTAACTTCTGAGCGCTTTAAGTGTCATTATTTTTACTATTTTTCATGAAGATTCAATTGAGAGGGGAATCTTAAACTTTGCAGGCAATATCATTGAGAGGAGAGATTAATGATAGTATTACCTCCGAAGAATCATCGCCGGCCGACAAGGCAAGGAGTGACTCATCTTTGAATGTGAAAATTTCTGATTTTTTTTTTTTCTATCTGAATGTCATAAAATCTTTGTTACTTACTACTAAATTGGCTGAACTTGATGAAACACAGGTTGACAATGACTTCCGAAATAAAGATGACCTCGCTGGAAAGAATATGGGACCAGATAGTGCTTGTAAAGAGGCATTAAGGAAAATTGTTGGGCTAGAAGCTGCTCTTGGAGATGTCACTGATGTGAGTAATGATTTAGACGATGCCTCTTCTCAGAAAACAAAGCATCCCAAATTTTAACCTATTTTTATTATTTGCATTCTACATGGCAGAAAATGAAGACACTTGAAACCGCACTTGAAGACGCCAGAATGGTAACCTTACAGACCCTATTAATGTGAAATGACTTTTGTTTTGTTTTGCTGAAATGTTTTTCTATGCAGGCATTGAGAGAACTTGAACAGCAAATAGAGAAGCCGACAAAGTGGAACGGCTAGTGTCTGAACCTTTCAAAATGAGTTTCAATTAAGATAAAAAAAGGTCAATTTATTCTTTTTCCGCCCCAGTGGAATAACCTGTACGCCGACGAACCCTTCCTTAAACTGCTGACTCTATCGAAGCATAATTGTTCAAAAGAACAAATAAGTATTATTTAATGGAGAAGAATTTCTCGGTGATACCATTGATGATTGATAAGAGTTATGTAGCGGCTTTTGATAAGCCACATTATGTTAGTGGATGGACTCATCTCATCTGTCCAAACAGGTTTACCTAACGTTGTTCTATGATTCAGATGGCATGGATTCTTCCTAAAATGCTCACAAAATATACACCTTGATTTCTCTCCTCCCTCTCGTAGAGGGCAATCTGAATTGGTCATTCCGTTTTTTTTTTTTACTGAAAAACTGCATTCCATTAATGATACTCTATCACAAGACTAAAAGTACAAAATACAAAAACAGCAATTTGTTCATTCCATTTTAACTTCGAGAAGTTAACCAGAAAAGAGTCGGCGGGAAAGAATTTGACGAGTTTTGGTCACTGCGCATAGCGCCATAGGACAACCTGAAGTCCAAAACGTAAAAATAGAAAATATTTTTAAAAGGCCGCTGCGCCATTTGATTGTGCAGGCTAAAAAACAGATCGACGTCATAATCACCCACTATTTGCCGCCGGAAGAGGGGTTGAAAAAGAAGAAAATGCCACGGGGATTTAACCCTGCAAAGAATACCTATTCTTGTTAAAAGGTATATTCAATACATTATAGACCTGTGATATAGTTCCTAGTTATGCGTTTCTTGAGACTCCTCTCCATGATTTAACCCTGCAAAGAATACCTTTTCTTGTTAAAAGGTATATTCAAAACATTTTAGACTTGTGGTTTAGTTCCTAGTTAATAGTTATGCGTTTCTTGAGACTCCTCTCTACTTCATGGAGAGGGATCATTTACCATCTCTTCATGGTAAGCTTGCAAAAAATACCTAGTGGAGCAGGGAATTGGCAATTTTGGTCCAAAAACAGGGTACGAATTATGCCCGTAGCATACATCGCGCATCTTTGGGTTCATCGGCCAGAGAAATCGTGTCTTCTTTAATATTCAGCAGTTGGTGATTTATTTTTATGACTGGCCTTCCTTCTAAGCGATAATAAATGCAATAATTAACCAAAAAATACGGGGGGAAATTATACTCAATGTGGTTAATCACATGACGAGGATGATTACAGAATAGGCGCGATGGGTTAGTGAAAGATCTCTTGGAAGCTACAAATCTCCAAATCTCCGGACGCTTGTTATAGTCACGTTTTTCACCAGTATAATATAATCACCAACTTTTCCCCATTTCTGCTTTCATTTCATGTTCATCCTTATAACATTCTACAGTACCAAAAGAGACAGTAACAGAAACCATACAACGTCTTCTTCTATTTTGATTAGTTAAGTTTATTACAAACTTGTTCATTCAAAAGTCCTAAGCACGGAGATACCGTGCAAGACGATACAAAGCAAAACACAAAAACTTGGGAGACACAACGATTACTCACAGAAAAGACTTCTCAGCAAAACCATGATTCCTGGAATCACTCTATCTTAACCTGGAAAACATCCTCTCGTTCTTCCTCCTTCACCTTGGGAATCTTGATCTTGAGCACACCATTCTTCATCTCAGCTTTAATAGAATCGATCTTGTACAACTTAGGTGGAATATCAAGTCGGCTAGAATATCTCCTAACACCATCCTCCTCATCATCTGCTTCTTTGCCTCCTTCACCTTTCACAACCAGAGTGTTCTGTTCCACTGAAATCTTGACATCTTCTTTGTCAAGCCCAGGCATATCCATTCGCAAGGAAAGTGCATTCTCATCCTCCTTCACATCCCACCCTCTCCTTGAGCCTGCTCCAACTCCACGAGACGCAGCCAGGAAGGGATTGTCCATGAATTGATCCATAAGGTTCAGCATCTGCGACAAACTCCTAGGTGGAGCAAATGGATCAAACGCATCTGCTAAACAAAAAACATGTTCTCATGTCAGAACGAAACGAAATCCCCGAATAAAAAAAAAAAAAAAAAAGGAAAAGAGAATCAGTGACCTGAGAAAAAGGCGGGTGCAGAATCACGGCGACGGGCGGCGGAGGAATCAGAACGGCGATCAATATCGAGGCTGCGATCGTCGTCGTCGTAATTGGAGAGCTGTGCGTTGGTATTGAAGGAGCGAGAAAGAGAAAGAGAAAGAGAGGGAGTGCAGCCAACAAGGGAGAGATGGCTGTTGAGAAGCTTCGAGACGAGATTGGGAGCTGTGGTGGTGACCCTTCTGAGAGCCATTGAAGCTGAGGACTGAAATCTCAGAGCCGAAAAGTCGACAATAAGATCAGAGTGGTGGGAAAAAGCGGGGAGGCTAGGGGTATTTATAGAAGGGAAGATTTGGGGAGCAAAAATATGGTTTCTTGGGGGAGGGGTCAGGAGGACATGTGAAGGATAGGTCTCGAGAATGTTCGAGAACCAAAAGGAAGATGCTGGCTCTAGAACTTTGTGGAATGCGAGCTAAGCGCCATTTCGAATGAATCATTATTAGCAATCTTACGCCACAAATTATTTGTCGGTTTTTTTTAGTAACTAGTCCTGACCCTTGCACGTAGTAGTAATTGGTGTGAATTAGTGGAGGAATGAAAGTGATTAAAAGAGGTAATTCTTCCTACTTTTTAATCTTAATTTTGGCTCAAAATTTTCACTCACTTGTATGTTGGTGTATCCGTTTTATTGGGCTTGGGCCCCATTGTGACAAAAAAAAATCCGTATGCATTGGATTTATTATTATTATTTTTTGGCTCAATTTCTCTTTTCATCTTTCATGATTTATTACTCCAAGTTAGAAAAAAAAAGGGGAACACTCTCTTTAACGTAATTATCAAATTAGGATTATGTTTCAGAAATCAGAATATTAACATACTTCTGAGAGTGTTGAGAGTAAATTATAAAAAAATTTCATTATTTGTATTTTATATTCAAAAGTAGCATCAGAGCCCCTAAATGAGTTGGCAAAGATATGCCACCCTTGTAAAATTTTGTTATTTTCTTAAAGTTAGAGTATTAAATTTTTGAAAAATTATATAAAATTGAAAACTGAACCATTTTTTTTTTCCATAAGAGATTAAAATATCACTAATTTTATGTAGAATCTAATGATGAAATTAAGCATAATATTTGACCCAAAAACTATGTAATGCTAGGGTAAATGACGGAAGAGATAGAGAAGAGAAGCCAAGTACTATTTTCAACGACAGAAGAAGCAGAGAATTAGTGATATTCTTTTTGTCAGGGTAAGAATCCCCAGATGAGTGATGAGTTGGTGTTGGTGAAGAGATGTGATCATTCTCTTATCACGGTTGATATAATCTTCACTCTTCAAAGAACAAAATATCCGGATTCTCATTTAATTATGTTATAAATAGAATTAGTTTTTGCATAAATAAGAATTAGTTTTGAGGGAAACCAAAATTTATGACTTAAAAGCTTTTTTTTTTTAATATAAATGACTTAAAAGCTTTAGAGACCAAAACTTTATGGCTTAAAACTCAGACCACAAACAAAATGAGGATGAATTTGAAAGACCGGATAATAATTTAACACTTCATCTAATTATCATTCCTTCTCTTAAACTTTAACTCAGAATATGTAATTTCATTTACCCTGATTTTTTATTTTTAAACAAAATCCTCCGTTGTACCAAATTTGCCTAGAGTTTCAACATAGGACGTAGCTCTTTCTTTGAGTGCCAAGCCCCCATGAATGGCTGGACCTGGAGCGGAAAATTCTAGATGCTTCTATAAGTTTTCCGTTCCCCCTTACATTAACGGACCCTAGAGTTCTGTACGCACTACCCGACAGCATTAAAACGGGAATTCTAGTTCTAAGAAGATAAATAACACAAATTAGAGAAATATGTCAAATTAGTCCAGCAACTGATTGCCACTATCAGCTAGGGGTGGAAATAGGCTAGGCCTAGGTAGGCTTTACTTAAGTAGGCCTGGACCTGCAACAGAAATGTGAAGACTAAGCCTGGGCTTGAGCCTGTATATATGCCATTTTTTCGGCCTGGGCCTTCAAAAGGCCTGATAAAACCTGAAGCCTGTTTAAAAGCCTATTTAAAATGTAAATCTTTAAAAACATATAAAAAATTTTCACCAAAAAAAAAAACATTTAAAAAACTTATGCATTTAATTCCATATATAACCCTTCAAACCTATTTGAAAAGTCTATGAATTTTTCAGAAAGTATTTTTTCCATAAAAATAGATATTTTTCTCTGACTTTTACTGCAGAAACCGTGATAAGTTATTTTTATTGAGATTATAATATTTCATTTAAACATAACCGAAATAAACTTGTAAGTTGTAAAAATTATTATGTTTTAAAAAATCATACAGAATAGAAAAGAGTAACTGAGCTAGCACTCTATTTTAACTAACTAAAAGGAAGAAATCAAAAAGAGGTGAACAACTACTAATTAATACAAAAGTTCAGTTTTGTGGATAAGCAATGAGATGTGAAGTTTAGAATTAAAGTTCACTTGGCAATGTTATAAATAGTTTATATAATTAATTTAATTTATGTTATACATAATAATATAACTTTAAATAAAACTAAATAGACCAGACCTGTAGGCTTGTAGGCTAGGTTTTAAGAAAAAAGGCCTGACCTATTTACCTAAATAGGCCTATCAATAGGCCTGAATATGAGCATGTCCTGTTTACTAAATAGGCTAGATTAGGCTTTATGTAGGCCGAGCCGTAGGCCCCTTTTAAAGGCATGACCTATTCCCACCCCTACTATCAGCATTCTCGTCCAAAAGGCAATTTCACTCTGAAGATGTGTGCTATAAGTGGTCCTTGTTGGCAGATAATCAATGAAAAAACCATACATGAAAAAGACAACAAATGAACTTCCCATCTTAAGTTACAAAAAGAATGCATGTTATGTAAAGCATGAGTCGGTTCACAGTAAATCTTTTCGCAACTACAGATTCATAGCTTTACCTCAAGTTTTCTATTCCAAAATGTGATACATCGGGACAAAAATAAAAGAGTAAAAAACATCACTTGCTGAATTAATCTATTTCCCTTTCGTCATCATTTCTCGACTAGCCCAGAACAATACCGAATTGAGATGAAAATGAGTGATGAAATATTGATCACCAGAAGTGCTTAGGTCTTCTTCAAGAGATAACCCAAAATTATGCCGAGCAAACCAATTAAGATAACAAACACTATTGAGACTCCACCACCACTTTTGTTGGCTTCACGCTTCAGCAGCTCCTGCAGGCAGGCAAATCATTGGAGTGAGTATCCCAGTTTCAAAGTAACACAAGAATCGGAGTGATGTATTGGACTGAAGTAGCAACTTTTCCTTGCCCATTTCAAAATATGTCTTCAGGGAAGGGACCCAGGTTTAACAATACACACTAGCTTACAATGTAAGTTGCGGAGCTAGCATGAAATCACATGAAGCCCACTAATTAACATGTTCCGAACCCACATGTCAGAGCAACAGGGAAAAAAACTACGCCCCTCTATTTCTGTAAAAAGGCATCATACTCACATAATAAAAAGCTTATAATGAAATCAAAATTAATGCACCCACTTTATTTTTAAATATTTATAATTTATAATAACTAACTTTCAAATCCAAGTCCCACTATTAAAGTTCCCACAAGATCTGAAAATCAGTTGCCTTCTAATCTACCTCTAACACAGAACATCGGATTTATTTACTTTACCTGAATTCCTAAAATAACATTTATGGCTAACGGCACAGACTGCCCTCCCCAAACCAATGTGAGATGCAAAGTAAACTAAATTTAACAAGACTGCTCAGCCTCAGTAAAATCAACACCCATCAGGTTCAGTAATGGACCCATGGGCAGCCATTTTAAGGATCATGACTGCCCTCTTGATATCATTTCATCTAATTTCCTTTCAATCGTGTTCAGAACTACGAAAACAATGTGACGGAGACTTGTAGTATTGGATAATAAGTACTAAACAGAGTAGTATGGGATGCTCAATAGGGTATTTAAGTGGGTTAGTTGGTTCTCACGCCTCAACAACTAGCTTTTGAGCGCCCCCCCCCCCCCTCAAAAAAAAAAGGTACCCATAACAATGTAAGGAGGTAACGCTATTAAAGATTTCTGCTGATAAATCCGATTTACTTTCTCTCTCTTCATTCACCAAAAAGAAAACACATATAGATAAACAAACAATTAGGCCATAAAGATTATTCATTTGAAACTTTGTATAATTTGTTGATCACTTACCAGTTCCTGGACAAGTTTGTTATTTAGTTGAACTGCATTATTCTTTTCCTCTGTCAGCTTTGAGATTAGAGCTTTTGACTGCAACGAAAGCAATCGCCATCAAAATAAAGTTGTCATATGCTACAAACTCTAAAAATCATACGCCTAGCATGAATCACAGCCTATGATCACACAAAATAAAAAACTCATTGATTTTATTTTCTATCTCCTAACCCAATAGTGATAGGTCACAAACAGTACAACTTGTTTGCACTTGAAAAATTGAACTTATCCCGCAGTTATGGCCATAAAGGGAACACATTGTCCCCTGGGAATCATTGTCAAAATCATTATCCAGATATAGGACAGCAGTCTCCACTCTCAAGCAGAAAAATGCTGAATCATGTAACATAAACCCGATCAAAAGTAGAACTCATAATCAAGCCTAAATGTGTAAACTCGAAACAAGATTCTTATGCGTGAATTCATATACAAAATTTGCCTGACAAGTTGCATTTCTTTATCCGCATTGGCAATGCCATAATGTCAGAATTTTGCAATTGTGAGGCATTTATCAATCACTGGCAAACATACACGTCACATACATCTGAAGTATATAAGAGACTACTTAGTAAAAACCATAATTTAAAAGGGAAAATCAACATCCAACTAAGTTCTATTTTCTAAAGGTATCTCTATTTTGAGTTCTGTATGCATATAAATTCAATCATATTGAATGATATCAATGAAAGAGTTCGACAAAACTCAAAAATATGCACATAGAAGAAAAAACTTGATACTGATTAAAGCAACCATTTAATTAGAATGGATGAGCTAGGAAGCTTGAAGCCTCTAAGTTTCCAATTGAAAAAATCTTGTGCCCAAACACTTAAAAGTTGAGGTTGCAATATTCATTTAGGAAATTTCCATTCGATAATGAGCTTAAAAAATGAGCATATGAATGCTTCTTAATAGCATATTGTGCACGCATGTGTGTTATCGAAACTTGTCCAAGGATGCATCGAATAGCCAGTAGATCTCACTTCACTTTTTACAAAAGAGTATTCCTATCCTTTGGAACAAATGTTAGCAAATAAACAAGAAAAACAAATGTTGCTGGGTTTACAGAAACAAAGCATCTTCATCCAGAGCTAGAATAAAAAAAATAAACAATAAAAACTTTGCATATATTACTGCCAGTCAAGTAACAAAAAGTACCCACAAAACAGAATTCACTTATAAATTTATTCACCTCTCCAGATTTTTCTTCAACCTCAGGTTGGTCAATAAAAGCTTTTGTCACCTGCAGTACCCCAACAACAAAGGTTGATTAAGCTGAAGTCCTTGAATTTTTATAGGGGAGAGGGAACAATGGGGCTCATGAAAACCATGAACAAATTAGGAACCTACTGTGGGAAAGTCAGCACTATTGACATTTCCATTTTCTGAAACAGAAGCCCTGGGTGATGATCCTTCCTCAGAACCTTCGGGAACTGGAGATGGCGGTTGAGGTGGAGAAACATACAGCACTCTTAGCTTGCACTCCTCTACCACATGTCCAGCATCCTTATTGAACTAGACAAGTCCAATGACATGAATATTGTGATTTCGTGCAAAGATAAAAGAAAAGAGAGAACACTGCAAGTCTAAGTTGTTCTGATAATTAGCATGTTGGACAATACCGTTTCTGCACTGATATCCTTTGGGTTGGTAACATCATTTGTTTTTACACTTTGAAGAAGAAATTTATCCTTGCATTGCATATCCGGAGGCGCTTCTTTTTGCGCTTGCATGGTAACTTAAGAAAAGCCAAACATCACCAGTCATGGATTGACCATAAATCAAAACAGGGGAAAAAGAATGCAAAGCATACTTAAAACATTCACATCAGTACCTACAACATCACACGTAGATCGCGGCAAGACAATTCCAGTGTTTGGACGAACGCAATATTTCTTCGGGTTGGTTGTTTTGACCTAGACACGAACAATACAAACTCAAACATGCAAAACTTCCAATTGACAATCATAACCAAGCCTTACGAAATAAAACCACAACTACGACCAAGACGGTTTGTTCTCTGAACATGCAGCATAAACAATAACTGGAAGTCACATTAACATCGCCAATACTTAATATATTAAGGTCAATTCAAGAGATCCTATACGAGAAGCAAAGCCTGAATTCACAACCGAGTCGTCCTCAGCGAACAAGGAATTGAAAGATAATAATTGAGAAGGACAAAAAGGGAACTGATTGTAGTACCTTGAAAGCAACATAGTCGTCGGTCTTATTTGACAATTGAATGGAGCATGAGATCTGCTTCTTCAACTCAACTGAGAAGAAAAGAACATAAAATTGAGAATCAAAACAAGGGAGTGAGAAAACCCTAGAAAAGGAGAAAAAAGATAAAGGAAGTTACAGGGGAACTTGAGTTCTAGAGGGTCGATGCTAAGGAGGTCGCCGGTGCTCATATCGGAAGAAATGGCTAATGGGTGATGAGAGAGGAAAGAGGGAGATCGAAGATGCGGAGAATCTAATTCACCGGAAGAAGGGCGGAGAGATCGAGAAGACGAAGAAGGAGGACGAAATGTAATGCGATGGAAGATGGATGCTGTGTCTGATGACAAGATTTGATTTCCTTCCCTTTTCTATTTTCTCTCTGTGGCACAGTGAACATGAGCGTCTGAACGTGCGTTCAAGTTTGAAACTCCAATTATTAATGGAAATCAAAGTTTTTGCCATCATAATTCGGACAAATTACAGATAAATAATAAATTTTAGATAAGTCATTTGTAAAATATGTAAACACCTTTACTCAACTATTTGAAATCTCTTATATGAAAATTTGAAATCCTAAAGGTATTTATTTGTCATTGTTTTAATAATTCTAATTTTATGGTAAAAAAAAATATTATAAAAACTTAAAAATAAAACTTCTAATGTTAGACACGCTATAATATGAAAATATATTTTTTTTAACTTCTATGAAATGAAAATATTCAAATTTGGTAAAATTAAATTATTTTATTGTTTTGTTTTTGGCCAACTTTTTTTGGGGCTTCCCTTCTCCAATTGGCTTTATGTTTGGGTCCCACTGAGAGAATTAAACTTGTCTGCTTCACGGACACAAAGCTTAGCCATGGCATTAATAGTTTTTTGTTGTTCGTAGCACACCTAATTGCAATTACAAATCCGCCAACCACCGACTTGATGAACAATTATTAATTTATTTTATACTCTTCGACACTAAAAGCTATACTCATCAACGAAAATTTAATTTGGTGGAAGGAACTCATCCCTCGCACATACCAATAAAAAGCTCATCCCTCATGATATAGAAACCAAATTTCATACATATCATTTAGTGTCCAACCTTTCCGCTCACTATAAGTTTCCCTTTGTTGCCATAAGCGTTTTACCGGAAACTCTAGGCACCTACTTCTACTCAAGTCATTATCAAAATTTTCTGCCATGTGAGATCAGGTTCTAGCATTTACTCCCTTAAATCCTTATTATAAAAGATCGAGTGTCAAATTACGTTTTTTAAGAAAACATATAAAAGTCACTTAGCTTGAAAAGTAACCTTTTCTCTCTCTCAAATATTACCTTTATTTATAATGAGACTAGAGAGAGAAATATAAATAGAAGTAAATGAATACTATGAAATCGAGTGTTAATAAGTAGGTGTAAAATAGCAAAAGTTACATTAAATGATGGAAGAATTTAAGACAGATTTTTATATTTTAGACAAAAATAATTTAAAATTCAGGTTTTTATAATAAAGGTATTTGATAACGTATGGGATGATTTGGACCGTTGAGCGTTTCCATGATGGCTTTACTTTACGCAGTCAAGCATCATTATGAGCCTACATAAATGGTAACCTGAACTTTCTGTAAACAAAAAATGACAGACGAAAAACAAAAGGAGGTACCGAATGTAATAAATGATTAATAATAGATTGGTAGCAAAGTACTGTTAAGGATATTTTTTAACCGAAAATTTCACTTTAACCCTATAATAATAGGAAATTAATATGAGATTTCCTTCAAAACAATATGAAATTTTACTGTATTTTTAAGGGATCAAAGTAAAATTAAATATTTTAACTAAAAGATTAAATTATTGTTATTGAATGTTATACTGAATTTTCAAGATACATATGGAAAGTTTCCAAAACATTTGTGATTAGCTCCAACATCAATGTATTTTTAAGTCTAAAAAATCATGGAATCTGACACTAAAACATCCAGAATTTCACGATAAAATTTTTGAGGCACGTATGGAGAATTTTCAAGACATTTATGGAAAATTTTTAAGACACATATGAGGAATTTTCAAGACATTTATGCTTATTTTCAACATTAATGTGAGTATTTTCAAGTGTCAAAAATCATAAAATCTTACAATAAATCGTCCAAAATTTCATAATAATATTTTCAAGACACATATGGAGAATTTCCAAGACACATCTTGTTGAAAAAAAATTTTTTTAGCCTCCCTTCTCCAATTGGCTTTATGTTTATGTCCCACTGAGAGAATTAACCATGTCTGCTTCACGGACACAAAGCTTAGCCATGGATTAATAGTTTATTGTTGTTCGTAGCACACCTAATTGCAATTACAAATCTGCCAACCACCGACTAGATGAACAATTATTAATTTATCTTATACTCTTCGACACTAAAAGCTATGTTACTCATCAAGGAAAATTTAATTTGGTGGAAGGAACTCATCCCTCACAACATAACAATAAAGAGCTCATCCTTCATACTATAGGAAACCAAATTTCATTCACATTTAGTGTCCAACCTTTCCCCTTTCCCTTTATTGCCAGTAGCTTTTTACCGGAAACTCAAAGCGCCAACTTCTACTCAAGTCATTATCAAAATTTTCTGCCATGTGAGATCAGATTTCGGCATTTACTTGGTTACGTATTGGATGCTTTGGACCGTTGAGCGTGTCCATGATGGCTTTACTTTAAGCAGTCTAGCATCATTATGAACCTACAAAAATGGTCACCTAATCTTTCTGTAAACAAAAATGAGAGACGAAAAGCAAGAGGAGGTTCTGAATGTAATAATGATTAATATTAGGATTAGTAACAAAGTACTGTTAAGGATGTTTTATATTTCCCCTTCCTGGCAGATAAGACACCCCAGTCACAGAAAAACGTGACCCCGGACCGATTGAATACCCAAGCCCAGTGATTAAAACCTTAAAATTTTTCGAGAATTAATCCCTCAAGTTAAGAGTATGTGAATTAGAACATACGAGGACCCTTAAAAACTAAACACTGGTTGCACAACTAATTGATTTAGAAAATAGTTTGAAGGCTGGGTGCAAAAGGAAGAAACTTGTGCATTGAACAGGTTCTTGGAATTTTATATACAACTGTACATATCTTTGAAAGCAAGGTTCTTGATACAATGAGCAACATAATGGAATCATCAGACAAGCCAATGAAAACCGAGAGATGATATTATACTGTAAAATCGTGAAAGCTAGTACTTTATCTAAGAAGTCGGATTCCCAAAGGTGTTTTCGCCACTGTATGTAACATAAAGGAACCCGTCTTCATCCTTCTTCTCATCATATATAGCAGACATAATTGCACCTGAAATTATGTTGTGATTATTTCCAGGATTAGATTACTATAGCAATTATGTTGTGACAGGTGAAGAATCATGTAATTTTCCAAAAAAAGATTACCCGTTGGGGGGAGGACATTGTCCACGAATATAAAAATGGCTTTCTCTGCACTTAGCTTGATCCTTTTGCGGATGACATAGACAAACTGTCCAACTGTCAGGTCAGCAGGGACAAGGTACCTGCAATTTCATTCCATCATTTTGAAATGCTACTTGAAAAGGGCTACATCGGACAAAATAACATCATTTCTACCTTAAAATCTAGAATTTGCTAAGTAATAGAAGCAACAGTTATCCAGCCACCACCATCATCAAACCACGCATAAATTGTTAACATTCTTTTAGTAATAGAAAAATACTACGAGTAATTTAATTATGCTTTACTGAATACTGAATTCATGCCCTTGCATGAAATACAGCGCACACAAAATAGAAACAGCAATTTAGGCTTCAATTTCCCAGGGCATCATGAATTAGGATTTAAGCGTTACTGATATCAAATAATCTTTTAATTATTGTGAATAGTCTTGGACTAAAGTCAGAACAGCTCTTTATATTCCTGTCCTTATTTGCTGCAAATTTATGATGTTAAATGCCAAAGTCTTCAGTAGAAGAACAAGAGAAAAACGCTTGGCTTTAAAGTCAAGATCTTTCTCAGTCCACTTTCCTCAGACAGCAGCCTCCCTCTTAACATTAATATGCTCTAGTTTAAAAACATGTCAAATTCTCTACAAACATTTACGTTACTTATTGAAAAAAAGGGGCCACTAGGCAGGAAATAAAATAAATTAAGCGCCAATCTTACTTCTTCTTGTCTATGCTTGGGATATCACTCCTCTCTGCCTTTTCCACAATCACCTTCAGGCAATATCCAAAGACAAGTAAGCACAAAGGTAGAAATATTAAAAATATAGTGGCAACGACAATTCAGTTAAAGCAGGAGCAGTAAACAATAAGTTAAACCATAAGTTTACTCAACGTCCTTGAAACCTTGACAGTGTATGTTTCTTCCAGGAGCCTTAAATTAAAGTTTGAACTCTCACTAAAAACATGTTATGGTTTCGTAACATAGAAAACTAAAAGCCATGCGTATTTTATGAATATAATAGCAAAATGATGTAAAATACAAAAACAGTGTATTTATCAACATTAACCAAGCTCCTGCTCATCAAAAGGCTGTTATCTTGTCAACAAAGGTTGGCTTATCAGTAGGATGGAGCTTCATTGACCATAGGGTGCTCGAATCCTCATGGTGATTCTATACGTTGGTGCTCCACCAATTGCAGGATGCCACAATGCCTATCTTAGACCCATAACAAGCCTATCTAAATCCTAACTATTTTCAACAAGGGTTAAAGGTCATATTTGCCCCGGAAGTATGCACGGTGGATCACATCTGCCCCGAAAGTATTTTTTGGTTCAATTTTGCCCCAGGAAGTGTGCAAAGTGCATCATATTCGCTGTTTACAGTAAGCGACAAATATGGTACACTTTGCACACTTCTTGGGGCAAAATTGAACCAAAAAATACTTTCGGGACAGATGTGATCCACCGTGTACACTTCCGGGGTAAATATGACCTTTAACCCTTTCAAAAATAATAGTTACTCTAATTTTTTCAATGAAGAATCCAAGATTAAATATTCTACAGACTTCTGTTCCAAACTTTATTTTGGTCAGCAGTGTATACAGTCAAATCATGACGTGGAAAATAAAATAGACAAACGGACGAAAAAATTTGAAAGACACCAAACAAGATTCAGAAAAGACAGACATAACCATGAAAAGCATGGACTCTTACATTGGGCAAAACGAATAAAAGAACAATAATGCTTAAACAACAGCTGTATTTTATCATCAGCAAGAGATAAAAAGATCATTTCAAGTTCTTAGCTCTTACCGGGATCCTGTCTGGATATTTATCTCTGATCCTAGCAGCCTCAGCTCTTCTCTTCTCTGACCAAAGAAATCAATCATTTGAGTTTCCCAAATTTCCAAACACAACAAAAGTAATAACACGAGGATTTCAAATAAAAACCAGTATATACCAAGATCATGCTCCTGTTTGAAGTAACTCTTGGCCATTCTTCCTGAAATCAGTGCAATAAAACTCACGTTATTTGATAAAGGTGTAACTACTCTGTCATGCAAAAACAAATTACACGATCTCTCAAAATTAATAAATCCTGAAAATCCAGCAGACATGATATAGTTGAAAGCCAAAATACAGTGAATTGCTTAACCCAAACCCAGAATATAAATGAATACATAAACAATAAGGCGCGCATACAGCCCAAAACCATAAATAAAAATAAAAGCTTATAATGATTAGACTAATACCCGGTACAAAATGAAAATTAAAAAAGCCCTAAGTTTCATACAACCATCCTAGTTGATCTTTTATGAAATTTCCAGCACACTTCACAGACAACAAGATTTTGGAATAAAGGAAAAATTCCAATTTAAATTTCATGACTTTGCTGCTGATAATTTTCCCTCAAGCAACAGAGAAAGAGATACGACTCGTCAATCAAATTGGACCTAACAGTCTCCAATACATGAACAAAGAATTATACACGAGAAATTAAAAAAGCGAATTTTATAGAAATTAAGAAGTTAACAAACCGAACTCAACCTTGTGAAGATCACACAGATAGAGAAGCGGTGGCGCGATTTTTTTATCAGAAGTCAGAACTCTTGAACAGGCCCGAAGCGAAGTTTGCTTGAAGATAACTATTATGACTGCTTTGCTTGGTTTTTCAACTACTTATATTTAAAATATTACTATTACGCATGGAGTATTAGTAACTTACTATTATTAATCGGATAATCAATCTCTCAAGTTTAAATATATTGAATAATAAGTATTAATACTCAAATAAAATAAATTAAATTAAGCAATTACTCCTATCCAAGGTTGTCAAACTCGTGAGTTTAAATAAACTCGTGAGAACAATGTAAAATCGGATCGTAAACTCGTAAGAGTTTACCTTTATTAATAAATACATATTTTCAGTATAAATTAGATAAGAAATACAAAAATAATAATAATTTGACTTGAATAAATGTTAAATATAAATAGTTGGTATTAAATATATCAACATGCATACTTTACCTAACTTAATAAAGAAATTTCTATGAAATTTATATACAAATTCATTGAATAAGTCAAATAAAAATAATTAACATAAAATTTATAGCTAGTTAACACGATTTTTTATAAGGTAAAAACGTAAAAACGGTAAATTTGGCATGTAAAGTCGTAAGTTTTTACCCAGTTTACAGTCGATACGAATTTCAGTGACTCGTAACACGTTTTGGTTAGGTAGAATCGTAAAAACGGTAAAATCGGAGAGTCAACTCGCGAGTTTGACAACAATGCTCCTATCATCATAGCAGCCTAAATTATATATTTATATAATCTCTCCTGTCCTAAATATAGAACCTATTTAGACACTTGGTTTTGTTCTAGATATATAACATATTTATAATTTCTATCAACTTTTTCCTTAAATTATATTTATTGACACTCTTCTAACTATAATCAATTAAAAGATGTGGGAGGGAATAAGAGAAAATGATTGAAATGTTTTAGAATAAACACATCATACTAACTAATATGATTAATATTTTTAATTTAATCAAATTAATAAAATATGTACTATATTTAGTTAGGACCGGTATATATATTTTTTGATAAAGAAACAAAATGATATTAATTATAATAGGATTACATAGGACTTTTATATATATAATTATATATATCTTTTTTTTATGGGTATATAATTATATATATCATTGCAGATTTTCTCCCAATAATTTGACACAGAGGCTACTGATTGTGGACAGGCTGATCGGAGAGGAATTGACTTTTTATTATAATAAAGAAATACCAATAATTTCAAATGGATAACATGAGGAGTTATGGGGAAGAGACGTCGCCTGTTTGGAAGTATCATTACTCACAACATCCACTATGGTCATAACATTCACTCTCTAAGAAAAATAAGAAGCCACCTGCTGCAATGGTTACTCAGATCACAACTGAGTTACTGTTTGAAGATGACATGCTTTTGGGTGTTTTTTTTTCCTACCTTTTTCTTAAGGAAAAATTGGGTGGAGAGGGCACAATAACCCAATCCTATCCTATCTGATACGAACATACGAGTATCATTTAAAGCAAAAGGACAGGGGGCACATGATGATGATGGCGAGTATATTCCTTTGGATCTCTTTTTAATTGCAGACAATGAATTGTTATAGTAGGCCAAAAGTAGCAAATTAGACAACATAAACTCCCCCCAACTACATGTTGTATGTAGTAGGGCCCACTTTGGCCACCGGCCGAATTCAACAATCAATAATGGAAAAAAAAAAAAAAAAAAAGCACAAAGCAATAAAACTTCCTCCAATTTATGAAGATTGAAGAGTTTGACTTGTAACAAAACTTGTATGAATTCAAACCATGTAAATGCGATGATCTTGCTGGTCGATAATCTATGATCTTTGTAAACGTCATTTGACACTGGGGTCATGCATTGAATCTAGAATATAAACTTTTGTGTACTCCTTTAGTCCTCTTAAATATAAAAAAATAGAGGTAGCACAATCACACCACCATATAGCCATAAAATAATTAACTCAATCTTCGACCGTTTGGAGTAAATTCCCATGGATTGGAAACCTCAGACTTGGATGGGAGGAATTCAGTCGATTACCTTGTTACGTAACATACATAGCTAGAGTGAAGAAAGAAGGGGAAATGTAGAAAAACCTATGAGACTATTTTGAGTGAAAACGTAAGCGTTCAGGGTCCATAGCTCAGTGGTAGAGCATTTGACTGCAGATCAAGAGGTCACCGGTTCGAACCCGGTTGGGCCCTGTTTTACCTTTTTTAAAATTATTATTAATGGCGTTAATTGTTAAGGCAATAATCCGAGGAGAACCATCTGTGGGATGGGTGGTAGACTGATAGCTAGACTTTACGGATAACATAGAATGATTTGTTGGAACAATGATGTTTATTTCTTTTCCCGGAATGTTAGATTGGGGAATCTAGCATTCCAGGAGAGAACAATGAATGAATATCCATTTTTGGGCTAATGTAATTAGAAAGGGGGGAACAACTTATTAGAAGCTCAATGCTTAATGATTATGCAGCTCTTTTGGTTTGTGTGTGTTAATTTTTTGTTATTCATTCAATTTTTAAATTTTTTTTCATTTTTTTTAGCATGCCATAGGATTTTAGATTGATAAAATACATTACTATTGTCAACTTTTCTAAGATTATTATCTCATACCCATAGGCCATAGTCTGTATACTGCATAGGGGGAAATAGCTAATTATTAAAATATTACAGATTATGCTTTATCTACCAAACCTGACAATTATTTTAAGATCAAATGTAAACACGAGCGAAATCTGAGAATATAACTGAAAAAATTCTTATTAGATGCAGAATCAATAACATACAAAACAGCCTATTTCAGATCAACATGCCAGCCATAATGATTACTCTGTACATAAATACAAGCACAACGACAACATCTGCTCAACAACTGCATTCTTAAACTAGTACACGAATCCTTTACAAACTCACTCTTCCCAAAGTTCTCAAAATAGTCCCTTAATCTATGTACCAGAATAGGAAATTAAACTGCGACAAAAGAAACATTTTTTCCCTTTTGAGCATGCAACAGAAAACCTTGTGCCGAGTAATTTGTATATTTTCCGTTAAAACTCAGTCTTTGCAAAAGAATTCTTCTAGCCAACCAATGAACCACTTGTGCACAAGGAAGTATGATAAACCACTCTAACCACCCAACAAGTTGTCCAATAAGGAACTGGGGATTTTGCCCAGACATTGTAGACACCATCTTGTGCTCTATGTAAAGTATCTTTGGGAAAGTAAAATAAGATCCTGATATTTCTTTTTTCGTTTTCTTTTGGATGAAAATCTGGCTTTTTTCTCCAGCTAATAACCTCTATTAATTTGTGTTCTTTTTACTTTCAAGTGAGGAAGCCTCTTTAAGTGCCACCTGAGCCTCATTTTCCCTGCCCAATGCAAGAAGTGCCACAGCTTGTAAGTAGAAAGCTATATGCCAAACAGGAGAAACTACTTGTGCCTGCAATGCATCTTTCAGTGCTTCTTCTGGCACGTTGTTCATGAGATAAGACAGACTGCGGCGAGCATAAACAGTTGGAGAAACCATAGTTCCAACGTCAATGAACTGCATGCATTGCAACAAAGCCATCAACTGTATATTATAATTGATTCAGACCTATGAAATATCTTCAGATTATAGTCCATTTGATTGTTCACTATCTCTTTACATGCTTCATCTTCCCTGTCAAACTTAGCTGCCAGATTGTGTGTGTGCTCTTTGGGTGTGTCAGGGGATAAATTTTTTTTTTTTTTTTTGCCCAAGGTATCCCCCAGCCTAACAGGCCAAGGAATAATCCTCCGCGGATCTAAGTTCCATTTAAGGATCTGCCGTTGGCCAATGGGTTGTTAAATACACAAGGCGGGATTCGAACCCTCGACACTTGCTTAAGCGGACAAGTGAACTGACCACTCGACCAACCATGCTTGGTTGTTATAATAAACTTCTATGACAATTGGAGTTGTATAAATACTCAACCAGAATAAAACTGTAAAGATCTTTGTAATCTCTTCCATTTTCTCGTCAAGATATAAATTTCATACATATTCTAGGATATAAGTAAATTAAAAGCTATGAGATGTACAAACCTGAGTATAGCTATCAATTGCAGCTTTGAAGTCTTTATGACGAAAAGCAGAATCACCCTTCTTCTTTGAGTTCAATGTTTCCTGCATCTGGTTGGTCCACATTTGAAAAGAGAGCTGCAGAAAGTTCCCAAAAAAAAAAAAAAGAATGAGCAGAGAAATAATAAGATAAAATAGGCATGTGAAGTTCATAAAAAAATTCAAGCTATGTTGCACTTAGCTTCATACCCGTATTCATATATAAAAAATTTTGGTTTATTTCAATTAAACACATTTATGGAACACATGGCCATCATTAAAATATAGAATACAAGAGTTATTCTCTAAGTTTTAACATCATACCAAACATGCATTAGCACCATTCTGAGCCCAGCAAAAATAATATTATGAACAAGGCTCTTTATAAAATAACAAAAGCAACTTGTATTGTTATCAAAATCCAGAGATACATTACTTGAAAAGGAAGAAAGGAGACTGTAACAAAATACAAGAAGATTTAAATGATTATCATGAGCATAGAAAAACACTTGACAATTCACACATAATAAACAAACCTCAGTAGCAGCACCCTCATCATCTTTGTACCCAAGTTTTTCAAGGACCTCATGGATGGCAGTCAAATCCATTCTTAGACACGCCTCACCCAATGGTGAAAGTGGTAAAGCATTTGTGCCATGCGGTATACCCATCAAAACATGAGAAGGAACCTGGAAAATGCTATACATGTTTTCATTTGAACTTGCTAAAGTACGCTTTTAATTCTCAGCAAAGATAAAGTATATGATGGAAACTGTATGAAGAAAAATAAGTAATTTTTCCAAAAATATATAACACAGTGAACTACTACCTCAGAATCCTTCTGTAGAGGTATTAAAGCAGAAACCAAAGACTTTGGATAAGGACGCTCCCGGGGTTCTAATTGTAAACATCGTGAAGCCAAGCGCACTAATTCAGTGCCCTCATCATTTGAAAATTGTCCTTCTAAACAAGAATCTGTCAGCATCTGAAGGTTCCTGTCTCGAATCAGGTCAAGTGCCTAAAAAATATGAAATTAACTGTTAGATGTGCAGCTAGATTAAAACCAAAACTCATTGCTTTGACTTTGAGCTAAAAATTATTATTTTCAATCACTATAGTACAACGTTCACAAACAAATAAGGTTGATATCCCCAACGGAATAGTTTTAGCCACATAACGGGGAATAACATATAAGGTGCATTATATTTGGTGTGCAGAATCTCCCATCAAGGAAAGGAACGTACATGACTTGGAGGAATATGCTTCCCACTGAGAAGGTCAAGCAAAAGGGTTCCAAAACTGTATGTTACACTTTCAGGAGTCACTCTACCTGTATGATCAGGAGACAAAACACCGTCATATGATATATATCTATAAAATAGAAAAAATATGATAAAAAATGATAATGAATCATCATAGCTCTCGCCTCTCAATTATATGTAAATTTATATACATATATTTTCTTTTAACATAGGCTGGATGTCCATAGAAATAGCACATGTTTGAAAGCTTAGAGAAGAAAACATGAAAGCATTAACTTGGCCTAAGAACAAAGTTTAGTGACCTAGTTTAAGAATGAAAGAAGAATCTTAGCAAGAGAACTCAAAATAACAAGGCCTTGAAATTCACCACCACACAATCATAGAAAATCAAATAATAAAAATTTGTGATGCAATAAGTTTAAGGGTGAACCTGTCCTTAGATACTCAGGTGGAGTAAATGCCAGGTTTGTACTGTAACTTTTACCATCCCTACTGTTTTTCATCAAACCAAAGCAAGAGAGTCTAGGATTTCCTTCCTGAAAAACAAAAAGAGATCATGAGGACAGTCAGCACTCACCGTTAAAAGCTTGAAAAACAAAAGTTTAGGCAGTTTCACTTTCACCCACAATAACATACCCTCTTCTATATTCGAATATTTTCGTGAAGTTATCTTACTACAGGCTTATTTCTTGACTAGACATGTTTATAAACTATCACTCTTAAACCCAAGTTCGATTATTTGTAGATTCTTCCCTAAACCCTTTCAAAAACTCCAGCCCCAACTTTAAGTGTTACATTTGAAAAGTAAACATGTCATTCCTCTAGAAAGGTCTTTTTTTAATTTACACCCTAATAATTTAAATCACCCCTATCCCAACAAACCTTAGATAAGAATTCAGCCTTCATCTTATGGGTTTAAGTTGGTATTAATTCAGCCTTCATCTTATGGGTTTAGGTTGGTATTTTTCACCAGCTATTTGAGATAGCATTATATGAAATTAATATATAGCATCCTTTCAACCACTGTACCACAGCTTTCATGGTTGCATCAATGAGATTGCATACTGAATATAATTTTTTGAAGAATGTTCACGTTAAAAGGAAATTTGGCTTTGTCATGATACATAAATTGCAAACAAAACGCACTCCAATTTTAACAGGATTTTGTGATATTGGAGTACATGAACTTACATCATCAAAAAGTACTCTATAAGCATTTAGATCATGATATAGCGCACGTCCTCTGCTAGTGCAATATTCTAGCGCTTGGGCAAGGTATAAAGCAACTCTTAGTCGCATCGCCCACTTCATGGGCTGAGTTTCCCCTGTATAATCATGTAAATAAGTGTTAAGGTCAATGGACTGCATTTAACTAGATAGTACCACACAAAAAATCGTATGTACAATTTGTACAGATGATAAACAGAATCTTTAGTATTGCTAGAAATATAAGATTGAAAAAATCAAAGTGTAGATATGTTTTTACCCAGGCAATGAATATTCCCATAAATTATGCCTTGATGAAACCAGGTTTCCACGGGTCATAGGATAAATAATAAATACATATAAAATGAAATAAAAAAAATGCAAAGTCTAATGCAGAGAAGCAGAATTTGTTGCTACTTGCGCACTTACAGTGGAACAAGTGCTTTGCCAGAGTATCATTAGGCATATATTCTGCAACAAGTAACCTCTCATCACCATCGCAGCAACATCCAAGTAGATTTGCCAATCTTTCGTTCCTTAGATGTCCAACAGCCCTGGCTTCATCCTGAAGGAGTGTAAGAAAAAATGTTGCTAAAAGAACAAATACTGAAAATCATGCTCCAACCAAGTTGCCTATAGAAAAGAAAATCCAAAACGGTTATTATCAATTCGAGAGGCCCTATGAGTAAAATGTAAAACCTTCAAAGCCATAAGTTTGAGAACCATTAATAACCCCTACACCCATATTTTGGACTTGTATCTAATGGCTGATAGTTGGAATGGCAGCTATACTAGCATCAGTTTACATATTGGCATAACAGTGGTCGATTGGTGATAGTTGGAAGGGCAGCTATAGTTTGCATAGTACATTTGATTTCAGTATAATTTATCTGACCTATCAAAAAGGTCATGGAATGTTATACTCTCATGGGAAAAATTTGGTTGATGATACAAACTTTTTCATCAACAAACCAGGGGGATAGCAATGCAGCTGGTTCAAGAGGTTTACCAAGCATGCACTTTTCATCAACACTTACTGAAGATGACGGTTGAGATGCTTCTATGGGAGCCAATGGGTTTGCTGAAACACTTTTGCAATTTCAGAAATGAGAAGGTGTAACAGGAGCGTAATTCAAAGGGTGCTATGATCAACTTACTTTATTATTCAAGAACTATGCCATTTGGATTTTGATCAACTTGATTTAGAGTTAACAGGACAAAATCATGTCTTGGGAAGTTTCTTTGAGTCTCTAGTTACTCAAGTTTTGGTTGTTATACAGCATGAGGTGGAGATCATTGTTTCTGGTTAAGGGGATGTTGCCGCTTATGAACTTAAGTTCACCTATAATTATGCAAGGGCTTACGAAGAGAACAACCTTAAGATGGTTTATCTAGGAAGAAGCCGTGGGTTCCAACTCTGACTTCCCAGCTTGAGGGCAAGTTGAAACTTCAAGGACCGGGAAATTGTTGGACTAGTTAAAATGTACAGGGCTGGTAACCAATCCACGGGCTTTGTGAGGGGGGGGGGGGTGTTTGGTCATGGGAAGGGTAGACGAGCAACTGGTGAGTGTTATTTGGGAGACTAGCCTCTTGGAGTGCCAGGTATTTTGCTAATTATTTTCCATTATCAATTTTAGACTTGTAGAATTCTGCTTAGGCTCTATACTCTGGCAGAATCACAAGACTTTAATAGCATTTTCAGTTTGGTTTCCACCAAATCACAGTACACTTACCAATTACGTAAAAGAGACGCAAGTGTCTAAAAGGCAACAAGAGTACATACAAATTGAACTAATGTTTAATTCTGACACCCCAACACACAAAAGACTTCAATGTGTCCTTAGCAGAACCTCAAACAGATTAAGCATTATATTGGGAAACGCAGAAAGAAGAAAGCTTCATCAAAACCACCTTATCAAATATACAAAAATTTGGCACATAAAACCACTTGTGCTTACCGAAAATTGTCGGGCATCAGGCCAGGCCGATCTATTAAACCGTTTGACAGCAATTCGCATTTGATTATCCAGTTTCCCTTTATAAACCACATTTGGAGCCTTTTCTCCATGCTCAGAAACTATATTCTCAACAGCAAATCCAGAAGTAGCCTTCCTAAGCTGATCAATTGTATATTCTTGAAATGGTGGCACATCAGTGGCCTCATTATTATCTTCATTTTCTGAAAAAAGGAAATCAGAACGCCATGACTGCAGCACTCTCATATTGCAAGAACAAAAGATGCACATAAGACCGTAACTCACCGTTAATGTTTGCTTCAGGAACTGGACCACTTTGCTCTGTACCCGAGCAGCATGTTGAGAACTTGGAAAAATGACACCCCATCTTAAACCTAGAATGCATTAGTGATTATTAGTTAGTGTAGATGCTTCAAATCTACCAAACTTCATTTTACTCACAACATAAGTGGAGTTTATCATAATCTCCTGCTGAAAATTCCCATTACCGACTAAACTACAATGGATATGTTATTAAGGCTTCAATTGCCGGAGCTACATATTTTGATTTTCCAGAAATTTTTTCCTCAAATTTTCATCACGAAACAGAAAAATAAAAAAACAATTCCCGAGCAGGCTGCTACTCGGAAACCATAGTAGAATCACGCGTCAAGATTTCATAATTGAGATTGGGGGGTGAAACTCCTAACACCTGACAGTGACGATAACTACCCAAAGCATATACCCAAAACTAGCATCAAAGAAGTAAAACGAGATTGAATATTCAGCAATAGAAAAACTTAAAAAGCCAACCTTTTGCAGCGAATCAACACTCGGTCAATTAAGCTCAACAGTGCTTCCAGAATTGCTAATACCCAATAATAAAACCAGCTCTGTGAAGCTCAAAACATCAATTCAAGCAAAATGCGTCAGTCCAACGTTGAAACAAACAAAGATCAAGCATACCTCATAAAAAGCAGCAAATGAATGAACTAGTTTTGCAGAATCGAAGATCTCAAGTAAGGAGGAAGGAGCAAACATAAGCATCAAAGGAAGATGAATCTAAAGATGAATTGGAGGAAACCCGATAAGCATTGAGTACCTCAACAAACAAACCGAGCGTTTCCTTCCTCGACCTCGATTCAGTCAAAAGTCAGGAAAAGTGAATGATCTTTCGTTGCTGTGATTTTGGCGTCTGTAATATAGTAAATTTTAATAATTGTTATCATTAAAAATGGTTTCAGTGACTAAGTTGAACCTCAATTCCTGGTCGTCGCCATCTAGTGCTTCTTTGCCGAATTATTAATAATATAAAGAATCTTGAATTTCAATTTCTGAGCTCCTGTATAGTATTATAAATTAAATGTTTAAAAAAAAGGGAAAATTTATTATTACCCTTATTTTGCTGCGAGCATGATGGTTTTGTCAGCCCTTCCTGTATTTTTCCACCGACATCGATCCAGTTTTTTCACACATAAGGCTCCATGCCAAATTTACCATTAACATTTTTCTTTATGGTAATGTTAATGAATTTTTATTGTAAAAAAAAAACCGTTTGTGATTTTTTTAAGATTTGCTTAACAGTAAAATTAAGATTGATTGTAAAAAAAAAAAAAAGCGTTGGAATTATATTTTTATTCTCTAATTAGGCTCTGCGTAATTTTTACATCATAAAATTTTAATCTGAACTCTTTAAATTTAGACAACGAGATGTATTGACATTTGATACTAGTACTTTGCTGTCATTTTTTAATACTAAATGAATATTAGCTGGCAAAAAACTATATGAATGAATAAATAAAAATATTTAATCTAAAAATGTAATCGTATCGAGGAAAATATTTATGGAAAGTCAAAACTTGATATTAATACCATAAATTAAAAAATTCTTTCTCATTTATTGCTTTGAATCGTTATGCAAAGTCAGGCAAAAAAAAAAAAAAAAAAATCGTTAAGCTATGAATGATAGTATGTCTATATTTCATGGAAATAGCGCATTTTGAGTTTTCAACCAGGCGAGTCATTTTAATGTATATATCGATTGGGCAAAAACTAAATCCATTTCTCAGGACAGTCTTTTTTATTTTTTGATCTAACATTTTTCTTGACATCCTGTTGACATGCATAATATAATCTTTTTTGAACTCTGGCGTTATTTAATGATTTAATTAATCAAATGAATCTACGTGGCAAAAAGAAAGGGGCAAGAGCCTATGACTAACTAGTTCACAAAAAATAGAAAGAAATCTGCGGTTAAATTGAGCAGCTTATCAATTTGATATCACTTTGTTCCTTATTATAAATCTAATTATTATAAAATTTTTGTTCCTAAATATAAGACCAATTTGGAATCAATTAATGTTATTGTAACTATTTTACCCCTATTTTGAAAATAAGAAAGATGAGAGAGAAGAGTTATAATGCATAAAATATTATTTTAACATCTATTCTTAAATAATGGTAAAGTTAGAAAAATATGATATATTTAATGCTATAACTTCCACTCATTGGTATGTAAGAAATAGTTAGGGTAGACTTATAATAAAGAACAAAGTGGTAAGTATATGTTTATCTAAAGAGTAAAATATACTCACCTCCCCTCTATTTTACCTTAATTACAATTTACAGAAACTTTCCATATATTTTGAAAATGAATATAAACCTCCCTCAAAATTAAGATATATGTTACACAAACCTCCTTTCGATATTTGAGCATTTATTTCCATTCACCAAAACCGTTAGTTAACCGTTAAGTTTGACTTTTAAACTTTGTTTGGACCAAATTACCCCTTCTTAACATAATAATTATTTAAACATTTATATTTGTCAAAAATATTTTTTGTAAAATAAAAACTAATTCTTGCATACTCATTTTTCAACGGCACACACATGTATTTTCAAAATTTCTAATAAATTTATTAATTTTTATTTTTTTTTGCCAAAAAAATTGTTACTTTTTATTTTAATAATAAACTTTCATGATTTACATTTTTAAATATATGCATTAGAAATATTTAATTTAATTTATCTTAAGTTTCTAAATCATATTTTAGTTATGTTTTAATTTATATTATAGTAAAATTCTAAAAACAATTTAGATTATAAAGTTCATTTAAATTTATAATTCAAAATTCCTTTTTTCAATAATTCAAAATTTTTAAATAGATTTTTTTCCCAATATAAAACATATATTTTGTTATAAATTGTAAACACATTTAACCAAGGAAAATTTTTTTAAAAGAATAAATTTAAATAAAAACCAAATAAATTTAATTACTTAATTTTACATTATATTCCATATTCCGAGAATGAAATTTTTGAAACCAAATAAACTTTCATACTCCTATGATTTAGCGATTTATTAGACTGAAGGGTAAAATAGTAAACTAAATATTAATTAAACTTGAAAACTATATTTTTAGAATTTTTTTTATAATATTCCTAACGGTGTTAAAGAATTGGACTAAATTATACGTTTTCAAAATAGAGGGGATATCCGTATAATTAAGACAAAACAGAAGGGAGGTGGGTAAGATATTTTCAAACTGAAATTCTTAATGGTTGTTCTTTTTTAAGCGTGCCGACGATTATAATTTGCTCATCTAAAAAGATTGGACTTGGAGTGATAGTTTTTGTTTCTTGACTACCTCAAAAGATTGGAGTGTCCCAACAAATTTTTTTCATACTCTAGCATTAAACCAAAAAAAAAAAAAATGTGCCTTAGATTTAAATTCCATGTACTGTACACATAATATCTCATGTACATACATATATAATATTAATGTGCGTTGCCGTAATGGTTCTATATTTTTTTTTATACACAAGTGTCCTCGTATATAAAGGGCAATCATCTGTATAAAAAAAGGGCAATCATATTATATCGCACTAAAATAAGCACACCTCTTTTCTTTTTTGTTTCAGTTGATAGTAATATGAATCTAAATGACAATTTCACTAACAAAAAAAATATAACAGAGAAGGTAGTAACATTTATAAATGTATCTTGGGAGAACGCTATTGTTAATTTTTCTTCTACCAGCAGGACGTTATCGTTGATAAATACCTGGCTTTTTTTTTTTGGCCAAATGATAAATACCTGGTTAAAAAATTAATTGCCAATGGTCTCTGGGAAAAGGTAGTTTTTTATATATGAAAACATATAGTAGTAACATTTAGTTCAGAAAACATAGGGTAATTATATTTTCAAAAGGGTATTTATAAATAAGTTTACCCTTTTTCCCCTTTGTATTGTCCGTAATGGAGGAAATGGGGAAGGGGAGAAAAAAGAGGGTATTTGGGAAAATGACATTGTGAAGTGAAACGTTGGTGGCTTGGCAATCACGTTTTGCAGGCAACACAATGTTCCTGTTTCGAGCACCCGCTGCCTTCGCAGGCTTTCCCTGCTTTTTAAGCAAAACTGTAAACATAAACTCCATTTGTGAAACTGAAAGGGGGAAAAAAATAACTTAACGGTTGTATCAATCAATCAGTACCCAATTCAACTTCTTAACATAAAAGTTATTTATCTAATTTAAAGAATTTAGGGGTGTTAATTAAGTTAGTTGGTATGAAAAGTGTTTTTAAAACCCCTAATTAACCATTTCCTCTTATTCCCCCCTCTTTTTTTACTTTCTCCGTTCCTAAATATAGAACATATTTTGAGATGGGAGCTTGTTCCTAAATATAAGACTTATTCTGATTTTTTCAACATTTTCCCAATCATCCCTATTAATACTCTTTAATGATAAATAAGCAAGAGACGGAGGGTGAGAATAAAGATAGATGGTTACGGTTTTTTGATAATATCATGTGATTTTAACTAACTTAATTAGCATACTTAATCTAATCAAATTAGGTAAATAAGTATTATATTTAGGGATGGAGAGAGTATTTGATTATTATTATTATTATTATTAAAGGACATCGATAGGAATAATTTGGGAAGCTGACAGAGAAAAGAAATATATATTATATTTATGACTAATACCAACTAATTCAAATATGTCTATATTTAAGACCTGATAGAGTATTATATATAAGAAAGTTACAGGATTAAGATGCATTCAACATATAACATATTTTCTTATGTGTATCCAACACCCTAAATTATTTTATAGTGCTAGATATTTCAGGGGTATCCATGCCCTAAAATATTTTTTAGGTTCTGCTGCTGGATGCATTAAAAAATCTTAGGGTTACTAGCCACACCTAAAAAATAGTTTAGGGTATTGAATGCACAAAAAAAAAAAAAAATATTTAAGGACATTTGATACATATGGAAAAATACTTTAGGGTATTGGATGTAATTTAACTTAGACTAAAATTTTATTTAAACTTATTATTTGTAACAAATATATGTAGATTTTCCTAAAATATTTTTTTTTATTATTTCATGTGTAGTATGAAAACCTCTTAATACATGCAATCAACATTATTTTATGGAAAAATTATAAATTTAAAAGAAAAAGTATATTTCAATTTCATATTTAGGATTAAATTTCAATTTCATATTTAGGATCAAATTTAATCTTCAATTAGATTTTATATTTAGAACAGCACCTTATACCATTTTTTGATGTGATAAATTTTATTTTTAGAAAAAACTTATATAAATATAAAATTAGTTTGTGTGTTTTTGTAAGTCTCTTTTCTATGTGATATTTTAATTTATCTGTTAAAAATGCAATCTAACATCTCAACTTATTTATCAATTAATTTATATTCTGATGGTGGGAATATTGGAACCGTGCCGGAATCTTGAATGATTGTGAACAAATTTAGCAATCCATTAAAATTAAAACAATTTATTTGACTATTGACTTTTTGTGAGCTTAAAGAACACCAAGTACCATACCAAAATAAAAACCCAAGTACGACGTAGAAAACAGCAACACGAACAAAATGAAAAAGAGTTCAAGTCCACCAAGGATTAAATATTGAGCATTAATACAATGTTTTCAATGTTGTCTCTAAACTCTGTCTTCCTGTCTGTCTCTATCTCATTCTTTGGATTATCTGTCAGATTATATAGGAAAAAGAAATATCAGTGATCAAGAGAAAAGCAGTTACTTATTTGTTCAGGGATGTCTTGAGAAAGACAAGAAACTAACTGATAATGAAGTTTATTGGTATATACCATACATATAGAGACTAGAGAGTGAGGGAGAGTATTTAGATTCAGACTAAAATAAGCATATGATCAAAAATCAGAATAATTGAAATCATGTTTGTATTTAATCCGAATGAACCCCCAATCAATATAAAATTAGTGTAGGTCAGCGGAATGTTTGTGTGTAATGACCACTCGTGTGGTTGGTACGTGACTATGAGTTATGGGTATTAAGAAATAAAATAAAATGGACTCTTATTTCAAGGGAATTATTTTCTCTTTTTTTTGTTTCTTTCTTTCATTTTTTTGTGTGTTTGGTGCTCATAGCACACATGATGTAGCTTATCCTTGTGATAAGATATGTGCTGTGCAATTACAATTTAAATGATTCATATTGAATTCGGTCTCCTTCAACCAAGAACTTCATCAACAAGACTCCCAGGATTTCTTAGCTTTTCATTTTTCGCACTTTAATATTGTAATTATTTAAGTAGTTGTCTTGTTAACTTTTTCTTTATGATATATATAATTGCCTTTATCCAAAAAAAAATGATTCGCATTGAAAATTTTTAATTCATAATTTTTAAATAATTTTTTTTTAAAAAAAAAACTTGAAACGTTCAGGCACTGAAAGCCCTTCCTATTTGAAGAAATTATAAATTGGGTTAAAAATCAAGACGGCTCAAGTCAGTCATCAACCATCGATAATTCAATTCCTAATGGAGTCGGATAAAACAAAACGTTGCCTTTGATTCGCCTCCATTTTTTGAAATTCAGGTGCATAGGTAGGTGAAATTCTAGTTTTCACAGGCTTTTTGTAGTGTTTTTTTAAAAGTAGAGGCAAAATGATATAATAATTTTTTTATAATTATGATATAATAAAATTTTAAGCATCTACATAGTCCAAGGCAGTGATATCAGTTGTGCTACTTCAGTTCAAAAAAGATATCAGTTGTGCTACATGAAATCTGACTGAATATACTGTATCTGGAAAGATATAGAAAGAGGAAAACAAAATTATGTTGAAATTAAGATATAACTAATTCCAGCTTTATTTATAGTATTATTAAAACGATTTGTGTTCTCAACACAGCGATACTTACTGGATCAAATTAGTCTAATATTTAAGTTTAGATTTGAAATTAAAGGAAGAACCATTCTAAAATTACATATAGATTTTATTAATTTTTAATCTGGTACATGCATTTTTTTTTCTTACTAAATCTTTCAATTTTACTCTTTTAACATCATTAATTTCCACTCCCTTTGTTTCTAAATATAGACATATTTATTTAATTTGAATTTGATTAAATTAAGGATATTAGTTTAGTTAGTTAAAATCACATTACATTAGTTAAGATGGGAGAGATACACGCAAAAGGAGAAAAGAAAGAAGAAGGGATAGTTACAAGCAGCAGAGAAGAGGAAAAGGATACATCAGAGGAAGCAACAAAGAAAGTAAATAGATTATGGAAGATCTTGAGAGAGAGAAAACACTGTTAGGAAAGCGTCAAGAAACCAACACCTGAAAGCACTACAGAGATGCCAAAAAAGTGCTAAGATACACCCTCTGTTTCAGCTATGTGAAACAGAGCACGCCACCCTCCAAGTCGGCGGCAACAAGCAGCTCAATTTCTGCCTTTATCGACCTACCTCTCTCTTGCCCTCCAAGTCGCTCCTTTTTTTACCATAAAAAATCTTCATATGATCCTTTAGTAAGAGGCTGTTGGAGAGTTAGATTAGTTAGTTAATCATATAAGGTTAGCTATTTTAGGATTCTATATAAAGGGAATCCTTGTTAAATTTCAAAAGTGTGTGAGATTGTGTAATCCACCAAATAGAGGGAGAGGGTAACTTGGGTCTCTCACCTCAAGTCTCTAGAATTAGGGTTACAAACTCATCACCTTAAGTGAGGGATGGTTCATCTAAAGCTAGATGATTGTACGTTTTCATGATCAATAATTCATTCTTATTCTTCTATTTTTCCACATCAATATTCTTAACATGGTATCAGAGAGCAGGTTAATTATTTTGGGCCTAAAATTCTAAAGCCTTGTTTCACCACCAGAGCCTTCACTTCCTTTCTCGAGTCTACGATGTCGTTCTTGCATCTTGGTTTCTGAGTTCTTGCCGTCCCCCACAAACAATGTCGCTGCCTCAACTTGGATCCATGGGTCTCTTGATCAAAGCTCTACTTTTTCTTCTTTTGCCGCCGAGATCTATGTGTTCTTGCTTTGTGTGAAGTCATTAAGCATCGATCATGAAACGTTGAGGAAAGATGCAAGAAGAAGCTGATTATGATCTTCATGGCTATGGGCATAGAGGGAAAATAATGAAGACCGGCAATGGAAGAATTCTTCATCATGACCAGGATGCGAGATATCGCCTAGTTTTTATTCCAATTAGGAGATCTGATCAGAACAAAGATACCGAGATGGATGAAGCTGATCAAGAGAGGGAAATAACACACAAAAGTGATCAAGAAGTCATCCATGAATCTTGAATCGAAGTTCCTGTAAAATTGTATATTCTTCCCAGATGAAAGCACAAGGATCAGTACTTCGAAGAAATATTCAAGATTTTTCTAAAACGGTGGTAGAAAATATATTTCGCACATTTCCTCTGTGGTTTCAGTATGCTCCGCAGCAATAACAACCCTGATTTGATCCTCTGTCCCAGTCTTTGTTGACTTCAATATTCATGGATTTGGTGAGATTGGATGTATCTTGTACTGTTCATTTTCTGAAGCAAGAAGTGATACACAGGGTGACCACAAAGCAGATGAAATTACTGCTGGGCGTGCAATATTGAAGAGACTATTCTACCTAGAGTTTCTGAAGTTTGCTTTGAGAATTTTGAAGTCGCTGTATGGTCTTCAAATGAAGAAAAAAAATGTTGATTAGGTCATCAAATCTTTGATGGGTGACATGAATATAAGTTGCTTTGCTGCTGGGATCATTTTCAAACAGCATTGAAGTTCTACTTGGCAAAGATATTCAAGAGGTAGAAATGAAAATTCAGGAGTAACGAGATGCTGGTTAATATGTGTTGGTCTACACTCTTGCAAGTCCTCAGTAGTCATTGTGGACCAATGCTCATTGAGATTATAGTTCCACCATCTAGAGGGTGAAACATGAGGAAAGGAGGCACATAAACCGTAGCCAAAGTTGAAAAATTACTTTGTAAGTTGGCACTACACAAATCAAAGTGACCAGCTTGGATAAAGTAAATATTTTGGAGCTAGTGAACTTTGCAAGAAGACTTGGGAGAATGGCAGTGCATGCAAATATAGTTAGAAGAGATAATTTTGATGCTGAAGAAATATTTCCAGGTTCATGGAAGGGTGGAAGAGATAAGCATTGTTAGATGTGAATCAACGAAGAAGAAGAATATATTGAAGAAATGATGATTTGATTCAACTCACTTCACTAAACCCATTGTTTGTATGAGCAAGTTAACACTTTTATTAGTCTAAGAAGTGTCAACTTGAGGGGGCGTGTTGGAGAGTTAGATTAATTAGTTAATCATATAAGATTAGCTACTTTAGGATTCTATATAAAGGGAATCCTTGTTAAATTTCAAAAGTGTGAGATTGTGTAATCCACCAAATAGAGGGAGAGGGTAACTTGGGTCTCTCACCTCAAGTCTCTAGAATTAGGGTTACAAACCCATCACCTTAAGTGAGGGATGGTTCATCTAAAGCTAGATGATTGTATGTTTTCATGATCAATAATTCATTCTTATTCTTCTATTTTCCCACATCAATATTCTTAACAGAGGCAAATGTAGAGCATTATTAAATGTGACATTTTTTTAAAATTCACGGATCTAACATGGGTTCGGTCAAAAACTTGGGTTCTAGGTTCTGACTTATAAATTATAATTATTAATTTCTTACTGGGGTTTGATCAGTTTTTGCCCCTTAAAAGAAGCCCAATGATTGTGTTGTTAACCCATTGCTTTAGTTCGGCCGGTAAGCAACATATGCAAATCATGTAATGAAGCCCTTTACTATTCTTTGTAATATAGGCACACAAAAAAAGGAAAATAAAAAAAAGTTACTTTTCCTTCAAGGCTAAAAATAAATAAGAAAAGGAAAATAGGCCTTAAATTTCAAAAATATTTTTTTTTTTAAAAAATGGCTGTTCATGAACATCTAAAAAGAAATTAACTTTCATGTTATGAAGGTTAAAAAGGAACTCCAGAAAGGCGGAACAAACATGTCCTATCTTTTTTTTTTTTTTCAATCACATGCTTTAAGTTAGGGAATAATAGAAACCAATTGATGTTGGTTGAATCGCCTATGACAAATAAAATATAAATATATGTTACACCATACCATTAAATGAACAAAATTGATAGGAATCATTGATGGATTAAATAATGGTTTGGATAATGGTTTCAAGAAAGCTAATACATATGTCAATTAGCTATAGCTTAACAAGCCCAATTGCTTATGAGATTGGCATTTAGGTTAAGATTGGAACTACATGTGATGGGTGGGTACTTTTTGATTTTGAATATGAATTATTGGAAGGATGAAAAAGTATATGAAGGAATTGGTGGCATCACATGAACAGATCATTCAAAAATATATCTTTGTTGTCGTTGAGAGGATATCACATCATTCATAAGCTTCCAAAAGTTAGAAGCTCATTTACATCTATTTTACTGGAAGGACGTAAGAAACGAACCATTCAAAAATTTATAAAAGATAATTGATTGGCAATAAATAAAACCATATTATGGAAACAAATTTGGACAAGTTGAGAGATAAACTTATTCATCCTACAAATAATATCAACACTATCCAACATCATCCTACTCCAAGGGAGTCGTATTTTTTCGTGAGACCAGACGACTTTCCAGCGATATCTGAATTCGAAACTCAAGAAGTTGGATAGAATTGAGATCACTGACACTTTCTATATACAACATTGCCTTTATGAACTCAACTCCATTTGTGATCTCCTCATCTTTGCTCACATTTTACAGCAACATTTAACTGCTCTGGTCAGGGTGGTATGGGCGTATGAATACAGAATTCATCTGCCAAACATTGACTGAGGCAGTGACAGCAGCGTCTGTGGCATTATTGAACAAGAACAAGCGAGCTGCTCCATAGATTGCTCTTGTTGGGTACACCCTAGATGTCACCACAGTCCTTCCTCCTTGTGCAAAGCTTTCAACAATTGAATGGTCCACCTACAATCAACCACCATATATACATTCACTTTCAAATTAATTCCTAACATGTCCAATGTTAAAGACTACAAAAAGCCTTCACTCACCAGTATTCTTACAAATAACTTCTCATCCTTCAATACTGGAACAAAACTCCCATAAATATGTTTATGAACATCGTTTGCCACGGAAGACCTACACAAACAAGCAATAGTAGAGTTAAATATAATAATGTTTTCATTCTCAGCCTTGTCCCACAAAGTCGGAAGAAAAGATAACGTGGAACTTGAGTAAAATATTACTTGGTCTGGTCAGAGCAAAATGAAGTCTTGAGATTTCCATCACTTCCTTTAGTGACATAGAAGTATACTGGAGTGTATTCAGAAAGGTCAGAATCTGCTAGAACCAAAAGACCAAAAGGTCCCAAAGCCCCTCGTTCTTGTGCTCCACCACTAGTGCTGCAGACGTATGACAAGTTGGAGGGAGTTGTCTTCTCAAAAGCTTCCTTATTGATCTCAAACTCGGCAACGATGTCCAACTGTTTCATTCAATGCACACAGTTTCATATAGGTTATGCATTCGCCTTATTACAAACAGAGTAAGTGAATGATACCACATGACAATTTTGATAGGGCATGAAACAAACCTGTGTGGCTGCTTCTATGTTTAATGGCACCACAGACCCTGGCTCAGCCTTCACATTTTTGAACTCATTGCTCCTCAATCTTAGTGGGATAAGGCTTTGTTGTTGTTGTTGCTCCTCAATCTTAGATTCTCCACCTCCTTAACAGGCCATTGAAGTAAGTTGCTTCCTGTCTTCCTATCTAGCACCACGGTTCTTGGAATACTCTGTACAAATACAATCCATAAGATGGGGAAACACAAGGAAGCTCCATATATAACAATGATTAAAAAGAGACATAAGAAAATAGCAAACAAAAGGTACTTCCTCCGTTACTAAATAGAAAACTAGTTGACTTTTTTTTGGAGAGATTAAGGAAGAGAAACGAGCTACTTAATCATAATGTATTTTATGTATTATTAGATTATATATCAACTTATAAATCAAATAAATTAGTTTAGAGAAAAATTCAAGCAAATCAATTTACAAGTAACTTATTTAGCTTTTTGGGATTTTCCAAAAAAATCAACTAAATTCTATATTTAGGAACAAAGGGAGTAATATGTATTGTGGTATAAGTACCTGAACAGAAGCCCATCCTTTGGCAATATCAGCAACTTCGCTGTCTGATTCACCAATCCAACCCCACTCTGGGTGCTCTGATCATAAAAAGTTTTGGATGCATAGAATATGCCATAATCATATCTAAGTCCAATACCAACATCATTCTCAGGATCATCTGCTACAAACTTAACGTTCTTTTCATCATAAGATCCAATTGCATAGTAATCATGCCTATCATCATCCAAGCTAACTTTAACCACATGTTTCACATCTTCCCCATTCACTGAGGTATCTAATCCATTATCAGATTTTGTGCAGACAGGGTAAAAGTCCACACATTCCCACATGCCAGTTCCTGGCACGGCATTCATTACTCCCTCTACACGCTCTTCCAGTTTAAAGTTCCCAAGGTTGCTTTGCATTTTAAAATAGGAAAACTTTATAGCACCACTTGCAGAGGGGAAAAGCGAAAAATGTGCAGAGTTGGGACGAAAGAAAGATGATCAAATCATTAAATAGCTAAAATGTAAGGTTAAGAAGATATACAATTAGCACAAAACATTTAAGAATGAGTCTTTTATGAGAAAATACGTGAAATATATACATATACATAAATATATACACAGAGGGGGGGGGGGGGGGACATCAGCAAGTGACAATATGTTTCATCACCAGAAAAATATCTCATTAAAGAATACCTGACTAAAAGAGCACCGAAAGTTCTATCCAACCTAACTGCAGTTTCTACTCAAAAAATCTCAATAAAAAGACCGTTACACAGATGCAAGGTTAATCGTCAGTATAAATGAGTAAACAGGACAAGAATGGAAGGTTAGTCGTTACTCGTCAGTATAAACAGAAAAAATATGTTAACCATAAAATTTCTGGGCCCATCTTGCAAAATTATCTTCAGATTCTAATCAAGTCATTGATATAATTATCCCTGCAGCCTTAAATATTAAATAGCATGTTGACATGCAGCCAAATGTCACAAGTAAGCCCTATATTACATTACATAATCTAGGATACAACTCTGGACAGAAGCTATGAAGCTACTAATCTGCTATTCAATGTTTAGCACCATTCTCAGCTGCATTCTCTTCCTTCCCAAGTAAGACCACAACTTTCTTTAAAATGGCTTCCGTTGGCTGGTGAGAGTTCTCCACTGCTTTTGAGATGGCCTGCCATTTCTCTCCATGTTTTGGTTCTGCAGCAACACACCTTTTCAATACTTCCTTCTGAATTTCCTCAGTTCCATGTTGAAGTTCAAATTTATAGTACAATGCCCAGAAATCACCAATATCAGGTGCTAGGGTCACCGCCCTGTTCAGCCAAGTTCTAGCTTTGTCCACCTTCCTGTCATGCCAGAATAACTTTGCCACAGCAGCAATGACATGAGGATCATGATCACATTTCTTGAGGGCATCCATACTCTTACTTTTACGCTGGGGGCGAGGAACCATCTCAATTGACATTGCCCACAAAATACCACTGTTTGGACACTCTTGCAGTGCTTTAGCCATCAAGATATCAGCTTCCTTCTTATTCCCATGCTTCAATTCTGCTCTAACAGCAGCCAGCCAGAGGTCAGGGTTCTGAGGATTTTTCTTCCGAGCCATGGTAAGAATTGCACGAGCTTTACTCAGCCCATTCATCTCCTCTTCAAGTTTCGCAAGAGAGAGCCATAGAGGAATACAATTAGGACAGTTTTTCAGTCCAGACTCGTAAACTCTCTTAGCTTCCTTCAAGTGCTCAAGTTGCTCCCCATGCTTCTCACGCTGTTTAGAATCCTGAGCAAGTCGTTCCTCAAGCTGACCAAGCATCAGCCACAACTTGAAGAATGAAGGGAAGAGCTTCAGCCCTTCATCTAATAACCTTCTTTCCTCATCAATATTTCCCAGTTCTCTCTCAACAATTGCAGATTTCATCCATACTCTTTCTGTACCTCCTCTCTCACGAGCTTTGGCCAACAGCATTCTAGCTCTCTCAGGTTCATGGTTTTCAAATTCCAGCTTGAAAGCAGCTAACCATATTTCCTCTGAATTGGGAATGGCAGCATAAGCTTCTTGGAGGATTGCACGAGCTGCAGGCACATCCCCAGCAAGCCATTTCTCTTTCGCACCCATAAGCCAAAGAACTTCAGCCTGTGGCCTGTATGTAACCGCTTTACGAAGTAAAGCATCAAGGGATTCCCTAGTCCCATGACTTTTTTCAAGCTGTGCCGCTTTGAGCCATATGCTCTTCTTAGTTAAGAAGACAGTAAGGGCATGAGCATATATAGCTCTTGCTGTCTCAATAGAACCTCTCTTCTTGCACTCTTCAGCATCAGCAACCCAAGTCCTTTTCCTATCTTCTTCTTCCACTCCGATTGCAATCGTATTTTGAATGATAGCCTGGCAAGTCGCGACAGATCCTGCACGTTCTGCAGCCTCAGCTTCCTTCATCCAAGCTTCCCTATCAATAGTCAGACCTTCTCTTTGCAAAGCCCTTATACCTCTTTCAATAATTTTACCAACCATTTTAGCATTGCCGTTAGCTTCTTCTAACTTAGCAGCTGTTATCCATATGGCTGGTTCCTTCGGTAACCTCTCTCTCGCCCTATTAAGAACCTTCCTAGCATTATCATAAGTTTCCAACCTTGCAAGTGCTAGCCACAATTCAACATGCAATGGACAACATTCTACAGCTCTGTGAAGCAAGAGCCTTGCATCTTCTTCATTAGCAAGCTCCACAACTGCCTTCCACAGCCTAACTGAATCAGGAATGTGCTCCAACCCCTTCCTCAATACCCTACTCCTGTTCACATCATCATGCTCCAATTTTGAAGCTTGCATCCACAGCTTCACAGAATTAGGGATCGATTTCACACCCCTAGCTATAACAGCCTTGGCATCTTCTGGATTAGCCAGCCTACAAGCCTCCAACCACACATCTTCATTCTTGGGACACTCCTCACAACCTCTTTGAATCAACTGCCTCGCTGCCTGAATCTTGCCAGCCACTTCTTCCAACCTTGCAGCAGCAATCCAACCAGGAGGGTGCTTAGGATTTGTCTGTGTAACACTCTTAAGCAGCAACCTAGCCTTCTTGATATCCGAAATCTCCGCATCACTCGTTATTTTCATGCTCTTAAGGTCAGTCAGATACCCCTTTGGATCCACGACCGTCAAGCCTGAAACCGAATCCGAGAGCCTATCCAACTTCAGAGACAACACAGTACCTCTACCCTCACCAACCGCGGTTAAATCCGTAACCGGAGTCTGCGACCACGGAGTCTCGGTACCCCCAACCGCCCTACTCTTGGGATCCAATGCCGTAACATGTTCCTGCTCCTGTCTTGCCTTCTCAAGAAGTGTATCAGGCACAGGCACAAAGCTCTCAAATTTCTTCTTCTTATTCCTCAAAGAATAATCCCCAATCTCCGGTATACTATCCCACTCTTGCGCTGACATAGTATGCAATTTGCGTTTCAAATCAGCAAACTGCTCAGTAATCTTAGGATTAGAAGCTCTATACTTCTCAATCTCCTGCTTCAACCTAGCTTCTCTCCTATCCTTCCTCCTTGAATCCATCCTCTTGTCAATCTCCTCCCACACAGCATCAGCCTCCTTATCATCCTCATCATACTCAGCAGAAGCAAACAACCCCACATCATTCCCTTCAAACTCATCAAACTTCTGATTCTCATCATACCCTTTCTCATCCCCTTCATCATCCTCCTCATCCTCACCCCCCTTCCCTCCTCCCCTGCCAGCCGCAGGGGCCGCGGCGCCGCCAACCGCGGCAGCCGACCTATCCGGTAGGTCCGGAGCCGCACGAGCTGGCCCGATATCCGAGCGGGTGGTGAACCCAGTGGCCCCACGACCCAGACCAGCAACATAATTAGGGGGAGGCTTTGAATTGAGGAAATCAAATCTAGGTTTAGGAACAGCAGGTGGTTGGGTTCCACCAAAGAAGGGAACATGAAGAGTTAGGGTGGAGTAAGGTTGAACTCCGAGATCAGAGATAAGCACGGAATGATGGTGGTTGAGTAATGGGAGACTGTGTGAGAGGAATAAGCGTTGGTGAGAAACGGGTATGTCGGAGATTTGGTGGATGGAGAGTTTCAGGGCATGGAGGGAGGTTGCCTTGGGATCGACATCTAGGGCTAGGGTTTTGTGGTTAGGCGGAACAACGAAGACCATGGCTCCCTCCGATTGAGAAAGGGAAAGAGTAAAATCGGATACACACTCACCTGAATGGCGGAGGCTCGGCGACGAACGGCGGAAGATCGGAGACGGCGGACGAGCGGCGACGCGAGCACTAGCGACAAAGCTCGGCGACGAACTGGAGGAAGAGTGAAGATGAAAGGCTATGTCGAAGATTGCAGATGAAATGGGGTTTTGCGTTGGAATTATATTTTTATTCAGTTTTTATTCTCTAATTAGGCTCTGCGTAACTTTTACATCATAATTTAGACAACGAGATGTATTGACATTTGATATTGGAGAAATATTTACGTATCACATCATTTATACTCTAACTAATAAAAATATAATATATATCATAATTTTAATAGTAACTGTTATCTTTTATTTTTGCTGAAAAAAAAATAATAAATACTGAAAAAAATGATGACAGTTACTATTAAAATTAGGGTATGTGTTATATATTTATTGGATAGAGTATAAATGATGTGATACTCTAAGAGTATGTATGTAAGTATTTCTCTTGATATTGATACTAGTACTTTGCTGTCATTTTTTAATACTAAATGAATATTAGCCGGCAAAAAACTATATGAATGAATAAATAAAAATATTTAATTTAAAAATGTAACCATGCTCGTAAGTCGTATCGAGGAAAATATTTATGGAAAGTCAAAACTTGATATTAATACCATACATAAATTAAAAAATTCTTTCTCATTTATTGCTTTGGATCGTTATGCAAAGTCAGGCAAAAAAAAAAAAAAAATCGTTATGCTATGAATGATAGTATGTCTATATTTCATGGAAATAGCACATTTTGAGTTTTCAACCAGGCGAGTCATTTCAATGTATATATCGATTGGGCAAAAACTAAATCCATTTCTCGGGACAGTCTTTTTTATTTTTTTGATCTAACATTTTTCTTGACTGCCTGTTGATATGCATAATATAATCTTTTTTGAACTCTGGAGTTATTTAATGATTTAATCAAATGAATCTACGTGGCAAAAAGGAAGGGGCAAGAGTCTATGACTAACTAGTTCACAAAAAATAGAAAGAAATCTGCGGCTAAAGTGAGCAGCTTATCAATTTGATACCACTCTATTCTTTATTATAAATCTAATTACTATAAATTTTTGTTTTTAAATATAAGTCTAATTTTGAATCAATTAATGTTATTGTAACTATTTTACCCCTATTTGGGAAATAAGGAAGATGAGAGAGAAGTGTTATAATGCATAAAATATTATTTTAAAATCTATTCTTAAATAAGGGCAAAGTTAAAAAAATATGATATATTTAATGCTATAACTTCCACTCGATAGTCTTTATTGATACTCCTACTCCGACAGAAGAGATGGAAGCCCCCGAGGGTATTTGGGAAAATGGATTCAGTGAATAAGTTGAACCTCAATTCCCGTTCGTCGCCTCAATGAATAAGTTAATTGCCAATGGCCTCTGGGAAAAGGTAGTTTTTTTATATATGAAAACATATAGTAGTAACATTTAGTTCAGAAAACATAGGGTAATTATATTTTCAAAGGGTATTTATAAATAAGTTTACCCTTCGTCCCCTTTGTATTGTCCGTAATGGAGGAAATGGGGAAGAGGAGAAAAAAGAGGGTATTTGGGAAAATGACACTGTGAAGTGAAACGTTGGTGGCTTGGCAATCACGTTTTGTAGGCAACACAACGTTCCTGTTTCGAGCACCCGCTGCCTTAGCAGGCTTTCCCTGCTTTTTAAGCAAAACTGTAAACATAAACTCCCATTTGTGAAACGGAAAGGAAAAAAAAACTTAACTGTTGTATCAATCAATCAGTACCCAATTCAACTTCTTAACATAAAACTTATTTATCTAATTTAATGAATTTTAGGGTGTTAATTAAGTTAGTTGGTATAAAAAGTGTTTTTAAAACCCCTAACTAACCATTTCCTCTTATTCCACCCTCTTTTTCTTACTTTCTCTGTTCCTAAATATAGAACATATTTTGAGACGAGAGCTTGTTCCTAAATATAAGACCCATTCTTATTTTTTTCAATATTTTTCAAAATTATCCCTATTAATACTCTTATATGATAAATAAGCAAGAGATAGAGGGTGAAAATAAAGATAGATGGTTAGGGTTTTTTGGTAATATCATATGATTTTAACTAACCTAAATAGCATCCTTAATCTAATCAAATTAGGTAAATATGTCTTATATTTAAGGATGGAGAGGGTATTTGATTATTATTATTATTATTATTGTTGTTAGAGGACATTGATAGGAATAATTTGGGAAGCTGACACAGAAAAGAAATAGATATATTTATGACTAATACCAACTAATTCAAATATGTCTATATTTAAGGCCTGATAGAGTGTTATATATAAGAAAGTTACAGGATTAAGATGCATTCAACATATAACATATTTTCTTATGTGTATCCAACACTCTAAATTATTTTATAGTGCTAGATATAGATATTTCAGGGGTATCCATGCCCTAAAATATTTTTTAGGTTCTGATGCTGGATGCATTAAAAAATCTTAGGGTTATTAGACACACCTAAAAAATAGTTTAGGGTATTGAATGCACACAAAAAAAATATTTAAGGACATTTGATACATTTGGATGTAACTTAACTTAGACTAAAATTTTATTTAAACTTATTATTTGTAACAAATATATGTAGATTTTCCTAAAATATTTTTTATTTCATTTGTAGAATTAGTATGAAAACCTCTTAATACATGCAATCAACATTATTTTATGGAAAAATTATAAATTTAAAAGAAAAAGTATATTTCAATTTCATATTTAGGATTAAATTTCAATTTCATATTTAGGATCAAATTTAATTTTCAATTAGATTTTATATTTAGAACAGCACCTTGTACCATTTTTTGATGTGATAAATTTTATTTTTAGAAAAAACTTATATAAATATAAAATTAGTTTGTGTGTTTTTGTAAGTCTCTTTTCTATGTGATATTTTAATTTATCTGTTAAAAATGCAATCTAAAATCTCAACTTATTTATCAATTAATTTATATTCTGATGGTGGGAATATTGGAACCGTGCCGGAATCTTGACTATTGACTTTTTGTGAGCTTAAAGAACACCAAGTACCATACCAAAATAAAAACCCAAGTACGACATAGAAAACAGCAACACGAACAAAATGAAAAAGAGTTCAAGTCCACCAAGGATTAAATATGGAGCATTAATACAATGTTTTCAATGTTGTCTCTAAACTCTGTCTTCCTGTCTGTCTCTATCTCATTCTTTGGATTATCTGTCAGATTATATAGGAAAAAGAAATATCAGTGATCAAGAGAAAAGCAGTTACTTGTTTGTTCAGAGATGTCTTGAGAAAGACAAGAAACTAACTGATAATGAAGTTTATTGGTCTATACCATACATATAGAGACTAGAGAGTGAGGGAGAGTATTTAGATTCAGACTAAAATAAACATATGATCAAAAATCAGAATAATTGAAATCATGTTTGTATTTAATCCGAATGAACCCCCAATCAATATAAAATTAGTGTAGGTCAGCGGAATGTTTGTGCGTAATGACCACTCGTGTGGTTGGTACGTGACTATGAGTTATGGGTATTAAGAAATAAAATAAAATGGACTCTTATTTCAAGGGAATTATTTTCTCTTTTTTCTTTCTTTCCCTCTTTTTTCTTTTTTTGTGTGTTTGGTGCTCATAGCACACATGATGCAGCTTATCCTTGTGATAAGATATGTGCTGTGCAATTACAATTTAAATGATTCATATTGAATTCGGTCTCCTTCAACCAAGAACTTCATCAATAAGACTCCCAGGATTTCTTAGCTTTTCATTTTTCGCACTTTAATATTGTAATTATTTAAGGAGTTGTCTTGTTAACTTTTTCTTTATGATATATATAATTGCCTTTATCCAAAAAAAAAATGATTCACATTGAAAATTTTTAATTCATAATTTTTAAATAAAATTTTTTTCTTAAAAAAAACTTGAAACGTTCAGGCACTGAAAGCCCTTCCTATTTGAAGAAATTATAAATTGGGTCAAAAATCAAGACGGCTCAAGTCAGTCATCAACCATCGATAATTCAATTCCTAATGGAGTTGGATAAAACAAAACGTTGCCTTTGATTCGCCTCCATTTTTTGAAATTCAGGTGCATAGGTAGGTGAAATTCTAGTTTTCACAAGCTTTTTGTAGTGTTTTTTAAAAGTAGAGGCAAAATGATATAATAATTTTTTTATAATTATGATATAATAAAATTTTAAGCATCTACATAGTCAAAGGCAGTGATATCAGTTGTGCTACATGAAATCTGACTGAATATACTGTATTTGGAAAGATATAGAAAGAGGAAAACAAAATTATGTTGAAATTAAAGTATAACTAATTCCAGCTTTATTTATAGTATTATTAAAACGATTTGTGTTCTCAACACAGCGATACTTACTGGATCAAATTAGTCTAATATTTAAGTTTAGATTTGAAATTAAAGGAAAAACCATTCTAAAAATACATATAGATTTTATTAATTTTTAATCTGGTACATGCATTTTTTTTCTTACTAAATCTTTCAATTTTACTCTTTTAACATTGTTAATTTCCACTCCCTTTGTTTATAAATATAGACATATTTATTTAATTTGAATTTGATGAAATTAAGGATATTAATTTAGTTAGTTAAAATCACATTACATTACTAAAATGCCCTAACCATCTATCTCTATTCCCACCCTCAATCTCTTGTTTGTTAATTATTGAGGAGTATCAATATGGATACTTTGAATAAATTTTACTAAAAATTAGAAAGATATCTTATATTTAAGAATAATTTCACTCCCTCAAATAGGTACTATATTCAGGAATGGATGGAGCATGATTTAACCTTGTTAGCATTTTTTTTTAATAGAGACTGTATTTCTTAGTACCAACGTAAGGTTACAACCAGAAAACAAATTCAAGACCTCCTAGTCTATCCTTCCTCACTCACCCTCTCCTTTACATAGGGAGGGGGATGATCAAAGTAACAAAAGTTCGTATCTAAATTATGGGAAATGCTTGGCTAGCTGGTCTGCTCTAAAAATATTGTCCCTGCAAGTATGAAAAAGGTTTACTTGCCAGTTCCTATGGTAAAGAAGCCTAACATCATCTATTATGTCATTGAAGGGGTAAGTCCCTTCACATCCTCTCAGTACAAGGTTAGTGGCCTCCATACAGTCGGATAATATAATCACCTCTCTAAAATCTTGTGCCCAACACATATGGAGTCCATGAAGAAGCCCAAGCAGCTTAGCAATCACTGACGGCACACGTGTTAGCTTGCAACTAAAACCTCTTATTCATGTCCCTGTATAGGACTGGATTACTCCTCCACAACCACTCCTACCATCCTCGAGAACTGAGCCATCAATCAAGAGCTAGACGCATTCAGTCCCAGTTTGTTGGTTGAAGCTAGAAGACGACGGGCTCTTCCTTCTTGGATCGCATCTCTGCAAATAATCTTGATCTGAACACGCTCTGAAGAGACTGCGATTAGGATTATGGTTACCCTCCTTCAATGAACCCTCAAATAGCTTAGTGCACCGGTTAACCCAGATGTCCCAACATATGTATCCGAATCAAGAGGGCCACGAAACCTTCTTTGTGAAGTCTAATCCCACCTCATGTGTAAGGTTCCACTTGACCCACTCTGCTCCTTGTAGAGAAAAGAATCTGTTAAGGTGATTCGGGCTAATAACAGAGCTCCACGCTTCCTTTGCCTTCAAGCAGTCCCTCAACAAGTGCATCACATCCTCCTCTTGGTTGCATCTAAAAGGGCATTCTGCTGACGCCAAGATTCCTCTTGTGGCTCTCAATTGTGCCGTGTGTACCCTTCTATGGACAACCAGCCACATGAAAAACTTGATCTTTTCAGGAACGTTTCATTGCCATATTTTCCTCCATATGCTGTCTTCACCTCTCGACGTACCTGCAAAAAGAAAATGATACGCAGATTTAACAGAGAAACATCCATCAGTGGATGGTTTCAAGAAGATTTTATCCTCTCTTCTCTCCTCACAAATGGGTGTTCACTAACAATCCGATCAATGATATGGGATTCAAACCACATTCCCAGCTTATTCCTGTCCCATTCTCCATCCCACCTAATATAGTCTGCTACTTTTTCACATTGATCGATGTACCTCTCTTGACTGGGCAGAAGATCAAGAAGGGGTATATTTAGTTCAGACCAATTGTCAAACTAGAAATAGGTAGATCTTCCATTCCCAATTTTCTTCCTAACTCCCCATAGGAGCTTCTTCCAGACTTTGCATATTCCTTGCTAGGTTAGGGAGGAATCCTTCTTCTTGCTAACTAGAGGCATTTCCTGGTTACCACAATCATATTTCGCCCTGAGGACTTGCACCCATATGGCGTCTCTCTTGCAAATGAGGCCCCAACACAGTTTCATGATAAAAGCTTTGTTTTGTTTCCTCATGTGTTTAATTCCCAAGCCTCACGCCTGCTTTTCTTGCAACACTTGATCCCATGACAATAAATGCATCTTCTTCCCCATAAGAAGCTCCTGCTTTGTTTTTCCAACTCCTTCACAACTCCTTTTGGAAGCAACATAGTTTGCATGTAGTAAGTTGGGAGTGCCGACAAAACAGCTTTAATGAGGGTCGTCCTTCCCGCAAGATTCAAGCATCCTTTCTTCCACCCTGCCAATTTTGTTTTCGTCTTTACTAAAACAGGTGCAAATGTTTGACATGTTGTTCTCTTGTGAATCAAAGGGATGCCCAAGTACTTCCCTAAATCATTAGGAAAACCCACTCCCATCTGGTTACATCTCTACCATATGGGAGAAGTGTACATTCTTAGAGAAACAGATTTTGGTTTTCCCCTTATTCATTCTTTGGCCCGATGTTGTACAAAATCGATCAATACAACTCAACATCACATCAATTTGAAATCTGGAGGCTTCCCCAAATAACATCAAGTCATCAGCAAAGAAAATCTGTTAGCATTTTAACCCATGTAGAGAAGCCAATGCCCAATTGTGCTAACGGAGTTAAAAAAAGGCACACAAGTACCAAATTAAAATATCAATCTCCTTCTCATTAATACTTCAGAGTCAGAACATGTAAAGTTGCAGAAGATTTGTGCAGCGAAAAGTCCATTTCATGTTAAAATGCCCAAACATTTGTACAAAGCTTGAGTGCCAACATTAGAAGCGCGCATTTCCCCCTAAAAAATGTTGGGTATATTAATCTTTGCTTCTAATTTTAATAGCAAATGAGCGACCTTCAAGTTAATCTGATTTGAACTTATAATGTTGAGACTGTACATTAATCATCAATGGCCCTGGAAAAGGAAAACCGTATCAATGGCACTGAGTGGGAAAGCTGCCACACAGATTGGATAAATCTTTCAAACTAGAACATTGACTATGATAACATACAAAGTAGTTATAGGCTAGAGTTTTCAAACGCCCCATCCAATTACAAGGTTCTAGCCAAAGTGAGCCATTGCTCTGAGCACATTATAGATGACAATAGCAAAAACCCAGTATGAATAACAAATTCCCGTTGGTAAAAATACTCAGAGGATCCAAGTGGCATCCTAGTTATTGCCATCGTTTAGTAGAGGCCTTCACTGAAGTTGAGCCACCGGCAGCAGTTTTCTTGGGGCCTACAATAAGTTATATTTGGAAAAGCAAACCAGAGGTTAGTCATTTATAGTGGAGAATAAGACAGTAAAAACGGAGAATACATTTTTAGTACTCTTTTTTTTTTGCCATAATTAGAAGTACTCACTAGAGGAAATCTTTGAGGAACTTCTGTTCATTGATAACCTAGAAGATTTCATTGGTCCTTTTTGTACAACTGGGGCTTTGGGAATCTTGGACGCCAAAGTGGATCTGAATCCAACCAAAACAAATATCAGGTCTGCTTTAGAATAAAGATGGTAGGGAAGCAAATCAAAGCAACTGCAGGACTTGGAATGAAAACAAAGTTAATTGCGAACTATACATGAGAAATACTCCATATGGTCCTAAATATAAGAGTTAGACAAAAGATTCACTTTGAACCTAAATACAAGACCTCAATCCCATTTGATGTTCCAAATATATGATTTTCTCCCAAAGAATCCCTAATTCCAATGCACATGATTTAAGGGTACCTCTTGGGAAACCAATACACATATGTTGCAAATAACCAACTTAACTAATTTATATAATATCCGTAAATTAGTTATCTAGCTCTTATATAAAGGATCAAAGATAGTAATAACAATAATAATACTCACTTCTCTTTGTTTACAGTTGACAGGTTGTCTGTTGTTGTGATGTTAGTTTGGGTAATTTCAGCCGGCTTCTCCTTCTCCGCTTCAGGGAAAAGAGCGTACTCCACAATGCTGCAGATAGAGCCATCAGTTTCCGTTCCCATTGAAAGACCACTGTCAGATATATCACTTAATCTCTCTTCAGAATCTGCATCTCCAAATCGTAAGAGATCAATGTCGTCATTGTCATTATTTTGGCCTGTATCTTCTATGGATGATTTGAACAGCGAGGAACTGGACTTGTTCCTGAGATCATCCATTGACTGATGAGAACCAGCTTCTGAATGCTTATCACTATATTCTGAGCAGTTGTCCATGTCAGAATGTGTTTTTTCACCGCCTCGCATGGCCCCAGCTCCAGAAAGTCTTGTGCTATGCCTCGAAGCTCCATTGGAATGTCTCCTGGGAGATGATGCGCCATACATCATAATCCCACGCTTGGCAACATTGAGATTAGCCTTGAGCTGCTGCAACCGCTCAATCTCTTCATCCTTCCTTGTAAGTGCATCTTTGAGAGATGTTACCTGCAAGGAAAATCGTTAAGTCAAAGGTCATTTCCAAACAATATTGAAATATCAGTTCGAGCCAAATGGTTTCACTTCACAGTTACAGCAAGAGTGATGCAGCCCAAATACCAAGATGTACAAAACTAACATCCTAAAACTTTATGTTTTGCTGATAATAGTGCATCGACAGTATTCACATAAACTAGAATATCTATGTAACATGCAATCAAAATTTAAAGTAACCTGCTCCAAGAGTTCTTTGACATCCCTTCCCTCTCTATTACTACGAGCAGCACCTAACTCAACACCTGAAACCCTCACGGCAAACTTCAAGGTGCTTATCGTTTCAGAATATGAAGCAGTGTCAGGGTTAAGCTGTACAAACATGAGGGTCTTTGCTTGACCACCTAAATAAGAAAAAAGGAAAGAAAAATGGTATGGTTAGTATACTAGTGAACATGCTTTTTAAAAAGTTACCAAACATGATATCACAAATTGCATGGTGATACAACAACGACCAAATAATAAACTTAAGAGTGAAATTACCTAACGAACTTTGAAGAAGTTGAGTCAATTTACTATTTCTATAAGGAACATGCGAATTCTTTTGTGCTAGAGCAAAAATCACATCTCCAAGTGCTGATAGTGATTTATTTATATGTTGTGCCTCCTTAAGCCTATCTCCTGTTGCTTCAGAACGCTCTACTCTCTCACTCCCTGCAAGATCTACGAGATGTAGACATCCACGCAATAAAGTGTTGGTCTCCAAATCCGTGCCACGGACATGAACAGTAAGAACACTATCACAAGATTATACAAATGTTATTAATTTCAAGCATTAACTATAGTGAAAATAGGACATCAGAAGATCTCAAAACTGTGAATACAACCTATGTGATCTGCTACTTCTTTCATTTAAGGCTGTGGAACCAGTTGCCCGATTCAGTAGTCCAGTGTTCATCAACTCCAGCACATCCGCCATTGAATTCACAGTATGCAAGCTTGCATCAGGTACAACCAACCCATTTGGTTGGGAAGAATTCCAAATCCCAAGTGTATGCAAGTCAAGGAAATAATACTGTGACTTTCCTCTAAATCCAAGGAGAATGTAAACAAATAAAAAATGTTACATGTTCATATACTTGGATGCCTACACATGTGATTGTCTGTACAAAAGCAAGGAACGACTTGCGTATTCTTATAAAAATTGGGACAATTAATCATATGGTCCCTATAGTTTTGACTAAGTCAAAATCCAATCCTCAAACTTTAGCTTGATGCAGCTCAATCTTTGAACTTTGGCTCAACGCAACTGAGTCTGTATAGTTTTAACTTTTGAAAACATCGGTCCCTAGCATTTAATAAATAACTTTAGTCTTTATAGTTTATTTTCTATGATATAGGGACTACTATTTTAAAGGGTCAAAATCATAGGGATTAAGTTGTGTTTAGTCAAAGTTTAGGGATTGAGTTTTAAACAAGTCAAAAGTATAGGGATTGAGTCGAATTGAATTGAAATTCAACGACTGGGTTTTAACCAAGTTCAAAACTATTGGTACCAAATGATAAATTTTCCCAAAAACTTCATATGACAAAAAACACAAATGATAAGGATATCTCTTTTGAGGACCATTGCTAGATAGTAAATCACGAACTTGCTCATTATAAATCTCAACCATTTGAACACCAACTTCATAAACTATAGAGCCTTTCCGACTTTGGGAAAGATGGAAAAGATCATGTAGTGCTCGATAATTGACTCCCCAATCTGATTTTGATGATAGGCTAGGTCCACTCTGGTGGAAGAAAATATTATGCAGATTACATCTTGTGCAAGTTGAATCCGCTCATGCAGTCAAAACATTGAATGAATAAACAAATTGCATACCATTGTATATGTCTTTCCTGAGCCAGTTTGACCATACGCAAATATGCAAACATTGTACCCATCAAGTACAGAACGAATCAGTGGTTGGGTGTCCATGAATACTTCTTCTGCAAGCATAGAATGTTGATGCATTAAATGAATACTATCAACTCATCCAGTCAAATAATAGTATTACTATCAGGTAGACAAGAAACAAGGGATTACCTTGACTTGCTGAAGGACCAAAAACCTTGTTAAATTTAAAAAGTTTACGGCTCTCTTTTCCTTGTTTGAGAGGATTGCTGACAACTAATTCTCCATTATCACCAATTAATTCAATGGTTGTATGGTTTTGACTTTGCCCGGGAAGAAAGGGTCTTATTCGACAATATACCCGGATATTTCCTGTTCAGAAACGAGGCTTGTTAAAGAAAGTCGGGAAGGAGAGAAAACATAGAAGATCAGTAATATAGGAAAGCGATACAAGTAGACCAACTCAAGGATGGACCTCAATGCAAAACATTGATAGGCAATCCAAGCTATCTACCTTTTAAATCTTGAACTTCATTATATAACTTCCGATTTTCTGTAAGAACTACATGATAATTTTCAGCAGCTTCAGCTAGACTTTTGAGCTTCATCCCTGAATAAACACATCTTGTGAATATAAATTCAATAATAATAAATAAATGATAAATATTGCTCAATTTTAAACAATCTTTCCTACCCAAATACTTGAATTCTTCTGAGTAGCTTCTTTTGGTTTTTAGCACATCTTCTTTTAGGGATTCCATCACAGCTCTCAATTCCTGTACAGTGGGAAAGATTAATGGTACAAGTGTACAACTGTACAGGTTTTAGAAAAATATAACCACAAGGGTGATGAACAAAATAACAAACCTGAAATGCTCCAAATTGGTTATTAATGAAACTTTGATAGGTATTCTCTTTGTTCTTCCATTTAACAGATTTAGATTCTATAAATGCCTCCAATTTCTCGGCTTGATTCCTTGCATCAGCAAGATTACATTCTAGTTCCCGTATCCTCTTTTCATATTCAGATTTGCATTCTTCAGCACGTAATTCTGACTGCATACGGAGCTCATCATGTGCTTTTTTGACCATTTCCAATTCTTGCTTCAATGTAGAAATCTCAATTTCGGAACGGACTTTTTCTTGTTTTAAATGAGCAACATCCTTCTCATCAAGTCTGTTTTTCTCCATTTTATTTTTCTCAACTTGAAGGGCAAACTGAAATCAAGATAATTGCATCAAGTTTGTGGCTAATACAGAGTATGTCAAGATTACCTGGATCACAATTTTCCCGAAGCTTCAACTAACATTAGAACTATAATTTAAATAATTATTTACATATCCACAATGACAAACAACCATGCCTCTTTCAGCGTTAGCATTTAATGGTATGCCAAGTTGATTGCCACTCATAATTTGTTTTTCTTCAATATGCAAGTAGTGATGATAAATTCTCAAGTGTGGTATATTGGTAAGGGGTAAAATAGTTAGCGATATTGGTAAGGGGTAAAATAGTTAGCGATAGGTATAAAATTCAAACATCTGCCCCATCAAGTACCCAAAAAAATAGAGAATAGTGATATATTTGTAGTAAAACTATAATGACAGCGGAAATAGCAAGAATTAAGTTCAACATAGAAATGAGGATCTATATTAAGTTCCACCATCTTTAAATTAACATAGGGCAGGGGATTGGTTTGAACCTTCAACTGCTGGAACCACCTTTTGACAACCTGCAGAGAGTAGAAACACCTTAAATATTAATTATGAGGATAATAACTTTAATAATAGCAACATTAGCAGCAGTAGGAAATACGGCAATGTACCAAAAAAATTACTAGATATGATAAAATACACATGCAAACCTATTGATAAAGAAAAAGGAAAATACCTCGTTCTCTTCAGTTATCCCTGCTGCTAGGGTTTCAAGTGCATTTATTTTCAATTGGTACCTCTCCTCACGAACCTTGAAAAGATTGTTTTGCTGCAGATATAAAACAACATAAATATCATCCATTAAAAATAACCAAAACATGAATCAAGAAAAAAAAATGCATAAAGAATGTGTATATTACATTTTTCAGGCTTTCTGATTGATTAGAAAAGCGCCACTCTATCGCTTGAAGAATTTTTCTCAACAACAATGCCGCATACTGAGACTAGAAACATAAAAATGAAAAGGAAAATATAGATGCTGCTTAGTAATAAAAAAGTGAAAGTAAACACAAATATCAAAACTGATTTGCATCGCATATTTATAGCAGAAATTGTACAGTGCTCTCGGTTCTTACTTGAGGCACATCTCCATTCTTGCTTCCAAAGATTTCACCCATAATCCTATTTCCTATGTTAAAAAGTGACTGAGTCGAGGCATTCTGCAGGGATAAAAGCCTAATCCTGAGGATCATATAGTAGTTTACAACAGAACATGCTACAACATGCTTTAATAATAAACACACTAACAGAGGGGACATAGATGTGAACAAGTAGCTCTTTGGCTTACATCTAAACTGTTTGATTTGAGTAACTCTTTAATTTTATCATCAGAAAGATCCACCTGCAACCCTCGTTTCAACTGCAAGAGTTCTTTAGACCTAGATCCAACATGATGTGTAGCTTCATCTGCAGAGAGAACATCAAGTATGGCAAACCAAAGAGCATCAGGAGTTTTAATTCAAATTGCAGTGACATAGTCAAACAAAGTAACTGCTTTAATCAAAGAGCTTATGCTGCTGAAACTTCTTAAGTTCTATCACATACGAAGGTGGCCAAACAACTAGCTCATCAATTTATGGTAGAAATCTGAATCCGTGATCTTCATAGTCTACTCTAGACATTTAACACATTTATAAACAGGAAAGAGATATGTAAAACCAACAACTATTATTTTAATGTGAGAAATATAATTTTGCACTTCAGATTAAATATTATGTACAAAAGCATCAAATTCTAACCTAACAATGAAAATTGACTCCCATAAAAAGATCTATTGACAAAGTTTTAGCAACGGAAAATTTTACAGTTAGAACATGCCACAAGAATTCTGTTCTTCAAACTTAATCTCACATTAAGCACAGGATAAAATCTAACGGCCGTTAGGCATTTTTTGACGGTGTTGGCCAAAATGATACCTTTTAAAAGGTTATAAGCATACATGATACTTTTTATTGATTATTGGCCAAAGTGATACTAGCACAATTGTTCATTGGCCAAAATGATATTTAACCCTAAAAAGAATCTATCAACTTCTGTTCCAGAAAAGTGATCACAATATTTTTGTCATTCTAATGGAGATCATTGTCATGAACTTTACTAAGGTTTGCAATGCTTATGCAGAGCCAGTAGTGAGATGAGCTAAAATCAGAAGCAAAACTTGAAACCCAACCAATTCAATTCATATACCCAGCCCACCAATGGAAATATGAACAAAACATGGGAAGAATTTAGAAGTTCACAAACAGAAATCAGCAGAGGATGCCTTCGTTTCTCATAGCTACTCTACCAACTAAGCGAAACTCACACTACATTTTTGTTCCAGTTCCATAAGAAAAGGATCACAATACCTGATGTGAAAGAACCCTCAACTTCATGTTTGAAATTTGAATCACCTGAAAATTTTAGCCTATCTTCACCTCCATAGTCCAAGTATGATAGATCTGATTGATCCCACCTCTTTCTGGAAAGACTTTCAATATTTTCTCTCTCAACATTTGAAGCAAAATGAGTTTTCAGAGTCTCAAGGCATTGCAATACAGGCCCTATCGATCCCTGCATATATCTCAGACCATTAGGACAAAACTAGGAAAGGAAAAAGAATAATGGTGAAATTTAGTGGAGATGTTACACACATGATACAGGCTAGGTGATTGAAATTGAGAAAAGTGTCAGAAGTTCTTTGTCATCGTAAAGTACATACTAAGCTTAAAAATAAGTTTTCTAGTACTGCTATAATACCAACAATATTATATGATGGTAAATGTTAGGTATTGAAAGGACAGTAACAGCAAAAGGTTGGGGTAGCATAGATGAAAATGATGAGATGAAAAAGACAAAATTTGTAATGATTGTCTATGATTAAAAAGATTGAGCAATACATATCTACTAAGGAAAGATGATAGAAAATCAAAAGGTGGTTTAAATATGCACAAAGAAGGCTGATGAAGGTGCCAGTGAGGAGGCTTGAGAAATTGGTTTTTTGCCCTTATGAACAGATGTAGATGGAGACTGAAATGGACACTCAAGGAGGTTGTCAAACAGGATCTATAGGTAAGTGCCACATCTAAAGAGTTGGTTAAGCACAATAATGCTGTACGATCCAATGCAACCAGCCTCACTTAGTTCAAAGCCTAACCAAATCTAGAGGACAAGCCAAGAGTACTTATTTCATCATCCATGAGATAAAGTAAAGAAATTAATACCATCCTCCCAAGTTCCAGCGGAAAAATAGTCAATGCTTCTTCTAAATGTTACAGTGGATCCAATGTTGTAAAAACCGGACCGGAAGGTGAGCCGGAGAAGGCATCGGGTCACAGTTCGCACGGTCGGATCGGTCGGACCGAAGGTCGGATCGATGACGTAATAATTAAGGAAAAATATATGATTTTTAAATGTAAATTAAATATAAACAAATTATGGTTTCTTCACCTCTTAATTTTTAATGAAAGACTATTGACCAAGAAATAAATAGCCATTACAGACTTAGAAAACAATTATTCTTGTCTTTAGGTAAGCAAAACAAAGAAGGCATATAGGACCATTTGAGGATCACAGTTGCAGAAATTTTTGTCGAGATAGAAGAACTAGGAAGTTAAGAACACAAGCAATTTCTGTTGTGCAAAAGGTAAGAGATAGAATATGCAACTGATAAAAATTTTAAAAGAAATGTAAAATGTAGAAAGACAACAAGTGCTAAATATAGAATAAAAGCTTGGAAGAGACGTTAAACATCAACAATAGAGGAATGGTGATGAGAGAGATGATGTTCACCAATTGGTTGGAGTTTTGGAGATCAAATTTCACAGCCCTAAGATTTTCAAATGGTTGTTGGGGTTTTTAATTTGGGAGAAAGATATGAAGCTAATGAATTTGGGTTTCTTTTTTAAGAACTTGGGTTTTTTTGGTCTTGATTTTATTTTTTTTCATCTTTTTTTTTGTTTCAGATTGGACCGCCCGGTTTTTATAAAACCGCTCCGGTTCCCGGTCCAATGTCAGCTGAAAACGGTCCGATCCGGCTTAACACAATAAACGGCCAGACCATAAAATCCAAACCGACCTATGGAGTGGTCGACGGTCCAACCGGTCGGACCGCCCGGTCCGGTCCGGTTCTTACAACACTGAGTGGATCTCCTTTATGCTTGTCAAGACCACCTATAGCCAGGTATTCTTTAGCCAACCCTCCAATCAAGCATGAACAAAAGAGTCCCAATGTCCCATACCAAATTTAAGTCTGCAATCTTTACTCTCCATCATGTTTCTTTGACTCATGGGAACAAAAAAGGCCTGGCTAGGTACTAACCTGGCCGGGTTTTAAAGAAAAAACAAGCTTTTTTTATTCTTTATTCGAAATTCTAACATTTTATAATCTTCAACAAAACCCAACTTTTCAACTATTTTCTCAAATTATATTTTACAAAGAAACTTCTTATACCTGCTCTAGCCTTGACAATTCAAATCCAGGCAATCCCAGTTCATCCATAGCCCGCAGAAACCTTTTGACATTCACTTGCTCATCCAGAGAGTAACCTCCCTAAAGTTAAAAGGCAGCTTCTTAGAAGAAATATAATACAAAAAATACGCTCTAACATAAATGACAGTGCAAGTAAAAAGAAAAAAATCCAAAACAAAAAGGATTCTAGAATCATCAAACAATGTGAAATGATGGCAATGATGATCAACAATATATAAACTTAGAAGCAATCTGAAAGAAAGCCCTACTACTTCCACTGATCCAGGAATCAGCTTGTTCAAAATGCTGCATAATACAGATCCATCCCTCAGCAATGCCCTCAGTTCCTCCTCTGAAGTTTCAATGGGTATATTTAACTGAGGAAGCACATTATTTATCCACTTCACTACATATTCCAGCTGGCTGGCTGAAAACAAATTATAATCTAAGTTGTGCTAAAGGGAGGGGTAGGATACGCATAGTCAAAGGATTAGAGACTAAAATCTTGGTCATCTTGAAGCATACCTCCAAAAGATTCTATTAGGTTGGCATCATCGGGATAACCATTTAAGCTGTCAATTCTACTTTTTCCCTGTTCTTTTTGTTCCAACTGCATGTCTATCTCAAAACACAGTCCAGTCCTTTCGATTAGCTATGCCTGCACACTACTACAAGAAAGCATCCCAGTAAGCACATCTAAGTCCAAATAATTTAGTATCTTACGCAGATGGGTAAGAAATTTATCCACAGATACTTGATAAAAATTTGTCCAAAATCTGGGCCATGGATATCTAAGAAACAGAAGTTTAAAATACTGGCTTTTGCTGAAAAAATAGCATCTTAAACCTTTAAAACATTTCTTGTTTTTCTGGAGGCTCCTCACCAGTAAATAAAGATTAAAACCTAATATGGAAAAGGTAAGATAGCATGACAGAATTACTAAAGCCACACTTTTTTTTTCCACCTTAACGTTCCACGAAAAGTTACATTCAGCTTAACTTCATAGGAAAATATACAGTGTCAGTCCAGCAGAACCATGTCGCCTCAAGAGAGCGAGAGAGATATGAAAACATGTCATGGTATGAATTTTTCAGCTATGGATATACCCACATAGGCAAAAAACAAAAATTAAGAATTTGACAATTAACAAGTCATGTCATATTTCAAATCACAATCGCATTGTTAGCCAAAAGAAAAGAAAATAGAGGTAGAATCAGATCGGCTCAAACCTATTCTGCAGAAGAAATGAGGAACAAACCTGAGATGCAGAAAGCTATGGCGCCACGCTTTGAATATATGAAAGAAAAAGAGCTCGAACGAATCGGGGAATAGATTGAAAACAGATTCATCTATCCAACATAGAGATTAAAATTACAATGCAGATAGAACAGCGCGGTTTTAGATCGATCCAATCCCCATAAATCTTTATGAACTCTGTGGGGAAAAACTTTTAATTGGAAGGATCACAAATTTAAAGTCCGAAAATTTAGAGAGTGGAGTGGATATGGCGTTCAGGGGTGGGCTTCATTTGTTTGTTTTGCTGATCCTTTTTTGAAATGGTGATCTTGAAGATGTATTTGGAGCCTGGAAAATGAAGATGTAAGCCAGACTAAATCGTTTGAATTTAGATGTTTTATGTTTTAACTGAATTGTTTCTATTTTCGTTCTTTCTTTTTTATGTTGATGCTAACTTATTTGAGAAAATAAAAGAAAAAAGCGTTCCCAATTTCCCACCAAACACACAAATGAAAAACGTATTTATACATTGTGGACTGATACAAAAAAATATTGATTAAAATAAAAATAAATGTAAAAAATTTAACAAGGATACTTTTAATATGCATTATACATTAAAAAATGGCTTACGAACAACATAATTGATTTTACATTTTTATAAATCCATTGATTGATAAATATTAATTTCATCGTTATGTTCATGACTTCATGGTGATATTTGTACATGTGGCCTCCCTAAGTTTTGTGGATAACCCATTAATTAGTTTTAATGTCTTGGTTTTTAGGGGGAAATTGGAAAATATCTAATGAGGAACTTTTCCTAATTTCTCTAATAGACATCAAATCTGTTTAGTTGTATTGTTATTATATTGCTTAACACTGAAAAATATATGTTTATTACTGTGAATTTTTTTAAAACAAATAATAGCTTTGTTAAGATTGTGCAGTTATCTTCTACAGCTCCTCTCGTTTTTTTTTTTTTTGGACTGAAGCTCCTCTCATTTGTTTTGCACGTTTCAATTATAAATTATAAATGAACCTGCTCGCGGTAGTTAAGATCAGCCTGATATTTAGGAAATATGAAATATTTTGAATTTTGACAACATACAATACCTTCGGCTTAATATTGTCAGAGTTGATTAATTTGAAAAACATAAAAAAAATTAATATAATCCCTTCGGTCCTAAATATAAGACTTATTTACCTAATTTGATAAGATTAAAAATGTTTGTTGAATTGGTTAAAATCACATACTATTACCAATACACCCTAACCATCTACATTTTCCCTCACCCTCTCTATGTTCCTTGTTTATTATTAAGGAGCATTTATTATAGGATAATAAGTTGTTTTAACTTTCTAAATTACACTTGTATATCATTAGATTATGCATCAATTTATAATATGACGAATTTGTTAATTTTCTTAATCTCTATAACTCACTCAAATGAGTATTATAATAAGCACGACTATTATTTTAATGTTGGATGTTTTGGTCCTATGTTAGATGTAATGTAAACAAATATGATTTTATTGTTGGTCAATGGGATTTGTTGAATTTGAGTTCTATAAATGAAGAAAATAATTACCCAAAATAAGTCAGTACTACTCAAATTTATCCAAATTGAGAGGTATAGGGTTTGTTTCCCTGCATCTTCATATTTTTTTTGGCTTACTTATCATATTCAAAAGCTTATAAAGATAGGACCTGATATGTCTCTATCCTTAAATTTTTTTGGGTGAACTCAACTCCTTTTTCAAAATTTTGTTATAAAAAAATGTTCAATTAAATTGGGGTATCCCACATCTTTTCTGGCTCATTATAAGAATAAAATGAAAACATTTCTCCAAAGTTCTCAGCCTACGAATGTTGTATATCCCTCACTCCTAATAAGGAAATTCACTCAATTCAGGCAACATGTTCATGCTCCTTCTTACATATTGTCATACATGTAAAAAGAAGAAGAAGAAGGTAAAAGTAAGGATGATAAATAAAGGTAAAAAAACAAAAGGTAAGGACGACAAATGAAAATTTGTTCATGATTTGATTTGTCCCTTGAAGAATGTGTTTCATTTCACAAATGAAAGAGAAATGACATTTACACAGCTTTAAAAATGGAAAAGAAAAAGAACAGTAGCAACACGCTGATAACTTGAACTATAATCGTGCAAAAATTGAAAACCCCTATCTATCATCTTCCATTCGCTCAGCTAAAACCCCACTCATTTCTTTCTCTGAGCTGCAAAACTCACCATGGCTTTGTCATCCCTCTCTCTTCCCCACCTCCTTTCTCCTAAAGTCAACTTCTTTACTGTAAATTCTCGATACCCTCCTTTCAGACCCTTACTTCACTCTTCGTCTCCTTCATTTCGAACTCCGCGAGCTCCTTTGGCTATAGGCCCAGATGGAAAATACTATCCTAACCCCGCCGACGATGACCCACCTGAAGCCTTGGAGGATTCAAGTCATGGGGTTTCCAAATTTCAGCAAATTGAGCGCCAAGCCGCACGTGCTCGCGAGCTTCAAGAAGAAGATTACAAAAAGAACCAGTCCACATTCCTCGCTGCCATTGCTGATGTCGAAGATGCTCCAGACAATCCCTCTCTGGATTCTGAAAGTTATGGGGATGACTTGTTCAGTGAAATTGATAAAGCTATTGCTATGAAGCGTAAAGAGTTTGTAGAGCAAGGGCTTCTCCAGCCTAATCCAAGGAAAGATACTGTGGTTTCTGATGAGGTTGTTGAGGAAGTTAATGAGCTTCAGCCTGAGGAGGTTGTTGATTTGGAGGAGATTGATGAACTTCAAGGGCTCAGAATTACTTCAGATGATTCGGATGTTGAGGACCCTGATAAATTCAGTGGCGAGGTGAGTGAATTCGACCATAAAAGTCAGAGTCCTTCGTTTGATTTAGATTTTGACAGCTATGGAAAAAGTAAGGCTAGAATTGTGGAACCCAAATTTAAGATTACTTTGGCTGAGCTTTTGGATGAGAGCAAGGTTGTACCTATATCGGTATCTGGTAATTTGGAAATTGAGATTACTGGAATTCAGCATGATTCAAGGCTAGTCACCCCTGGTAATTTGTTTGTGTGCTGTGTTGGACAAAACACTGATGGATATATGTACTTAACTGAGGCAGACAAGAGAGGAGCAGTTGCTGTGGTGACGAGTGAGGAGATAGACATAGAAGAGACCTTGGGTTGCAAGGCACTGGTAATTGTGGAAGATACTAATGAGATTCTCCCTGCATTGGCTGCATCCTTTTACAAGTATCCATCAAGAAACATGGCAGCGATTGGGATAACCGGGACGTATGGTAAAACAACCTGTGCATATTTGATAAAAAACATGTATGAAGCAATGGGGTTGCGAACAGGAATGTTGAGCTCAGTTGCTCATTACGTGCATGGGGATAACAAATTGGAGTCGGTGAACACTGTATCAGATGCTGTTTTAGTTCAAAACTTGATGGCAAAGATGCTTCATAATGGAACTGAAGCACTAGTCATGGAGACTTCTTCTCAAGGACTAGCTTTAGGAAAGTTCAATGAGGTTGATTTTGATATCGCAGTTTTTACAAATTTGGAAGGGGACAATGTGGGTCTCCATGAATCTGAGGAGGCATATAGAGATGCAACAGCTAAACTATTTTCGAAAATGATTGACCCTGAACGGAACAGAAAAGTTGTCAACATTGATGATCCAAATGCAACTTTCTTTGTTTCACAAGGGAACCCAGAAGTCCCGGTTGTGACATTTGCACTGGAGAATAAGAATGCAGATGTTCATCCCTTGAAGTTTGAGCTCTCTCTTTTTGAGACACAGGTCTTGGTTAATACCCCCAGTGGCATTCTAGAAATTTCATCAGGTTTACTTGGAAGACATAATATTTACAACATTCTTGCTGCCGTGGCAGTTGGCATTGCTGTTGGGGCACCTTTAGAGGACATTGTCAGAGGGACTGAAGAAGTTGATGCAGTTCCCGGAAGGTGTGAGTTAATTGATGAGGAACAAGCATTTGGGGTAGTAGTGGACTGTGCTCAGACTCCTGATGCCTTGTCTAGATTGCTTGATTTTGTAAGAGAGCTTGGACCTCGGAGGATTATAACTGGTATGTTTGTGTTTCCCTTTAAATGATTGCTGTAGAAAATGTTCCTTTTCAATTTTATTTAAATAAGAACAGATTAAAATGAAACATCGTTTTTTTTTTTTTTTGTAGTATGGTTATTTTTTTCCCTGTGCATGGAATTCAAATTCTTCTCAACCGTTGAGATAAAAATCTTAAGCTTAGATTGACTACTGTTATCTGAAAATTTAATTTATCTTGGGTGCCAAATAAATGCTCATGTTGTACATAATATGAGTGTACATGCCAAAGCTCAAAATGATATATTATTTGATTGAAATTGTGTGGTACCTATCATGATTTTTTCCCCTAATTTAAATGAGAAGAGATTAAACCGAAAAATCATTTGACAAAACCCTGGCATGGTTATCTTCTCTCTGTGTATGGTGTTCAGATTCATTTCACTGTTTGAGACTAGAAATTTCTTGGCTGAAGTTGACTTATCTCAATGTTATTCAGTCTAGGGCACCTACTCAATACTCATGTTGAACGTTTTATTAATGCATATGCCCAAAGTTTACAGGAATATATTGTTGGATTAAAATTATCTTATCTTGTTTTACCTATCTCCTTTTTTTTCTCTTTGTAGTGTTTGGTTGCTGTGGCAAGGATGAAAGAGGGAAAAGACCCATGATGACCAAGATAGCAACAGATAAAAGTGATGTAACCATTTTGACGTCTGACAATCCGAAGGATGAAGATCCATGTATGTATTTTCACCATGATTTATAGGATTGGATGCAATGAAAGATATCACTAAATTAGAGACTGAGGTTAACCTTCATTTCTTGTGAATTCTTAATACTGGTGTATTCTGAAATATGGGCCAGAGTTAGTACAAGCATTCTCTTGATACATTAACCACTTGGTATTTATCATTTTATATACCAGACATGGATGTTGAATAACCATCCCTCTGAATAGTTGACTTTTACTCAGTCTTGTCTATCTTTATGAAAGTTTCTGTGAATGTTCATACCATAATTAGAATTAGAAACTATCATAATAGTAGTGGGAATCGCCTGAGAAGCCTAACTTAATCGCATGATTGTCTACTTTGTATGCAGTGGATATTTTAGATGATATGTTGGCTGGGGTAGGATGGACAATGCAGGAGTATCTGAAATACGGAGAAAATGACTACTACCCACCACTTCCAAATGGTCATAGGCTTTTTCTGCATGACATTAGACGGGTGGCTGTACGAGCTGCAGTCGCAATGGGAGAGGAGGGTGATGTGGTTGTAAGTTCCTCAATCTCTTCAATGGAAATATGAGTTCACTTGTTTCATTCTTTTGCATGCTAATGCGCTAAATAAATATGGATTCTGACTTGAGAAATAAGGAGTACCCCTTTATATGCATGATGCAGGTTGTAGCTGGAAAGGGCCAAGACACATACCAAATAGAAGGCGACAAGACAGAATTCTTTGATGATCGAGAAGAGTGCCGGGAGGCGTTGCAGTATGTTGATGAGCTTCACCAAGCTGGAATTGATACAAGTGAATTCCCTTGGAGGTAAGGTCCAATGTTTCTATCTGTAAACCTTTTTTTAACTTGGGAAAGATTAATTCCCATCCTAACAACCACTCAGAAAAAGGCAGCAAAAGAAAAGGAATCTGAATTCTCATGTGTAGCATAATGCTTTTTTAATTGTCTGGTTCAGTGTAAGTTTACTTTGTTTTGCTTGCTTTTGATTTTAGGCTACCGGAGAGCCACTGATGCTGCAGTGATAGCTATGTTATGAGTATTGCATTCTCTTCATCTCAGAATGGAAACTGATAAAATTGAGAGAAAAGTGGAAACTGAGAAAATTGAGGGGAAAGGCTTTGGCGATCGAGGACTTGAAGGCAGGTGAAAGAGACCGAAAATTAAGAGTCGGACTGGCTGTTCATCAATCTAACCTTTCTTCGTCTTCTTCAGTGTAATCATGTGCCCTGTCACTGTCAATAGCTGCGGCTCTGTATTTTCTTTATGTAGAGGCAGTGGATACACAAAAGTAGAATTAAATGGAAATAGTTTTGTAGATGAAAAATGTCTTTTATATTTATGAACGGAAAGTTAATAAAAAAAAAATTCTTTGAAATAATGATATAAGAATACAATGGGTACTACTTCTCTCTCTAAATATAATAAAAAAGAATTATTTTTGAATCATTTTAGTCAAATGCTCTTTATGACTAATTTATCAACAACAAAAAAAAGATCCAAATAGTGAAATATGCGTAGACTATGTTGTGAGAAACACCTTCGTGGACGAGGTTAATGTTAACGATAAAAATGAATAAAGGTTTAAATGTCAATGAGATGGTTAAGAGAATATTCTTTTGTTTTCCAGGTCGAGAGGGTATTTAACGTGAGGTATTTGCAATTATTCCCAAGATTAATGAGCCATTAACCTGTCACACAGGATAAACTTTCTTGCAATCTTTGCAACAGTTCCATGGGATATTCTACTTTCCTGTACTTTTTGGTAAATCTGTAATCAACACAACAACTCTGCACAAGAAAATGGAAGGACAACTTTGGAAGCTCAAGAAACAAAAGCAAAAATATATTCATAAAATTAGAGTTGTCAGAAGAGAACTCTCAGATTTTCGTGATCTCCGATTCTCAAGACATGTTACACAAGAAAGAATATGAGAAATGGGGAATCGCATTTTATAAGAGGATTACTGATCTTAACTCTCTCCGCCTCTCTTCATCACACACACGCACAAATATTTTACATATGGTATTCACATACCATACTTTTGCAATTCTTGTGTGTAAACTTTCATAGTATTGTCTGCCATAAAGGTAAGCTGAAAGCAACTATGTAATAGTATGTACCTATTACAGACAATTAACATTCAAATAGGAATTATATGTTACTGCTCCTGTCTCCCTTTTGCCACGTGCCTTCCATGTTCATTCACTTCCAGCTCGTCCTTGGTAACTAGCTTGGGCCCACGACGATCTGGCATAGAGACATGTTACTTGATTCAGAACAAGCTGTCTCAGTCTCATTCTCCGGTGAAGATGGAGAGAATGTGAAGAAACAACTGTTCTGCTTATGCATTAAGCGCCAGTCATCAATCTTGATGGCACCTTTCTGAACCAGATGAGGAAATTCTCTCTGGCCTAGCAGTTCCATAATCTTCCTGGTCTTTCCAAAAATATAACCAGCACGTCTCACACTATCCTCCCTCTCTTCAATGGCACTTTTCAAACACTTGGCCGATAGAACAAGTGGTAAGTTAACTAGACATGAACCCAATATATCAGCAATCACCAAAGTCAGTTCCTCAAACAGTGCCTCGCTTCCTCCAAGGCCATCCCTGCTTTTCCAATTCAAAAGAACAGTGTTGCTTATTCTGTACATGGAGTTTGCTGCCAGTACTTTGATGGGCCATGCCGAGGGGCTTGCCTTTGAGCACACATCTATGTTCTTCATCTTGAATTTCTCATAGTTGACTTTAGCAGTATCAGCTAATATTCGGAGTGTCTCTTCTGGGGTTTTCTCTGATAGCTTATTGAGATCCAAACCAAACCACTTATGGTAGAGATCAATTCTAAGCCACACAATTTGTGCTGCCTTTCTTACTCTAATCAAATCTCCTTCTTTGTCCACAGTATTCTCTACGAATTCTGCAAAATGAAGTCCTTCATGAACAGTATCAAGCAATTGTTTGACTGAATCCCTTGTGATGTTTGGAAGTGCAACTGCAATAGCAGTTAATGTCACCAAGGGTAGAGACCAAGTGTTTGGAGGCTCTTCATGATGTAAAGAAGGGACTTTATCACTGTCAAAAGCTCCCACTCCCTTAAAGCCTTGTGAAACAGATGACTTCTCTAGTAATTGAATGAGATGTTTGGGTTTTCTCTTTTCTCCTACCTTGATCCAATGATTGGTAGCATCATGATTTTCTTTCAACATCACCGCCACCAGTTCTTCCTCCCCTTCAAGATGCAGAACAAAATTTCTCAGATCAGGCTTTGACTCGGATTGTGACTCAGTGCCAGAGCTGCTAATATTTGACATAGTGTTGTAACAGCTGGGTTTCAATATCTTGCAGTGATTCCAACACGCCAAGATGGAGCTCACAAAAAGAATTGAAATGGTTCTTGTCATTTTGCTGATCATCACAATTCCCATCTGCATACGGATACAAAAGGTCAAACACAAAAACTTTGCGTCATGGGCAAACTTCCTGCGATGCCTATCACGGATTCTTAGATTCAAAGGACAATGTTTCATTTCAAGCAAGCTCTCTATCCAGTAAGGTTCCACACCGAATTCCTTCTTCTCATGGCGGCTCTGTTTCCTCACTATTGGGCAGCAGAATTTTATAGCAATGAACCATCTCAGTGCAGGAGCAATAGTACCAACTGCCACAGCCGCATTCTGAGTTACCAGAATTATGATGGTTGACCATTTATAATCAGATTCACCGTTACAGAATCTAAAACTCCAAGGCATAAGGTAGGATCGAAGCATAGCCTCAGCTAATATTACGGCACTGAGAAGACAGAAAGCACCAGAAGCAGTACAAGTTGGTGATCTCCCCACCACAAACTGGGGACTACTTGTATGAGCCATCATCCAGAAAATCATAAGTTTATATTTAAATTTTTGTGTGATTGACCCTTCTCTTTGGGCCAAGCATTCTTTCAGAGCCTTTTCATACTTCTTATTGTATTTGTATTCCAGATATTGTTTGGTGGTTGGAACAGTCAAAGCAGTGGAAACCATGAGAAGAAGTAATATGAGCATGAGGAACATTAGAAGTATGTGTTCTCTCCAGAAAACATAGATAACACCAGTTCCTAATTGCATGCAGATATTGACAATTACTGTAATAACAAGTATAGCCAAAGCCATAAGATTCATAAACATGTCTTTGGTTTCCATGGCACCTAAAGAAGGCATAGAGTTAGCCATAATTGTGCAGATCAAAGCACTGCTACTAAGTTTAGCTAGCTGCTCATGGTGGCGAGGCATGGAGGAGTTTAAATCCACAGATAATTTGAGAGCTACACCAATTAAAGTTAAGGAAGTTGCATTAAGAGAAAAGTATTTGCAAGGGAACCAGAACTTGCGATTACAAATACCAAGTATAGTATCTGTGGCCATTCCGATGAGACATGCTAAAGATGCTGCAACTATGTATATGCCTACCCATGGAATTGGTTGGCTAAACTTTGAATCATCAAGAATTCCATCGATGTTGCACCCGATTCTTCCCATTTCTTGGTATTGACCCTTCGGACTCAGTATGACACTTCTGACTTCTCTATACTAATGCTAAGCGACTAAATCTAGATTCTGGACACATCTAGAATTACTTGTATTCTTCTTTTCTTTTTTTTGGGGGGGCTAGAATATAATTTTCCCCTTATAGTGACTGAATGTTTGAAGAGTCTATAGGCATGATATTTTACTTTTCTTCTCCTCATTATTGAGACCCGCAAATCAATTTAATTTGAAATGGCGTAGTAGCCAAGCTGTAGAAATGATAGCAGGCTCATTTGACCTCAGAGAGTGGTTGAGGAAGATGACGCGGGTTTACGTATGTAGTGACATGGTCAAATAATTAATTTTGTGGTCTGTAATTTTGTTCCCAAGCGTTTGGTCAGAGTATAATATTTTGTATGTAGAAGTTGTTATTTGACTATTTCTTCTTTGCTGCACATTTTGTTTGTCAGTGCTCCAGTTTCCACCGAGTAAATTACTAGCAACCAGTGAAATGTAACTCAATCTTGATCAACTATACACCTTCCAGTCATGAACGAAGGAGCTAGTTATGGATATATCTTGGTCTTAAAAAAATAAAAAAAGAACTTGTTCCATATTATCTTCCTAATCAATTACTGCCTCCGGTCCTAATTATAAGATCACTTGGACTTTTTTTTTCAGTAAAAAAAAAAGTAGTTTCAGTCCAAAAAAAAAATCTTTGTTCCTCAAAACTAATTTATTCTACTTATAAACTAACCTATAATCTAATTTCATGTAACATATGTTATAATTTAGTGGTCTAATTTGCTTTCTTAACTTTCACAAAAAAAAGTCACAGTAGTCTTATATTTAGGATGGGAGTGAGTATTTTCTTTTCAAACTAGCTCTATTGTTTACATATACAAAAGGTTTCCATCAAAATGGTAGGTCCAATGTAAATGATTAAACAGGGTATTTTAGAAAAACTAAAATAACTTTATCCCATTAGGTGAGGTTGACTACATGAATTGCACTGTACCATATATCCATTCAACAACCAAATGTTTGGATAATTAGCAGATTAAGAGGCTCCACTCAATAATTTCTCTGAGGGTTCTCTTTGTTCTTCATCTTCCCGTTTTCATAGCACTGCAAACTACTAGATTACCCTCCTCACATACGCACGTTCAATGGTTAACTTAATTACATGCCCCTTGTTATAAATAATTTTCTTAACTAATTTTCTTTATTTTTAAAAATTAGTTATATATCTCCTATGTGAACGACTTGATGGAAAAAAATATATTGCTTTAGGAGAGAAGTGTCTTGGTGGAAGGAGTTCTATTCTTTAATCTGGTTTTTCCACAAGAGTAGGTAATGAAAGATTGATCACAAGAAACAAAATAAGAAGCACCTTTTCTAGGTGTTTGTATGAGGAAGAAGATTGCAAGTGAAGTGACAGTTCAGCCATGCTCCTTTGTCCTTAAGCCATCTTCCCCACCTCCCATTCCTCTGTCTGGTCCCATTTCCATATGTTCCCCTTCATCATTTCCCAATCCGTCAGGATATTCACAATAATTCTACAGTTTCATTGTTTCTCTACAGTCCTTACAATTCTACTTCATCATTGAACTATGCAATTAATTGAACAAGAAGAAATCAGTTTCCCCCCTTCTGTTTTTAATCTTTTTCACCTTAGGCTCCCAGGCACGTCACCTCGTTATCTCGTTGGACCTGTCATGTGGGTGTCTCTGCAACTTGAACATAGAGTTTATATATAGGCTTCCTAGCATGAACTAAAAAGGAACTATATATAATGGGATCTCGTCATGTTTCATCTGAAGCAGAAATGGATGGGCCAGTGCCAGCACTTAAATCAACTTCTCCAACACACACAAAAAACATTATGATTATAAGATATACTACAAAGAACTAGGATGTAGGGTTACCCTTATTTGCCATCCCATTTCTTGAAAAAGCCTTGTCTATCAGATTTAAGCCATTAAATCAGCAACTAAATGCAGATATATATTATCAATTTACTGTAGTGATAAACTTCTCTCTGTGGCTGAACTGCTTAAAATATTTTGAGTTGACTATATATGTAGCTACAATTGAAAGGAGGGACAAGGGAGACAATTATGGGCCCTCCATATTTTCCATTTTCGTTTTCAAGGGATCATCGTCCAAACACATGCATGTTCTCTTAAAATAACGTCCCTCTTTCTACACAAAACGCAATTAATACGTTTCCTGTTCTCTCATTACAAATACGTTAGTTCCTAGGCCAACACTATACTCCTAGCTACCTCATCATGTCTTCTCTTCCTCTTCTCATCCTCCTCCTCCTCTTCTGTCTTTCTTTACATGCATGCATATCCCGTCCTCTCATTCTTTCTCATAAGGAGACTACAAAATTCCTTTCTTACAAGGTTGGTTTTGAATAGTAGTGCCGTAGTATGGAACTGTGAGGATGTTGGCTCTTATGGGATACAATGTCACAAGTTACACATTTGTAAGGTGTATAAGTCTTTGGGAGAATCATACCCCAAAAATTAGCTGTTGAAGTAGCAAAACCTAAGGCCTTATAAGGCCCCCATTTCAAGAAAACATTTCTAACATGGGACTTATGACAATGTGCTTTTTTTTTTTTGTGTGTGTGTAAGTGTGTGTGTGTTTATATTTGTGAGACATTTGGAGTTGAATAAGTTGCTAAAATTAAGGATTATCTGCAGGATTTGGAGGAGGTTTTAGTAATAGAGAAATTTGTAGCTGCATCAAAGCCAAGGCCATGCACCTTAGAGGAGAACGGAGTGCAGAGGAGAGGGAAAGTGTCCCATGATGAAACAATCATTTGTGAGAGTGGTTGCAATTTATCAACTTTAAGAAAAGTTGAGATTGGTGAGATCAATGTCCTCAAACTTTCATGCCTCTTTGTCTGTTATTTTGTGTCCACTGATAATATGTTTCCACCAATTCTTAACATAAAATCTAGTTTGTAGTGATGCAAATTGTAACAAAAACTACTAGGTACAGGAGGTAGTATATGCCTTTGCTATTTTTAAGGATTGAAGTGTTGATATTATGGGGTATCACACCCATAAAGGAGGCCACTTGTCAACCACTCTTGAAAATATTCATAAATCTATAACTTTATTGTTAAATTCCAGGACATTATTCCAATCGGCATTCAGGAGCTACCACATCTTTTCAGACAGATTCATGGTCCTTGCTTCTGGTATGTAATTCTATTCATGATACAATATGTAATTCTATAGATTTTTGTATTTACCTATTTATTTTACTATATAACTATCTTTGCTATGTTTGGTTTGGCTTCTCTAGCTTAGAAGAAGCCGGCCAAACTGGAGAAGTCATTGGAAAAAAAAAAAGATGTTAAGGAGCAGCAAAATGCAAAAAGTCCTTCTAACCCAAAAGGGGCTTCTCCACCCGCAGAAGTCAGAAGCTAATGGGAGTAGCTTTTGGTTTCTGAAAAAGTACTTCTACAATGGGTTGTACACCTTTCTTTGTGTGTTATTTAATAAAGTGGGTAGGAAAATTAGATTATTAGACCCCTAAAATTTTTAAATAAGATATTTTCTTTTAATATAAAATTTCCTTTTCATCTCCAAAAATTTACCATAATAATCTTTAATTATTTTCTCCCACAATATCCTTCTTTTGAGCTAAAAATATAATTTTTTTAAAATTATTTTCCTTAAAATAAGGGAGAAACTAAGCCTTTAAAATCCTAAAAAAACCCTAAATTTCACTTTTTCTTTCCAAAATATAAAAATATATGCATATTATATATGTATTATTTAATAACAATAATGCCCTTTTTAGTAATTTTTCATCTAAACTTACTTTTCAAAATAATCATCCAAACATATTTTAAAAGTCAGATTGAAAAAAAAGTCACTTTTATCATCACAAATCCAAACATAAATCACTTTTTACAATATGACTTTTTTCCAATCTTATTTATGAAAAAATCCTTCTGAAAAAAAGACAATCCAAGCACACCCTTAGTGCTTGGAGCTTCCTGTTTTATAAGAGAAGAATACGATCTGTTTGGTGGATGATGAATCCCTTCTAAGGATGTGCATATCTAACCGTCTGTAAATACTAATTAGTATGCATAGAGCATATGCAACTATTATGATATGGAGTGGTATTATGATTTTGTGAAATGTTGGTTGGTTGAAAAAATTGTATTACTCCCTCTTGTTCTTAATATAAGAGTTACTTAAATAATTTGGTAGATTAGGGAATTGAAATATATAAGATGATTATAATCAATGTGATTGGGTCTTCCTAGAATATCCATGTTTGACATTAGATTGTATATCAGCTCATAAAATGATAGATATGAGAGACAAAATGAATTCAGATAATATATTTTGGATCAAATTTAATCCACCAACCAGCCCTTATATCAGGCTACAATGATATAACATGAAGCATATGGCTTTGTAGGGGCAAAGGAGGCACACTAGATTAATGCTGGGACCTGCACAGAATCATGTGGAAGAAACAATGAATCCAAGCTCAGGTGATAACACATTGGATGACATGCTAGTGATGGATTATGCTCAACCACACCGGAAACCACCCATTCACAATGAAAAGCCCTAGCTTCTGCTTAATTGTTCATAATAAATTACACTCTTTTAAGTCAAAGCTGAGAGTGATAAGACTATTACTTTCTAGTTTCCTTATCTCATGAAGTAGTTGAATTGGGTGAAAAGAATATAATAAATTTGATGGATAATGCAATTCAAGTTTTCTGTCTCTGATTTGTGGGAGTTTCTCAATATTAGTTTATGTTTGTGGGATCATATATGTATATTGATTTTTAATTATTTATACTGGGGTGTGATTAAATGGATTGAACGATTGTGAGTAACTTTAGATGAGGATGGCATTTAGTTATGATACTGTTAAATTGTAGGAAGTATCTTACGCAAAATGTTCGGTCATTTGGGTCGCTTAAACACTCCAGTCCAATGTAGAAACCGTGTAACTAAAAACAAGGGGGGAAATTAAATGACACCTTCCTCTTTTCTCCCCAACAAATTACACCTTTCAAATTCAATGAATAAAGGCATCACGTAGAACTACGCAAAATGTTCGAATATTGGAGCAGTATGAAGACTAATTAGCATCACTTTACAATCATAATGCTATTTTTCAACAATCTGCCAAAATTTCTCATATAATCCTATTTATATTTCAAGAGAACTATGAGAACAAAATCTACACAATAACAACTAAAGAGCAAAATCATACATTTATATGAATAATTTAATTGTGTAACGTACAATTAGGATGAATGAAAACAACGAATCCAAACAAGCAGGAACGAATCCAAAAAAAAAGGATGAATGAAAACATTAACTTTCTGCCTTATAAATAGAATTAGAGGATTATATAATAATCATCCAATGATATAACCTCAGGGAATACAAATTATAAAGTGCGAAGCCGTGATGCCACTAGCATTCTAATGTCGAAAAGAATGTGAGAATGGGAAAATTATAAATCCTGTTCAGGAAAGCGTGTCACATTTCTGTTGCAGAGATTATAAGCCAGCACATTCATATTGTTGAAGCATGCATCTTTCTGTTGCACTATATCCTGCTGAAATCAATTATTGCTACAACTGACAATGAATGGCTTGATAAATCTGATTAACTGAGACGTCCTTATCCCCAGCTTCAGATCAACCTCGCCACCACCCAACCAGAAAAAGTCAGGAGTTAGTTTCACAATGGCTTCATCCAAGATTACCTGAAGCAACCCATTTTTCCAGTCAATAAAGAAAAGAGTGGATGTGTTCCGATTTATAAATAAGACATCATATTATCTAATAAGAAAAGATTGTGAATAGTATCGTGTTTACATTTCAAAGCAAGATACAGGAAAGTTTTCAATTTTGGTCCTTGAACCGACCTCCCTTGTTCAACTCATAAGTATGATGAGTTGAGCCCCTTTTCTTCAGTTGGATACAATTCAAGCTCAGCATGAATGTTCACAAAAAAATATCAAGAATTTCAAATTTGCACTTTCACACAATTAAACCTCAGGCGAATTTTGTCTATGAATGAGATAAACACAAATAACATTCACATTGGCAATAAATAAGGTAAGACACCATTTTAGCTTCCGAAGTTTACATAAATGATACCCGTCACTTTAAGACTGGACTTAAGTCAGACAAGATAATTAGAACTGTGGACCAGCCAAACAGCTGGACGAAAGGCTTGAAGGATTCAAATCATACATAGATGTTGTGATCATATATCCCACACAGGGGACACTACAAAAAATTAATGGATCCTCTGTCATGCATCTCAGCAACATTGGCTGTAAGCAAGTGTGGGGCAATGAAAAGTACATCATCAAACAGGAAAGACCATATTGAAGAAATGTCTGGAAAACTTTGTTGAATGCACATGTGAAGAAGAAGGAATCGATCACCAAAGAGTGAAAAGGGAGAAATTCAAGAATTCTCGTTCCAGATTTTAACTTGTATCAGCAGCCCATCACAACTTCCATCAATTGTCATAAATTCGCACATCTAAACTATTGGTCGAGTAAAACAAAAATTTGATCACAAAAAAAGGAACATTTAACTGCATTGATGAAGAGTAATTTACCGGAATGTCTGTCTTCATACCAATACAAGTGACTGCATTGTGTCCATAACCAGTTAACTCAGTTGATGTCTCTTCCGGTGCAAGCCTCACTGTGTCATTAATAATGACCATATGAATACATTACAAATAAAAACTACTCAACATTACTATATTCAAAAGTGTTAAAAGGGAAGGGAAAAAAGAAGAAGATGTCGTAGACTCTTTCATAAAATATATATTTAAATGAACATAGGACACGACAATTGACAAGGAAGGAAATGTGCCTATAATTGGACAAGCAGATTAAAAGAACACTTAGAAACTATTTCATCCCTACTTCATGTTAATAGAACAGATCTTATCATAAACTACAAGAGAAATCTTCCAATGAAATAAAGAAAAGAAAACAATAGAGAAGATCCATGTGAGACATGGAAACTTTTCTTGATGGACTTTACAATCACGCTCCTCCACTGAAAATGTCATATGAAAATAACTGATCCACACAATTCAGAGGCCATGATGTCAATGCAGAAACAAAATCACATTTTTTTATCGTTTTGTGGGTTGGAAAAAAGGTTTGGATAGAGCACAATGGTATTTTGAGATCCATATAGACGGATTTCACTTAATGAAATAAGGTTGATTGATGTATGCAGTTGTTGTGTAAAGTTAACCATATAGGTATGACATTTGTGAAAGTGAAACCATATAGGTATGACATTTGTGATTCTTTGATGCCACAGTAATATTTGCTAAGATTACTTCTAACCAGGTCGTTTCATTCCATTTATTCTATCAAATCATAGGGTTGTTACAATGTGCACACAAACAAGTACATTCACACAAATAAAATGTACTCCCTCCGGTCCTAAATATAAGATCACTTTGACTTTTTTTGTGGAAGTTAAGGAAGCAAATTAGACCACTAAATTATAATATATGTCACATGAAATTAGATTATAGGTTAGTTTATAAGTAGAATAAATTAGTTTTGAGGAAAAAAGATTTTTTTTTGGACTGAAACTACTTTTTTTTTAGATTGGAAGAAAAAGTTAAAAAAGTCAAAATGGTCTTATAATTAGGATCGGAGGGAGTATATACTATGTGTGTCGGGAGGGTTGTTACAGTAAAGGACTCACAGTTGAACTTCTTTTTGGGTATTTTTCCGTTGTTGAGCGAGTACAGAAAATTCTTAACAGCCTCAGCATTAAGCCTAGCAGTGTACTGCATCAACAAAAGTTGCAAATCATGAGATTGACAGAATAGCATGTCAAAGAGTGAACAATCAAAGACTTAGAGAAATGAAACAGCATTGCACCTGAACAACAACAACATAATACTTCGAATTGTTGCGATCTTTACAGTCTATTACATTGGACTGAGCTTGAGTATTTACCTGAAAAGAAACAAAAAAGCTTAAGCCAAAATAATGAAACCGCCAATTCACAATTAAACGGTGTGTTTAGCAAATATCAAGTTCCAATTACTAAACCCTCCTAAAAAAAATGTAAACTTTACCAAAACTATGCTTTTACAAAGATGATCAATAGAAGCGGCACCAAGGGCATCACGTCTGGCTTCAAGAGGCGAATCGTAGTAATCGAAGGGGACCCTTTTGAAGGAGAAGTCGTGAACACCATTGGAGAGCAAAATAGCAGATAGGCGAGTTTCAGTATCAGTTTGGGAGTCGTGAACAGGAAGTGAGGTTGATTTGGACGATGAAATGGATTGGTGTTGGGGCAGATAGGTGAGTTCTAGTTTTGATATACGATTCAAAAGTTGAATTTGACGTTGTTCAAGCTCAGCTATAGCTTCTTCCATTTTTGGAGAACATGCCAATCCAAGTGTTTCTTCTTTCTTGTGATTGGCGGCGGGTTTCGTCATCGTCAGAAACTGAATAGCGGATTCAGGTAACAGTGGGATCGGGAAAATACAGTCCAGTCGAATAGAATAAAAGTATTATAAGATTTAACTTCAAGCTTTATCACATGATCCGTTGTCGTCCAGCGGTTAGGATATCTGGCTTTCACCCAGGAGACCCGGGTTCGATTCCCGGCAACGGAATCATACTCTTTTTTCCCGTGTAAAAACTAAAAAGTATATTTATAAGTATTTGCTTTTTTGGTATGGGACAAGGGTTAGATAAAGTGGGAATTAGGAAAATTTTTTAACATTAATTTAAAAGAATTAATGGAGTGTGATTAAAAGTTCCTAATTATTTTTTCTTACTATTATAACTTACATCTTATCTTTATTAAAATTTTGTGATCACACCCCTTCAAATCTTTCAAATCTAACTTACAAAAATTTTTCCTCCCCTCCAAATTCCTCACATTAAATCAATCCTAAATATAATACATATTTTTAAATTTCTGTTATGTAAAAATAATCAATTAAGAAATGTGAGAATTAAGAAAGATAGTTATTATGGTGTTTTTAAAATGATAACATATTAGCTAACTTAACTTATATTTATAATTTAATCAAATTAAATAAATATGTCGTATATTTATGACAGGATGATTAATTGATATTAATTCTCCCCAAAAAGTTAATTGAATCTTCATATATTAAGTAGGTGTTGAATCTATTTTATTTTCTTAAGTTGTTGTTCTTCCTATAAAAACAAATACTCCTTCCGTCCCACAATATAAGGTCTTTTTAATCGAATTGCGGGTTCCTAAAAAATTATTTAGAGTTAGTTAAAAACAATAAATATGTAGGAAATATACCATATTGCCCTTATTTATGAATAAGTAAGAGAGAGGGTAATTATGAAAAGAAGATGAAAGATAATGTGTGGGAAAATTAATACATGGGTAAAATGGGGAAAATGCATTTATTATTCAAACAAAGTCAAACAAGACCTTATATTATGGGACAAGATCATTCAAAAAATTGGACCTTATATTATGGGACGGAGGGAGTAGTAAATAGGGACGAAGAAGAAAATAAACTCGCTGCCAATAGTATATAATATTAGTTTCCATGGTGCATCATCCATCTTGGCGGTTGTTTCATGGGAGACTAAACTCATTAGAAAATTAGCATCCTGAGGTTTGAATAATTAATAGTAGTACATATTTTTCTTGAAAATGGCTAAGCAAAGATCTTATTCCATCCGGTAAATCTGCACCACTCATCTAAGCACACGATATTAACACCTCTGTGAATGGGGGACGGGATGAGAATGTTATTCTTTGCTTTTATTCTTTTGAAAAACCAAAGGAGAATGTCATTCCATCCTCATCCCATTGGCGTTTAACACCGACCCCAACATACAGACTATGTAAAGTGTAAACCACTTCCATTATTCATGGTCAATCCACAGTTCCATCTTACTCCTCTCTATTCTAAATAAAGATCAGTTGATGTTGACTTTTTTATATTAAACATATAACTTTTTCAAATTTTATTTCATTCATTTATTTTTTTTAAGTAATTCGTCAAACTATCTAAATGATATACACAGGTTTTTAAAAAATATCAAAAATATGTTCTAAAATATTTAGTGGATTTTTTTTTATCTCTCTAAATTAGTTAATCGAATACTTAAAAAATGTAATAATTTACTGCTCATCTCACCAACGCAAGCTAAATCATAAGTACGCTATTATATTCGTCTTGTTTGTGTAGAACGAACATAGCACATGATGCATCGGTGAGGGTGTCAAGACTTTTTTTGCTTTGGTTTTTTTTTTTCCGAGCTGTAATTTTTGTTTTGGGTTAATACAACTTTTACTCCTTGAACTTTCGTTTAATTTTGGTTTTGGTCCATTAATTTTAAAATCGATAGTTTGGTCCTTGAACTTTCGGTTGAATTTGGTCCTGATCCCTAAATTTAAAAAAAAAATTGAAAAATAATGGATCAATGGCTATAAATGGCACAAAATTGAGGGATTAAAACCATCAATTTAAAGTTCAGAGACTAAAACTAAAATTGACCGAAAGTTTAAGGATTAAAAGCACAAATTTTAAAGTTTAGGGACCAAAACCAAAATTAAGTAAAAGTTCAAACACCAAAAGTTATATTAACCCTTTCATTTTTCGTTTTTGTATACACTAGAAAAAAAAAGACAGTCAACAACATGAATACATGACTGAGTCCTGTAATTGAAAATGAAAGAAACGTCCAACTAAGCGATTCTTTCAATTTGAATATTGTGGTGGACAAAAAATGGGGAATGTAAAATTAACGATATTTTTATATGATTTTTAGGGTGATTACAGAATAAGAAATAAAACGGGTCACCAACAACCGGGTAACGAGTATTGGGACGATACGATGGTTTACAATGAATGAAAATAACGAGATGGATACAAGGAAATCAAATGCAAGATGAATTATCAAACAAGAACAACAAAGAATTTTGTAAACGAGCTCGCAAGAATGCTTTTCATAGTGAGAGTTCGCTTGAGAATGTTCAGGTGTCCTTCTCTAGATGATCTTTGCTTGTTTTATCCTTCAGGAAATTTGAAAAACTGCTCCACCAAACGTGGGGAGGTGGTTCCGCCTTTTCCTCCTTATGATCTTCCCGTTACCAACTCCCTTCAGTTCAGTCTTCATTGGGTGGTTGGCTCCTGGCGCCAAGATCTTCGGATCTGAGGATGACTACTTCTTCTTGCTGCCACGTGCCCCTTGCATTGGGATATGTACGTTACTTGGTTCTGGGCGTATTCATTGGCTAGGTAGACCTCTTGTTAGGTGACGTCGTTTGACCCAAGAGGGCAACTTTTTAATTGAGCCCAAGACAGACACATTGTTTCGCTACATGGGTTGGTTCTTGCGGATTCATCTCTCCGGCCCAAGAGAAACGGTGCCATTCTTGAAGACAGGAGGGAAATTTCAGGGGTTCATAAATATCATCATCCAACTCCAATAAATTCCTAATATGACTTCTTTTTTGTTATCTTTCGTTTAGTAAAAGAAATTAAGGTACTCATGTATCCAAATTGCATACTTCTGCCCAAACGATGCTATGTATAATCCTTAATATAAGGTTGGGAGAATTACAACTAGGTATATTAAAAAAAAATAATTATGATCAGGTTCCTGAAAATTATTAAATTACACTAAAGTTCATAGGACTTAGGTGACATTATAGCGAATGTGTCGGGAGTTGTCAGTATAGCCCATTGAATTATCAATAACAACCAGGTCCTATAGATCTGTCAATAACAATTCGTTCAGCTACAATGACAACTCTCGATACATTTGATTTAATATCACTCAAATCTTTAGGAATTTCAATGTAATTTAATGATTTCAAACTACCTTATCGTAATTAATTTTTTTCCATAGGACCTAGTTGTAATTTAGATCCTAAATGTAGGACATATGTCCATTTTTTTTGACAACATTTTTTCAACTTGCTCCATTGATATTTTTTAATAATAATCAAGTAAGAGGGGGAAGTGAATTAAAATAGATGTTTGTAATGTTTTAAAAAGTATATGTTATAATAATTAACTTAACTAACCCCCTTAATTTTATTAAATTAAGTAGATATGTTCCGTACGTTTAGGATTAAATGGAGTATTTCAAAATTTATGGAGGAATTTAATAGTCATTGAGTCAAACAATGTGATGAAATCATGTAATGCACACAATGGAATATAAAATTCATCACAATTCATACTAGCTATAAACTAATTTGATTTTCTAAGCCGTACTACTATTTTTTGTATGAACACAAGCCGTACAACTTCTGCTCAAATAATTTAAGGAAAGTTCTAAAAAAAGACATTCAAAATAGGTAAAGGACAGTTTGTTACAACAAAATTTGGAAATGATAATTCAGTATAATGACTGAATTATCCAACCCCAAATTAAAAGGAAAAGTCTTAAATGCCCTTGATTCAATTATGGGATTTCCAACTTCTCGTAAGGGCTTTCCAACTTCCCTTAAGGAATTCCCAACTTGAGAATCCCATAGTTGAACCAAGGGCATTTAAGATCTTTTCTTTTAATTTGGGGCTAGATAATTCAGCTATTGTACTGAATTATCCTTTCCAAATTTTGGTATAATAAACTGTCTTTTAGCTATTTTAAGGGTTTTGTTTTGGAATTTTCCCAACAATTTACTCCTTCCCTTTATTAGAGGTGACCGTTGAAAATGGAAAAATTATATGAGGAATTAAGTCTTTATATTAATTTGTTTTTAATTTATTTAAAAACCTGATATAAGTTTGAACATTGAATTTTACACCTCTAAGTTGGAATAAATCACAATCATAGGCAATTGATAAGTTCTTTATATCATTTGAAAAGCTATATCAGGAAATAAACTTGAATTCAAATATCTATATTTATTGCTCTGCTCAAAGTCTCAACACATAAAAACCTGCAACTTCTTCTTTCTCCACCTTGTCTGAAACAAACCTCCCCAAAGCACAGCAAGGGGAAAAAAAAAAAAAATGCACAAGAGTGAGTCAGGATCATCGTTAGGTCCAGGAGGCCTGGATCTAACCCAAGCCTTCTTCAAACCCGTCCTGAACGCCGCACCACCGTCTCCGACAAAGCGCAACATAAAGATCTCCGTCATCGGCACCGGCAACGTGGGAATGGCCATCGCCCAAACCATCCTCACCCAAGACCTCACCGACGACCTCGTCCTCGTCGACGCCAAACCCGACAAACTCCGCGGCGAGATGCTCGATCTCCAGCACGCCGCCGCCTTCCTCCCTCGTACTAAGATCCACGCCTCCACCGATTACTCCGTCACCGTCGGATCTGATCTCTGCATCGTCACCGCCGGCGCCCGCCAGATCGCCGGCGAGTCCAGGCTTAACTTGCTGCACAGGAATGTGAGCTTGTTTCAGAGTATCATTCCTCCGCTTGTTCGTTACTCCCCCGATTCTGTCCTGCTTATTGTTTCGAATCCCGTGGATTTGTTGACTTATGTTGCCTGGAAGCTCTCGGGTTTTCCCTCCAATCGGGTTATCGGGTCGGGTACTAACTTGGACTCTTCCAGGTTTCGTTTCCTCATCGCTGATCATCTCGACGTCAACGCTCAGGATGTTCAGGCAATTCCCTTTTTCACTTGACTCTTTTTTTTTTTTTTTTTTTTATTAAAATCTCCAAGTTAGTATTTTCTTTCATTGAGAGTATTGACGTGAGAGTTGGGATGCACTAAACGCTCACATCGCACGTACAAAATAGACACAGTTTCATAAACCCCTCTGGTTTTCATGCCATTCCACATTAAACGGGATCATTTTTTCCCCAAAAGAATTATTAAATAATAGATTAGGTAGGATGGGTGCGAAATGGACATGGGTGATCCGCTACTTGAGGTTTGATTTTTATTCCTCTGACAAAGTGGTCACCTTGAGTCCATCATAACCTGTATTTTTATTACTATATATATATATATATATATTTTGAAAAAACTAGGAAAGCGGTCACCTTAGCTAATATCTTTTGCTTTTTTGCCGCTTGGGGTGGGCCATTTCATTTTAAATTAGATCCAATCAATGGCCTGTGATTTTGGACTTGGCCGTACTGTTGATCCTGGAATCTGGAAATAATAATATATACTCCTAAACTATTGTTAAGAAAAACTATTTAGCTTCACTCTGACTCTGAGTAGAGATTATGGACATTAGTTTAGGTAAATGCTTCACTCATGTTTTTTCAATAACACCTAATTATCTTCCTTAATTTCTCCCATATCTTTTAATCGATTATTAACGAGGGAGCATCAACACTGTAATATGAAAACAAAATTAACAAAAACTAGAAGAGTGTTCCACATTTAAGAGAAAGACGACTTAACCAATTGTATCTTATAATTTTAAACAAGAGCTTAGGCTAGGAGGCCTTTGGCAAATATACCCCATTGTTGATGGTTGAAAAAAATGACAAGAGGTTGATGTGAGTGCTTGTTGTTACAGGCGTACATAGTGGGAGAACACGGTGACAGCTCAGTAGCACTGTGGTCCAGCATCAGCATAGGTGGCGTACCGGTGCTAAGCTTTCTCCAGAATCAACAGATAGCATACGAGAAGGAAACACTGGAAAACATACACAAAGAAGTTATAGACAGTGCTTATGAAGTCATACGTTTGAAAGGCTACACATCATGGGCAATAGGATACTCTGTGGCTAGCTTGGCACGTTCTATTCTGAGAGACCAAAGGAAGATCCACCCTGTCTCTGTTCTTGCCAAGGGCTTTTATGGCATTGATAGTGGTCAAGTTTTCTTGAGCCTGCCGGCACAGCTCGGTCGTGGCGGCGTGCTCGGTGTGACTAATGTTCACTTGACCGACGAGGAAGCACAGAGGCTTAGGGACTCTGCTAAGACCATCCTTGAGGTGCAGGCTCAATTGGGTATTTGAGTTCTTAGGACTACAATGGCTAGTTTTCTTCTTTTTTCCCCTAAAATTTTCTCTGTTTCCTTTCATTATAACTAGCTGTTACATGTGACGCTTCTCTCGGCCAAAGCTTGTGTGACTAAACACATGTTCTTTTTTAGCAGAATGGAACGTTGTTTAAATCTGTGATGTGACTTTTTTTTTTTTTTTTTAAAAAAAAAATAGTTGGGCAAACACTAACAATTTGAGATTACAAGGGGATTGAGCCTGGGACTAGCCACTTATATGAGAGATTTCATGTTGCTGTACTGCAATGCTTAATGAGTGTGCCAAGGTATATCGAATGAGACTCTTGATCTGTTTTGCTGGTTGAATTTAAAAGAGAAAATTAGGAAGGCAAGAACAGAACTAGAGAAAATTACAACCTAAGGGGAAAAATACTTCTCTAGTGCGCAGAGGTCTCAGAAAAATTGCTAGATTCGTGCTCATATGATATGCATTCCTTGCAAGCTAGTTGAAATTGATTATGGGAAAGTTCTCTCTCATGCACCAGATATGGCGTTTATTTATTTATTTATTTTTGGAATAATACTGAATCTTACTCAAAAGAGTACAACAAAAAGAAATAGACAAAAGTCACCCGTCTTCATCCCACTCCATCTCTTGGGGAAAGGTGGGGGGTGATCAAGAATGCAAAATGTTTCAGTCAGATTGTGTGACATCTTAGCTAAATAATCCATTGAGCTAATGTTTTTAGTAATGCACACTTGCCAATCCCTGTGCAGGTAGGACCTAGTATGGTCAAAAATATCACTGAAGGGAAGACATGTAACAAGACCCTATTTCAATTAGCTTACTTTAAATGATTTTTATTACAGGACGGAAAAGGATTTGTTTCAAACAAACATCATAAAAACCATTACTCCTTCTGTTCCTAAATATAAGATATATTTACCTAATTTGATTGAATTTAAATTAATAATGTTGGTTAAGTTAGTTAAAATTATGATATTACCTAAACGCCTTAACCACATTCTTTTATTCATACCCTCTCTCTTACTTGTTTTTGTTATTGAGGATTATCAATAGGGATAATTTGGGACAATGTGTGAAAAAATAAAAAGAGGTCCTATATCTAGGAACAAGGTCACATCCCCAAATAGGTTCTATATTTAGGAACGATTATTATTTTAGACTAAACCCAAAATCCATGATCTCATGGAGACTTTCCCCACTGCCTTATGATGTAATGAGGTGGGTTTTTGTGACCTAGGAACATTTTGAGTTTAGTCATTTTACATCTCTTTGCATATCTCATTCATTGGATTTGGAATTTTTCCATATTTTCTCTCCATACATCCCTTTAAATATAAAATTATCCATACATTTAATTTAATTATCGTACATTTACTATTATCATTCAAATGCTTCTCACAATAAGGCCATTATATTTTAATGAAAGTAATAAACAAATAATAAATGGGGTAAGCTAAAAGAACGATTAAATAAATAGAAGATATTGTGCTTGAAGATATATATTAGAGAAAATATGGAGATGCTTCAAATCCATCCAGCACGTCTCAACCCTCATTTTACAAATGAGCTACCGTTCAGCTTGGCCCAACATAACATATATAGAGAAATAGCCCAAATTTAAAAAAAAAAAATGCAAGAAGATCAGTCAAAAACTCAAAAGTACGGAAAGCAGTATCATGAAACGATGTCGTATAGTTTGGTTAAAAAAAAACAAAAGAAACGATGTCGTATAGTTGCACTGCCTGCCTGCCTTCGCAGTGAGGAGGGATTGATTTTCAGTGCCTTTGTGTTCGTTTGCACTTTGTTTGCAGTAAAGTTCTGAAGGAAAAATCATGGCTGGTAGATTAACAAGCGCAGGGTCGAGGATCTTGGGCGGAAACGGCGTCGTTAGCCGATCTGCGATTTTCTCTCTCCGCTTTCGATCTGGGATGGGCCTCCCAGTCGGCAAGCATATTGTACCTGACAAGCCTGTTCGTATAATTCCTTTAACCTAAACTCTATTTTCATAGCTGATTTTGGAATATATGGAACAATGTCATGTGGGTTCCCTTAAATTTTCTCGCTTTTTTATTTGGGTTTTCAGCTTCCTGTAAATGATGAGTTGGTGTGGGACAACGGGACTTCTTTTCCCGAACCATGTATTGATCGTATTGCAGATACCGTCGGAAAGGTAACACAATGTAGCAGTAGAAGTGCTTTCTTTCAGCGATTCTTATTTTTAAGTTATCTACAAATACTCTATCTCTACTTTATTCTGTTTAAATCTTGAAATCAGTATGAAGCGTTGGCCTGGCTATGTGGGGGTTTGGGATTTTTTGCTTCTCTGGGACTATTGGTTGTGTGGAATGACAAGGCCTCCACGATACCTTTTGTAAGTCCCAATTTTTTTTATAAAAATTTATTCCCACTGAATATTTTACATTTCTGCTTGATGTTAGGTTTGGAATTGGTTTTTATGTTTGATTGTGCTGTCATGAATGTTTGTAATGAAATTGATGTATTGGAGTCTTCACACTCTTCACTTTTCCTTTAGAGTGTATGTTTGTAAAGTAAACTGTTAGCAATTACAGATAATCATTCACTGGAGATGGGAGAGAAGTGCAGTAAACAATTTCAATGTCTTTCTAATTTTGTATTGTTTGAACTTTTCTTCTATCAATCTGATATAGATTGTGTATTTGTGTGCTAAATTCAAGTCTATGATAATTTATTGTTATCAGCATTTAACTAGACATGTTTTTCCATGTTATCTACAAAATCTAAAGAATAAGTGACATTGTTCATGGTTTGCGATTAGTCTAACTTACTCCCTCCGGCACCTTTTCACCTACTTAGATTATATTAAGGATATTAGTTAAGTTGGTCACATGATATTATTAAAACACTCTAACCATCTACCTTTATTCTAACCCTCCCTCCCTCTCTCCTGCTTGTTTATTATTAAGAAGTATTAATAGGGATAATTTGGAGAAATGTTGAGAAAACTTAGAAAGAAGTCTTATATTTAGGACCAAACTCACATTCCCAAAGAGGTGCTATATTTAGGACCAGAGGGAGTATCATGAATTTAATATATATATATATATTTTTTGCCCGTGAATTTAATTCTATATTGACATATTGATTATCTAGTGGAAACAAATAGTTTTGAGTTGAATAGGATGTTAGTTTTACCGTCCTGTAGTGTGCTTAGTTAGTTAACCTTAAGCTATTATGGGGTCTAATTGTTCAAGACTACTGCTTTCTCTTTACCACTCCTTAAACTTCAAGTAAAAGAATATAGCCTGGAACTCAATTTTATGTGTTTGTTAGATATCCAGCTTTACGTATAAGAACAATTGTGTACTCAATGACTCAAGCATGTCATTACATCAAAGCCAGAAATGTTTGTAACAGTAAATCATCCTGGTGGTGAAATGCTTCTTAAGATTGTGGAAGGGTTTTTTTGTGGGTCCACGTCACTAGATTATTCTTGGACCTAATGTTGGAATTTTTCTGCACCTCCTTAATAATGTATATAGGTCGGAAATGAAATTAAATGCAGGGGTCATGTAAGGTTTTCTTTAGGTTCTAGTTTCATTTTTTTGGGTTATAGTGAAGTTTAAGGCTTAGAATGATAGATTCTTCAATATAAATATGAATGCATTTTGTTTTTCATCTTGATAGCATATAGCACACATGATTAAACTCACAAACTTGAAAAGTGAAGCACTGTGATGATCTTGCTGAGTTGCACAATGTTTCTTATTGGTTATGTCACTCCTGTACTAGCAGAACAGAGTGGCAGATTTGAACATGTGATCTCTTTGATAAAACTACCCTAAGTTGCCCATTAAATTGTTCTAATAAACAACAAAATACGCTACCCGATAGGAGCCAAATATCTCAAATCATAACACTATTTATGAGCCGAATGAGGCAAGCTGGATTTTTACAAAAATTAACTTGCACTATTACTAGATAGTAGATTGGAGCCACATTTCTTTATCATCAAAGGTCTTGTGACATAGAGCAGTTGCAGGCTTGCAGCTGTAGAATATCGGCATTGTGACATGATTAAATTACAACTCGCAAGTGTCACAATGCATTTGATATCAGTGTTCAAAATGACAGGATAAATGCCAAGTCTACAATCAATATGGGCTCTGTGACATGGTATAATGCTACTCACAAGTATCACATGGTACCGATGTTCAAAATGTGTTGAACATGACACCACTCCTTTTTAAATTCTTTAAAAGCTATGTGTAGTATCATGTCTCGTTCACTGATTGAATCATCACCAAGGTATGTGTAATTGTGTAGTATCAAGTCTTCCTCATTGATTGAATCATCAATTTGTTGTCTTTGTCGTCGCTACCTTTTTTGGTGCCTGATCTTGTGCTACCAAGTGTTTTCTCTCATGTGTCCAAATCCTGGTCTATAAGATCACGACATTCCCTGCTCCAGTCATTATATTTCGATATTCTTCTGGTTTTGAAGTTTCATGTGCATTGTTATTTTTCTTTGGCAGATACTTGATATATGGTTATATACTGATAGATATATTTGTTATTTTCCAGACACCCAAAGTGTATCCATACGACAATCTGCGGGTGGAGCTTGGCGGTGAACCATAGGATTTAAATGCAATAATGGAATGGTCAAATAGCTGTCTGATACATCCGTTCTTTGTGGTTATTTGTGTTCCTATCTAGTTAAAAATAATGAATGGTGAAGACTGGTTGAGATGAACTGTTTCAATGGAAGAGTCGCACTTGTTTCATTTCCTTTATAGTCAGTCTCGCATATTTTCATTATCGAACTTCTTCATTGTGAGGAATGAACTTTATCACATGGGTCAATTTCTGTGCACCCTTGGATTTCTGCAACCTAAACATAAAGGGGAGAGGGAAAACAAGTTCGCTAGTTTTTGCTTTTGTGGGCTCGTTCATGTCCCGATGTTTAAGCAGGATTATTGTGGCAGGGAGAAATTATTAGGTGTGGCATAACCCTAAACCAAATTGATGAATCCGACCTCAATCCACGTGGTTTAGTCCGGCTGGCGATTGGGTTGGATTGTAGTTGCAAGGCAATGTCCGTTTTCTGCTTTTACACACAAAGTTAGTTAGAAAAACTAGAAATGACAATAGTTTTAATTAATAGCTGGGTATTGTGTGTTTTAGTACTATGCTTGAACCTGTGTATATCATCTATGATCCATCTAGAATATGCTATTTAAATAGGGTTATAGGGTTAAGGGACAAAAAATATACATACAGCATTCTGCAAGCAACTACACACAACCTAAACTATACTATTATGATGCAATTTGCCTATGAACGCTGAATAATTGTGAAATAATCTTCAATTCCAAACAAAAAGGTCTAGTGTCAGTTGAAATACGGATTAAGTCTCACATATTGTGTCACGTAGAAATGGTTAAGGGCAAAAATATGCATAAGATGCTACATTATGGTGCAATTTTACCCATCAATCCTAAAAAAACACGTATAAAATCTCCAATTCATAATAGAGGTATGCATACGTTGGCAGACATTGACCATAAATGACAGAATGTTTCAAAGTTTTATTCCACCCATTATAAAGATGTGACCATGTTTAATTTCTCAAGCACATTCATGTTTCAAATGATAATCTGTGTTTGAAGTGTTTTAAAGGTAGATGAACGATGAAGAATATTCAAGTTATAGTAGTGGAATTGCGTTAGTTTCATAAAATGGAAGGGTATTTTGTGCCTCCAATTGTATATCTTGTTGAGCGGCCTTTGGAGGATCTTCAGGTAGGGCCTTGTTACTACAGTTTTTGCCCTTCAACCCTCTCCTCCTCTCTCCGCATCACAAACAGCAGTAGTTAAATATGCACGTTTCCACTTTCCAGACACACGTATCTTCATTAGTTGTTAGGCTTACATTTTTCCATGTACATGTATCTTCTTATTGAAAGTAATTTTGATAAAGACACGGTCAAACACTTCAATGTTGACAGCTTTTTCAGTAAAGATTCAGACATTTGGTTCCTTTTTTTGTTAAGACAAGCCCCTTCCATTAAACTTAATTAATCCATGTTGGTACTTGTTAGGCTTCATTGAGCTCTTCAATACATTCTTGAGTGTAATATTCCTGCATGCCAAACAGAAATGAATGGCCGATGGACAATGAGATCAAAACTGAAGTGGGTCCACAGCTCACTCTGCAAATTACAAAACAATCCCCACAAAATTCCAAACCCTTTTACTTGCTTCCTCTTTAATTTTTCTCAGAAGCTATCTCTTAAAATTACTGCCTTCAAATCTTGTGGAAGATTCTGGAGTTGAGAGTACCGATCCAAGACTGTGTTGATTGTGGTCCTGCTTTCGTTACTGAATCCCTTCCTCGTTGGACCTAGTGGACCCCCACTCTTGCTCTTCGAAACTACCTTAGTACGAGTAGCGTCATTGAATAGTGATCCAGTGATGAGTCTAATACGGTAATACCTTTTTAATTACTGTGAAAAAAAATAAGATGGATATATACTCAATTATTCATGAATCCTCAGGCCTTGAGCCTTGTGACGTACTACTCCTATATGTCTTAACTTTACGGTTAGAAACAAAGAATCTTAACTCTTATCCTCCCCCACCGGCTCAGAGCCTCCCACCAACCAAAAAAAAAAAAAAATCATAGTCAAACATATATTCATAACATACATGCTTTCTTTTGTTGTCGGATATGACCAAACAAGATTCACGGGTGGTGATCGGAACCATTTCAAATCCCATCTAAATTAGACTTTAGAATCACTCTATATAAACTCCCTCCGTCTTAAATATAAGACTTATATGGGGAATTGATGTTGGTTATAAATATAATACTACCTTCGGTCCTAATTATAAGACCACTTTGACTTTTTTGACTTTTTTTTCTAATAAAAAAAAAGTAGTTTCAGTAAAAAAAAAAATCTTTTTTCCTCAAAACTAATTTATTCTACTTATAAACTAACCTATAATCTAATTTCATGTGACATATGTTATAATTTAGTGATCTAATTTGCTTCCTTAACTTCCACAAAAAAAAGTCAAAGTGATCTTATATTTAGGACCGGGGGGAGTAAGACATAATTATAATTTTTATCAAATTATTTATAAATTATCCCTACTGGTACTCCTTCAACAATATTCTAGTAAAAAATGGGGGAAGGAATGAGGGAAGATGATTGTGATGTTTTAAAAAAAAAATACAACATAAATTAACATAAATAATATCTTTAATTTAATCAAAATAGTTAAATATGTCCTATATTTAGGATACGAAGGGAGTAATATATGTCATGCACAAGCCTTATTTTGATTTTTGACTTTATGCTCAGCCTCGAATCTTCGTTATTCGCTCTCTCACATCATAATTCATCTATAAATTTATTTCCATTTAGTTTTTTATCCCTAATTCCCCCGATCTATGAAGATTTCGTTTACATGCAAGAGCAAGATGTATATTCAAAACTTAATTTATCTAAAGGAAAGACATAAAATAGAATGGCACCAGAACATTGTGTTTTCCATTTTCTTAAAATATATATCCTTGACTCATGAGTAAACTTAAGGATTTGAATTTCCATATTCATCGTGCTCTCAATATGTTATTAATATATTTAAGATAGCTACCGGGATTTTTTTTTTTAATCAAGGTACCATGATTTTGGAGACCATGCATATTCCATTTAACATTTATTCATTTCAAAGCTTCTTGTGCTCCAAAGTGGTCAAAGCTCGTAATTCATTTCCCAGCTACACCCACACAGCAGCCTAGTTTATAATGAACCTACCATAACTAAACCCATGACTACTCCGACAAACAACAAAAACTTTCAAACTTCACATGATCCCACTGTAAATTCTTTGCACAATAAATTAACTTCGAATATTGTGAAAATAGATCTCCAAAAGTATATGGAATCTTCACATTTTTACACAAAGCTTTAAAATGAGCATCCTTTTTCTTGTATGAGAAATACATGTTTGACCACGTTCCCTGTCACGGGTTCAATAGTGCTTTTTCTGGTGGTGAATTTGTCGTTTTCGCCATTCTAAATTGTCAGTGTTGCTTGCCATGAAATTAATAATGAAGCCAATAGTATATTCAAAAAAAGAAGGTGAAAAAAGTTGCTTTGCTTCCAATTTATTGTGTAACTCCAAAAGGAAAACGACATTCTAATATCAGCAAATGGTTTCAATAATTGTACACTTGAATTCACCACATCAAGTAAATCACTCCATCCCATAGTGATGATCAGATGGCTAGCGCTGGCCCCTATGCCAGTTATTATATTTCCTTGGTTGTTTATTTTATCAGCCCGAAAAGGTGTTTATGGTAATGGAAATTGGAAAGTGAGTCCAAGACATAATACCCTTTTCAATTGTTGGTAAAATGATAAGTTAAAAAATCAAGAATGTTACGAGTTATAGCAATGACACAAACTTTCTGAATCCGGCTCTTCACTTTCTGCTTCAATTTGTTTTCCTTTTTCCTGATTTATGTTTCCCTTATTTTGTGTGGAGAGAGGCGAAAGGAAAAAAAGCTAGCTATATACTAGCACTGTGGTGAACAGAGCTAGCTAGCTAGAGATGGAGACAATTAACAAAGAAGGATTTGAACCATTTCTTAATGTAAAATGAAGAACACTATGATTAATCTTTGGGGTTCCCCGTACAAATTCACTTGTTGGTAAGTAAAACACGGGGGAACTTATTCACTTTGACACCCATGCACAAATAAAACAAGCACTAATTAACTGTAGATAATAATAATAAATGATAAAAGGATAACTAGGCATGCTGCTACTATATATAGTAAGCTAGCCCCCAATTAATCATAAAAGTACATAATATAACAAATCACACACACATGACACTAGAATTCAATTTTGTAGTAGTAGTAGTAGTTGAAACAAATGGAATAACACAATAATAAGAAGGTCCTTGTTGATGAAAGATGTGGTAGCGTACGTACGTAGATAATCAAGGGCATTGGAAGCCACGAGGGGCCTGCCTAGAGCAAACGTTGAGAAGCAAGCTTAGAGAGATAGGGATGTTGAGGTTGATGCCCAAAATATTGGCTCTTATGGCGGTGCACAGGCAGACGGCCGCCTCAAGGTCAGCAAGCCCTTGGATGAGGGTGCAGCACGGCGTCACTGGGGGCTGACCAAGTGTCACATTTATTAAACCGTTCAGTACATTGGCACATACCCCTAGTTTCAGTGCGTCCCTAGGGCACGTCGCAGTCCCGGTCCCGGTTCCGGTTCCGGTTCCTGTTCCGGTCCCAGTTCCCGTTCCAGGTCCCGATCCCGGTCCTGATCCCGATCCCGATCCCGATCCTGATCCTGATCCCGATCCAGGGGAGGGGGTGGGATTGAAGGGGTTGGGGATAGGTCTAGGCCTGGGCCTAGGGTTTGAACCGCCAGGAGGACAGGTGTTGCATGCAGAGACCATGGTGAAGAAGAGAATGTTAAGGAGAAGGAAGAGAGCCAGGGAGGAAGAAGCTTTGGAAGCCATGGATGAAGGAGGTGAGCTCAAACTCAAAACCCTAGCGAGGGAATATAAGGTAAGCTAGTAGCTTTTTTTTTTTTCCCCTTTCTTTTGGTCTCTTCAAGTGATAGTTATAAGTGTATAACTAGTAGTGGAACTTGGAAGAGATGGGAGGAATGAGAGGAGAAGGGTGGTTTATATAGAAGTGGATTGATGTGTGGGACAGGGAAGCTAAGGGAGGTGAGTTGTAATTAGAATTGACGTGAAGAGGAGGTGAAGAATGTGTAAGCAAAGCATATGTGAAAGTGGGGAGGTTTAGCTGGCAGAGATGTGTGATTTTGGGAAAGATTTTGGAAGTTTGTGATTGTAGATTCCAAGGATTAACAGAAAAAAGAATGGAGTTAATCATTAATCAATAAATAATAATAAACGCAGATCATGAATAATGAAGTTAAAAAACATTAAAGGAAGTTCTGGTTAGGACTTTGGGAAACGAAAACCTCCAATGTTGTACCAAGCATGCTGCATCCTCTAAACTTGTTTGTATGTATTTATCTGATCTTATATTTCACTTCCAATTTGTTTCATATAGATTATAAAAAATCTTAAACCTTATTTACTCTTCCCGAAAATTTAACTAAATTTCAAATTTATCCTTATTTATTATACAATATACCCTATAATGGAAAAAATAACATACAAATAATGAAGGGTAAATCCAATGTACGTTTTTACAATGAAAAATTTAATGATGTGATTTATAATAAATATGACCAAAATAAACCTTTTTATTTATTAGGAGTATATGTAATGTTGTTGTTTGATTTATCCACTTGCTAATAGCGATATATCTTTATGAATAATAATCTATGTATGCTCTGTTTAGCCATCAATACTATTTCTCAAAGCACTCTAATTCCTTATCACACAACTATTTAGTATCTCAAACTATAGGGGTTAGATGCAAGTATTGTGAGGTTAATGTAAGTGTGTAGCCAAAAGAAAAAAAAGAGAGAAAAACTAAAGAGAGTGATTCTCCCACATAATTGGTTTCAATTCATACTGTATATTTTTAGCTACCTTCATATAACATAACATTAATGTATGAACCTCACCATGTGTAATTAAACAAAAATCATTGTCTGGATACACAGCAACCTCACAAATTTCGGCCATTCTTTTTCCACTCCTCTTCTTGAAATTAATTAAGACATTTTTTTTTTGTAATTTAGCCTGGCCCACTACAAATTTATTGGATCAGATGATGTGAAATTCATATTATATATATATATATAACAATATTAACTGCTCTCTGTGCATATATTTTTGTTACCTAAAGCCTCTGTCTTTTAATCATTTTTAAAAAAAATCTTACATTAGCTATTAGAATGGCTATTAATTATCCTAGAATTGATCAACCATGGCTGACTTAGCTAGGAAAATTCCCACCTACCGTAGTTGATGAAAGGGACAATAATATTATGCCCTGTGAGGAGGCAAATGAGGCAATTATTGCTGGAATGTCAGTGCAAAAGTTTCAGATGCAAACTTCCGCAAAGCCATGGCTTCTAATAATATTTATGCCCTTCTGATCGATGCAACAATAACTTGTTTGTTGCATAAATTGTTTTGAGAATTTTTTAGGCGTGCCAAAAGCTAAAACCTCAGAGATGGCTGTGAACTTGGCTTCAATCAAATGAAAGTATTTAAAAATGAATATTAACGTTATTTACCACGGGTTGCCAATAGCGAGCATAGTAAAAATTAATAAAACTTGAAGAAAAAACACACAACGTACTCTTAAACCCAAGTGATGAGTATATACAAACCATGAAATAACATGGAAACTACATTAACAACAATTAATAATGTATTAAAAGCGAACAAAAGTCGGTCCAATTAATAAAGAAATTAACTCATTACTCACAAAGTCATAAGTTTAAGTGATTTGTTATTAATGTGAAGACTTTGTTAGTACAAGATATGTAAATATCATCATAACAATTCTTTGAATCCAGAGACATTCCAGCTTTGGTGAGCTTTCAAAATTGAACTCATCTAAATTTTTGTAATAAAAAACAACAAAATGTATGGTAAACCAAGAGTCTATGAGTGGCAATTGGCCACAGGAACCTAACTGAAATTGGTGACAGAGAGCCATGAGAAAATTACAAATTTGATCACAAATTGGCCAGTTGGCGGGTTGCTATCATATGGGGTGTTCGTGGCCTCGGTAAACGGTACGATTGAGGAAAAGGCCACGTGTTATCTTCCTATGCGTTCCCCTGAACGTAGGACTCGGATTAGCGACAATCTGCATGGTGCAAAAGATGAGATTGTAAGACAACACACAAGATTATTGAAGCTCCACCTTGCATGGCATCAATTTAATTATCGGCGTCCGTTTCCTCTTAGCTTGTCCTAATAACTTGCAACACAGGATTGTATTAGAATTTGAACATGCATGACTGATGTCTATTATCGTGCTATTTTATTTAAAAAAAAATAATAATAAGAATTACTCCCTCTGGTCCTAAATATAAGACCTATTTTGAGAGGTAATCTTGGTCTTAAATATAAGACATCTTTCTAATTGTTCTCAACTTTTCCTCAATTTTCCTCAATAATAAAGAAGCAAGAGACGGAGAGTAGGGATAAAGGTAGATGGTTATGGTGCATTGGTAATATAATGTGATTTTAACTAATTTAACTAACATCCTTAATCTAATCAAATTGGGTAAATATGTCTTATATTTAGGATCGGAGAGAGTACCAAGATAGATATACCAGTAAAATTCATATTTTCATTAGCAGTGTCTCCAATTTCCCATGCTACGAGATAGGGTGCATGAAATATTTTACAGGTAAGGGAAAAGTTGGAACATTTGTAGGGGCAGTTGTTATACAATTTCAAAAATAATTAACCTAAGTCATAGTAATTAGGTTTAAGTCGAATCCCTAAATCCCTAAATAAATATATATAATACGTAATCGTATCTACAGCTTTGAAAACGAAGCCAGAGAGGCCTATACTAAGAGCCTACAGCCATAAGACTAATTATAAAAACCTTTGAAATGAGTAACTGCACCATATATATTGTCGTCCTGATCAACTGATTTGATAAATTACTTACTACTGAATCAATGAGATGGATCTGGATTAGTTATGCCTCTTTGGCTAATCAATCCAGAATCAATGATTAAAGAACAAAACAAGAGAAGATTTGTTTAGTTTAATTACTGGAGTAATGTTCGATTCGTGTAAATTAATTAAACATAACCTCACAAATTTAAGTGGTCCAAGTGTCTTGCCATGTTCTTAATTACTGCGTGGAATCTCCTTCTCGCTAGCTATAAAAATTGTCCTCTAGCTTGCCACTTGCTTATTTGATATGTATTATAAAATATGAAATGTAGAGAATAGAAATTTATAGGTGCACTTAATGATTATGATTAAGAAGTCTAGTCTACTATAAGAATTAAAGATTAATTATAGAGTCACGGGCCGCACTTATCCAGGAACAGATTCCACCGAAATTTTCCTAACTTCATCAAAAATTCAACGCCACCAAGTTTCATATATATATATATATATATATATAAACATATCAGTCAATATGTATCGTGGAAAGTTCTGTGTGGTTTGCCTTCCCTTAAGCTCGCAGCGTGTGGAACCATCTCTGCTTAACTAACAAACATAATCATATGTGGTAACTAATTAACAAATCTCGCAACCATCCACGTATATAACCAATCACATTATTCAAATAAGATTTTTTCTTTTTCAATTTCTGGCGCTGGAAATGTCTTTCCAGAGAAGCCACCCATTCTAGCTGCTCGTGAGCTAGGAAGGTTGGTTGAAAATCATCAATCTGATGAGTACATAGTCAACGTCTTTGATATGGATCTGGATCATATGTGTTCTATTGGAGTTTTCTTTTGTGATATTTCAAGAAAAGTCTCATACTGCTGCTCAAAATTGAGGAAACCTTTGTATGTTCATGCCAAGTTGTGAGCCTGATGATGAGTTAGTAAAAATAACAAGAGCAGTCTTTGGAACTTACTAGCGGAGCCTATAAATCTGTTTAATTAGCCAGTTGTATTCTTTTACTAACCACATTAAATTGTCAAAAATCACTGTCATTTTATCAACAACAGTAAGAAACTGCTTTATTTAATCATCATCATTAAGCCACCATTAATCGCCATCAAAAAATTGAATGGTCACATAGTATCTGTCCATTAAAAAACAATGCATGGGTTCTCGTGATGAGTTCTAAGTTTCTATTGTTAATCATGCGCCCCTGCATTCTATAAGAAGGGCTTGCATAATCATAGAAATGTAAATTTGTATTTTTACTTTGTGCGACGAAATAATTTTTAAGGACATTTTCCTTTGACATGACTCGAACTATATATTATGGGTCTCAGATGTATTCTGTAGTTTTTTTTTTTGGCAAGTATTTTCAGTATGTTCAACGACATACACTACACAAATACTTGATGTTTTTATCTTTAACTAAAATCTATGTACCACGCCACGTACACACACACACACACACACTACTTTACTGTTGGATTTTGTACACTTCAGAGTCGCCAACTTTAGAGGATTTGGATGCCTATGATATTGTATTACAACCGGAAAGAAGGAAAGGAAGGAAGGAAGAAAGAAAGAAAGAAAAGGGTTAACAGTAAGGCTTATGAGAACCTGAATTTTGGACTCAAGCATTTTAAACTATAAATGGTTTGTTGCCATCAAAAGAAAACAAAAACATAATAAATGTACACACCCAGATACGGACCTTGTTTGTTCTCTCTCTGTTCACCTTTCTGAAAAATTCACTTGATAAAGTGAAGACATAAATTGATTTATTATGGATCTATGAAGTACAAGAGTAAATATGCTAGGCCAGAAATAAAACAAGACTTGCATTCAAAAACGGAATGTTTAAGTATCAGGAATTTTCTTTTGATAGGACATTATCACTCCATTATCTAACTACTTCAATTTGTTGTCAAATCAAGCCCCAAATGAAGCCTATAGCTCACATGAATACAACATGAATACACAAGGACGGTGAAGCACGAAAGACTCTTGCGAGAAATCTAATAATTACAAAACCCACCTACTAATTAACTTGAGAATGTAGCAACAACTTCCAGTATCTATCTCTTTTCGGGGAGTAAATAGAAGCTGACATGACAACTTTCACAAGCTAGATGAAAACGTTTAAATTAATTTGGGAGAATTACGTCTCAAAATGAAATTCACAGGTGTGTTTTATCTTTAAGGACTATTAATAGAAAACAATTTATTATTCCACTAGCAGGTTTGTGTTATATATGAGGGGTGAATAATGTTCAAGAACTTTTAATTAAATTGTAATTTTACATTATGTAACTGATAAATACCTGTAGTTCGGCTAATAAATTTGCGTTATATGAGTGGTAAATTTAAGGGACTTATTAATAATTAATTCATTTATTCGATCTTTGAGTATATATATATAATTATCCCAAGTTATAATGTATATAGCTAGTTTATCTGGTTGCATGTAAACCATGTTTAATTTGTATAGCTGTGAAATTTAATTTCATCGTAGGATTGACCTGTCTTAATTACTTGATCTATTTATGTGTGTTTTTTCTGTACTTATACAGTGCTTGCAATGCTGTCAAAACTCAAAGTCAACTAACGAGCTTGAATTCCATGGTTTCGTTTTCCTACTAAACGCAAGTACTGCATCATATCGGTTTTTCAACTTTTAGTGACGATTTGATGTGTTTATACTAACAAAGATGTATAAAATAAAAATGTGCAATACATAATTCAAATAACCGGACGTTTTCCTCATGTCACTGCAAATCGCCACTCTACATTTATGCACAGAATATGTATCCACTGTAAATGTGATCAAGGACATCGTCAAATGTTAGTGAACCTCAGTGCATGCAATCTTCAACGTTGTTACAAAATATAAAGCATAGAATACGTAAGTCAGTGAGAGGAAAAATCCGGGACAGTACATGATCAGCTGGGAATATTGTCTAAAGTCAAGAGGCCTAAATCCCTACATATATAGTTTATATAATTAAAATTAATTACTTGTACTATTATCCATTACATAGATAATTACGTTACGTTATTGTACCATTTATTGGAATAAAAATATAAGAAAGGGTATATTATAATTATGCACGCAGATCATGAAGCAATAGCTTGTGGGAGTATGTAAGTTAGCTTACATGTAATTATTAGATATGGTGGTTAGTTGGTTAAGATGTCTTTATCCACTTTTAGTTATGACGATGTTGATAAACCTATATAATTACGGGTTTAGATGCCTTTACTTGTTCAGACTGATTTTATCTTTGTGTACCAATATCATATATATGAGTTATTCAGATGGGCTATATGAAAATAGGCTTACACCGTAGTTTATACAAACACAAATTAAATCTTCATTTGGGTTGTGCTCTTCTGGGAGCCAATGCATCATAACCAGCCCTGAGGTCTTACAGCTCATGAATTATTGTGATTATATTTATTCACGTGTCCCCCTTAATACACATATTAAAAGCTACGTACCACACAGCTTTAATGCATTTCATGCGTGGATGAATTTTTGTATAATACGTTGATGGGTGCATCTTACTTCGGATGAATATGGTTATTATTAAATACTCCCTCCGTTTTTAAATATAAGACATATTTACCTAATTTATTTAAATTAATGTTCTTAGTTAAATTAGTTAAAATCAAATGATATTACCAAAACACCATAACTACCTACTTTTATTCACACCCCCATCTATTGCTTGTTTATTATTATTATTTTTTTGTGTGGCTAAATTACTTGTTTATTATTGGAAGCATTAATAGAGATAATTATGAGAAAAATTGAGAAAAAATATAAAAATATCTTATGTTTAGAAACTTGGGAAGTATTAAATATGATTAACTAAACATATAATCCAACAATTTGCATTTGATTATATTCCTTGCTGTCCCACAAGTTGCACTTGCAAGCTTAAAGCTAATAGGACGTTCGTGGATCGGTTTCACATGGTTGGATGCCTCTAATTCGGATTGTATCACTCGTGATCAGTTTTGCGAGATACTCCTGCAAAATATCAATATTATTTATATGTAGTTACAATATTTCTATTTATATAGAGTATAATTAATTGATCACCTCGCGTTACGTTAAAGCTGCTGCGTTTTGTGTCTGAGAATCACTCAATATCCTCCGCAAAGGCATCTCCATTATTTGTATCAGAAAAAAAAAAAGGCATCTCATTATCACACCTAATCAACTCTAGCCTTTTCTATATGAAACAATAGCAGTATATCCCAATAAATATGTTGCACATAATCAAATATTATTGGTGGGACTAGATCTTTGAGAAGTACAAGAAGAAAGAAGTGCACAATGTCTCTAAGGCGTAGGTAGCACTTTCCTTTAACCTTAATTTGCCCCTATCTATCATATCTTATAGGGTGCAAATTGGATTGACAGTCGAATTTCCTGTAGGATATAATGAAGACCCTTGAATGTGGATTGCACTCCCAACACTCAAGTCAAGACAACAATGGCCTTTACAAAGTGATTTGTCTAAGTGTGCACTCAAAGATAGAGACATTGAATTTTTGTTTTTCTATTGTATTCTAATTGTGTGTATCAAATGGGGGCAATGGTAAAGCTATTAATAGACCATGAACTGTATCTTGAAAAAGTGTCTCTTCAAGCAACATCTTTCAATAGAAAGTCATAGCCATAGACAGATTTATGCAAAGCCATATGATAATTCATGAACCATATGAATAGATTCCTTTTCAAGTGTGTCTTCAGGTACTAACGATCATGGTTCAAAAACCTGGACCGACCCGGCCGGTCGGACCGGGAACCCGGCCACCCGGGCATGGGAGAGGGTTGATTGTTGTTTAACCCGGGGGAGGAATCAACCCGGGAATATCCGGGTTGACCGTCCTAAACCCGGCCAACCCGGCGGGTGTCCCGGGTTGGCCGGGTTAAAAAATTTCACTGACTTGCTGTTCGCCCGTAAGAGTACAGATCGCAACGTAGTATAAAATTATCGTTCCCACGAAGATTTGTTTTTAAATCTCAATCAAACAACAGGCTAATGAACTCAATTAAGTTGAACAAATCAAATTCTTTTAGAAAACATGTTTTTAAAACCATTCTAAACTAGAAATAAAGAAACAAACAAGAAAGATTTAATTTATCAATTAACTAAGCCTATGATTAATTCTCACCATTGTATTTCATGAACCTTAATTAATTTCCCTTCCTTTAGTTTTTAAATAACAATCTGTGTTTGTCTAAGGTTCTAATATATTTGAGACGCTCTCTTGAGTCAAAATCAAACATATACTTCTCATTAAACTTGCTCAATCTCTTGTTACAAATTAATGAAAGCACGCATTAAGAGTTAACCTTAATCCGACAAAACTAGGTCGATGGATATATCTCTATTCTACCGACAAACCATCCGTTAGTTGATTTAAACTTCAAGTCTAGTCTGATTTATCCTAGTTCTACACCTAAACTATCTCTCTCGAGTATAATTTAAATGAACAAATCGCTCTAAATGGTGATCAGCAAGGTTCATAAAACCGGACCGGGCATCGAACCGGACGAGGCACTGGTTCAAGGGTCAAAGGTCCAACCGGGGTCGGACCGGGTCAAATCAGTTATATTAAAATAATAAAATTTTATTGATATTAACATTAATAATAACTAATATCAAAATGTAAATGTAGATAGGTATGCATGATTAATCAAATATGAATATTTTAATGTTTCTATATAGGGAAAAAAGAAAATATTAGTTGATTACACGTGAAAATAAATATTATTCTACAATCCACAGATTAAAATATAAATATTAAGAATAACAATAATTAAATATTAAGTATATGCAAGTAAAATAGCATTTAAAGTATTATAGTTTCCCAATTTCTAAAATTGAGTGGAGTGAAAGTTAGTAATTAGGTGAATTATAATAAAATAAAATTATTTTTTTTTTAAAAAAAAAGTAACCCGGTTCAACCCGAGTCAAAAACCCTCCCGATTTTTTATGCCGGACCGGACCAATGGCCGGTTCACGGTTGAACCGGACGGTCCGGTTTTTTTATTATTGGTGATCAGTCAATTAGAGGCATTATAAATATGATAAATCAACACAAACAATCTTTAATTACTAAAAGAAAAGGAAACAAATTAGGTTTCAATCCATACAAGGATTGAATCAATCCTAGAACAAACGATTTAGCTAATCATGAATGGATTAAACAAGAACATACAAAGAGATCCCATGTTTAATTCACAAAAGTAACAAAGAATGGAAGAAAACAAGAAGAATCTATCACCGTAGGGCAAGAAACTCCTCCAATTTTGCTTCTCAACCTCCAATTTTGCAAACCCTAGCTCCAAAGATGTGTGCACCGATCAGTCTTATCGTTCCTAAGGGTTCTAGGGTTGAAATGGGGCTGATTGTCTCTGTATTTTTGTGCCCTAGGTGTTTTAAAAGGATAAAAAACAAATCTGTGTGAGTTCAGGATTTTTAGGGATTTTCGCACAGTGCCATGGCACCAGAGGCAATTTTCAGCAATTAAACTCCAGCTTTCTCCAATCTTTTCCTTTGCTTTTCTTCTCCTTCCTAGCTTAGAATATCCATTTGTACCTATCAAAATCATGCATAAATGTGAGGGAATCATGCCAATCAAATTTTCTAATAAATTATCATATTTATTTCAAAAATAATTAAATTAAGCTTATATGACAAATTTGCATAATTTGCTCTAAAAAGCTCTCAAAATTCCTTTAATTAGCATTGATGACTCTCTAAATATCTTCTAAATAAGCCTTAAATCAATGTTAAATGGGGAGTCATCACTTGCCCCCAAAACAGAGTCGTTCTGGACTTCTGGGTCAAGCTAAAATTAAAAAAAAAATCCCTCAATCTTCACATGGCATCGCACTCCTAGCCACAGAGACGCACCGAAGCTCACACAAAGCCACAAACGGCTTCACCTCTCAATCTCTCATCAGCTCATCGCATTTCCATCTCAGGCGACGGTGACGAGAGCGGCGATGGCAGGGAGAAAAGAGAGGGGCGATGGCAGCAGTATTGTTTGGTGTGTGTATGTGTGCCCTAATCGGTATTTCCAAGCTTTTTTGGTTGGATGCTTTTTCTGGGTTTGTGCGCTCTCTCTCTTTGGGTAACTTTTTAATGGTGTTTTAGTTTTTGGCTTGGGATAAATGGCGATCAGTGTTCTTCCGTTGCTGCTAACAGAATTTCTATTAGTTTTCTTTTGCCCTATTTGGTGCTCCTAATTTTGTTGTTGGGGTCCACTTGTTTAAAAAAAATCGTATCTTTATCTTTCTAGAGCTGTTAAAGACATAACTGAACCATTCAGGAGATATTAACGCTGAAGGTAGGTTCTGATTTTTTTTTGGACTAAAGGTAGGTTCTGATGCAAACCATGGTTCTTACTGTAATAGAGTTCATGGGAAAATGGAATACATTTCAAAGTATGTTATTTTAATGTTAGTGTATTATATTATTTTAACGTGGCCGGTTCGACCCCGAGTCGACCCTCGTTTGAACCCCTGACCCAGTGCCTTGGCTGAGTCGATACCCGGTCCGGGTTTTTGAACCTTGCTAACGATACATGACTTTAAGAATTATAACTTTCCACACACCTCTTTATATAAAGAGACATGACTCTTAGAGTTATAACTTTCTAGTACCTTTTCATGCGAGGAGATGCCTTTTCACATGTGCCTTAGGAACTCAAAAGACATGAGTTTTAGAGTTATGATTCCCTACACATCTCTTCATATAAATTCCTTAATTTATAAGGACACGACTTCACCAAAGAATACATGTAACAACCCTCAAATTTTAATTTATTTAATTATTATATTTTTTTTATGAAAAGAAACTGTAAGAACAAAGCATAATTATAAATATAATTTATTCATTATCATATAATTCAACTTCTATTACATCAACTAAATACCAACTGTATAATATCCAAACTATATGTATAAAATCCAAACAACTGAAAGCCAAATTTTTTATTCTTTATAACATATATCTATCTAGCATGCGTCTTCTATGGGTTCCCAAGTGGTGGCTGATCATCAGAAGTTGCGGTAATTTCGGAGGTAATGGTTTCAGAAGTCATGATAATGCTGTCGGTAGAAATAGATGCTAAAGGGTCTTCTTCCGGAGCCAAATCGTTCTGAGCATAATCATCGTAAATTATTAGTGGGTTTGGAGGAGGGCTTGGTGGTGGAGGTATGTCATCCTGGTTAATGCTAATTATATGGATATTTTGAATGACCCGCATCGCCCCGACCCAAACCCACTCAATTAGGATTCTCACTTCAGTAGTCAGCATCTGGAACATTACGAAAAAGTGAGTGATAATAAATTTTAACTAATAATGTCCAGCTGCTTATTAGCAGAAAACAAGATTTTTCTCCATAAAAAAATTTAAAACAAACTAAAAGAGAAATTGCACCAGAAAATAATTTAAGGGAATATATCCCTTATATGAACATAATTAGGGCGTCCCCTGGTGTGGATCCACAATATCATATCACATAGAATTATTTTCCTCATCTGCACACAGCAGCCACACAGCTTGGCAATTCTCATTTAGTTAAATTATTTGGAGTAAAGTAGAAAGAAAATTTAGCAAATAAATTTTTATACCTTTTTGTCTTTGAAATCGTCAAACAAAATAATTACAAGAAGACATGTCAACTTTTATGGTCATCTTCCTTATATAATAAGAATTACTATTATTTCCTTATAAAATGAAGGAATAGGAAACGGAAATTAATCTATATGTCTACATGATTTAAGTCAAACAAGTCATGCATAGTAATAAAATTTATGTAGTAGAAGGCAGATATAAACATCAAGAGAGAGTGTTAAGTCAGAAACAATATGTGAGTATAAATATATGGGTCAAACCAAACAAGGCATGTGTATAATATAAGAGAAATAACTGAGTGTAGAGTAAATAGCCAGTGTTAAGAGAGAGAGTCAAGATAATAAGAGTATGAGTGTAAATGTATATATATATATATATGTATGAGTGTATGTGTATGTGCAGAATTAATTTATGTAGGTAGATATATATATGTGTGTGTGTGAGTACGTGTGTGTGCACTCTGTATCAACCCATGTATGTAGAAATATATATATATATATATAAGAGTACGTGTGTGTGCACTCTGAATCAACCCATGCATGTAGAAATATATATATATATAAGAGTACGTGTGTGTATGTAGATATATATATATATATATGAGTGTGTGTAGACATAATTCACGTCTTGGCAATAAAGTCTCCTGTGTGGCAACATATATGTTTCAAGCAGAATAGAACAAAAGTCAAATACAAATAGAGAGAGAGACATATATAATAATGATAAAGTATCCATAAAGTGAGGTAAGAAAGAGAGAGGTAAAACAAGTTTCTTTGTTCACTGACTTTATGCTCTTCTCACGCAGAATGAAAAACATAGAGATGGAAAGTGAAAATATGAGTAATATAGATCAGGTATGTGAATATAGAATAAAACTTATGAGAGGAAGCGAAGGAATCAAGACTTTTAAACAATCACTCAGTAAGAAAAGTTTTCTTACTTTTTCTGAGATTTCAGAGGGCTTATGGGTGTTTCTTTTGTTCTCTTTTTCTAAAATTGGGGTGACTTTTCCAGTTCTAACTAGGGCCTATTTATAGTATTTTCTGACCCTATATAATTAAGATTATTTATTATCATCCTATCAAGTTTTTATTACCTCCTTATCTCTTTCTTTTCTTCCTCTTCAAGTCATATTATTCTTCCCACTCAGTGTACAGTCATCCTATTTATCTTTTTATCCTTCTAGAGTTCTCCATACCCTTTTAAATGCAACATAATTAACTAATATTATATATATCTGTACGGAGGACAAGGAAAAGTTCTTATATATTATCTTTATCTTTTATAAAAAAATAAATCATTAATATATATATATTTCAAAGTATATATATAAATATACATATTTTTTTTTGGATGTTACAATACACATCTTCATTTTAGAATATTCCAACAATCCCCCACCATTTTAAAATGATCACAAACTCTTATCACTTCGGAAATCTCATATTTTCATCAAAGATATCTTGAGGATTTGAATCTTTACCTAAGTAAGACATGGTTTAACCTATCCGAAATAATATGGTAGACTAATCTTTGAACCAATTATCTCATGTGAACAGGTGTGCATGAATTAAGCATGGGATCTCGGACCATTTTGTATGCCACTTTATATGACACATTTATGTGGCCTTGTGTCCATATCCTTTTCATGAGAGCTTTCAGATTCAAACGGGCCCTTCAACTCTTAGAAGCGGCCCCACTTCACTCTCATATAGGCAGACTCCGTCAAGAGCATCACCATCATTAAATGCTCCAGCAAACATATGCTTACATACCTATTAAGATGCTGATTAAAGCTCAACCTGCCCCTTTCAAACTCATAGTTTCCAAGCACTTTTCAAACCTAGGATGTATTAAAATGTCCAGTACTTGCAATCACTTTGATAGCATACTTTTACCATTGAACTCAGGACTCAATATGATGGTCAAGTGAGTTAAGTTTCCACTATTGGTGATCAAGGTTTATAGGGCTTTAGTCCAATCCCTTTCGATGATTTTAACACCAAACTTCTTATCAGACCTTTCGTCAAAGGATTTGCAAGATTTAATTCATCTCATAAATAACCATTAAAGATCACTCCATTCAAGATCAAGTCTTTCACATAACTATATCTTTAGTCAATATGTCACAACTTTCCATTATAAAATTGGCTATAAGCCCTTGCATTGCAAGAATTAACCAACTATCACAATAGATAGATGTCAATGCCAATTTCATACCAAAGTCAAACAATGAACAACCATAACAATAATCAAATTATAAACATGGCACCAACAAATCATGATTCATTTTATAATTAAAATTTACCATAGTCATCTACACACAGAATTTGTAATTCTGTCCTTACCTCTTTTCTAGAGGTCTTATGAGACCATCCTTCCTTTACTATATGTACCTTTTTATGAGTATTGGTGCCTTTTGTACCATGGATCATTAACCATAATCCAACCTTGTTCTAATTAAAGATAATCCCCAATTACTCAAGAGAAACATACTTTTAATGTTTAAGACTATTGCTTAGTCTTTCCATGAAGGAGGAAGTTTATCGATGATTGATGAGATAACAATAATAATTTCGCCTGGCCACATTCATGTTATTTGAGACTATTCCAACCATGTTCAACTCATACATTTATCTCATAATAAGTTTCCTTCAACCATTCCAATTAAATTAGAACATAACATAATACTATTAACTAATCTAATGACCGTAGAATTTCTCATGATAATTATCAATTCATTCAATTCAAAATCAATTATGCTCATTATCACTTCTTTATATATATCAACTAGCAATCAGCGCCTTTTCTGGATCCTATTACTATGTATCCGAGCAACCAATTACTTATGTTTGAGGTTCGTGGCTTCCCCTCCCGACACAAGTGTCTTCTCTAAGACTCGAACTCGAGACCTCAAGGAATCTATCGGAGCCTTACATCGCTAGACCAACTATGTGTTAATACTCATTATCACTTCTTATATTTCATGATTTCGACAAGCAATAAACCACATAAGTTAAAGCAAGATAATTACATTAAATTAGATCATATACAAACCATATGAATCTAACCATATTCAAAACAGAGGGGGGCAATAGATACTTATCCCTCTCCTTTGTCATTGACTAGTTGAATTCAAGATGACTCCTTTGCAAAGTTCCAGGTTCAAAACAATAAATTCTCCTCTTCTATTTCAAGGAAAATTCTAGAAACTACTTATACCTCAGCCCAATTCGACGGTTAACGAATGCGAAAATGATGATTTACCAAGACTATCCAGTGAACATGTAAAAATCTCTCTCTCTCTCTCTCTCTCTCTCTCACATTCTCTTCATTTTTCTAACTTCACAAGTTTTGTAGTCAAATCCTTCAAAGACTCCATTTGAATTCATGAATTAAGTCTAAAGATTGTTGCACATAATCCTAAAGTTTATTGGTGGGACTAGATCTTTGAGAAGTACCAGAAAAAAGATGAAGAAGAAAGAAGTACACAATGTCTTTAAGACATGGGCAACACTTTCCTTTAGACTTAATCTTTGATTGCACTTGATTATTATGTGTTTTTGCCCACTAATTATAAGTAATTTAGCACTTGTTATAGACAAATAGATTGGGAATTAAGCACTTTTATACTTAGCGTTCAATATTATTGAGTTAGTTGCATAAAGATCATAATTTGGGTATTTTAGACCCTTAACTCATGCATTATATATTTATGGACTTGATATACTTCACATTTGCTTTAATTTATAGGTGCAAAGAAGGAGGATCAAATTGAAAACAACAATTAAATAGAGGAATTGCCTCACCGTGGGTTCGCCATTGCGAGGCCACAACGAAGCACATCGAGGAAAACAGAGAAGAAATTGCCTTACCGTGGGCTCGCTACAACGAGGACACGGCGAGCAATGAGAATTCTGGCAGATTTTTGGAAAGTTTTTATTCTTATTGAAATTGGAAGTTTGGGTGATTGGGTCCGATTTAAATATTTCCTAATGCATATTTTCGACCCCAACAAGCAACTCTAGGCCTAAATGGATTAGGAAGTTTCCTAATTAATTATCCTACTCACTATTTCCTATCTTGACTAGATTTCTTGAAGTTTGAGTGATTGGGTCTTCCCAATCCTTTCCTAATTGATAATCCTAGTCAGAATAGGAGATCTTAGGCCAATTTGGATTATATATATGTTGCTTAGTGTGCCTATGGAGGGAGAGGACGAATTTACACATACAACACACCAATTCTCTCATCTTTTTCACCAATTTCCTCCTCCATTCCACAATCCTTCACCGGTTCACCATGGAGTTCGAGTTGCAGATCCTTTCGGGTGATTTCTCCTCCTCTATGAAGAACTAATTCAGCTTGATGCTCTCTTGAACGACGGGATGACGTGAAGCAAGATATTCTTCCACCTTAGAAGAGTTTTGTTAGTTTCAATTATGTAGTCATGAATTTTCATTTGTTTCCTTGAGTATTTGTTCTTCTTATATTCTGACTTCATTTGTTTTGAGATTTTAGACAATGTAATCGTTGAATTCTATTTGCATGTATCAATTTGGTTTTCTTCTAGTTCCATTTATCTTCCCAAATTACCATGTTATGTTAGTCTTTGTTGATTTTGTTGTCTAGCATGTTTGTTGGGTAATTTAGTCCATTGTGCTTCATATAGTTGTGTTATTTGGGAATTGATTTGTGAGTTTGAGTTATTGATGTTGAGTTTCCATAGTGTTAGGTAATTCCATTAATCAATTTGCCTAAAGGAACTAGGTCATAAATCAAATCTATGTGCATGAGTATGATTAGGTAGAGTTCCATAAGTTGGATGGTTTGATTATAGTCTAACATTAATTGGTTGTTGGATCTGAAGGATATTGAGTGACTTGGATGGGACCAAAGTTATTCTATCTATTGGAACCTACTTCCAGTTAATGTAGGATTATAATTAATCTAATTAGTCTATTGAGGTTGAGTGGTTCTTAATTGATATATTCCTTCAACTAAGGCTAATTGTATCCATTTGTGTTGAACTTAGCCCAATTAGCTCCTCCCCAAGAGTGTGAGTTAATAGTTTGTCACGTGTCATTCCTAACCAAGAGAGCATCATATCATCCCATCTCATCACCTATCCATATCCATATTTATTCTAAAAATACCAAAAACAAGTCATTGTATTCCTTTTATGAAAAATACCAAAAATACCTACTCTTAATCCCCCAATTCTATAGTTTTAATTGCATTTAGTTTCCCTAGAATAGTTCATTAGACTCCTTGAGAGACGATCCGGGATCGCATCACTATAGTGCAATCCTTGGTTAGAAATATTTTGCATTTGCACCCCAAGGCGTTTAGGAAGGTGGCAAATCAATCCTGCAGGATACAATGAAGACTCTTGAATGTAGATTGCACTTCCAACGATCAAGTCAAGACAACAATGGCCTTTACAAAGTGATAATATGACTTTGCCGAAGTGTGCACTCAAAGACGGAGACATTGATTTTGTGTTTTTCTGTTGTATTGTAATTGTGTGTATCAAATGGGGCAATGGTGATGCTATTATAGACCATGAAGTGGTATCTTGAAGATGTGTCTCTTAAAAGCAACATCTTTCAATAGAAAGTCATAACCATAGACAGATTCATGCAAAATCATATGATGATTCATGAACCATATGAATAGATACCTTTTCAAATATGTCTTTAGATACTAAAGATACATGACTTTAAGAATTATAACTCCCCAAATACCTCTTTATACAAAGAAACGTGACACTTAAGTTATAACTTTCTACGTACTTTTTCATATAAGGAGATGTCTTTTCACAAGTGCTTTTAGGAATTCAAAAAACATTAATTTTGGAGTTATGAATCTCTACACATCTCTTCATATAAACTCCTCAATTTATAAAGACATGACTTTACCAAAGAATATAAATTTTCATTTTGAAATATTCCAACAAAATATAAATATTTGGTACTAAAAGTAGTTTGGTTCCTGCAAGAGCTTTGCCTTGTAATTTTGTACTTTACGTATGCTTCATATATAAGCAGTTTTAGTGCGCAGTATGTGGCTCAAAACACATTCTTCTCCTCCTTAATTAAAACTATAATTTCATTCAATGTTAATTTAAAGATGACTCTTAACATATCAAAGCTCATTGACTAAATACAATTCTTTCTTTTATCATGGTTATCTTTTCCCAGAACCGTTTCCCTACTAACCACAAAGTTTAGTAGGCAGACCTAATTATATATGGGCCTTCAAATATAATTTGTATGGTTCAGATTTGATTTTTTAAAAGTTTATATTTTTTAAAAAGATTATTTTAATAGGTATAGAATATAAAATTTATATAATCCTTTAACTATCATTTATTAAAAAAACTATTTTTTACTAAAAAAATCATTTAAAAAATAATCAAATTTAAACTATCTAGATTAGATATGAATGGTTAAGATCTTATTAGCTCTCCGTCGTAAATTTTTATGCTTTGTAAGGAAATAAGTTCCTCTTTTCCCTATTTATTGAACTTATGAGTTAACTGTCCGTAAGCGCTGCTTTACCGGTAGCTTTGAGCGCATGCAGTATTACGGAGCATTCTTCTCCCGGTTCATATTTTGGCCGCATCAGGGAATTGAAGAGTCTAGAATATAGGAGATTATTCAGGCTGCTAAAGAAAAGAATCACACACATACGCAAGTAGAGAGAAAAAAAGAAAAAGGAAAATAAAACCAGAAAAGGACATCAAAATGATCAGACACGATAATGAAATATGGGTGGCCCGTCGCAACTAATATTTGAAGGGACCGTTCTCTCGCAGAAAAAGGGTCATGAAAAGGTACGCCCAATCTGAACCAACGGGATTTATCACAATCTCATTGTTTGGTGCCATGTGAAGCTGCAATACTGCGTTGAAATCGACTCCCTTTAAACATCTAATAGAAGGGCAAGTATCTCAAAATTGGATAGATTAATATCCAAATTTCTATTAAGAGATATGATCACACTTAATGTTTAATGATGCCTTGAATCCTAAAAAAGACTCTCACTTTTTTTTACAAAAAAAATTAGGTGGGTTAGGTCTTGGGGACCTTACCCGTGTTAAAGCAGGCTTCTAATATTAAAGAATGTTTGTAGAGTTGGTACATCGGTGGAGTTTGAATTCAATCAATTCATAAACTTACATTTAATAGTCAACTTTGAGCCAATTGGACAAGCCTTGGTTATCAAAATTGGTTTGTTGGACGCAAATAGGAACAGAGATATGGGCTCAAGTGAATACTATGTGGGCCCAGAAAGATGGGCTCACAATCTGAACAGAAAAAGCTCGTTGGCCCAAATTTAAACTCATATTCCCCCACCTGATCTCTCTTTCAAAGTCATTTACTTTGAAATCAGACGGATGAATCATTCAAGTTGGGTTTGAGTTCTCTCCATTTACAAAATAAATGCACAGGGCACATTCCAAAAGAGAATAACATGAGAGCCTATTCGTTGCATTTTTTTTTTTTTTTTGAGGACAGAAGAGATCCAATCAGGGTTCCCCCCCCCCCCCCCCCCGGTTTTCTTCCTCTTTTCAATGAACAAGGCCAGTCAAGTGAGGAAGTGGTAGTAAAGCACTTTGATAGATATTTGATGACTCCTCAATTTGAGATATATTTTGATATATTTTGGGGAGTGATTATCAGTAAATTAAAGAGATTTAGTTGAGATTTTGGTTACTTATTAATTTGGTGCACTAATTGGGGATTTCATTGTAAATATCATGATTTATAATTAAAATAGAAATAGTTAAAATTAGGATATAAAAAATAAATAAAAACATAAAAATATTTGAAAGTTATCTCCGTAGGTGGAGTATTTTTTTTATTAATAGTTGTGTTAATAATCTTTGCTCAAAAAAATAATAGTAGTGTTAATAATATTATTTTGATTTTCCTTTTATTATATTTTCTTTTTATTTAAACTTAATTGTTATATTCTCTTTTGTGTTAGCAAGGAAAAAGAGAGAGAACGGCACCGTTTAGGAAGTAAAATTTGCAGACCTAATTAACAAAGGAAGGAACGCGTTTTTGCACAATGAAGACTGAAGAGTGAGCCATCATCGCACAAACACAACGGACATTTCTTCTTCACATTTCTTCATCGCCAGCGAATCGGAAAATCAGAGGGAGAGAGGAAAAGAAGGGGGAGAGAGAGAGAGAGAATCCACGGCGGCCGGGATGAGAACGGAAGGAACTCCGGTGTGCCATCTTCGATTTTGCCATCACTTGGGAGCTTCATCAGCGTCACTGAGAGAAGAAATTGATCGACAACCAGGAGGAAGGGGAAGAATTTAATTATTTTGTTCTACTATTTTTCCCTTGATTCTGAAATTTCTGTGGCTGTGATGGATTGGATTTGGGTCATCTGTAGCTAATTTGTTTTGCAGTTTAGCTATGAACTAATTATTGATTAGAGCATCTTTGAAATTGAACCTTTTATTTGTGTTTAATATTAGTTTTGTTTACTTAATTTTGTGTTACTTGTCCACTTAGTGCTTGATCACACTATTGAGTATGAATTATGGGGATTTAGATTAGCCTTAGAAGAGAGATCTTTAGGAGAGGGATCTTAATTGGATTGGATCTAGGATTGAGTAATGTGGGATTAGAATTTATTCTGATTTGTTAATAGGATAGGAATATACCTATTGTACCCATATATTCCTATTAGAGTGAAATTGATTTTTAATTCCCTCTTAAGAGAAATGTAAGTGATTGGGAGATCCTTATGTCTATTAATACTCTAGATTAACAAACTAATTTTAAATACAATTAATTTGGTAATCACATGCTCTATGAATTAAAAAGGGGATTAGTCACCCTATATTGTATCTTTTGTTATTTGCGTTAGTCAGTTATGTTTAATTTTATTTCACTTTTTTTTTGCATTTATTTGAATACAATTTGGTTTTCTCAGATTAAAAAAAGTGTGAAATCAATTATCCAAGTCCTCATGGGAATAATATTCAATTCACTCTTTATTACTTGACAGTCCGTACATTTGCGGAAATGTGGGTTCAATTTTGTGCCTATCAATATTCCCTTTAAAAAATAAAAACTGGCTGAAATAGTAATCCTGTGGAATCAAAACCATTATCTTCTTTCTTGCTTTTTTGTCATTTATTTCGGGAGATTAAGTACAAATTCCCAAGAAAATAATTTAATTACAAAAAATTTCAATAACAAATGAGCAATATCGATATGTTGCCCATTTCCTACACTATAAATTGTCAGTATTTGTTCCTCGCTTGTTGAAGGATTTATAACTTCTTTGATATCTCATAACGATTTTTCTTTTATTTTTTGCATAGAAAAATTATGATAACTAAATAATATCACTAAAAACCAATGATTTACAATGGAATTCTATTGATAAGAATTCCTTCATGAAATTATGAATTGTATCGCTAATTATTTAGTGACAGTTTATTTTACATTGAATTCCATCACCAATCCTCTAATTTTTTAGTGTATAATTATTTGCTTTAATGAGGGTTCAATAGTAGAGATTAAGGTTGTAAGAGATCAAGATGATGTGGAACTAGCTAATCTTAAAAGTTAAAACAAAGAAGAAGCGGAAGAGGAGGCGAACCCCTTCTATTCCTTTCTCTCCTCTTCTCTCCTATTCCCTCTTAATAACTATTAGATTAGTAATTAAATGATCTAAATTTAACTCTATATTAAATGCTTGATTGTATGTTCTTTATTATAGTATTAAGTTATTATACCAAAATTCATGAACTTATATATGATATAATTATTTTTTTTATCATTTATTATTTTGATCACAAATTAATAATATGTCAAATCCGCACAATTCAATTGTTGATCTAATGGCTATTAAGAAAGATCAAAATAGAAGAAGAGAAAGAAAAGAAATATGAGGGGTTTCTCTCCCAGGAAGGAAGACACGCACTAGTGTGTGATGCAGATAAAATGTGATAATGTATGATTCCTAAACAACAATAACCTACTAATTAATTTTTTTCTTGCATGAAGCATGGGTATCAACCGTCGGAAACAGTCACTAATCCTATTGCACCGGAATCTTTAATTAAGGGCAAAGTACTGACCAAGGGGTAGGCTACATTCACCGGGGGCATGATGCTCTCATGGATTCTAACGTACGTCCCGAACCTATCAATAATTATCATTCATATTGCATCCACAAAACTTGCGCCACCGGATTCTCAAGCATAACGTGATTGTCTCTTTAACCATACAAAGCTTGGCTCCACCATGCAAGTTGCATCTGCCAATAGACCCTCCTTTTATTTATTTATTTATTATTATTATTATTATTATTATTATTATTTGCCCCTACATACAATTAATACTTTGGTAAGTGGCTTCTTTTAATTTATAATTTTTATTCTCGTGTTTAGATTACAGGTGTTTTTAAAAACATTGTTAAAACAATTGCCTCACATTTAAAACTTAAAATACGTACGCATTTAATTCAGTTTTTTTTTTTTTTTTTTTTTGTTATTGCTAGTATGTTGAGCCAAGTGTAACTTTCTGAAGATCGCTGAAAAGCAAGATGCGCATATGTATATATACGTATTTTAATCAATTTTAAGTTGTGACTTCATTCACAATATTTCATTATATTTGTTATCATCTTGGCTAAAAGCCTAAAAGCAGTATGATTCGATTCAATGCATGTATTAAATTAACAATTGACCGGCCATGACCCCCCCCCCCCCCAAAAAAAAACACTCTCCCCATTTTCCGATTCAATGTGTGTGTGTGTGTATATATATCATTTTATCACAAAATAATAAATGTTAAGTACATCCATATCAGTTGTGTGTGTAGTCAATATTTTCCTTGAGGTTTTCTCTTTTTAATTTTATCCACTACTCCTTAACAAAATGAACTTTCTCTCTCCCACCCAACTTTCAGACTGAAAAAATATATAGACATCAGAATTAAGATTGGTATATATTCGCTCACATTATAAATGATAATTTTTTGAAACGTTCATATAATAAGTATACCAATATAGCCTTTCGAAATATACATAACTTGCCTTAAATCGTCACAATAATAGCTAGTTATAAGATTAATCTGTGTACTAAATACAATATATCTTAATCCATTTTATCTCTAAACTTTGTTGTTTTTATCTAATTTACCTAAGTTATAACATTCCTATATATAATATATTGTTATACATGGGGTCACATTTGTTATGATTAAATAATTTATTTTATTTTTTAATATATCCAAATTAGTTAAATAACACTTATATCAAGTACTGGAAGAATACAATTATCATAATTTATGGAAAAGTTTCAAAGTTTTTCTTTCTCCTTCTGTGTCTCTGTGTCTCTGTTTTTTAAATAAACGACTATACAAATTAAAGTTCGAACTAACTTTATTTTTTAAAGTCAATTGAATACTTCATTTACAATTAATACAGAAACTTTTATTCATGCAGTTCATACTTAGACCGTATTCGGAAAAAGAAAAGAAAACATATAAAGAGTATATCAAAGAAAATAAACAGAAAGAGCAGAGTAATATGTCCATCTACAAAGACAGATACTACAAACAGCGCAATTCCAGCATGATTTAGCTTGTCATTAAAATCCCGCCCAATCACAATTACTAATTTTGAAATGATCATAAATTCATAATTACGTAATCCGACCTTTGAAAGATTTCCACACAAGTCGAAGAAATTATGTCTAATGTATTATAGTCAATTTTTAGAATGAAGTCCAAACTCAAATTTCTGACTCGGTGACAAATGATTTAAAATCCATATCCTATTCGGTAGAAAAGAGCAAAAACCAAAGAGAATGTCTAAGTCTCAGACACAAGCACGATTTTGATTAATTTAGATGAGTTTAAATAATCGTATATTATTTCAATTATTTAAACGTACCTCTATTTGAAGCTCTATAAATAATAAAGCTTGGCGTTGCGTCACTGGTACTTCGAATCATTAAAAGAAAAGGTCGGCTTATCCCCACCGGCCGAGAAAAAAGACTACTTTATTGACTAAAATGATGCTAGTAAATATAACTGCGATAAAAGATAATTTTCTTTTTTGTCATTCTCAAAGATAAGTTAGCAATCAGTGAAATGAAGAAAAATGGGAGAGAAAAAAAATAAAGTTTTGAACCAATTGAAAACCATCGAAACCAAATGCCTTACCATATTTTAACAAATAACAATAAAAACTTTGTTCCTCCCAAGAAATAATTAAGAATAGAAAGGTTGCCACGAATCGACCAAGAAGGTGTGTGTACCTTTCTATATGTAGCATATGGATGAATTATTTTTTGTCAATTTCGTGAAAGAATGATAAGCTCCACTGGATTAGTCAGATGAGGAGGCATGTGTGATTGTTTTGCGGAATAAAATTGTGGTGGAAATTGAAGTCGAACTAACGAGAAATTATTACACGTGTCAATTACTGTATCACATTATTCTTTTTGACTAAACAGCAAATGTTGCTTTCCTACAATCGCCTTTCGTTGCAAGGGGTCTGGAATCTTTATGAGTGATGAAGAGATAAGGATGCTGAGAAAAACGCATAATGAGGAACTTTTGCGTGTGTTTTTAAGAGGAATAATTTTAGGGGACTGGTACAAATTTACCAATGACATTTATCACGATGAACGTTTGGCACAAAAAAGTTTTTTGTGATGTTTAAATACTAAAAAAGTTTTAAAATAATGCGAATTTAACAAAACCATTATATATAAGCAAACGGCCGTTACTTTTTTAACAAGAAATCAGGTGAGATCCACGGAAAAAAAGTAACGGAAGTTTGGTTATAGATAACGGTTTTGTTAAATTCGCACCATTTTTTTTTTAAATTTGTATTTAAACACCACAAATCACTTTTTTTGTGACAGACGCTCTTTGGATAATTGTTCATTAGTAAATTTGCACATTTACCCAAAATTTTATGTTACATCTTTTTTTTTATCAATGTTACATTTATATCTTGATGAGTTTTCAAAATTCCATGCTAAAATAAATTGGAAGACATCACTAGGCGATGACATTAATCATATCACACTAAGCTAAGTGTCTCCGTTTGGATAATCAATTTTAAGTGATTATAAGTTATTCGTGATAAATATAATATATATATCGTCGTCAGTTTTATGATTATAATAAATCTCAAAACATATATATGAACTTTAATGTGTCAACATATGGTGTAATATCGTGTAATATCTAATATTTATTTTTAAAGTATGTTTAACTTGATTTTTGTTAAACTTACAGTGTGAGTGTTCGGTCGTACTCCCTTTGTTCCTACATATAGTGTTGGCGTCAGCACCTTGCTTCAAAGAATTTTATGATTTATGTCTCCAATGCTATATCTAAATTTGTAGGCAACAACACCTACAATACGAAAAAATGTTTCGAGTTGTGACCAAAAACATTGTTCTTAAATTATATATAAAAAAAATATTATCCTTAAGAGTTATCCACGACTACATGTAGATAAGACGTGGCACTCCCAAGATTAAACAAATCCTTCATGTAAAAACAGTGTAAACAGAATTACGAAAGGTATTAAATTCAGTTAGGCAAAATTCTCAAGAGGAGGAGGAGGAAGGAAGCGCCTAAAGACTTAAGAATCGCTCTCTTCTAAACGTCTGACTGAAAACAACTTATATAAGAAGCATCACCAGTTGTACATTAGAATTTAGACTACTCACGATCTGAAGGTTGCTTTCTCTTAATGAAAAATGAAGTTTCAAGTTTCCTGAACATTTCTAGCCATTAAATGCATCAAGAAATTGCATTCATATTATGAAATAAAAGTATTATTAATGCCATAAATAATTGACCAATAAAAGTAACTAATTAATCAATCAGCTTTCAAAACGTACACCTTCCAAAAAGGTTCAGATTCATTAGTCATAATTGGCAACAGATTATTTTGATGAGAAACCTACTCCATATTTCGGTTTTGACAATTAATTGATAATAATTAATTCCAGAGAAATCATTTACTAAGAAATATTATAAACATCTATTATAATGTATCAGCGCACATTTATCTTGCAGAGAATATTAGATTTTACCTGAAGTCACCCATTATTGTAAAAGTTCATTCTTCCTCTTAACCCATTTAGCCGTCCAATATCACTTAAAATTTGGACCCACAATCCTTAATAATGTGGGACTTATTTCTTTTATACACCCACTTAATATTTCTAACATATAGGACCGATTTGGGGAGGTGGGCTTGTTCCTAAAATAATATTTTTATAATTTTTCTCAAATTTTAATTTCCCAAAATTATCCCTAGTATTGATGTTATTCCATGATGATAAGTAAGAGAAGGGGGGGTGAGAATAAAGGTAGATGATTATGGTATTTTAATAATATCATGTAATTTTAATTAATTTAACTAACATCCTTAATCTAATCAAATTAAGTAATTAGGCCTTATATTTAGGAACTGAAGGAGTATAAATTATCAATAAAAGTTTTGAACAATTCTAAATTTGTCTCAATAACTCGATTTCAGACTTTAAAGTTAAATTCTTTTAATTTCGAAAGTTAACTATAAAAAAATGTACTTGGAGAATCCCTTTTGAAAAGGGTTGATGAATATAAGAACTCGTAGAAAAGAACAAGTGATAAGGGGTCCATTATTTTTTCTCCCCACAATAAGAACGATATTATGAATTGGCCGAGACACTCGATCCATGTCTCGATAAGTACTTTCCATCTCATTGTCCCGTTGCAATGCATGTTCACTGCCTGCGACGTTGCCAACACATAAAAAAAAATCTAACATGCAAAACTTAACAATCAATTGATAGATTAAATTACACAAAACTTCCTTAACTTTATATTGTATGTAAATATAATCTCCTGACCTTTGAAATGTGGTACTCCTTCCAGTCCTAAATATAGGACATATTTGGGAAGGTGAGATTGATTCTAAATATAAGATATCTTTTTAATTGTTATCAAATTTTCCTTATATTGTCCTTATTAATGTTTTTCAATATAAACAAGCAAAAGAAGGGGTGTGGAGATAAAGGTAGATGGTTAGAATGAATTGGTAATATCATGTAATTTTAACTAACTTAACTAACATCTTTAATCTAATCAAATTAAATAAATATGTTTTATATTTAGGACCAGAGAGAATAATAATTATCTTTGAACCAGTATATTTATATATGCATACAACTTTTCAAAAATTTTGGACCATTTCTCGATTTGTGCGTGTTATCTTTATGTAAGGGTCATGATAATCTTCTTTGTATCATTCCAAATTCATTCGGATGTCCCTTCTACATATAATTCTTTTTGAATTGCTAATGACACGTTTGCATATAGCTCTCATAATATTATTTTTGTTCATCATTTATTTGCAGAAGACTTTAACTTTAAGGGATTTATTTGTTTATAAACTCAAAGTTGGAGGAGATTACTATTTATATACAATTTAATAGGGTGTTAAATTGATAATTGGAGTTAACTGTATATAGTTGAAACCTTATGGGGTGTATTATAAAGTTTTAAATGTTAAGGATGTTGTATTTGTATATAATTTAATTAGAAGTTTGAGAAAGTTTTATATAATTTAGCCTAACGTATATAATGGTACTTATTCCGATCCTAATTATAAGATCAAATTCACTTTTTTTTTGAGAAATTAAGAATACAAAATAAATCATTTTAAATTATTTATATTTATCTTTTTTCCTCAAAACTTATTTTACTTATAATCTAATTACATGTAGTATATGTTATAATTTAGTGGACTAATTTGCTTTCTTTACCTCCACAAAAGAAGTTAACTTGGTCTTATAATTAGGAATGAAGGGAGTATTTTTATCATTATGTTTCATTCTATCTATCTAATTTTTGAATGATTTTGATTACGTTGGTAGTTGTAGGTTAACCTATTTGAGTTACATATAGTTGCACGCCCCAGAATATGTTATGTTACATATGTTAGGAGTCTTGACTTTTCATTTAACATGTTATTTGATTGATACTATATTGTTTGTAATTAAGAATATCATATTAATTAATGGGAGAGCTATTGAGATGATGTGTTGTTTTCTTCCAAACATGCGTCAGAGATTCAGGAGCTAACCATGTAGAAGTATAAACATATATGGTGGGCATATGGCTGACAGGTCAACTAAAAACTTTACTTATATACTCTGTCAAATGTATAATTAGGTCACTTCAACTTATTCATCATCACCAAAAAAAAAAAACAATTCATTCATTAGATATGTTTATGAATAAATCAATTTTGTTCAATGTTAAACGAGGTTTTGAATGAGAGAGACATACAAAAAGTTACAAGTAAATACTAATTGCTTAGATAAAATTGACAAATAAACACTGATTACTCTCACTATAACTGATATTGCAAACCAAAAATCTTCTAGAAGGATAATTTGTTAGTTGACTTATTAAAGTTATGATGAGTAAGTATTTCATAATTCATATAACTCGTTGCATCCCATAAAATGTGGGTGATTAGTCAAGTGGCTGTAGCTGGATCTGCATCATCCGTCATCCATCAATTCATAAAAATGCCATTAGATTCCGATACGCAGCGAGGCAGTATCAAACTCAGACAAATTCATGTAGCATAGTTGAATTTCATTTTTCCTTAAAAAATTATCTTGATTTAGTATATCTGTCTAACATGCATTACGTGAACCAATGTGATACGCAGAAATAGTGGGGAGTGGGGAGAAACCCAAATTCCCAATGCATAGCTAGGCAGACATGCATATAAATTGCTCAAGCTGATCGGTGATGCATAACCATGTTTATAGCTTATAATAGAATTTTACGTTCTATTCCATATAGTTTTATAATTTTGCATTAAGATCCTTAATTTATTAAATGTACTCATAAACTTTTACTTATTATTTTAGTGTGAACCTATAAGTTTACTTTTTTTTATATGTTTATTCTCATGTTTCCATATCTCTTTTGTAATTTTTCTTTCACTTTTCTCTTTTTCGTTCCATATTTTCAATTTCTATTTAATATACACTTCAAGCACACTAGTAATGATTTTTAATTTCCTTACATATATTTAACAATAGCTTCGTATAATATAACTATATCAAAGTGTCGACATAACATTCTTTTTTATATTTAAGAGTACTATTAAATTTCAAAAATAATATCAGTAGAATAGTCTTTTTTTTTTTGTCAAACTAATAGTGATTTTTGCATATTGGAGATCATGATTTTTATGTAATGTTGAAAAAAAAAAACCTTTCTTCCTTTCAAAATACCATTCTTTGCATAAAATAAAGTATTATAAACATCTTGTTTTGTGATAATTTATGAAATATTGTTTTCAATGCAATCTCATTGGATTTGGATCTCTCAAAAAAGGGATATATTAACCATTATACATTTTGATTTATATATATATATATATTGAGGAAAATATATTTATTTATTTTGTTAGAAAGTATATTTGTAGTTCCTCTCTTAACATAGATCTTATATCTCAATCCACTAGAATTATCCCTTAATTGAGGCTTAATTGAAGAAGCCTCAATTGAGAGACCGGCCTAACTTCGGAAAAGCCATTCTTTTTTTAATAGTAAAATTTTAGGAAAAGGGTTGGACTCAATTACTTGTTAATCTGTTATCGATGATATTCTAAAAAAATAGTTAATTTATTATTCTAATGCTGCATAACATTTGAAAAAATTGATGAGATTTTATGAAAATTAGTTAGTGAAAATATTTAATAAAATTTTAGAGTTCAAAAATATAGTGAAGTGTAAGGCTATGAGTTCTCTCAATTTTTGGAAAAAGAACGCCCTCCGATCCTAAATATAACCAATTTACCTAATTTGATTAGATTAATGATGATGATTAAGTTATTTAAAATCATATGATATAAGCAATGCACCATAACCATCTACCTATATCGTTACTCTCCCTCTCTTGCTCGTTTATAATTAAGGAGCATTCATACGAATAATTTGGGAAAAGTTGATAATAATTAGAAAGAGGTATCATATTTATAACTGAACACATCTCCCCAAATAGATTCTTTACTTAGGATTGGAGGGAGTATAAGCTTTGAAAATATTTAAGATACTTCTGTAATTTTTAATAGAAAAAAAGAAAATTAATTAAAAAATAGTATTTTCATCGACTAAATTTAAATTTAAAAATAAAATATTTTGTTTTGAATGGTATATAAATAATCAAAAATTGAAATAATAATGTGTTTAAAAGAATAATTGTACCCCACCGTGGTTGTCCTGCAGATCCTCTGGTATGGACCATTTTTCTCTACTTTAATTAAGATCGAGTTTCAACCATCCAAAATTATCACAGAATCTGGGTAATTAGCGGCTGATATCTTGCTTAGACCTGGGATACCACTTATATCTGGCTTTCATTTGTTGAAATGAAAAAAGGTTGTCCATAATAATGATGATGAAAGTTGAAGTTGAACCGTCTTCGATCGTTTCCCACTTTTAATAAATGTCAACTCACAGTGCTTATTGCAATTATATATATATATATATATACACACATTCAAATATATTGAAAGTCAATCATAACAAACACACTGTAAATAACTAGCTAGCTAAGAACACAGCGTCAGCATAGTTCAAGTAATTATAAGAAGCTGGTTGGGACATATTTTGAACACTTTTTATTAATTCCTTGGCAATTACATACACGTTGATTATATTCGATATAATAATTTCGTTTATAGTAAAATAATCCCAGGGCACTTCACTATAATTTATTTAAAGTAATAAAACGTGAAACGTATGGACTTTTACGTGTCCTAGTTGCATTGGGAGCAAGGGGAAGTGGGTTGGTTTAAATTATTTTGTGTGTGTGTGTGGAGGGTCAATTAGTTGAGCAATATAATTGAAGGAAAAGCAGAAGAAACCATGATTGGGATTTTCCCAGGAGAAGAGGGACGACACTAATCGACATAGGTTTAAGACCAAAAGAGACACAGTGGACCAAATTTCAAACTAATCTAATCATTAATCATTTGATGTGGTACTCTTTTATCATGGTTTTTAGAGCGAAATTGAAATACTCTTTCTCTCTTTGTTGTTATTAAGAGTTTAGTTTAATCAAATCAAAATTTTATCGAACAAATAATTAGTTTTCTCTTACATTTTGATTATAGTGATAAATGAACCGCTATAGTAAAATATAGATTAAATATTAAAAATAAACATAAAATTTACACATGCATAATCTTATTTAATTTTTTTAAAAAATATGTGTACATAAAAATTAAATTTATTTACCGCATCCAAATATCCAATGGAAGCTGCTTAACATCTTCCTCTTCCTTGTAGAAAGGTTCCTCCACTCTACAATGCTAATAACGTGTTTGTCAAGTTGCAATTGACATTTTTAACCCAAAAAAGTAAATTCAGGTCCAAAATAATTAGAAACGGGGTAAGAAAAAACAAAAGCTTGCATTCAGTGTTCATCACTTCATCACATCGATGAGAAACAATTTCTCATCATTGATGAGATCTAAATCATTCGAATTGAATCTTTAACAGCTTAAATTTAAAAGTTATAATTTGTGTTTTAAAACGATTAATTCATTCTTATGAGTAGTTATATTTATAAGATTATCTTTACTTCAATTTTTTTATATATCAACTGGCAATCAACATCTTTTTTATATCCTACTACTAAGTATATCTAAGCAACCGATTACTCAAGTTTTAGGGTTCGCGGCTTCCCCTTTTAATATAAGCGTTTCCTCTAGGATTTAAACTCAAAATCCTAAGGGATCAACCGGACCTTATACCGTTACACTAAGTATGTGTTGTTCTTTATTTCAAGTTTTACACAGGTTAAAATAAAAATTTATTTAAATATAAAAAATGGAATTAAATCTAACGGTGCAAAATAAATCCAATGGTATATACTGACAGACCACCACTTCACAAAACGTGCTCCCGCATGGGTTCAGTATGTAACTGCAATAGCAGTACAAACGATGTAATTAATACGATGAGGTTGATGGATGAAATTTGATTAAATAAAAAAACAATAATTGGTGGTGGGGTGAGAAAGCGTCGTCCTTGATGGTCCATACTCCATGGCTTCCTTCAGCCCCCCAAGGCTATATAAAGAGGCCTCACTATACAACTTTGCAACATGTGACTTCTGCACAAACTTCATACTTACCTCCTACATACGTACTTGTTCGAGTTGTTTCCAATATACATAAATAATAATGGCTTCTCAGGGCAAACCTGTCTCTGATGCGTGGGACTACAAGGGCCGTCCCGCCGTCAGGTCCTCCACCGGCGGTTGGGCGGCGGCCGCCATGATCCTCGGCGGCGAAGCCTGTGAGAGATTGACAACACTCGGCATCGCCGTTAATTTGGTCACTTATCTGACGGCCACCATGCATTTGGGTAATGCCAATTCAGCTAATATTGTCACCAACTTCTTGGGCACATCCTTCATGCTCTGCCTCCTAGGTGGCTTCGTCGCCGATTCTTTCCTCGGCCGGTACCTACATCATCATCATCATCCCATTACCATATTCTGATTTTGTGGGATTTTTGTTTTTTTAATTGTTCCTTTTTTGTTTCACAGATATCTCACCATCGCCATATTTGCCACCGTACAAGCAACTGTAACACACTCTGTCTCTCTATGCTCTGTTTCTCTATTAAAGTTAACTTTTTTTTGGGGGGGGGGGGGGGGGGGGGAATAGTGTTAATGTTAACATTTTTTTGTGTTGTATATGGCAGGGTGTTACAATACTGACGATATCTACTATAATCCCGAGCCTACACCCTCCAAAATGCAGAAAAACACCATGTGTTCCTGCCAACAACATGCAGCTTATGGTTCTGTATTTAGCTCTCTATGTCACCGCCCTTGGCACCGGAGGCCTGAAATCGAGTGTCTCTGGGTTTGGGTCGGATCAATTTGATGATACGGATCAAACAGAGAAGGCCCAGATGACCAAATTCTTCAATTGGTTCTTCTTCTTCATCAGCATAGGCTCTTTGGCGGCTGTGACAGTTCTGGTTTACATAGAAGACAACCTAGGCAGAGATTGGGGTTATGGTATTTGTGCCTCGGCCATAGTCCTTGCCTTGGTCGTCTTCTTGTCGGGTACGAGGAGATACCGATTCAAGAAACTTGTGGGCAGTCCGTTGACTCAGATTGCTGTGGTGTTCGTCGCAGCTTGGAGGAAGAGACACTTGCTAGTACCCTCTGATTCGTCGTTACTTTTTAACTTAAATGATATCGCCGATGAAGCTGCCCGGAAGAAGAAGCAGGCTTTGCCTCACAGCAAGCAGTTCAGGTAACATTTATATCTTACCCTTCTTTTTACGTATTCCACGATTATGAGCTGTTACTATAGTACTACTATTGATGATTTGATTTGATTGCAACTTTTTGCTTCAGTCAACAAAAGATTATTTCTTTTTTCGATGGCCTGTTTGGTTCGGGGCTTTGGGATATTCGGCTGATTTTCTAAATCACACGATCATGACTTTCAATTATTGTTGTCAAACTCGCGAGTTGACACTCCGATTTTACTGTTTTTACCTATCTAACCAAAACGTGTCACGAATCACTTAAATTTGTATTGAGTGTAAACTCAGTAAAAACTCACGAGTTTACATGCCGAATTCACCGTTTTTACGTTTCTACCTTATAGAAAATTGTGTTAACTTGCTATAAATATCATGTTTATTATTTTTATTTAACCATATTCACTGAATTTATATGTAAATTTCATAGAAATTTGTTTATTGAGTGAGATAAAGTATGAATGTTAATATATTTAATATCAACTATTTATATTTAAAATATCGTCAAGTCAAATTATTATTATTTTTGTATTTCTTATTTAATTATATATTGAAAACACGTATTTATTAATTAAGGTAAACTCTTACGAGTCTACGATTCGAGTTTACGATCTGATTTTACATTCTCCTCACGAGTTTACTTAAACTCACGTGTTTGACAACCTTGCTTTCAATATTTAGGTACAGGAGGAGTTACTTTGACTAATTTAGGTATTTCATTGAAGCCAAATGAATGAGTTTATTATAATAAATGTGAATGAATGATCTTTAATTTCTCAAATATACTCATATAAAAATTATTAAGTATCTAACTCTTAGATTAAGTACATGAGTTTATAACATTTTTGGTCTTTGTATGTGAATCCTCGCTGTTTTCCGCACCACCATGTCATTGATGCTGGCTTATAATATATATTAATATTTTAATAATCTTATGATCATTAATGAACTCATTATTACTTTATTTCTTCTTTTATTATTTTATTTTTACCATTATATGATTGAATTAAGACATGCAGCTAAAAGAAGCAGTTCTTGTTCCAAAAAGGAAAACTCTATCTTTAGTCCTGTGTACGGTTTAGTTAGTAGTCGATCTTTATGGTCCCACTTCGACGGAAGGAAATAAAACTTATTATGGCCCTCTATTTTATATCTAGTTATTTTAGAAAATAGGTTTTAACTTTTTAGCTGTGGTAGGAAAGCAAGTTCCGGTGCTTTTCCATTGAGGAATCATTCATTTCTATATTAACAAAAATATTAAGCGATACCTTAAAATTCTGGAGTGGCAAGATACCTTAAAATTATTATTCATTATTGTTATTAGAAAGCAACAAGCCAACAATGAAATGATAAATAAGCCCAGAAAGATGATATTATTTTTAATTTAAATTTTTTGAGTAACTGCGAGTGACATTTTTTTTTACTCACGGACAGAATAATATACAGATAGGGATATTTATACGGATTTTATTTCTATTAATTATTTTAATTAAAAGTACTTAAGATTGTAGCTATTTTTTAGGTGAATTATTTTGCAGAAACACTTAGAATAATTGAGGGAGGCAAGAATAGAAGGTTAGGAAGAGGGGTGTCCGGAAGAGTGGTCCAAAGAATTGAAAATTACGTAAGAGAAGGGGACCTCCAATTTTAATGATGAAGGGGATGATTATAGGTAATTTTACATTGGAAGCCTTAAATCCTTCATTATTGGTTGGCACAAAGTCGGTTCTGCAAATTATTATTGTCCTTGGTTGTTATGTTCATGTTCATCACTTTCACCCCAAGGGGTTCACATTCCATGCTGATGACAAAAATGAATAATGGGTATCTCATCTTAATCTGTGTCATCTAGATTCATTTTAACGGTCCAAATTCATTTTAATATTCTTAATAAATTTTTATTCTGATGGATACAAAATAAAAAATAAAGTTAAGTTTATAACTACCATTTTTTAAAAAATTAAATTTATCTTTGAAAAAAATGGTCATTTAAAAATATTAAATTTGAACTATCAAAATCAAATTTTAAATGGTCCAAATTTCATTTCAGCGATGAAAAGTATTTTATCATTGCTGCGATGAAAGTATTTTATCATTGCTGCGATGAGTACAAAATGGAACCGCGATAAATTGACTATTTTAAAATAGTATATCAAATAAGCCATAATCGCATATATATCTTATTGCCATCTCATTTTCTTACATAATTGGCACCACCTTCACAGCAGCACTCAGTTTATATATCTAAAATAAATTTAAAAATTGTATACATCCATGCATGCATGTGTCAGATATCTTGCTGGTCCATGGGTTTACTGGTCTTGGTACGTTTTGTTGAAAATATCCAGAATAATAACGACAAGAGAGTATTAAAAAAAAAAAAAAAAGGAAGACCTTAGTCTGAGACAACTAAGATAAAAAAGAGAAAATCGGTAAAAAAAATCAATATTTAAAAATTTTATTAGTCAGGATGATCAATTTTTGAGTGACGAGATTATGAAATCCTTTGAGGTACCAATATTTATTGTCCATAAAAACATATAAAATCTTTTCTTGCCAATAAAATTTTAAAATAGGAAACTTTCACCGATTTTGTGTGTGTTTATCCAATCCCAGTTGGAAGTTTGCATGGTGAATTTGAATTGAGTTGTTGTTGTTCTATCTGCCAAAGCCAAATTATTATCCACACAGCGCTACCTCTGTCACGGGCACACTTGCTTTCTGTTTGTTTTTCTCTTTCTTATACTTGCCTGTGAATAACGTGAAATATTTGCCTTCCTTCATTTCTATCGTCACCCTGTAACTTAGCTTTTCCCAATGCTCGTTTGGTTCTCTATTCCCCTCTCACACGCTTCCTATCAACTTCCCCTCTCATATGTCATGTGCCCATCTAACCAAAAGATGCCTTTCACCATTATTACGGTACAAACGCATCTTCTTTTTTGTGTGTGTGTGTGTGTCTCTGTGTAGTATTGATTTTATTGATGTGATATGAATGTCTATTCAACGTCTTCGTCTTAAGACTATTCATGACTAAAGCTAATTAACCCAAATTATCCATAAAAGTTTAATTAACATACATGATGGTGCATGCTACTCATACGTACGGGAAATTCTTATACATATTAAACAATCTCTTTATGCAGGTTCTTGGACAAGGCTGCGATTATTGATCAGGAAACAGCTGGATCAAGCATAGAAGAGAGGAAGTGGTATTTATCAACCCTAACAGATGTTGAGGAAGTGAAACAAATACTAAGGATGTTACCAATATGGGCAACCACCATCATATTTTGGACTGTCTATGCCCAAATGACCACTTTCTCTGTGTCCCAAGCAACCACCATGGACCGTCACATGGGGAAGTCATTCCTAATCCCCCCAGCTTCCCTTACTGTATTCTTCGTCGGAAGTATCCTCCTCACTGTTCCCATCTATGACCGAATCGTCGTCCCCCTCACAAGAAAACTCCTCAACAACCCACAAGGAATGACACCTCTTCAACGCATAGGGGTGGGACTTGTTTTCTCAGTATTTGCCATGGTAGTGGCAGCACTCACTGAAATAAAGCGTCTTCAAATAGCAAAGTCACATGGTTTGACCCATGATCCAAAGGCAAAGATTCCTTTTAGCGTGTTCTGGTTAGTGCCACAATTTGCTATTGTGGGGGCAGGGGAGGCATTTACGTACATAGGACAATTAGATTTCTTCCTAAGAGAATGTCCAAAGGGCATGAAGACCATGAGCACTGGCTTGTTCTTGAGCACTTTGTCATTAGGGTTCTTCGTGAGCTCATTGTTGGTGACAATAGTGCACAAATTGACGGGGCAGGGGAAGCCATGGCTGGCTGATAATCTTAACCAGGGCAGGCTTTATAACTTTTATTGGCTTTTGGCTTTTCTTAGTGCTGTTAATTTTGGTGTGTATCTAGTTTGTGCCAAGTGGTATGTGTATAAGGACAAGAGGCTGGCTCAAGAGGGCATAGAGCTGGAGGAACAAGATGCTGCTTGCCATGCATAGGAATATATATAGGATTATTCTACTTTTTTTTTTTTTCCACGGCTCTCTGTCATAATGAAGCTTGATGGCATTTCATGTGAAAGAAAATGCCTAGCTTTTGTATTCTATTAGGTTTTAAGCGTTTGTATGTTTTTATAATATGAAAATCAGATATCAAGCAAATAAGGGTGGAAAATTTACTAACTAATACTCCCTGACCTTCGGTTTTAAATATAAGATCTATTTGGGGGATGGATTTAGTCCTAAATATAAGATATCTTTCTAATTGTTAAAAACTTTTTCCCAAATTATCTTTCATAATGCTCTTCAATAATAAACAAACAAGAGAGGAAATGTGGGGACATGGTGCATTGGTAATATCATGTAATTTTAACTAACTTAACTAACATCCTTAATCTAATCAAATTAGGTAAATATGTCTTATACTTAGGATCGGAGAGAGTAACTTCGTGAGTAAAAAAATAAGGTCAAGATATATAAGTGTCCTTAAGAAGTCTTAGGTTTCTCGATCTACAACAACAACAGTAAATTACCTTTATTCCATTAAGTGTATAGTTATTTGGATTATGTTTATTCTTTTTGATAACTCGCTTTTTTTTATATAGAAACACTATTTAAATTTTTATTTATTATTTTAATATTATTAAGGAACATATATATGCATGTCAAGATAAGATCTTATCAAGAGCATAGTAAATTTTATTGACTTCTTTTGAATAATTGAAATAGGAATGATGGATGTGGGGTCCTTGATGGCACTTAGCCGTGACCACATTCTTTCTATGTTCAACAATGACAGCAATAACAGATTTATCATATCAGGTGTAATTATATGTTATAATTATATTAATAATTCACTCTTTAGATGTGCATGTTCCTCAAAAGATTTCATTTGAAATCTTTTTGTATGTTAAATTTTTAGAATAAAAGACTATTAATAAAATATACTATTCCCTCCTGTCCTAAATATAAAAATTATTTGGGGAGGTGAGTTTAGTTTTAAATATAAGATATTTTTTTAATTTTTCTCAAGTTTTTTTTAAATTATCCATATTGATGCTCTCAATAATAAGAAAACAAGAAAATGACGGTGTGAATAAAGGTAGATGGTTAGAATACTTTGATAATATATATCCTGTGATATTACTTAACTTAACTAACAACCTTATTAATTTTATCAAATGTAAAAAGGTCTTATATTTATAACTGGAGGGAGTTACTCTTAGCATTAATATAAGAACTAGTTACTTAATTTGAGAAGACTAAGAAAACTAAATAAATTACTTAGTTTAATCAATATATGTTACATGTTCTATCTAAAATATTTATGTAAAATTACATTATATATATCAGTTTTATAAGTCAAGTAGATTAGTTTAGAGAAACATATGCATGTATATGAGATAAATTAAAATGAAAAAAAAAATGCATATCGAGTACACCAAAATTATTTTTAAATTAGCTTTTAACTTTTATATTTATACAAGATACTTATGAAAAATTGAGGTTGAAAGAAATCCATATCGGGAAAACGATTAGATTGGATTTATAGTGAATCATCAGACAGGAGTGGGAGCAGGGATAAAAAAGTTGAAAATTGAAATATGTGTTTGGTATATCAGCAGACAAAATTACAAGGAAACGCAGAAAAAGCACGACGGAGACAGCTCACAAACATTTTTAATTTCTCTGTAAGCAAAAGTCAAAAACCAAAACCAGACCAGCACAGTTCTTAGTGGGGAGCATTTATATACTTAAATATTAAGAAGTGGAAAGGGGAGATGAATAATGCATGATGCACGTGAAAATCCTTAAAGCTTGGGATATTAATGTAATGTGGGATGTTGTATGGCTGGGTCTCATGTCATTGTCCCAAGTGGAGAAGCATCTACCACACATTCAAGGTTTAACTAGTTTCAAATTAATTAGGAAGGTTTCTTGAGAGTGGGGTATCTTTTGAGTTCTTCAACTCTACCATTTAGCTTTATAAGGTTTTAGTATTTTCCAATAACAAGTATAAGTTTTTAGGAGAACTATGCTTTTAAAGCTAAACGTTGGAGTTATGGAACTCAATATCTTATAAGACCCTTTTTTTTTACAAGAAAACATTTCCAATGTTAATTTTGTCACACATGTCTCATACTCTCTCCTAACCCCTTCTATGTAACGTTAAACTCTCATATACCCAGTTATCTCACAATCCCCAAATCCATGCAAATATCAAACACTATATCATTGCAACTGAAAGGAAAAAAACCTATCTACGAACTATGTTCACCACATATAGTACGTATATACGCCAATTATTGGACAACCATACTTTAACTAATTACTCAGAACAATCGCCTTTGAATCCAATGGTTCATCTTATCCCCAGGACCCTTCTTTTTTCCGCAAAAAAACACACACAGACACAAATTACCCCACTATGATTTTCTTTTTATTTATATTTTTTTAATAACAGTGGCAAGTTATCCGACTTTTTGAAAAACAAAATAGTCTAGCTGCATGAAGAGTTATCCAAATTAACCTTACCGGATCTTTTTTTTTAAAAAAAAAAAGACGAAGGAAAAGAAAAGAAACGGGGAGCCACCATACATGGACTTTCCTAAAAATATGAATTTCCATATTCAGCTCATGAGCATTATATCAGGCAGCTAACCTCGTAGCAAGTGTGGTTTAGCCTGACCTTTGAAATATTTTGATGTTTAAGAAGTGATCTATAGCCTTACGTACTATTGATCTTTAAACTTTAAGTCATGAGTTTTGGGATATTATTTGCATGCTTAGGGGTCAAGTTACATAAACTTTTGGACTTGGACATGGTAGAACTCCGAACCGGCGACTTGATTGTTTTTTTCTTCAGTGTCTGAACTATACACACACACACACACACACACATATATATATATGAACTAGCTACCCAAATCATGGGACACAAAATATATCGAGAATTTGGAGAAAAATTTAGGCCTTTTATGTTCAGAGAAAAAGAAGGGAAACAAAGGTATAAGGAGCTTGTGGCCTCGTATCCCACAATTTCTTGGCTAAATTTCTAAGGCAATAAAATATACTCTAAGACATCCTCTCCATTTTCTACAGTCTCCTACTAATTAAAATTTGAGTTTGATGAAGTATATGGGAGAAACCCTAGCTCATGGTGTTCAAAATTTGGGATGGTTAGTTTGTGGTATAATCTTTGGTTTAGAAGTACATTTAGATTAGTAGCAATTATATTATTCAGCTCTTAACACAAAAGTTTAACATCATAATGCTACTAATCAGGGAAATTTTCATACTTAAACAATCACGTCTTTGGGGTTATTCTTCGTGAGCTCTCAGTTGGTAACGATAAAGTCATGTGAAATTTGTTTGATTAAAATGCAACAAGTCAGTACATTTAAGTTCTAGTTGAATGATGACTCATGTAATAATTTCATATTTTATTTTATTTCTAAGAGACGTGAACATCCTTGGTTCAGATAAATTTTTGTTTTCCCTACTTTTTGGGTTTATTTTTCTCTTGAAAACAAATAAAATGAGAATTTTTCAGCTGAGTCATCAATCATACGAGATTGAAATATACTGATTGCTGTGTTTTGATTAAACAGGGTTAAGATGATTTGGCAATCATTGATGTAAGCATTTTTTCTTTGGATTGATAAATCATTTAAGTTGACTTCGAATTGCCTCCATTTAAAAATTTTTGCAGAGTACGTACATTCCAAAAGAGAATAACATGAGAAAAGTCTTATTTGTAAGGTACGTAGGTGATCATGGATTATTCCTAAATACTCCTTCCGGTCCTAATTATAAGACCACTTTGATTTTTTGGACTTTTTTTTAGTAAAAAAAAAGTAGTTTCAGTAAAAAAAAATCTTTTTTCCTCAAAACTAATTTATTCTACTTATAAACTAACCTATAATCTAATTTCATATGACATATATTATAATCTAGTGGTCTAATTTGCTTCCTTAACTTCCACAAAAAAAGTCAAAGTGATCTTATATTTAAGATCGGAGGAGTAATAACCTACTCAGACGCTCCTCGTACATGTATTCTCATGTATGTCCCCAGCCTATCACTAACTTTCATTTCAGTAGATTCTATAAATTATCATTATCATTGTTATTGCTGCTATTATTTTGATCAATAGCCTCCTTTTACTCTATAGCTTATACTTCTTATCTTTAGTATAAGACATATTTTAAAAGTTGTTTGATTCAAAACATCGAGTATTATAAAATCACTTTGTACTAGCTTAGATATAGTAGTAGTTACACTTTCTTATGCATTTTCATTTTGTTAGCAGTTAGAATTGCGAAATTTATCATATTTCACTCAATTTTCACATGTTAATGTTCACACTTACTTGATAATGTGTTTAATTGAGATAATAACTTGTGAAAATTGTGTGAATTCTTCTTAGCATATTATTGAAAAAAAATTAATTGAATTCCTCTCTATTATGTAAGGGAGAGATCCAAGAAGAAGAGGAGTTCAAAAAAAAAAAGACTAAATATATGCACCAATAAGGTAGGCCAAAGACAAAGAACCTCTTTGTATGGTGTGCCGCGGCACACGAAGCAAAAATCAGAACTGGCACTCTCTGTATGATGTGCTGAGGCACACAAACATGTAACTGCCGCACACGCGTTGTAGTATAAGTTAGGGTTTTGGCTGAAAATAAAGGACACAACAAATTGGGGTCAACTTTGGAGCTTGGGAAACATCTAGAGAGAGCTTGAGAGTGAGATTTGAAGTTTAAAAAAGAAGATTCTTGAAGCATTTCAGCAAAATTTCTTATGGATTCTTCTTTTGTAATATCCTTCCTCCTTCCTTTTCTCTTGTATTGTTGTGGCTTTGAACATGTTTAGACTTGAGATTCTTGACTTTTCTTTGTGTAGCTAAACTCGTTCTATGGTTATTTTGAAGCTTTGTATTGATTGATATTTGAACATATTTCTCTTTTGATGATTAATAAGTATTATGTTGTGGATTTAACTTGAACTTTATTTCTTATAAGTGGTGGTCAACACTTAGCTTGTTTGCCTACACTACAAAAAAATAGAGCTTTTATCACGGTTGAAATATGACATTTGTCACGGTTTTAAGAACCGTGACAAAACCATCCGTGACAAACCGATTTGTCACGGTTTACACAGACTATAAAACCGTGACAAAGTTTGTCACGGTTTTAAAATAAAACCGTGACAAAAATTTTGTCACGATTTTAGTAAAAAAACCATGACAAAGTGTCACGGTGACACTTTGTCACGGTTTTTATGTCAAAAACCGTGACAAGGTTGTATTTAATTTAAAAAAATTCGTATTTTTTTCTTTTTTTATTTTGAACGAATTAATTTCCTTAATATATTACTCATTAAAATATTTTCACAACAATTAATCTATTGTAGATTATTTATTTTAATTTTTGTAATTTTAAACTATTAAAGATTACTTTCCTATATTTTTATGTAGAAGAATAAGTATCATTTTTTAAAAAAAATTAGATAAACACTTGCAACCAACAAAATTAGAAATTACTGAACATAATATTTGAATTAAATGGGAATAAAATAAAAAGAATAAATGATTTAAATAAGTTGCTAAAAGTGAGAAGATAGAGAACAAAAATATCTATGAGAGGAGAAGAGAGAAGGGAAAAGTATAGGAGTTGTAAATCAGGGGGTAGGATGAGGTTTATATAGAAGTCAGTACATAATTTGTCACGGGTTTTGAGTAAAAACCGTGACAAATGGCGATATTTTGTCACGGTTTTGAACAAAAACAGTGACAAATATTGTACAAATTTTTTTAAAAAAATTTCGGGAACATTTGTCATGGTTTTTTACCAAAACCGTGACAAATGTTGTTAAAAATTCGGGGACCGTTGTCACTATTTCGGTCAAAAAACCGTGACAAATGTACACAAATAGCCAGATTAAAAAAATTAAAATTCTTTTGTCACGGTTTGCATGGCAAACCGTGACAAAAAATTTATATTTTAAAAAATAAAAAAAAGATGTTGTCACGGTTTGCATTTGCAAACCGTGACAACTTTTATATTTTTTTAAAAAAATAAAAATGGTGTCACGGTTTACAAAATGCAAACCGTGACAACTTTACATTTTAAAAAAAAACTAAAATACTGTCACGGTTCGCTAAAGCAAACCGTGACAACAATGTAAAAATGTGTTTTTTTATTTAAAAATAATTTGTCACGGTTTTGAAAGAAAAACTGTGATAAAGTTCCTTAACTTTTGTCACGGTTTATCTAAAAAACCGTGACAAAAGGCATATTTATTTTTTTAAATAATAAAATTATAGCTTTGTCAAGGTTTTGAAGGCGAAAACCGTGACAAAGTTTTTCCCTCTATATATCGGGAAGCTTCACGCCATATTTGTTACGGTTTTATATATTGTAACTGTGACAAATTTGTCAAAATTTTTCTTTTCCTATGTTTGTCACGGTTTTGACAACAAAACCGTGACAAATTGTACACATTTGTCACGGCTTTGAAAATCGTGACAAAGAAACTGTGACAAACTGATGTTTTTTTTTGTAGTGCTAATTAGTGGCTTGAGAGAGTATTAATTAAGCAAAGAACAAGGTTAAATTCAAACTTGTTTTGAAATTCCAAGTTGGGTTTGAGAATTTGTTAATGAGATATAAATATTCATAAATCAAGTTTTGTAAAATTGAAGTGGGTTGTTTATAAAGACTAGTTAACATAATATGTGGTAATAGATTATATATATTAGTGTTAATTAATAATGTTTGAGTAGGCTTGAGAGATATATTCAAATGAGTAAGACTTTAATAATTAATTATCATTGGAATAGGGTTAATTAAGCATCATAAAGTACGAAGTGGATAAATAAACCTGGATTTATCCCATTGTGTGAACTTGATTTTAAAACTACCTTTAGTTATTTGTATTGCAATTTGTGTTAACATAATTTGAACCAAACATTTGGTTTTTGTCCAATGCTAATTTGGATTGTAACACATTCAATAATCTTGTTATCACAGTCCTTGTGGATCTCATTGACTTGTCCATCATTTAGCATATCCGCAAGTGTACAGGTCATCAAAAGTAGTATAGAAAATGTTATCGTTCCAATATGGGTTAAGGCAAAAGAGGATTAATAATTATAATCATGCTATCAATTATGTTGAGTGAAAATTTTTGCATTTTGAATTTCAAAAGCATCTATAATGTAACTAATTTGACACAAATTAAATTGAAACAATTTATTTAAAACGAGAGGAATCTATGATTATTTATTCACTTTGCATTTCATTATGCTTAATTGTTCTTTCTCTAATGATAATTAATTCCTATTATATTGCTGTTTGAAGTCTCTTATATTCAAATAGCTCTCTCAAATCTATTCAAACATTAATTGATATTACTATGCATAATGTCTTACTACATATTATTATCAATTAGTCTTTTTAAACAAACCACTTCAATGTCACAAAGCTTGTATTTAGTCTAGTTCTTTACCTAATTAATGCTCTCTGAAGCTGTTTATTAAGCAAATAATCTAAATGTTGGCCATCCATTTAGAAAACATTAAGCACAAATTAAACCCATGACATCCACCACAACACAACAAAGCCTTATCCCACTAGGTGGGGTCGGCTACATTGATTACACGACACCATTGTGCTCTATCAATAGCAATATTTTGCGGTAAATTATTGACTGTTCGCCACGCGCCGCAAGTGCACGGGTCGCGCCAAGTAATAAAGTGAAGAGTAGAGTATCGTTCCCACGAGGATTTGTCCAAAACCCAGGTCAAACAATGATTATCACACTCTCGTCCAATTTGAGTGACACAAATGTTGAGATTGAAAATTAAATAAGAAAATGAAATGAAAATAAAATTATAAACAAGTGATTCTCCAACTTCAAGGATAATATGGACCCTAGGATTATCTATCCCCCTTATACTTCTCAAAACTCAATTAACCTCCCCTCAAAGAAGCTCTCAACAACACCACATGCTAATCTAGGGTTCAAAGAGTACTTGTAATGCTCTCTCGAGTCAAGAACAAGTGTTTAGTCCTATTCTATTGCACAATCTCTTACCACAATTTGATAGGACCCAATTATCACACTCCAACCCTAAAGTGACTATGCAAGGTTAGCAAGTATATCTCTATCTTACCAACAAAATCATCCATTCGTCACGCAAACTTCCGGTTCTTGCACTACTTTACCCAAGTTCTACACTCAACCTAGCTCTCTCGAGTCATAAATCAAGCGAACACAACATCTAAATGGTGATCAAGCACTTAGAAGCATTAAGAACGGGGTAAAATAAGCACATAGATATCATTAATCACAAATCAAGAGGAGGAATCAAGAATCAATACATACAAGGGTTCAAAATAATCCTAGAATCAAAGTATTTAGCTACTCATGTTCTACAACTCCAAGGGAGCATATATATACAACATTACAAACGGAACAAGAGAAGAGAATGAAGAAGGAAGAGATAAACCAAGAGAGGAAGCCCAAATCTCTTTGAAGCTCCGAGCCCAAGCCAAATCCCACCAATCTCCAAGCCCTAGCAGAGCCAAACACGCCCAAAATATGCCCAGAAGTCAAAGAATGTGGGCTCACAACGAAGCCCTAACTTTTATATCAGTTTAAAACGCGCCTGTTCTGTTCCAAAAACGCGCAGATCAAGCAGTTCGCCGTGGGTCTTGCCGCGGCGAGCCCACGGCGAAGTTCCAAAAAGTTACAGAATCAAGTGTCGCTCGCCGCGGCGAGCAGACGGCGAGCTCTCACAAAAAAAGGGGCAGAGGCAGATTCACTTCGTCGCGGCGAAGTCCACGGCGAAGACCCTGCTTCTCTGGTGCTTTGCTCTGCTTTCTTATTTCTTTGGCTGCTTTGGCTTCTTCTTATTTTTGTTCAATTGAGGGCTTGGAGGAGGGCTAACATCCCTTGCTTATTGCTTCAATTTATTCCTACAAAAATTATATACAACAACATAAGAAACTAACTATAAAAACAATCAAAATCTACATAATTAACAATAATGTGAAACCGAAAATCAAATGAGCATTTTCCCTCTTGAATATCCAAAATGTATAAATAATAGACAAAAACTCAAGTAAAATATACTCAAATATCATGAATTTCTAGGAGTTATCATTGACCAAAAAATCTCGTTGGATAACTTTGTTAAGAGTTCTTTTAGGTCTCCCTCTTCCTCTTTTGAAAGGACTCCACACTAGTTGATCAACTCTCCTTCCTGGCGCATCTAATTGTCTTCTTTGAACATGCCCAAACCATCTCGAGCAACTTTCTACCATTTTCTCCACAATCAATGCCAACCCGACTCTTCCTCGTATATGGTCATTACGAATCCTATCTTTTATCGTATGACCACACATCCATCTCAACATTCTCATCTCTGCCACCCTAATCTTATGTTCGTCTTGTCCCTTTATAGCCCAACATTCACTACCATATAACATTATTGGTCTGATAACTGTCTGATAGAACTTTCCTTTTACCTTATCTTGTACTTTACGATCACATATAACCCTAGTAGATTTTCTCCATTTAAACCACCCGGCTCGAATTTTATTATTAACATCGCCGTCAATTTCACAATCTTTTTGTATAATTGATCCCAAATATTTAAACCTGTCCACCTGTGGTATAGGCTAGTCTCCTAATTTAACTTCGATATCCCCATGAGTTTGTCTATTGGCAAAACTACAAATTAAACCCACAACATAATATTCATTAATTAGTAAAATAAAAGGAGATCCAAACATCAAACCATATATACAAAGCTTCAAAATAACCTATAACAAATTAACTTGCTACTCATAATTAAAATCAAATCCATCTCAACAACATCCCAATCTAGAATCAAATAATAAAATTAGAAGCTAAGAAGAAAAGGAACAAATAGATAGTTTAGAACACTCCCAAAAATTTCAGTCCTATTCCATGATTCACTCATGCTTAAGCTCCATGGGAAAAAGAAAATCGTTGAGGATGGATGATGAAGAGTGAAATTTCGCGGCCTCTTCTCCTTTCTTCCTCTCTCTCGCTGGTGTGGGTTCTCCTCAAGAAACTCGATGAAGATGATGATACAGTGAAGTGCCGCCCCACACGTGGAGAACACGAAGAAGATGAATAGTGTTTGTGCCCAGCCCTCTTGCCTCCGTGAATGCGTGTTCTCCTTTCCTTTAGGTTAGGTGATTCCAAAATTGCTCCCCACAAAACGGTGTGCTCTAATTGAAGAGAAAAATAAATAATTAAAATAAAAAGAAACATAAGAAAACACATAAAGCAAATTTATTCAGAAATTTAACTTGTTATTATAATTTTTAACTAAACCCAAATATATGATATTTATAATAAAATCCCCAAAATAATGCACGTAATTGACATCTTTTCAAAATTTCAAGAAATCCCTTTAATTTTACATCAATAAGTCCCCAAATATACCAAAACATATATCAAATCTAATTAAAAATTAAGAGTCATCAACAACCTTTTAAACTATACTATTAAACTTGACCCATACACTTGTAGTAGCTTTTATGGCAAACACTTTTCTATCTTCCTTGTTGCTTTTGCTTTACAGTTACAATGTACTTTAACTTTAATTTTATTATTAATCTCATTTAGCCTTTTCTTAAAAAAATGAAATAATTTTATGAATTATTTCTGAAAATATTCGTATATAGAATTGATTAATAAATATGGCAGGATTCAACTAATATTAATTTTTCATCAGTTGTAAGTCAGGGTCATTTATAGATAACCTTATGGAATCTTTTAAGTAAATATATGAAGATTTATAACTTATTTTAACTACCAGTTTTAATTATATGATTAGATTAAAAATGTTCTATGAATTAGACATGAGACAATGAGGGAGGGAGTATATATTTTTTGGTGAAATAAGGGGGTTAATATATCTTTATTCTTATGTTTGACTGGTTGTTACTTGTTACTACCGGCGGGAGAGGAAAGCAGCTGAGTAACTTTCTAAAAAAAAAAATTGTCAAAATAATTTCCTTGCTATTAAAACATGTGTTTTTAATTCAGTCCTTTTCTTTTAGCTGATATGTAGGCCAAACATAGCTTACTAACTATATACCACTCTGTTAGTATTTATAAGTTTATGTGATCTAATTTCTACATGCCGAGTAAAGATAGTCATATATGTCATTAATAAAAATGTCCACAATTAATAAATATTTTCAATTGTACTCTCATTAATTTGTAAATGAGTATTTACATTCTCTTTTTCCATTTATTAATCTTTTCTCTCACATAATAGGGATAAAATTGTAACACTCATTAATTGTTCTTAAAATAGACTTATATAATAAAGACCAAAATTTTTTCACAAAATGAACTTATAAACAAGAACAAAGGGGTATCTCTTAAAAGAAATAGAACAAAAGTTTACAAATTTTTAAAAAATCATACGACCAATGTTTAAACAAAATTACACTTAAGAAAATAAAATTTTTATTTCAAAGCTTGAAGGGCTAAAATTAAAATAAGGGCAAACTTAAGCATGTCAACCTTAGAATAAGCTAAAAAAACGTTAAAAAAAAAAATAATGAAGAGGGTTTCAGCAGCAACTAGGGAACATATAAATTGAAAAAGCAAAGAGTGCTGCCCCCAGTTGAAGCTTCCCCTCCCGTTTCCGAAGCGAATCAGCTATGAAGCATGGCCAATCTAAATTTGCAAATAATTTAAAACTAGGTTATTTCAAGGTTATCACCAATCATTGCTTAGGTTTCAGATAACCACTTTCTTTTTTTTTTTTCTTTTTACCTATTGAAATAGTACTACATTCGTATACTAGGATAAGACTAATTAAGACACCCCATCCCGTTCTATCCCTCCCTTATTTTTTAAAAATCAAACTAAAAAATGTCGTGCTTCATATTGATGATACTTTATACTCCTGGAACAATGCATCTTATTGCATAATTACACAAATTGATATGAAGCCAATATAAATATGCTACCAAAAAATCAAACTAAAAAATTCTAATAGACACAGCAATTGGAAAAACTTCTCTTTCAATATGAGTGAGAATAAATGACAAATATGGGATTGGGTCAGGTAAAAATAATAATAATAATAAAAAAAAAAAAAAAGATAGCAGTTTAAATCAAAGAATATAAACCAGATCTCGAGGACAAGCCCAAATCCCTTTCCGGCCGGCTGCTATTTGGTTATAGTTTCAGTCCCAAATGGCATAGGACATTCCGCTTACAACATGTATGAGATGGGATTGGAACACTCCGAACAGCCTTACGTGTTAAGTTTAGGATAAACGTAATTGGATTGTATTATATGAGTTAAAACTCGTGAAAAATTTTTATCAACAGACGAACCAGCCACTCATTGCGAGAGACACACACGCGTGTTATCAATATCATTTTGCTTTCTTTCTTCTTCACTGCATCACTTTATTGTACACAAATGCAAAAACAATATTCACACAAAAATAATAAATATTTATAAGTACATGCATATCAGTTGTGTTTATGTATCTAAATAATTCTTGAGATTTATTGGAATCTTACAGAAAATTTATTCATTTTTCTAAAATATAAACTCGACGAAATTTGAATATCTTTCTAAATTTGTTTCTTTATCATGGATCTACTAATTTATATCGCATTTGGATTAGGTTAACACGGATAAAATTAAAACAGGTTTTATTTTCATTTAGTTTAAGTGAAATATTACAACTGAGTTTGTGAAGTTTATTTTTATCGATAAAATATAAAAGAAATATGTCTTGGCATATTTTTTTATTTCAAAAGATTTCCACACAAGTCCAATTATTTTTCATTTATCATGATCAATTTTTGGGATGAAGTCCAAACTCAAATTTCTGACTTGGAGACAAATGATCAAAATCCATCCTCTTTAGCAGGGGAAAAAATCAAGCACGATTTTGATTAATTTGAATGATTTTAAATAATCATATTTCCATCTAAATGATTTGAACGTACTACTATTTGGAGCTCAATAATTGAGAGAATTACGTCGTCGGTTCTCCGAATCATTAAAAGAAAAAAAAGTCGGCTTATCCCCACCCATAAGAAGGCTATTTTATTTACCAAAATGATTATTAAATATTACTGAAATATTTATAGAATGATCGAATGTAAATTTATTTATTTTTTGTCATTCTCAAAGGCAGGTCAGCAAAATGTGAAACGAAGACAAAGGGAGATTTGAACCCATTGATACCAAACGTAACGTGTTGAATAATAATCGTTGAGAGTTTTGTGCCTTTGTCACTGTTGAATGTTTTGAATAACAAAACTTTGTTCCCCGAAAAAATAATTAAGAATGGATGGAAGGCCACGAATAGACCCAAAAAAAGGAATAGATGGTGATGATATAGCACTCTCTCCAGCCTATAACACAAATGACTTTAACTTTGCCTTTACTTTAACTAACTTACTACAACAATAAATGGCAGTTAATATGACTTCAAATTTTTTCAATCTGGTAAAAAATTGTTTTTCCAACTATAATAAATTACGTTTGAAGAAGATATAAAAATCCAAAAAGTTGTATTTGAGCATTAATTACATGGGCAAAATTGACAAATAACCATCATTTACTCTCCAAGTAAATTATATTGTGGATCAAACTTTTTTCCAAATTTGACTTATATTGTGGATAGGAAGGAGTATATATATATAGTCCATGATATAAGTTAATATAAGCAATTCTCATAACCAAAAAATAGTAATAGTTACCCATTAAATATGTTGACATTATTTTTTTTCAATTTTTTCAATATTAAATGATGTTTTGAAGATATTGTGGATCAATGCATTCTTCTAGAGGTGAATTATTTTGTGGATTAGAAGGGACATTTAAAAAAAATTATAATCTATTCATAATTATTTTTGGTCAATTTTTTGAAAGAATAATAAGCTCCTCATGATTAGTCAGATGAGCCTACATATTTCATGTTTGATTGTTTTCCAGAATAAAATTGTGGTGCCTATTAAAAGCCCAACCGACTAGAAATTACACGTGTCAACGTTTTGAGAATTTCTTATATAAATTTTTTTGCCGCGTTACTTATGCTTAGACCGATATTAGTTTGTTTTAAAAGATTTTAATTTTATGTGGTAATTGTGTGTAAAAAAAAAAAAAAAGCAATACCCCATTTACTTTTCTTTCATGTATGAAACTAAGTGTTAAGATCAATTGGTTGTGAGTTGTTCTAACTTAACCAATGGGTTCGAGTTCGAGCCATGAGTATGCAGCCGTTATAATTACTTTGAGGTAGCAAAGTTCCCCCCATTATGAGATTACATTCCCGCGAACCGGATTAGTAGGTTGTTAGTAGCGCTTGATACAGGTAAATAAATAAAAAAAATCAACATTCCATAATTCTACATTATATTAAAATTCTTTATATTAGATTAAAATATTTCTGAAATATTTGTTTATAATTGATTACAAATGACTTAAAAAATTAAATTCATCCAAAAATTTCTCATTTATGGGCCAAACATCTCGTGGCTTTCTTAAATTAGAACGATCCTCTTGCGTTGCAAGGGGTCTGGAATCTTTTGCAGGTGATGAACGGATAAGGATTGCACGGGGAAAAAAAAAGCATAATGTGAAAATTAGATAAAGAAAACATCATAATCCTATCCTATTGTCATACTAAATTAAGAGGAGAATTTTGATTTTAACATTCATATTTTAATGATCATTCTTCAAAGTTGAAGCAACCGCCACTTTAGCTACCATCCTAAAATAAATTGTAGCACAATAGCAATAACCTTATCAAACTAAACGAGGTAATTAAACAAATTGCATATTATTATCATATATTTTAATTTGTTAACGCCAGTTCTTTAACTGTATCATTTATCAATAGATTTCATTCCAAAACATTTTCATAATATCCTTGTCAATTTCACTGTTAATTACTTTGTTTTATCAATTCCAAAGTATATGAACTTTGACATGTCATATGATGTGATATTTAATCTTTACTTTCAAGTTTTTGTTTGACCTGATCTTTGTCAAACTTACCGTGTCTATATTCTGTTTTATTATAACTCAAGCTCGATCAATTCTAAAATTTATCTCCATAACTCAAATTTAGATGTTAGAGCTAATCTCTTCTTCTGAATTTTTTTTTAAAATTATATATGTTGTCTTAAAGACTTGTATTTTTATATTTCCTCTTGAAAATGTTATGTCAATACAAACTCAGATAACTCTGATGTAGGCATTAGCGTTAAAAACGAAAAGGTGTTTTGATTGTAAACAAGATTCACATGATTGGAATTTCGTCGTAAGGAAAGGGACACTGCTCAATCGGATCAGGATCATATAGAGACGTAGAAAATCAATGGACCAAATTCGGACCACTCCAGTCACTAGGACTTAAACTGGATCTACCCTTGACCACCGTTTAAAAAACTAGTCCATATTATTCCACATTTCTATCTAAATCACACAAACTAAGAAGTTCTAGCCATTCAAAGTACGTAAAATTAATATAATCTTTCTATTTTATCTATAGTGTTGACGGGCTAAAATACCTCCAAAAGTTTCCTCATATAGGATTTGAACACTAGGAAGTTTTCTATAGGTCAAATATATCATGCAAGTTTAAAATATGGGGCAATTTAACTCATCCATTATAAAAGCCATAACGATTAATATCGTTGACCAAGAAATGTAGAGATGACATGCTTATACGGTATCCACCTCAAATTATTTTCCGTAACAAAACGCATTAAAGGATGCTCCAGGTGATGGTCTGCCTGATCCAACTATCCTCCCGTCTTTACTTTTATTACTCATTAGATAGTTACATGAGGTAAGATTTTTTTTGGGGGGGGGGGGGGGTTTGAGTAATTCTTACAAAAATAGACTAAAAAATTCTCTTGTGTTAGTAAATCTTATAATGTGGAGGGAGGAGGGTAATAAGAAATAAAGAAAGGGAGGAGTGGAAAAGGGTCGTCCTAGAGGTAGAAGGGCCATTTCTTGGTTCACTCCAAAAGGCCAAGCATGGCCATATATATATAAAAGAGGCCACACAGAAGTTTCAATGTGAGTCCCTCCTCCTGCACTTCCATTTTTTTTAACAAGAGAATGGCTACACTAAAACCTGTCTCTGATGCTTGGGACTACAAGGGCCGTCCCGCCGTCAGGTCCTCCACCGGCCGTTGGGGGGCCGCCGCCATGATCCTAGGCGGCGAAGCCTGTGAGAGGTTGACCACCCTCGGCATCGCCGTCAACTTGGTCACCTATCTCACGGCCACCATGCATTTGGGTAATGCCACCTCCGCCAATGTTGTCACCAACTTCATGGGCACCTCCTTCTTGCTCTCCCTCCTCGGTGGCTTCCTCGCCGACACTTTCCTCGGCCGGTACCCACATCATCATCATCATCATCATCATCATCATTATACCATATTTAATTTTGGGGTTCTTTTTTTTTTTTTTTAATTATTCCTTTTTCCCTTTCATAGATACCTCACCATCGCAATATTTGCCACCGTGCAAGCAACTGTAACACTCTCTGACCCTCTATGCTCTTTTTTGCTATTAAAGTTAACTTTTTTTTTTTGTGGGACTGATGTTCAAGTTAACATTTTTTTGTCTTTTACATGACAGGGTGTTACAATACTGACGATATCTACAATAATCCCGAGCCTGCACCCTCCCAAATGCACAAAAACACCATGTGTTCCTGCTAACAGCATGCAGCTTATGGTTCTGTATTTGGCACTCTATGTGACCGCCCTTGGCACCGGAGGCTTGAAATCGAGTGTTTCCGGGTTCGGGTCGGATCAATTTGATGATACGGATCAAACAGAGAAGGCCCAGATGATCAAATTCTTCAATTGGTTCTTCTTCTTCATCAGCATAGGCTCTCTGGCGGCTGTGACTATTCTGGTGTACATACAAGACAACATGGGAAGAGATTGGGGTTATGGTATTTGTGCCTCTGCCATAGTCCTCGCCCTTGTGGTGTTCTTGTCGGGTACGAGGAGGTACCGATTCAAGAAACTGGTGGGAAGTCCATTGACTCAGGTTGCGATGGTTTTTGTTGCAGCTTGGAGGAAGAGGCACTCGCAGGTACCTTCTGATTCGTCGTTGTTCTTCAACTTGGATGATATTGCTGATGAAGCTGTCCGGAAGAAGAAGTAGGCTCTGCCTCACAGTAAGCAATTCCGGTAATTAACATTATTTCCTACTCTTTATATATATATATATATACACACACATTTCCGATTGTGATTTATTAGAAGATTTGACAACGTATGATTGCATATTTTCGCGTTAGCTGACATGAGGTTAAAACACAGACTGCTTCGAAACCATAACATGGAATTTTTTGTCTGTGTCTGAATCCTTGTCATTGTTGTCTGCTGATAATTTGTAGTATTACATTTTAAGAATTCATGTAATTACGACCGGTTTTCTATTTTTTTCGCCCCATTATATAGGTTAGAGATTTACACATGCATTAAAAAGGAGTCAATCTTATGGTCCCACTTTGACCGATGAAAAAACTTATGGCCCTGCTTTATATCTCCTCTTTGCAGATTTTTGTTGTTGTTGTTGCTGCTTTTCAATAGTGGGAAAGAAATCAAGGTGTTAGTGCTTTTCAGCTTATTCCAGAAAAATTCTGGAGTGGCAAGATACCTCAAAATTATTGTAAAGTAACAATCAAATGATAAAGAAATCAAGGGAAAAAAGTGATTGCAGAAAAGTTGAATCTTAGATAGAACTTTGGGGTTTGCTTAGTAAAAGGACAAAACTTTGGGAAATTCTATTTAAATGTCTTCAGAAATGGAAATCTAAAATGAGTCATTCATACTGTAACGTGTTGTCATTTGCTTATCAATTATAGTAAATAGCTGATAAAATGTAATAGAGATCAAAACTGATTTAAGATTTTTCATTTTACAGGATATTTTTCTAGGATTTCCTACAAATTTTACTGTAATTTGAATTTAGATTCATTGACTTGTGAAATACAAAACGTATATATGAAACAAGGGACCAAGAAGAATATAAGCATTGGATGTTTGTATGGATTTTATTTCTATTATTTAAAAAAAAATTAAAATATGTAACAAAATATGGATTTTGAAAGGATTAAGATTAAGATGCACACTATTATTTAATAATGGTGGAGGGAAGGATTATACTATAGTTTGCAGTTTTCTAACATTGGAAGCCTCAGATGCTTCATTATTGGTCGCCACAAGGTTGGTGTTGGAAAGTTGTGTTTGGTTGTCATGTTCACAGAAGGGGGCTTGCCGCCATATTGGCTCCTTTGATCAAATAATTGCCATAACACACTAGCACTACCTTCACAGCACCCTGTTTTATTTTTTTATTTTTATAACAAAAAATTTAGGTGAGTTGGGTCACAGGAGACTACCAATGACTACCAAGATTAGAGTAGGTTTTTCATACTCAAAAAGCGCTTATAGAGATACTTACAAATCGCCCACCTATAGGGTCATCACATCGACGGGAGTCAAACTCACAACTTCATAGTTATAATCCAACCCTTATACCAACTTGTTGGTCACCCTATTTTATTTTAGGATAAATGTACAATTTTGCCAAAAAAATTTCTACAGATAAGCGTTTAGCACAAAAATGTATTGGGTTGTATTTAAATACACATTATCTTTTAAAAATGGTGCAAATCTAACAATGCCGTTAATTATCCCCCAAACGCCGTTAAATATCTACACAGAAGTTTTTGACTGGGTTTGGAGGATAATTAACGATAATGTTATATTTGCACCATTTTTAAAAATTAATGTGTATCATCCAATACATTTTTGTGTTAGACGTTCTTCTACAAAACTTCTTTGGTAAAATTGCACCTTTAGCCTTTATTTTATTCTTAAATGAATTGAAAAATCATAAATATATATATATATATATATATATATATATACCCACGCATGCCTGCATGCATGTGTCAATTATCTTTCTGGTCCATGGGTTTATCGGTCTTTGTACGTTCAGTTGCAGAGATTCGGATATATCCAGAAAAATAAAGATAAGTTGGTATCAATATATAAAGGAAAATCAAGATGCGTGTGTGTCGTGTCGGTATCCAATCCCACCCGTTCGGCTTTTGCTATTCTCTCTTCCAAGGCTAATAATGATCTTAACCACACAGAAACCTCTCTGTCACGGACATATTAGCTCTCCCACTCTCTCTCAAAAAAATAAAATAAAATAAAATAAAATAATAATAATAATAATAAAAAAGAAAAAAAATTAACCTTTATTATTTTGCGTGTAAATAGCGTGAGATCTTTATTTTTGCCTTGAGTCATTTTCTTATCCTTAACATGAATTAGCTTTTACCAAAGCTTGTTTGGCTTTGATTTATTCCCCTATCACACGCTTTCTTTCAATTCACTCATACTTTTCTCCTTACCTCACTATTTTGTTTAAAATTAAACATGACCTGCGATAAATCTTTTACTTTATATTATTAGTGGTATGACTACTACTACACATCATGACTCAAGCTAATTTAGGTCAAATTATCCTCAAAAGTCTAACATAATGGTGTTATGCTTAGGGAAACTTTCATGGTTACATTTAACAATCTCTTTATGTTCGTAAACATTGTGCTTTGTGCAGTAGTGCTAATTAGATTTATATTATGGCGTGCAGGTTCTTGGACAAGGCTGCGATCAAAGATCATGACAGAGATGTTGAGAGGAAGTGGTATTTATCAACCTTAACAGACGTTGAGGAAGTGAAACAGATTATAAGGATGTTACCAATATGGGCAACCACCATCATATTTTGGACTGTCTATGCCCAAGTGACCACTTTCTCTGTGTCACAAGCAACCACCATGGACCGCCACATCAGAAAATCGTTCCAAATCCCTCCGGCTTCCCTCACCGTCTTCTTCGTCGGAAGTATCCTTCTCACTGTCCCCATCTACGATCGAATCATCATTCCCATCACCAGAAAAATCTTCAAGAACCCGCAAGGACTAACACCTCTTCAGCGCATAGGGATAGGACTTGTTTTCTCAGCATGTGCCATGACAGTAGCAGCACTCACTGAAATAAAGCGTCTTAATGTTGCAAAGTCACATGGTTTGACCAATGATCCTAAGGCAGAGATTCCTCTGACTGTGTTCTGGTTAATCCCTCAGTTTTTCTTTGTGGGGGCAGGGGAAGCATTTACATACATAGGACAATTAGATTTCTTCCTAAGAGAATGTCGGGCATGAAGACCATGAGCACTGGCCTGTTCTTGAGCACTTTGTCATTAGGGTTCTTCGTGAGCTCATTGTTGGTGACAATAGTGCACAAAGTGACAGGGCAAGGGAAGCCATGGCTGGCAGATAATCTTAACCAGGGCAAGCTCTATAACTTTTATTGGCTTGTGGCCATTATTAGTGCTGTTAATTTTGGTGCGTATCTAGTTTGTGCCAAGTGGTACGTGTACAAGGACAAGAGGCTGGCTCAAGAGGGCATAGAATTGGAGGAACAAGATGCTGCTTGCCGTGCTTAGAATTAGGATTTCATTGGAAAGAAAATTAAATGCGGTATAAGTTTGTCACTTGTAATCTTTGCATTTTTGTATAATTGAAATTACATCAAAGCAAAATAAGTGGGGGGAAATAATAACAGAAATGGGGATGAGGGTGTATGGGTCACTCATGACACCCTACCACTAGGGGCATCATTTCCATGTTCATCCCTATGTACAACAATAACAAACCTCATTAAGTGTAATTAGTCGTATGGATTATATGGCGTTATTTTATTCCATCAATAACTCCTCTTTTTTTAGAAATAGTTTTACTTATTTGTCTCTTTTGATTGATAGATAAATAGTACTCTATTCAATCCTTAATATAAGATCAAATTAATTTCTTTAGAGATTGAAAAAAACTAAATAAATTATTTGACTATAATATATATTACATTTAATTATTAGATAACATATCAGTTTATAAGTTTAAAAAAATTGATGAATATAAATATTTGAAAGTAATATATATTCTGTTTCTTTAATCTCTGCAAATAATTAAGTCAATTGTGATCGTTAAGCCGCGCCCATTATTGTTAGACATGTGTCGTTGTCCGGTTATTGGCATCTAATCCGTGGCCGACAAACTATAATCATATTAGAAGTATTCATTTATATGGATAATACATTATTACCATGCTTTCCAATAATATTCGCTCTTTAGATGTGCTATATATTTCTCAAATGATGTCATTTGATAGCATTATTCCCATGTTAAAGTTTAAAAATCAGATAGAAAATAAAAGACTATAAGTATTTAAAACATTTTAAGATAACTCCTTTTTTTTTTTTTTTTGCAATGAATCATACCATATAGAAATCAAAGTTAGTATTAAATATTAATGCTTTCCCTGCCCATACACACAGACCACAGTAAATGAAGAATATCCGTATTGGGAAACGATAATACACACACACACACACACACACACATATAGTGAAGAATCAGCTGAAGCAGAGCAGGAGTAGGAGAAGAGATGAAAGTTGAAAATGAAAAACGCATTTGGTAGATCCGGAGACAAAATTACAAAGCAATCAAAGAAAAAGGAGGAGGGAGACAGCTCACAAACATTGTTTTCATAATAAGTCCAAAACCAAAAACAGAGAAGTACTAAATGTTGATATGTAATGCATCTAAATATGAAGAAGGGGAAGGAGAGATGAATGCATGCACGTGAAATTGGGATGTTAATTTAATGTGGGATGTTATATTATATGGTTGGCTCTCAGATCACTGTCCCAATTGGGGGAGCATTTTCTGCGCATTCAATACCCTCACCCTTCGATCTGTAACGTTAACTTCTCATATTCCCAATCAGATACATAAAATATCGAATTCTTTATTCCAATGTATTGCAACTCCAAGCAAAATATACTATATACAACGTTATATGTTATCTATATAGTACACATACCCCCCCCCCCCCAACAGCAATTATTGGACGTCCCTTAACGATCACACAGAATAATGGACCTGGGGCTAGGGTTCATCTTCCAACCGCCACCTTTCTTTTCTCAAACTCTCATAGCAGGCCTGATTCAATTCTTGCATTCTGCTGGTTGATGTTTGACTAGTAAAATAATTCAATGTGATCCGGGTTACATCCAATAAGCTCAAGCTTACATATAATAACATATGTACTTCCCAGACCCATATTATAAAAGGTAGTCAATCATTTTACACAAAATAAAGAAATATAGTTGGGTCATTTATTATGGGTAAAATTAATATGGTTTTCCAATTTTACCCTTATATCATTTATCATACACTCAAACTCTCTCTCCTCTTGGATCAAAAAAATTCTCATGTTACCTAGATTATGGACTGAAGGGAATATTTATACTTCACATGACTCAACATTTAGATATTTATAATTTTTTGCCGTAAAGTTAAAAAAATCATTTCACATTTATTTTAAATTTTTCTAGAAGAAACGTAAGTTTTATTTCTTTTTTTATATATATAAGTCAAATGAAAGACACACATTACATATTATTACACAAAAACACACTCACACACACTTTACAGGTTCAAACCTGTGACGTCTTCGTGCCAACTGAGCCTTGGCTCAATAGCAAGTAAGTTTTATTTCATGATTCCCTTTTTTTGAACTGAAATTCCATGATTCCTTGATAGGCATGCCAAACAAATACTATGGAATCATTATCTCATTCAGTTACATCCACCACAATTACATTTCATTATATTCCCTCCAAGTTGGGGAACCAAACAGAACATCAATAATATAATATACATATATAAATTACAACACTAATTTTTTTCCCATTTCTTGATTTTTGTTTTTAAATAACATCGGCAAGTTCCAAAATTTGAGAAAAAAAATTAGTCTAGCTGCATGAAGTGTTATCCAAATTAACCTAATCAGTGTGTGTCTCCCATGGACTAGGCTAAAATATGATCGGAATTCCATGATCAGATCATGAACGTTAATATAACAGATAACAGATAGCTTGCCGCCAACACAAGTGTGTTTTAGCATGACATTTGAAAAAAAATTTGTGTTTAAGAAGTGATTCATAGCCTTGCCGATGTTCAATGGCTAAAAGGCGCTTTTGTCCCAAAAATTTCCACAAAAGAGCCGTGGACATCATAAGGTTTATGAGAGGGAAATGTCCTAGAAGTTACAAAATTGTGGGAGTATCATCCATGATTGCAAAATTAAATTAACCGAGTAACATCAAGTCAAGACTACAAAAACTAAATAGTTGACTTTTTTTTTTCTCAACTTTCTTTTTTTTTTTTTGAATAATTTCCACAAACCATAATTTAATCCTTCTTCACCTTCTGCATCCACCAAATATTTGTAATTTAATAATTAGAATGCAATCGTGATTCGTGACCCTCCCATCACTTTTCATTTAAATTCTTATCTACAATCAAGAACCATTTTTTTTTTGTGTTTTTTTGGTATAATATTATTTTATTCTTGTTTTTATTTGTCTTTGGTTGTTTTTTTAGAGTTATATAATTTTATTGATTTATTGTATTTAAGTTGGAATATAATACATATAGTATTTAAGTTGGGCTTGTATAAAATTGTGTTAATTTAACATGTATGACAATATTATTAAGAAACATATACAGTCTAAATTATTTTTTTTATGTATTATTTTAATTGAGATCGATCTGACCTTCGTGAACCAGTTTGTGATAACATTGATGAATGAATATAATTTCGATCTATTTCATAAAAGAATATTGACAATAATATTGTTAAAACAAATCTACATCTCTTCAGCCAAAGGCAGCAACTACATCCAATTTCAGTAGAGAGAGAGAGAGGGAGAGAGGGAGAGAGGCTCGTCCCCGAATAATTACAAATCTAGAAGGTAAAACCGTAAAAGTAAAACCTATTAATGACAATCTTAGACATAGATGATAGATGACACCCTGATCAAGCTGAATTATTTGCTCATATGCTCGTTGAAATCAAATAAGTGAATAACAGCCTCAATTTGGCTTTTTTCTCCTTGTTTTCCTTTTGCCAAATAAATTGACTTCGACTCCATCACATTCTGCAAAGCCTAGTAGTCACTATTATCAGGCCAAGAAATGAAAAATACACGTCCACCACCAATGCTCCCTGGCCTAGGCGATTGGCCGATTGAAGCTCGTTCGATTTCACATGCAAATCCAGGAAATGATGTATAGACGTGTTATTTTTCTATCACTTCATGTTTTCGCTGTTCGCTTCACGTCACGTAGCTGGAAGGAAAATCTATGAAGCCGCTCGCTCCAATCAAGCAACCAGAAATGAAAGTGGACCCGCTTTTTCACCAGGCCCAAAATAGCCATATGTTACAAAGTTGAAGCTAAAGCTTTCTGCTGCCAAATTTTCCATGTATTATGCTATCTGAACTCTGCAATAATGTTACTATGTCATTACCGCGGGTAGCTCACTCTGAACTCAGACACTTGCTTATAATTAGTGTGTGCGTGTGTGTATAGGAATTGTTAGAGAGCAGAGCCAAATTGAATAAAGGTTAAAAGAAAATGTAAACATTACCTGTTAAAATCAAGATGCATCTAAAGGATTTACAAAATCTTCGTTAACTTCATCAAATATTTTTGGGCACCCATCCCATGTTCCTCGCTCTCTGGCTTCCCAATACCCACCCACATAGCGAAATGTTCCATCTTCCTCTCTTCGGAACCATCTTGGTTTCCATCCATTTTCTTGCATTTTTCTCGACTACACAACAGGAACAAGTCGATTATCAGAGCATGATAATGATAGTGGGGGAAATAGTTCATAGATGTGCAGCAGGTCTTAAATATAACCTACACATCCCTACCATAATAACAACCACCATTCCATAGTGCGGCCTAAGTTTATTCATACTGTCAACTTATATAACGTGCATTTACTTTGAAATTCAAATAAAAAACGTGACCAAAAAATGAAAAACTGGAACATTGAAAAGCGTGATATAAAGCTACAAGCCTACAAGGAAGAAAAAATATAGATAAACCCAAGCAGCAGGCAACAAACCATGTATAATTTTTTTTTTGGGAGTTATAATGCAGTCACACTAGTACACGATAAGGACAAGAGCTGCTAAACATACCATTCTTTGCCTCATTTCCAACCTTAATTTCTCCGAGTTAGACTTCTCATATTCTCCATTTTCTAGATACCGCTGATCCGGTCTGAGCCTGGAATCCGTGGGTGGGAGTTTCTCCTTTAACCCGTGATCAAATACCCAGGATCAGACAAAGCTATAATAAACAATTAGAGATTCATGACAAGAAAATGGAAATGCACACCAACTACTGATTTAAGAACCTCACAACCTTGAGTCCTGGCGTAAGCTCATTCAATGAGATGGCAAAAGACGTCATATTGTACCGCGTCAGATTGGTGGGAGGCTCAGTCCTTTTCCACAACAGACACGCATCTGATGAACTGGAATCTTTTGGCTTCACATTCACATCGCCAATAATGTAAGACATGCTGTCATCCCACTTGCCAAATAATGAAGCGGCTTTTCTCCCCGAAGCATCTTCAATGTATCCAAGAACCTGATCAGCCGTGAAATAGTTAAATGCATAGAGAACTCTGGTTCAAGAATGCAAAGATAAAGGATAAACTGTTGTTAATTATTAGTAGAACCCCTACCTGGTGAGGATTTCGGTCAAGAATTGACTGTTCTTTGAATTTGAGTCTACATGAGAATTGGCGGTTACCACGTATCTCCATGCTCCCATGATGGTCACAGTATATTTTGCCAAGGATAAGGTTATAAATTGTTGTAGTGACCTAATAAGAGCAATCAAAAGAAAAACAATTTATTATAGCATGTACTTGCATTCTGCGGAAACAGGGTTGTTCAGTAATGCACACCTTGCTCCACTGAAATATTTCACCATCATCAAATTCAAGGGTCAAAACTCCCACTGGATCAAGCTGAATTGACCTTCCCCAAAACTTTGAACGGATGTTACTGTCACCCCAAAACTTCCATCCTCTACCTTCACAGTGACAGGCAATGAGAGTTGGATGGTGACTGACCTATCATCATGAACAAACAAGCATCAAAATTAGATTTTGTTGCACAACAGCACGAGTTTATCAATAGTAGGTAGACAAAACCTGCGTCTCCCTCGGACATATATCTTAATAATTTAATTACAAGGCACTAACCTTCTCCGAAAAGAAGCGAATTCCTTGCTCAGGATAATCAGCTTCATATGTTTCCCCTAACAAAGGATTAAAGGGTTTACAATGACGACCTTCAGATGATGCATATCCTGAAACTGCAAACGCAGCAACATTCAATGCCCGAAGAAGATTGTTTCCCTGCAAAAAAAATTCAAATGGAGAAGTTTTGTATTCAGTAAAATTATAATGATGTCAGCTTTTACATGCAAAATCTTCACATCATTTAACCACAAAAACTTGTAATCAGAGAAGAGGAAGATTTCAGATTTCCAAATGACTGGCACAAAGGCGCATCCCAGAAGACCTCTGGACTCACATCAACTGGACTGAGAAAAATTCAGTCTATAGTCATGGATCATAAACTAGACATTATTCTCATTAAAGAGCAATTAATTGCACAAATATTTCAATATGCGCCCAAGGCAGAAGTGAAGGTTTTATCTATCATAATATCAAGATACAATTTATTTCAACTTCTAAGCCCCAAAACTGATTTATTGCTAGGAAAAAAGTATGGTTTGTCTTCCCCTACTCTCCCATTATGAACGTAAAAGTCGAATTCATTCAATAATGAGTTGAAATCCTGCTGTTGATTTCGTCAAAAGGATAAATCAGTCGACAGCACAGAGCAACCCTTAAAACTTGTTGCGAATTGAAATTTAATGAATATATTTCACTCTTAACAAGATGAAGCAATCAAAAACCAAATCAAAAAAATAAATTCACCCCATAAACAGTAAAACAATATACGGAACAAATGTTCTAAGTTGCTCTTTTTTAGCCTTTTAACACTTCCGAGACAAATTTAATGGCACAATCTAGAGAGAGATGGGAATCTTACTGATTTTCCGTGCTCATAAGCTCGATCCAAAAGATAAGAGTACTCCATGTCCTCACAACATTTCTGAAGAGATGATATAGGCTCATTAAAGTATACAGGAAGACAAACTCGGGTGAGATCCTTGCCAACGTTGTCCTTGATTATTGACCAAAGGCTAACGCCTTTCTCTTTCTCTATAGGATCTGGAAGATTTTTCCGTCTTGTTATCTGAGGATTACTAGAATTATAGACTGATTTCTCTGGCTGAGTTTTCTCCAAATCAATGCATTTCAAGAGAGATCCCCTGAGTTTGTTTCCCTCATTCAGATCTCTCTTAGACCCCCTTCTACCACCCGGTTCTGTAAAGTACTCTATAGTATCATAAAATGAGGTCTCATCTTCATCTGAGGCTTCGTCCATATCCTGTTTCTCAATATCATCGGATGATTCAGTTGTACTGCACTCTGACAATAAAAAAATGTTTGAAAAAATTATGGTATTAAGAAAATGTTTGGAGAAAATTTTAGCATATACTGACAGGATGAGATCATACATAATATTGAAAACAGATTTGATCAAATTAAACTAACGCCAAGGCACTTCCATATTTATCATAAGTTAAGCATTTCAAATTTAAAGATGAAATAGTGAATATGAACAATACAATATCAAAGGAGAAGAGATCAGACCGCAGAATTTTTAAAACCTGTGTTCATAGCTGAATACACAAACAAATTGGAACCTCAAGTCCACAAAGGAATTACATTACATATTATTATAACACATTGGAAGAAGCCAGCAAACAGAGGCATATGAGCGGGGATCCACCAGCAATGTTAATTAAACCAAAACACAGGCAGTGGAGGAACTTAGTTCATCAGGTGGACAGAGTATAAGAGAGTTGTCATAAACAATACATGCCAGCAATATTATTCTTGTTGAAGTAAGACAGGAGCATAGCTCCCTGTGATGGCTCTCAAACAAGACAGAATCCCTACACACATGCTAATATGTCAGACATGATAAGTAAAAACTACAGTATCTGCAAAAGGGAAGCAGTAGTAGCTAATACAAAGGTGATACCAGTACCACTACATTTTTCGCGTGCTAGACAGGAAATCTCATGCTTCGTTAATTGATATTCACCATCATGGATACCAGAGGCTTCGGGTTCAATATTAGCTGCCTGTTTATGATCAACAAAATTATTCAGTTTTGCAAGTGAAACGGAGATGAACCAGCAGATGCACATTTGGAAACCAAGCAAAGAAAAAACGACACAGAAATGACAATCAAAAGTCAAGCAAGAAAGTAGAACAAACATGAAAGATGACAGAAGGTTATTGTGAATCATGACAACATTAGTGGAGGGTAAGGAGAAAACAGTTGAGGCATTAGCCAACGTCACCTTTAACTTGACTCCCAGAAGACTCTGAAGAAAAAACAGCAGAGCAGAAAAAAATGCATGATCACAAAAACCTACATGTCATAATATAATATGTGGCATGCACCCAGTATATAAGCTTTTCTCGACCCGGTTCCTGAAATAGCACCTCTAGTTGCACCAACATGAGTTACTAGCTATTCTCATCATATGAGCTAGAGCCATATGTTTCCTAAACATGTATTCATTTAACGGGATCAAAATTCTAATGTAATGACTTACTTATCGAAGGCCTCTCATGGGAGATACATTAAAAAGATTCCGCTCGAGGAAAACATTCAAACCGGTTGTTTAGGTTTCAAAATACACAACGTTTTTGTTTGCACGCGATACTTTTGTCAATGACAAGAAACTGTGCTGGAAGTTCGAAATTAATGTATCAGAAATACAATTGTGGACAAGAGATAGAGTAAAAATAATTGGATAGTGAAGAAGTTGGTCATATAAACAACGAAATTTGTAGTTAAGAAAGAAATTTCGCAAATAAGGAAAAGGAAAGACACAACGCAGATGGCTGGAACGGAACTAAAGCATCCTAAGCAAGAATATTCAGAGAAGGTCTTGTCAAGCTGACTCACTACTGGTCCATCCATGGTGGCACCCACGAAAAGAAAATGTTTTTGAGAACGCTACACACTTCAAGTCATAATAATGTTGCGTAATTCATAATTCAAACAAACCTAAGTTATGAAGCGATAGAGAGAGCATTGAATAACCCACCTCCAATTGCCTAATAGTATCGAGCAAATTGGACCGTTCTTCACAAAGAATTTGAAGTTGGCCTTGTAATTCTGAGAACTCAGAGAGCATGATTTGTTCACAATCCTTCACAAGGTTCTCAGTGGTTCCCTCTTCAAGCAAGAGTTTTTTAAGCCTCTCAGTGGATATAGATATATCACTGGGCACAAGAGAGAGGTTATCATTGAGAGGTCTAAGTGGATAGAGGCCGCGAGTTGAGACTAAAGCCTGAATCCAAGCCACCCTATCTCTCCTTGAAACAGTTCTGAGATGGAGAGTCTTCGTTGCTGTAAATATATAGAAGCGGCGATCATCTGACTTGCTCTCTCTAAATGATGATATCTGCTCACAATTCACACAACAATGTTCATTAATATCAATTCACGGCGAACATTTTTTAATTTGTGTGTGTGTGTGTGTGTGTGTGTTTTTTCCGAAAGTGGAATCTTTTTTTTTTTTAGGAAAAATGACATTTTTAATGAGAGAGGGCCATAATCACTATCGAACTGATATTTTATGAGGTGAACCCCACTAAAGTTGAAGTAGTTATCCCTGCCAGCAAATTACAATGCTACAATGATTCAACACATGTTTGGCCCAAAAGAAAAAAAAAAAAAAAAAAAGATTGAACACGAGAGTGCGAAAGCTTCAAGAATAATCCAATGGAAATCAATTTACATTTGTTATACTTATACAGGAGAAGAGTGCGGGAGTTCAAATAATGGCAGCAGATATTTTATCATCCATTTATATTAGTTTTTATATTAGATTAAATGATATGATTTAGTATAATATAATTTAACAAATTATAAATGACGTGCTGCACCAATTCATTCAAGAATTCCTCACCTATAAAATCATAAAATTTGTATATAATTGACGTGATACACCGATTCACTATTCAAGAATTCCTCACCTACAAAATCGTATAATCTATATATGTATGCGTTTTTAATATATTCTATCTAGATAACATCTACCGGCAAAAGGTGACCTATTTGTATATACGACTCATTGGGCGAAAAATAAATTATAACAACACGACTTAAATGGGTAACAAATCACACGAGACACACGATTAATCAAATCCAGTATTCGTAATAATGCAATCTATAATCAAATTGGGCGCAAGTAACTTGAGCCACAACTAATCAGTGTGGGAAAAATACACCCTATTTTAATTCCTGCACAAAAGATGGATCATTCTAGAAAAAAAATTAGAATTACATTTAGATTAAAATATATAATAATTAGATTATAACTGGATTAAAATAATATCTGAATAGTTGGGCGAAAGCATCCTCCACTCATATATTGTGGTCACCATGAAAGTCAAAAAGTCCTCAAACACAATAAATAGCACTATATGTTTACTTACTTTTGCCCCACCCTTTCCTTCTCAGCTTCAGCACCACTAATTATCGCCCCTAACAAACAGTACTCGCGGAAGCCTAAATAATTTGTTTTATACATAAACGGACAATGGGGATTTTTTTTATATCATATTATCAAATATTCAAGTAACCCAAATTTTAGCTTTGTGAAGCCTAAATAATGTTATTTCATATTTAATCACACCCCAAAACCCCGCACCAAAAAACAAAGAAGGAGGAAAAAAAAAGAAGAAGAAGAAACCGATCATAGCACTGTTACTTGTTTTCTACGCTATAACGGCTTAAACGGATCGGAACACTTTCTGTTTCATCATACGGAAACCAGGAAAAGCTTCTGAGAGTGGAAAATAAGAAGAAGGCTATTTCAAGATCTGAAATCTATGCAAGAGATGATGTGACCGCAAGTTGATAACGGTGGGCTACAATGTAGGCTATCCGGACCCTCACGCACCTGTTGATGTGACCCACTAGCCTTTAACAACCAGTTAAAATACAGTAAAAATTTGAGCTATAAAATCCAATTTCAAGAAATTAAAACAACTCAAGAATGTGAGAGCGCGTTAGAAAACGATGGTAGAAACTTAAATCCACCAGATAATTACACAATCTCTCAGACATTGAAGCCTTTTTCTGTAACAGAAATAGATTCTAATTGAGGTTTCTCATGACCCAGGGTACAGCTGTTACTCAGATCGCCGTATAAATTATAATCTCGAAAGAGGACCAAAAAAGAAAGAACAATGGATCAAACAATTCAATGGTTATACATTAATTACCTTGAGATGAACTACGCGGGAAGGAGTTTTATTATGGTGCTTTCGTCTGAAATTAGTGCCAGTATCCATGCTTGCGAGTCGATTGGTGGAAATTTCACCGATCAATCTGACGTCATGGGTGGGGGATAGGAGATTGAGGTTTTCAGGCCATCGGATCTTGGAGTAAGAGAGGAGGCCATTCCTCAAGAGGAACCATCGAGATCTCCAACCTTTGCTGTAATTGGTCCACTTGTAGAGAATGCCGGCGACGGTAGTAGTAGTCTCCGATGATCTCTGATGAGTGGGCCCACTACTTGCATTATTGGCGCCAGATCCAGAAGCTTCGAAACTCGCTGGTAGGCTTCTGGTCCTGGAAAGGGAGATATCTGGTGATTGGTTTCCGATGCTGGGACTTTCCAGTGAGATACAGCACAGAGGATGCATTTCCTTCACTCGCATTTTATTTCACTAATGTCTCTTTAATTTTGTCAAATGTCAATCCTCAATCGAAACACCACCAAGCTAGCTGCATTCAAAATGCCGTCAGATGAACAAAGAGAGAAAAGAGCACTTGAGAGTGGAGTTATGAAGCTTAAAGAGAGAAAAGAGATGGAAGGATGATTAATTGATTAAACGAGAGAGAGGGAAAGCAGGTATTGAGTGGCAGAGTATGAACAAAGAAAGATGAATAAAAGAAGGGTTTTATTGAAGAGGCTTTGAAGATTGGTATGGCTATAAAAGCATATATTTAATCATATAGGTATGTGTGTATATATAGAGGGTGTGGAAGAGGAGTTTGGAGAGGGAAGGAGGGGGAGTAATAAAGGCAATGGCAGGATGGTAAATAAAGGAGGATTGAAGAATAGTACACCTTCTTCTTCAGTTCTTCTTCTCATATTTCACTTTTTGCTTTTTCAACTTTTCAATTTGGTTGGAGCTGTGACTACGACGAGAAAGAGAAGAGAAACTTGAAGTGGTGGTATGAATGAATTTATCGGCAAAATATCGGAAGAGTGTGGCATGGCGAGTTTGAAGTTTGAACCAACACTCCACCATTGATTCCACAGCATCGCAGCTGACGTGGACGAGTTGAGAACCTAGGCATTTGGTAAAGGCGGGGATTTCCACTTAACCAATGGCTTTTATACCACTTAAAGATTAAGGATATGTTTGGTTTGTTGAAAAAGCATGATGGAAATGCGAAATTTGGATTTTACATATGCGGCGGACATTTGGATTCGTGAAGATGCGGGGATTAATTTTCCTATGGAATGCAAAAGATCAGTTTTCACCATTTTTGTGGAATCATATTTTCAATCGCATTTAGGAAAATCTAAATGACCAATTTGTCATCATCTTCAAGAAGCTTGTAGTCCGTCGTAATCGTCGCCTGCCCAGAAGTGAACAAGGCATCTCGATGCCTTTTTTATGAAGTGATTTTAACCATCAGATACATCCCTATGAACATGTCGAACTGGTTGTGAAATAATTGCATTTGACCAGATGCAAGTGATGGGTGTCTCATAATTATGGTAAAACTTTTGTAAATCTCACCTAACCATTAGCTACTCCTCAGGTATATTTGGTTAAATATGTATAATTAGTTTCCTTTGATTAGATGCAGATGATGAGTTCCTTATGGTTAAATATACATTTTTAATAAAATGTAACATTGCCGTTGACATGTTTTTCCTATGTATCTTCCCATAATTTTAATCCTATCAAATATAAATTTTTCTATCACCGCAGTTTTAATTTATGTGCATACCAAATATTATGTGAACAAAATTCCATTCCCTTCAATTCCATTCATCTCCATCCTACTCAAATCTTTTATCCAAATAAGCCCTAAAAGATTTTGAGATCATTCTAGTGTACAAAATTACGTCTTGTTTTATCTGTATATAGTATTAACTATTACGTCTTGATTGTATACAATATCAACATTTTTAATGCACATCTACTTAATGTAAGAGTGAGTTGACTTAGAGTTTAAATAAGTTGAATAAGCTAAATATTTTTTAACCTGAAAATAATCTAAATATTTCAAAGATGTTATAGTTACAATTTTACCCAAACTGATTTCTAATACTCATAAACTTTTTTTAATCATCTATTACTTGTAAATTTATGTATAAACCAAATTAAGTTATGATTTATATATAAGCAAATAATTTATTTAACTTTTTTAATATTTTCACATTAAATCAGCTTTTTCTTATATACATATCGGTTTGTTATTAGTGGGGAATTCTTCTGACTTTTTAATTTTAAATGGTAATGTAAATGGTGTGGAATTTGTCTTTTATCCTTCCCAGGTTGAAGCAACATTAGTCTATGTTGTCGATAGAGAAGATAACTTTATGTCAAAATATGAAATGTAGTTATGAATTTATAAGTTAACTCTTCGCAAATGCTATAAAATGTATGTAAAATGTTTCATAGTTATGGATATTACATGGCATACAATATAAAATGCAAATATGTACCAAAAAATGGAAATAGTGTGTGTCAAATTCAAATGTATGTGTAATGTTTGGGGGAAAATGTGTATGTAAATAACATAATGATCTCTTGTTTACCCAGTGAAAAAAGTGATCATCATTACCTATATAAATATTGAGATTTGTTAGCTTTTTTAAAATTATGTGTGTCAGGCGCTCCCCTATTCATAATCACAAATATTGTATGTGATATCTTAAACGTCTTTTTTTGAATGTGATGTGATATTTTAAATGTATAAGTCCTAACAAATGAGTTTCCTTGTGAAGTATGTCTTTTAGTTCTAAATATAAGATCTATTTTGAGGAGGTGAGTTTAGTCTTTTATACAAGACCACTTTTTGATTTTTTTGAATAATTTTTAAAATTATTCTTATTGATGCTACTTAATGATAAACAAACAATAAATGGGTGTGAATAAAGACAAATAGTTATGGTGCATTTATAATATAATGTGATTTTAACTAAATTAATTAACAACCTTAATCTTATCAAATTAGGTAAATAGGTCTTATATTTAAGACACGAGGTAGTAATAAACAGATAAATATTGCCTAAATTATGTTTTTATCTGTGATTAAAAGATATTGCAATAATAATTGAAACTAATCTAATATATAACCCACGGTGTGTGGATGAGTGATAAGGACTCATTCACCTTTAACCAACTGTCGAGGGTTCGATTATTGGCATTGGATATTGAGAAGCATTAAAATCTCTTGGGCCAGCTGTCATACCCTAGAGATGACTACAAATCAACGGAGAATTAGTCTCCCACCTGTCAATTGGGATACTTTCATCTTTGAGAAAAAAAAAAAAACTGATCTAATATAATTCAATGAGACTGTTATGATCACCATTCCGATGTGTCGGTTCTTTTTAGCTACACTCGATCATATGCCGTGCAATAAGTTGTGTATAGCTATGCTCTGAAACATTATAACATTATACTATATATAATTAGAAAATAAAATTAGAAGTCTTTTTCCATAATTTATTTTATATTTTATATTCTTTTAACTTAGATAAATAGACTAGCTAGAGATGTAAACACCCAATTTTATCCGGACTCCACAAAAAAATAAAAATAAGTCATCTTTGTAGAATTCCCACTGATTATGAATGATGCCAAAAAAATGATATTTTGATCATTATTATATAAAAATTCAAAAATCACTTATTAGATGTCATTAATGTTGATTGGTGGGCATCGTTACAAAAAAAATTTATGGTGATTATGGTTCATTAATGATGTTGGTGGGTAATTGATGATTTAAAAAAATAAAAAAATAAAAATATTCATTTATGTTGATTGGGTCTTAGAATAGGAAATGTTTTTAAAAATAAAAACAACAAGAAAATAAAAAAAATTAAAAATTATAATAAGAGCTTTAATGAGGCAAATCTTAGGTGTTGCCTATAAAATGAATAGTAAGAAAGAACACAAAGAGGTATAATTTTGGAGAAAAAAAGGAGGCAGAAAGGAACAAGGGGAAAAATTTTGAAGAAATTTTTAGAGGAGGCAGAAAATGATTTAGAGAGTGAAACTCATTGCTTCGTTTTTTTTTTTTTCTCAGACACCCAATGAATACCTACATTCTTATCACAAACGTGCATATATGAGCCTTAACATCAATAGCTAGAGGGTGATATTATATTTAGGATTTTCATCACTTCACTTGGCTTAATTGTTTGTCGATCACTTTTTTTTTTCTTCTCTCTTTCTTCCATAACCCCCTTTCTTTTTCTCATCTTTTCTTTTGTTTTTATTTTGCCTCCTCCTGTATTCCATTCCCTATGATAATCCTCATTTGGTTGCACGCCCTAGCTAGTGGTATGCATAGATTAAGAAATCAAAAGGGGTGACCCTTCATTCTTAGTTTAGATATATGATCTCTCATACATAAACTACCATTTGCCTCTTGTTTACTTGTTATATATGTATTGATATTCAAGCTTCTTAATATGATTAAATTACAAAATAAAATTATGGCATGTGGTAGTGGTAACCCGCACCCTTGCTTGTTCCTTGGTTTTTTTTATGCTAATACAGTCTGTCTCTTTTGTAGCAAGACGACATTAGAGGTACACACCCTCACCGCACTTTTAAATCCTCTATCATGAATGAAATGTCGATCATTTGATATCAAATGATTGTCTTTGCTTGCTTATAGTTAATCCTCCTTTATACATTTAAAAAAGAGTTTTTTTTAAATAACAAATAAAATCATTTTTAAAAGTGGTTTTTATACCGTATGAGGTTTTTAGAACCTCCTTAGGTACAAATCGATTATTCTTCTGTATAAGATTATGGGAATCTCCTAAGGAAATTTAATCCAAATTTTTTCAAGAAACCTCCTTTTCCAAATAGAAATAAAATTGTTTTGAAAAAAAATTATTTTCATGCCGTTTGAGCTTTTTAGAAACTTCTAAAGTAAAATTGATTATTTTTCCATGTGAGATTATGGGAATCACCTTAGGAATTTTTATCCAAAATTCTTTTAAAAGTCTTTTTTTAAATAAATCAATTTAATTTATAAGTGGCTTATTTAATCTTTTTAAGATTTTCTAAAACAGTTAACTATACTTTTATATTTAGGATCGGATAAAGTACTAATATATAATTGATGATTGATATTGGTATATTCTTAACTTGAGAATTCGAGGTGTTGGGAAAAGGGGGAAAAGAGATTATTTCGTTCACTTTTTGAGTGCGCCTTAATTGATTCTTTGATTTTCTTGGTGGAGAGATAATTAAAAAAAACTCCGTGTGTGGATGCGTCTAGCTTAATTACTATAACTGTTACGGACGGTACTGTATAAGTGAATAGCATAATTTTCATGATTTACGTTAGAGAAAATTTGAAAATCAATATTTTCAAGTAGGAGAACAATTGACATATGTTATATAAGATTAAATAGATATTTAAAAAAAATAAGGCCGTAAAATAAACCACTTTAAAGCATTTATATTTATAATTTTTTCTTAAAACTAATTTACCTTATTTATAAACTACTCCCTCCGGTCCTAAATATAATATCACTTTGACTTTTTTTATGGAAGTTAAGGAAGCAAATTAGACCACTAAATTATAACATATGTCATATGAAATTAGATCATATGTTAGTTTATAAGTATAATAAATTAGTTTTGAGGAAAAAATATTTTTTTTAGAACTGAAACTACTTTTTTTTTACTTAAAAAAAAGTCAAAAAAATCAAAGTGGTCTTATAATTAGGACCGGAGGGAGTAACATATAATATAATATTACATATGTTAAAATTAAGAAGTCTTTTTTGCTTCCTTAATTTTAACAAAGAAATTCAACTTAATCTTATATTAAGGAGGGGATGTTATATACGAAAATCAATATAGATTAGTGAACTTCACGTTCCATAAATTACAAAGATGAATTAAACGCATATGTAGCAGAATCAACAACCATGAGATAAAAGCACCTAGCTTCTAGATTAGGATATATATTTGCAATAAAGCGATTATTCATCGATACAAAAAAAAAAGTGTATTATTGGCCAATACTATATACTCTATCCACTCTTTTTTTAATTATGTAGCTCTAACTGAACACATTATGCAAAGAAAGATAATTAAAAATATGTTTTTAAAATCAAATCAAATGTACTCTAACAAAAAATTGTTTAGGTGAATTATCATTTATCAGGCTAACTAGTTAGAAAATCTTATAGCTAGTTTAGGGAGATTCAGGTGAAAAAAAAATTACTTTATATAAAATATATTGTATCATGAAAAGATTTGAGGGTATTCTTTTTCGATTACAGATTTGAGGGTATTCTAACTTCGCTTTAAAACACGTTTTATGCTTTGTGGTATTATTTCAATGATATATCCGACAACTTTTTTGGCATGGCGCCATAAGAAAGATAGCTATTTTCATTTTATATGATTATTCGTTATATATGTTTAATTTTTCAAATTTACGTCTTCTTAACAAATAACTTTTTTTGCCACATTCTTAACAAATAACTATATATCAAGAAGGTATATTCCAATATATATACTGTGCCTGTTGTACGTTTAAGTTGAGGGTGATGAGCCTGTGCGGAAAACTGTAGAGACTGAAATCTATAAACAGATTGAGGGCAAGCTACTTAAGGTAATCCCATATATAGTTTCAGGTGTTAAGAGACATTATGCTACTATTAGCAAGCTAGGATGAGCTATAATTAATAAATTAGATAGACTTGCTGCTTGAAATTAATTATTTTGTCTCTTCAAGGTTTATCGGGAGTTTTTGCTGTCCAATCATTAGCATATAATAAAATATATAAACTGATTAATTAAACACGATATATTGGAGTACTTTTAAAGTGTTTCCAGGCAAGAGAGGAATATTCATGAAATTATGCTAAAAAGGCGGTGGCACAACAAGATAAAATAAAGGGCAAGTGTTTGTGTGTATCGTGCTGTGATGTTAAAAGGCAAATAGACAGTAGTGAATATAACACTGAAAGTTCACACTCTTTCAAGTGCTGATAAATATATATAGCATCAAAAGAAAAAACAAGTACTGGAGAAAACGACAACTAGTAATGAAATTATGGGAGACTAAAAAGAATTCCACGTACTTTTGCTTAAATAAACAAGTGTGTGAATATATACATAAATCTGAGCGAGCAACGGCAGGATATATTTTATATTAATAATGCAAGTGATATTATACAAAAGAATAGAAAGAGGGACAAAAGGCAGGGGAGGACCCAGAGAGCTTCAAATTTTTTTAAGGATGGGGAGAAACAAAACAAATAAAAAGCACTGAGTCCTAAAAATAACAATGTCATGTCTTTGTGAGACCAAAACTATCTACTTATCTCTAACCCATGTGTCTGTATTAAGAGCGTGTGCTAATGCCCAGGCCATTACCATGTGTTTGGTCCCACCCTTTTTGCCTATCTAGATACTTAGTCCCAATCACAAGTCTCTTCTTCCCACTTAATTAACCTCTCCCACATGCTCTCTCATTTTGCCACCCACACTATTATATGTTTCCCACATCATCAATCTTATACTCCCTCTATCTCTATATATAAGAGTTCAATTAGTCAAATTACGTAGTTTAAGAAAGTGGTTGAAAATGATAAATATGTCTAAAATAATGTTACTATTTTCTCAACCATAAGAGAGAGAAATGTGATAATAGTATTATAAATGACTGTGAAAAAGGAATGTAAATATAGAGAATAATGATCACTACAAAAAAACAACAATTTACCGACGGAAAAATTTCCGTCGGTAATTTCCGGCGGATTTCCGGCAGAAATTCCTTCGGAAATTTTACCAGCAGAATTACCGACGGAATTTCCGTCGGTAATTTAATTAATTATATTATTTTATTTATAAATTATTATTTTAATAATAATTAAATATTAAAATATTATTACCGACGGAATTTCCGTTGGTAATTTAATTAATTATTTTATTTTATTTATAAATTATTATTATTATTAATAATTAAATATTAAAATATTATTACCGACGGAATATATTCCGTCGGTAATTACCGACGGAATTTCCGTCGGTAATATTAATTATTTATTATTTTATAAATAAATTATTATTTTAATTTATAAATAATATATAAAAATAAAATATTATATTAATTTATTTTAAAAAATATTTTATAAATAAATAAAACTTTTTTAATAAAAATTAATATATAAATTTATTACAAATTTAATTTTAATTTTTTATTAAATAATATTTTATTTTTAATAAATAATTAAATATTAGTAATAAAAACGAAAATAATTATAATTTAATAATATATATAATAAAATAATTATTTAAAAATGTCATAAAATAAAATGAAAAATAATTATAATATAATAATATAAAATGAAAATACTAAATATAATGGATTGTATATGAATATAAAAATTATTTATAAAAAATAATAGAATTATTAATATGTAAATTATATATTAATAATTATAAAATATTTCATAATATATTAAGATTAAATATAATTATAATAATGGGTGTTTAAATATTATAAATATAATAGTTTACAAATAATTTCACAAGGTGTTCGTAGCTCAACTGGTTAAGGCATCAGATATGCCCCAACAGGTTGGGGGTTCGAATCTCTCTGAAGACAAAATTGAAGGCAATTTGTGGAAGCGACACGTGGCGGCACGAGAGTACGACACGTGGCAACTTAAATTTTTTAAAAAATTAAAAAAATTACCGACGGAAATTCCGTCGGAAATTTTAATAATATTTTAATATTTAATTAAAATTAAAATAATAATGAATAAATAAAATAATATTATTAAAATTACCGACGGAATTTCCGTCGGTAATTCCGCCGGTAATTACCGACGGAAAAAAAATTCCGTCGGTAAATAGATTTGCGACGGTGGAATTTCTGACGGAAAAAATTCCGTCTGAAATTCCGCCGGAAAAAATTTTTCGACGGAATTCCGCCGGAAAATTCCGTCGGAAAATTGCTTTTTTTTTGTAGTGGATTGAAAAAAACTCATTAAATACTTTGACAAATTTAGTCAAACTCTTATAAAAATGGACAAAACCGTTCAAGTTTTGGGCTCTTACATATAGGATCGGAGGGAGTACTTCCTCGGAATATAAAATCCTTTTAACAGAATTGTTGTTTTCTTAAAAAATATTTAAAATTAGTTAAACACAATGAATGTGTAAGTGATATATTTTTTATTACACTGTCATTATTTTTAAATGAGTAATAGAAAGTAATGATACGTGAAAGATAAAAGATAATGTCTGAAGGAAATTAATAAATGAGTAAAACAGGTAAAAAAATTGCATTTATTACTTAATTAAAGTCAAATATATTATTATAAAAAAGACAAACTAATTGAAAGGAATACCTTATAATTAGAGAAGGAGTGAATACAAATTAAGGGTGAAATTGTGTTTAATATTTTATTAGTAAAACTCAATACTCAGTAGTATGATAAAATATTTTTTCTCATGTTCAATATATCAAAATATTTTTTTAATGGCATTGAGTATTTTAGAATCAGGGCTCACATTCCAACTGAAAAAAAAAATACTTTTCGGGTAAAGTTAGTAAAAAAAAATTAATTTACCAGAGTGGATGTTGTTAAACTTAAAAGCATGGTTATTTAACCCAGGCAGGCCCAACCGGATTAGCCTGGAACCCGCCTACCCGGCCACGCAACTAGTCTGGGCATGCCACTAATTGGGAACCCCAGCAACCCGGTATAACCTGACACAACCCGGCTTAATCAGGGGTGACCCGGTGGGTTGCTGGGTTGGTCTTTTTTTTCTTTTTGAAAAAAAAAATATTTTTTTTGCATGAATTGTAAAAAGTGATATTTGTTGAAATTAATGACAATTTTAATGTTCATAATTAATAGTTTAGTGATTAAAGTAATATGAGTATGAATATTTTGTAATCATTTATCTATTTTGATAATTTTTCTATGAAGAATATTGAATGATTACTGATTTTTGGTGTTATTAAATAGTGTATTGAAACTATAATGTCTGTCAAATAAATTGTAAAGAATGTCGGATAAGTATATGATATTTGTTAATGATTTAAGGTAGTGAATTAATATTTAGCTAGTTGGCAAAAAAAGAATTAATATTTAATATTTGATGGTATGATGGGAATCTAAATTATTTTTAAATTTAATACTCTCCACCGGTTTAGTCCCTGGGTTGACTCCAAACTGACCCACTAACCCTTGACCCACCACCACCACCGGTCCAGATTCCTGTATAGATTTAATTACCTTGGTTAAAAGTATACTTTAAGGAGTTGATGCTCCAAAGAACCATTATAGGTTACAGTGCAAAACTACTGAAAAAATAACTTGGTGGTAGATGTTAACTCTATAAATTAAATTAATACTATTAGTCATCTTTCTTGGTTCTTTCAGCTGAAGGCTGCTTGGCACTGATTGACATGAGTTTTATACTACCCATAATAACATGACTGCTTTTAAATTAATATGCTTTGTTGCTTTTTGTTTATTTTGTAATGGAAGCCTTTTTTTTTTTTAACTTGATTGATTGATTGATGATGGGATCTGGGATCATCCTACATGTTCATGTGTTAAAAAGGAGTGGAGAACGCCTTGACACAAGGCTTATACTGCTCGATGTCACCTCTATATTCTTCTCTTTTCATTATTTTAAGCTCTCTCTCAAGTTTCTGTTCATCTAATCTCTCCTTTTCTTTTGCTTTTTCTTTCCCTTCTTTTGGGGACAAGTAATATAATCTTATCTTAGTTCTACATTATTATGGCAACACTGCATCACATATGACATTAAAAATAAATCACATCATATCAAGCTGATGTGTACGTGATTTTTTAAGGATAACCCCATAGGGAATGAAAAAAGGACACTCTTATGTCATGAACAACCTTAAATATCTTGGGGGTGGGGAAAATATCTTTTTCCTCTTAATCTTTTGAATCTCTTTATTTTTGTTCTTGAGATCATTTTTCTTGGATTGATGCAAAATATAGATTCGGTGGTGGTCTGGTGGAGGTGATTGTGGGCACGTAAGTCTTCGATTCGACTTTGGTTGTCATGCACCACAGAAATTAATGGATTTTCTGCAGCCATAAATTAGAATTAGGGGAGAGCAATTGTTTAAGTGGGTACATGAGTGAATGATTTGATGTAAATAGACTTTAATACACCAAAAAAATAACGAAGAAAAGAGATCACTATATTTGATCGAATTTTGGAGCCATATGCGGGTACGTATTCTCAAGGTAGTCGGCAAAACCCAGAGATCTTTTTACAAGCCTCACTGTTATGGGGTCCCATCTCGATTTGATAATCACCAGGAATCTTTTGGGGTTAAATAATAGTCAAGTTCCACGTTTTATCTCCGGTGTACTGGAATACAGAATCTAATTCTAGAATCAAAGATTATGTTCCGATTATATTTCAAATACATTTTTAATCTAAAACCTATTGATTTGACCGTTGTCTTATGCCACAGGGTCAAATACAAAATTAACCAAGGATTGTACTATAAGTTACAATTTCGGGTTGTTCTTTCTATCGACGAGCCTTTTATTGGTTCATAAATAATCTAAATGTCACGAAATGCAATATAAACAAGGGAAATAATTTTGGTTTTTTTATAAATGAGTGTGAATGTAAGAATGAGATTAAAATTACTAAACTACTTATTTTTTGTGTTTTTATAAAGATAAGATGGTGAATGGAAAATGGATGGATCGGAGTGAATTTTTTTGAAAATGGATTAGGTGCAATCATTGTTCTCTTATTAGGATAATGGGAGTTTCTTGGCTAATTACGAATTTACCCTTAGAGGAATACCTCTAAGTTAGGTTTGGATTGGAATTATCAATACCAAACTCCCGTATATTAATTCTTCCAAGCCAAGTTGATTAAACACTTTAACCAATGAATGGACTTCTTAATTGTAAGGCGCTTTAGATCCAACAACTGGTGTCCCATTGTCACTTGATTAATCTTAGAGTTCTAATTCATTGGTGGTATCTCATTCAATGAATTAAGACTAAGGGATTGAAGTCCAATGCCTCTCATGAAACTAATAACAAGCTTATTAACAAATAATTTCTACTTAGTCCCTTAATATACCAAACTTCAAAGCCATCTTTGAGTCCAATATCTAACTAATGGCCATATATCTCATTAGATATTGTTAATCACTACTTAGTAGCTAATTTCACCGAGTTTTCTAATATACCTAACATCAAGGAAATCCTTGAGTCTAATGCCTTAATTCATGGAAATCCATCTAACTAAAGCATTATTAAGCCCACTTAGTGTGTGATTGGAATAAATCAATGCAACTAGTTCAATGCAATCCAAATCAACCCAATTTCATACGAGTAGGCATGACAATAGAGAATGAATAGAGTCACAATGAAATATACATGTAATCACGTATATTGATGATGAGCACAATGTTCTACATCAATTAATCCATCACAAATTGGCATCCAACATTAAATACAAACATAATCAAATGGGTCCAACTACAAATTATAAAACCTAGATCTAGGAATTAAAAAACCTATAGCTAGAACAAAGGATGAAATATAGAAACTCCCCTTTGAAACGTAGAACTCATGCCTCTTCACCCATATTCAAGAGTTAGAAACCCTAGCCTCTCATAGCATCAATAATAGTCTCAAATGGAGGAGAAATTTTGGCCATAGAGTTTGGGTGTGAAAGGAAGTGGTGGAAATGAAAGATAGATTGAAGAAGTTGAAGAAGATGGAAGAAATGGATGTTGGGATGAAGAAGAGAAAGGGAGTGGAGATGGAAATGGAGTGAAGGAATTTGAGAATGATGAGTATTTAGGTCGAAATTTATGTTTAGGAACCGGGTATGGATCATTCAAGGTCAGGTCTACCTAATTGGAACCCTAAAAACTCGAAATATTAGCTCAATTTTGCATCAAAAAAATTGCGTGTTCACCTCGGCAGACAAGGCAGAAAGCATTCGCCAAGGCAGACGACATAATTTTGTCAACCCCCGGTATTTCGTCGCGCGAATGCTCTCCTAATTTCGGCTCATTCTTCATGCAAACTTCTTCATTTGACCTTGAATTTTTCTCTTTTGGTCCTTAGATGACCCTACAAGTAAAAATGCGATAAACAAGGATCAAAAGCCTTATAAATAAATTAATTCTAATCAATTTCCAATTATGGCAAATTAATCCTATTTCATGTTGATTTTACCTAAGGATCTAGTTTATTTATTAAACATTTAATGGATAAATATTGCATCTTAGTTATGTTAATTACCTTATTTTAACATACAAAATCAATGTAAATCAAAGGATTTGTCAGCTATCAATTCCTCATTCTTATTTATGGTGTCTCGACTTTCATGCCAAATGTAAAAGGCTGGTTAAACATGAATATGATTTTTGAATATATATATATATATATATATATATATAAGAAATGGCACTAGTTTTCATAGTAAGCACAAAGTTTAACAGAGAAAGTCAATCAAATTTAGATATTTAAATCTTATTTGTATAATCCAGATTTAATTTTTTAAAAGTTTATATTTTTGAAAAGGGATTATTTTAATAGGTTTAGAATATAAAATAAAGATAATCTTTAAACTATTAATTTTTTTTCAAAAACTAATTTTTCCCTTTAAAAACATTTTGAAATATAATCAAATCTAATTGGATGATCTAAATCTGATTTTCTCTCTATTGAATATTTATGCCTAGCATAGAAACTAATTCCACACGAAATTGTTATGTACTCCCTCCGTTTCTAAATATGAGACATATTTACCTAATTTAATTAGATTAAGGATGTTACTTAAATTAGCTAAAATAATATGTTATTACCAAAACACCCTAATCATGTTCTTTAATTCCTTATCTCCCTCTTTTGTTTATTTATTATTTAAGAGTATTAATAAGGATGGTTTAGGGAAAATGTGAGAAAAAATATAAAGAAGTTTTATATTTAGGAACAAACTTATCTCCCTAAATATGCTTATATTCAGCAACGGAGGGAGCAGCTCATTTTCAACTGAGGAGTATGTGGGTATTATTATTATTACTTAGTTATACTATGGGTGTCCCTTGGATGGCGTGGGCAGGTCTTACTTTTAGGAATTGGGCACATCAAAGTAAATAGCAGGAAGCTTTTGTTGGTGAAGCTGAAGGCAGCAATATGAGGAGATCATTTCCAAGCTATATGGGATGGTGTAATCTTCATATTTTTATTATTTTTAGGAGAGGAATCTATGACGGATACCATTTTGTATCATATAACGTTGGACGAGGTAATCAAGCAATGAGGTTCTTTTTTAATTAAAAAAAATGAATTGACCAACAGTACGAGATTGTAATTGGATTAAACTTACAACCTCTCATTTATAAAAAGAGTTTAGATATTACTAAGTCACAAAACCATTAACAATCAAGTGATGATTAATGAATCCAGTATTGGTGTGTTTGATATGCCCCCAGCAATTGAATTCGAATTCTAGCCTTTAGGAGAAGGCATATAAATCACAGTCTTGTAATTCATATCAATGTAAAAAATGTTGGGAAAGCTACTTTTAGTTAGATTCAATCATAGTGGAACTTGATATAATAGTATTGTTATCAAATAGCTTAGTTAAATAGAATTTGATATAATAAACTAAATTATTCATGATAAATTAGAATTGATATAATTTATTACACGTATATAATTATTAAACAACAATTAAACAAGAATTAAAAATCGGTCAATTTACTTCTCTGAACCATTTTTTCTTGACCAAATATATTTATAAAACATACAACGTTTGGTTAATTGTTTTTAAATTGTAGGGAAATATCCGGTCCACACTTAGTGGATTAGAACCTAAACCCAATTAAAGTGGGGTCATTATGTAAATAAAAAAAATTATGGGATAAGTGTGGCAATTTTCCTTTAATAATTTAAAATTAAAAAGATATAACTTTCCGTATGTTATTTATGGGGAGTAGTGTTGGACAGAAAATGTTATAATATGGGAACAAAATAAACTATCGTAACCTTTTCTCTTTTCTCTGTGAAATCTCTCTTCCATCCCGTTTGTTTGTGTATCTGTCGTATAACGAATTGGGGTCCAAATCGGTGTTCCGATTTTATGTATGTACTAAACGAGTCAACCGGATTCCATATATGCCTAAATCCCTTCATAAATGATAAATAAGACCCACAATTCTGGATATTTCTTTTGACGGTGACTCAGGTAAATATCTTTCTGAATCACTTTCTGAGTCACAAAAATTGAAGAACATTTACTGCAGACCCACATTTCTGGACATTTCTGAATATTTTTTTTCTTAAAAAGGTTCTTTTTCACGTCAACTATCTTCATCTTAATCTTGCTGTTTTTTCTCTCCCCATTTTAGGTGAAGTAATTGTACATACGTATTATAGTTGGAAAAGATGGTTGATAATTAATTAGTGCTTGATTAGATAACGATTAGACATAAAATTCATATCACATGTACAGTACATTGCAAAGACGCTTAAGAAAAGCCAATACCAACAAGCATACGCTTCCCATTTTCTCTTCATTAAAACGCTAATGCTCTCCCACACTTTTGCATCTAATTTAAAAGTTCTATATCCCTCTTACCCTCTCCCTACATACCTATCTAACAATACATTCATAATAATGCCCATGAGATATAATTCTTTACGCAGATATATATGAGAGACACCAGATATGTGTTAATTAAAAGATAAACAGTGGGGTGGGGCAGATGGACGTACGACTAAAATGCATGACATGGTCTCAAAACATTACAATCTATATAAATTCAATTTACTAGTCAGAATTTGGGGGAGATGAAGTGTATATGCATATTAAGACGAGAAGGGAAATAGATTATGAAGGAATGGCAACAAGAAAGGGTCAAATCCGTGTTCCTCCAGTGTTAAACAAAGAACAATGTGACCTAATTGCCTCCACGGGATGAATATGATCATCACCAAACTTCCAGATAGGAAACAACTCATTGAAGCAGTAACACCTGGCCCCATCCTACACCTTCTCCTGTCCAAACACAACATTTCTCTTCTTATCCTTATAGCGCGTCTAAACCAGCACCACACGTGCCTCACCATACCATAAACACACACCATTCTTAACTAGGAAACACTTTTTTCTGTCGAGGAAAAAACTGATACCTCTTCCAATATATGTATGCCCCTAGGCTTCTTGAACCTAAGATTCAACCTAATTTGTCCTCAACAATCCATTCCTAAGTGATTGTCATTCTCCAATTCATTACCTGTATGGGATGCCCTATCACTTTCAGTTAAGATCTTGAGAATTGAACAATTATGATGGTGGTTAGGTGGTTCGACCAATTGACATATATAACAAGGAATCTAAGAGTTTATTTGAATTTTCTACAGATGAGCATGTTCACACAAGTTGAGACAAATCTTATCTCATATACTTAACTCATAAACAATAAAATCACGATTAAAAAGACGGGATATTGCTTAACGCCAACCTAAACAAGCACTTGATTAGGTTTGGGATGATGTGGGGGCATAAGCAAGGTGAGCACACATGTGGTTGCATGAGTGGGGTGATTCATATAATTGCATCTTGTGTGTGTGTACCTGCCATGAAGTTGTCAAACAAGGGAGCAAGGTGGTACATTTGAGCATGTGGGTCATATAATGGTCCTTCCTTTCTTGCCCACTACCATCACATGTTGCTAGTGGCCACACACACGGTCTCTCCCTAATTTTGAGCCTTTGGCGTTATGCCAAATATATGTGTCCATAGGCTAGGCTCGAATCCTACCTACGACACCAATTCTTTGTCATTAGTGTCACATAATTGATGTTTTTTCATGACATGAAGGCCCGTACTACAGCAACTGCATTCTTCATCGACCTTGTTCTATTATTGCAGAGAATTATCAATGAGAGCAAACTCAGTGATTGTAAATACAAAAAATTACGGAGTGATATATGATGATGAGCAGTGGGGTAAAGAGACAGAAGATGAAATAAGATACCCTCCTAGTATGGTTTCATATAGCTGCAGAAGGTGTCAGTACTATATCTCAATTCCTCTCTTCCCAGGCCCCCTGAATCAGGCACTGAGAAAACTATGTGCATGGCTAGCCTAGAAACATATCTAAAATCCAAGCACAAACGCCTTCGTCATCCCTATTAGGAATAGGATAAGTGGTCCTCCTGAACCTGAGAGAGTCAGAACCTGAGGTCATGAACAAAGGTCCAGGTGTCTCGGTCATTTTTCAAAATACCTGCAAAGTCCCAAAATATTTTGTACGGTACTCAGAAAAGGCCTTCACAGTTCACACTTGGCAACACTTTCTAGGGCTGCAGTCACAATTTACAAGCCCACTGTCTGACCTGTTCATCATTCATGTTCAGCCTTCTCAGGTCAGACTCAGATTAGCCTTGACTGGTCTCTCCCCAACGTTTTTTTTTTCTTGTTTTGTTTTTTTTTAATTTTTTTTTTGTAAGATCAGACAACTTGTATGAAATTCCAACAAAAATTTGGTATGTGAACATGGAAATCAGTAGGTACGCTAGAGAAGGACGCACTGCCAAAGTGTAAAGTGAATATGTGTAGGAAATAAAAGTCATTGTACGGATTGGATTGTTGGCGTTATTATGCCTACTTGAAACTTGCATTCAACTCAGTCTACTGTTATTTGATTACAGATGAAGACCCCTCAATCCATGGCCCCTCATGCCAATTTCATACAATTGGTTATATGATTGGGCGTTTGCATCTAACAGGAAGCCAGATTCCAAATAGTCTTTAAGCAAATGAAAATACAATGCATACACAAGGTTCAAGACTTCAAGTCCATCGCCATTCCTTGGTGATTTCGCCGGCCAACTACTAAAAATATGAACTTTCATCGAGGCAAGCATGTGCAGCCTCAATCAACAGCGATAATTTCTGAAATAGAAAGTGAATGCAGAAAAAGCACTAAGAAGAAAAGCATTGAAGAGCAAGATTGTTATGTTTGAAAGACCGATGAAAAAGCATCTTCCACATTGGGATCCTTAGAATATACTCTGGTTATGGGAATCGACCCCCACCTGTCAACTTAATAAATTCGAAAACGACTTGTCTTGACTCTTCACCTCATGATGTCAACCACTTATCAACGGCCCAACCATCATGCTGCCGGGTGCCGGCACACTTCAACAGCCTCTTTTGACAACTAAATTAAGAATTATGGATCACTTTTCAATATTGAAAGGAAAGCAAAACATAAAACGGAATCCCAGATCATCAAAAAAGAGATAATCTAATTTGTCTTTGCAACAGATTCTGCAAAATTTGGAAACCCTCTGACAGCAGCAAGCAACTTTCACCGGCTATAAAAAAATTAATACTTATGTCATCATACATTCTATACTTTGAATGAAACAGTAGACAAATGTGTAAATTATGTACAATTCCGATGTACCATTGAGTACAAATATGTGTCTAACTGTCTATCATCACCTGAATGCGTGGATAGAATGGACGGAGAAAGGTGATATAAAAACACAAAGCTCAAAAGCAATTGTCAAATATCAATATTTGAAGAGTTTGAACATGTCTTCCCGAGATGTTAACCATAACGTCCAACACTACATACCAGTGTCGAGATGCCCATCTCCTTTGTCCATTGAAGACAATATAGAAGGAACCAACTCCTGGTCTTGCATGAGATCATTGTGCTCCACAAAGAACCTAGAACAATGATATTAATTGTGAAACATCAACTTATGCAAAGCCTTCTAAAGAATTAATGTTCAGACAAGAGATGTCACATAATTAAAACCATAGACCTCCATTTCCTTCCCAAATGCTAAAGAGTACACACACCTGCCTCAAGGGAAAACAAGCTTGCTTATAGCGCCAAATCTGGGAGGGGCGGGGGGAGTTTTTTTTTCTTTTCTACCCTCTCAAGGTGGAGGATAATTGTCCATATCGATACATTTTTACATGTAATCTAACAAATCAAAACATCAGAGAAAAGACTGTTTTTATTATTACATCTAGACTTCCAACAGAGAAGGACATCCTTTTGTTCAGATCCCCATCCCTATTTCTGTTATTTCTTTGGCAAAGCCATTCTCATTTATGTGGAGTTCTGAAAAGGTGCATTCTTTCATTCGATGAGAGAGTTTCAAGATCAAGAAGAGAATGGTCTACTTCAGAGCACCACAAACATAAAAGTCACGTACAGCATAAATGATGATGGAAGGAAACTGGGGTTTTTAATGGCAAGGACGGATGATAAAAAAGAAAATCAACAATGATAATTCAAATAAATGAATAAAATACACGTATCCTATTCTTTCAAATGAATTGGATCTTTAATTACACATAGAAAATAATATTTTCTTGTTATCCAAACAAATTTTCCCGTGAAAGGCAAAACTAGTATCGGCATAATTCATAGTAAGGCCTCCCTGTCATGATCCAACAAGGAAAAAGCATTAATCTTCAACTAATCATACTTCAAACTGGTACTAAGAGAAGTATTTATCTTAATGTTACTAAAATTTCTCAACCTTGTTATCACATTGGCACATGAATCCCAACATTTCTAATTACACAATTATGCAATACCCCAAATATGCAGTACAATGAAAAATAGCATTCAATTTTCCACCAAATTCAGATAACATTTGCAGACCCCCTTCATCCTTATTCATCACTCAACAACAATCAACGAAAGCCCACTTAGATCATACCTCAGCTTAGAAGTTGAAGCCTAAGAAAACGGAGAGTGAAAAAAGCTTCAAGCACACCCAAACAGGCGCCAAAGAATATATCAAGAACATAGTGCCTCCCAAGTGTAATCCTAGAGAAAGCAGTGGCAATCGCCCACGACCAAACAATCAAAACCAACAAATCAACAACCACAACATCATCATCACCAAACCAGCGAGAAACAAAAGAATTAACAGCAGGGTAAGCACGGGATTTCAGATCAGGCAAGGATTCCAAAATGGGAAGGCGAGAGAAGTAAAAGAGGGAAGCGATAAAGAAAACCCTAGAGGAATGGCCACTAGGGAAGGAGAAATGGTCAACGGAAACGACGGCGTTGTACTCATCGTGGTTACCGTAGAGAGGGCGAGATCTACGGACGAGAAATTTGACGGCTGCGATGAAAAGGAGGTCAAGGATGGAGCAAAGGATGAGGGGGAGAAGCAAGTGGAGGCGTAAAGGGGAAGAAGGAGGAGTGATGAAGAAGAGGGAAAGAAGGAAAGGGAAGGTGAAGCGAAAATCGGCTAAGAATTCGAGAAGGAGGAGGAAGGGTTTTGGGGTGAGGGATTTTGTGAGGGTGTGGAGGGAGTGAGAGATTGTGGTGTCCACGGAGATCAGACGGCGGAGGAATAATGGTGGTGGTGCGGCGGATTTTGGTGGCGGAGAAACCATGGAGAGACCACGTGGGTTCCTCAAGGATGAAGATGATGAAGGATAATAACCAGAGTTAACATCCAAACAGAGATTAGGGGGGACACAATGAATGAGCACTTGGTCTTTGCGTAAGTGGGCTTTTTTTTTTTTTTTTTTCGTAAGTGGGCTTGTTCGAATCACGGAAAATACTCTTATTGGTGTCTGAGAGAGAGAGATATTTGAGAGATACAACGACGTCTTTTGCAATGTCAGTGTCACACCTCCAAAGAACGAGAGAACATGTAATAGGCCCGAGTGAGGCCCAAATAGATGCCATGGGTTTAATTAGAAATGGGCTGGTCGTTTTAATTTGATTAACTTTTGGGTGGTAAAAAGCTTCTCATCTCATTCTTCATAGGGCCAATGAATGGGTGGATTAAACGCGTTATAAACTACTCTCTCCGGTCCTAATTATAAGATCATTTTAGTTTTTTCGAAAAAATTAAAGATGCAAAATTAATCACTTTCAAATGTCTACAGTTATCTTTTTTCTTCAAAATTATTTTACCTTACTTATAAACTATCGTGTTATACAATTACATGGAAGATACGTTAAAATTAAATGGTCTATTTGGCTTTCTTAATCTTCACAAAAAAAATTCAAAGTGATATTATATTTAGGACTAGAGGGAGTACTTTAGTGTGGAACAACGAGGTATTGCAGCAATAAACATGTTATTGCTTTGAGATAGTAAGCGATATCGCATCTATAAAAAGGAGAGAGGAGAACATTAGTTTCAATTTAGGGAATCACATTTGCTATGAGAAACAAAAATCCTTTACACTCTAAACCTCAAAAGGAATTAGCTTGATTTGGGGATATCTTTAATTCTATATAAAACAAAATATTCCAGCATGTGGAGGCTTGCTTGTAAACACTAGTGAGGGAAAAATTGGAATTCGGAGGGCCTTTCACATTTTCTTTTTGAGATTTAAGAATGGGTGCTCCCTAAGAAATGCTTTTTGTTTGAGATCATCACTTGAAATGTACTTCTATTAATTTTTAATATATGGTTCATTTGACTCATTTGTAAAGTTTAATAAAACTAAATAAACTACTTAATTATAGTATATATTATATGATATTTCTGAAAATCCTATGTGTATCATTATATTGTGTGTATATCTGTTCATAAGTTAGACAAATTAGTTGGGGAAAAATGATAAATATAAGAGATAAATTGGGGGCTTATATTTTGGGCCAAAATAATAAGAACACAACACCGTCATTCGCAAGGCCTCTGTTTGGGACTAGAGAGAACATGAGATAGGCCCAAACGAGGCCCAAATAGATGGTGTGGATTCAATGAAAAATGGGCTAGTCGTTTTTCTTTCATTGGCTTGTGTGTAGTAAAAGGCTTCATCACTATTCACAGAGCCTATGAATGATTGGACTGAATGCATTATGGAGGACTTCATTTTCGTGGAACAACAAAATATTGTAGCTTGTGGAAGCGTGCTTTTTATTTTATTTTTTTTAAAAAGACAATTTATTTAAGGAAGGATAAAAGGATACATATAGTTTATCCAAAAAAAAGGATACATATAAAAAACCCAAACTAATCCTAGGTGAGAAATATGTTGAGGGTTATAAAAGTGAAAATAAAAATCACATGACAACATTCAAACATAAACATAAAGATAATAATTGAAACAAAAATAATGAGAAGCTGCAAACTTGCAACTAGTAGGACCAAAAGATAGGCTGCACTTCATAAACACGCCAAAATTTGAGTCTTATCTCGAACCAACTACAGTACCACCAAATCATACACGTTTTGAAGTCCCATATGGCAGGAGTATATACTACTCAGCAACATAAATTAGACAATGGATATGAGAAAACGCTACCACAGATCACCAATTTACCTTGGTAACTGAAGCGTCTATAGTTTTTATGCTATTTAAATGGATCTTTGCACGACCTTGTTGATAATAAGAGGGGGCACACAAGTCCTACATAAAGAGTGTTGAAATCCTTGAAGTAATGATGTTAAGAAGCAAGGCTGACCAAAGATAACAAGCTTTCCAATTCTAGACGAAATATAAGCCAAAGCAATCAACTAATGTAGAGTTATCCCTAATATATGGAAGCGTGCTTTTTTTTTTTTTTTCTTTACCTGATTATGGAAGCGTGCTTAGAACTTAGGCTTTGCTAGTTTTTTTTTTTTTTTTTGTAACCAATCATTGGCATGTATCCAGTATCATTAAAAAAGAAAAAAGAAATAGTAATGAGCAATGAATTGGAATTTGGAGGCCTTTCACATTTCCATTTTGAAATTGAAGAAAGGGTGCTGCTTAAGTAAATAACTATTGTTTGGGATCATAAATTGAAATGTATTGGTGCTTAATATAAGGTGATGACTTATTTGAAGAGACTTAAAAAAACTAAATAAATTGTTTAACTATAACATATATTAAATGATATTTCTAAAAAAAAATTATGTATACATATTATTAGAATATATATCAATTTATAAGTTAGACAAATTAATTTTCAAAAAAAATGATAGATGTAAGAGATAAAGACTTCAACTAGCTCTTTTATTTAAAACTATATGTAATATTATTTTTGAATTTTTTTGATATGTGGCTTAGATGTGTATAAAAGAATAATAAAAGTGAGTGGTGCTCACGTCACCATCAAAATCATCATGTAATTCAGTTCATCATCCAACTTCACTCATGTGTTAAGTAAATCCGGTTGACAGCAGCACCTACAAACAATAAAATATATAATTCGAGTCACACCCTCAAGAGGCAATGTCCTTAAAAATTATTCCGCAATTACCGGCAAAAAAGTTGCTGCACTCCTTAGAATTAAATGAACTCTTTCTATAAACCAAAGAGCAGAACTATGGACGATAATATAACTTAGTAAAGCCAAGAGGAGGAAGAGGGATGCTTAAAACTCATATCCCTTGTCTTAAAACACACATGTACTAACCCATCACCCGTGGGTTCAGTTGGCGAGGGGATTGAGTGATGAGTGCCTGGGTGACCCCCTTGGCATGAGTTCGATCCCTGGGAGTGGCACTTTGTTGTGCCTCCAGTTGCGGCGCTTGGGGAGGCATCTTCACAGCTAAGTGAAGTTGTGGTGGAAAAATAGGGTGGAATCCCCTACCTACCTGTGTGGATTGGGTTTGCTTGCTGTCCAGGAGCCCACAGGGACAGGCCCCCAGTAGATCATGAGTTAGGAGCCCTGCCCTTGGATTGGGTTAAGCCCGAACCCCTTCCTAAAATTTTTTTGTATCAAAAAAAAAAAACACACATGTAATGAAGCACCTTATAGAGGCAACCAACCATTTCATGGGTGAGCACAAAAATCACACTAAAAGTGATTTAAAACGCATTCCACGGTTTCCAAACGTTGGATAATAAAAGGTCATTACATCTGGAAGTTATGCAGATACGTTTTGAACAATGAAAGCCATTAAAGCAATATAGTTTCATATAAAATTATCAACACATTTGAAACTCATTATAAGGTACGTAGTATTTCAAGCCCCAACGTTAAGATAACACGGGACACGGGTGAGAAAATAGCTTTACGTACAGTAAGCTCTTTAATCTAAGGATAATTTTATATATTTTGTAAAATCCATCTATTAAAGGTGTTCAGTTGCCATTTAACTCACTGGCAAGTAATAGGGAGAAATTTGCCGGATTCCACCTATGGTAGCCCATTGTTGCGAGTTTGCTTTTCCCCTTTGCATATTCATGAATCTAATATTACTTATCACTTGATTCCTCACAATCCCTAATAATGTGAGACTTGTTCCTTTTGACACACCCACTTAATATTTTCAACAAGTGGTATGCATTCAAGACATTTCTGGAAAATAAAATAGGGCGGGTCATATTACTGTAAAGTAGAATCTCCAAGGAAAATAAATAATCCTTCATTTATGTTGTGGAGTGCTTTGCAAAATAACGTGATAATATATTTATCTCAACAGCCAATAAAAGATTGGTTCAAATAAAAATGATGATAACTCTTAATCAAAAGTTTGTAAATTCGAATTCTACCAATTTAAGAATATAACTTTATTGGTGGATGATGTGTTAGCATATCCGTAAGTATTGTTTGAGCTTAAAGACATGCTCTTACCCTAGTGAATGTGGAGACCTTACGTTTCTGAATTTTCTTGTGCCCAAAGAAAAATATCTATCTCTACCTATGTAATTTGTGATGGGAAGGGGATAGGCTTTGTTTGCTGTACAACCTAAAAACTTTTTTTGACCAAAACGTTGAAATGGAGGATTCCCTTCGCCCTACTACTTTTGCCAAAAAGAAAAAAAGGCACGTACTTTTGCATTAAAAAATGTAATTGAACTATTTGCCTTATTATTACTGAGAAGTTGATAATACCACTATGTTGCTTATCATTCTGTTTCTTATTATAAATCCACCTTACACTAATACACGAAACCCTTTTTGTAGTATTTGGATGAATAAATGCTACATCACAAAAAGTAAGGCCAATTTGTTACGCTTTATGAAACCTGCGCTATATAATATTTAACATATTGTAGCATTTATTCATAAAAAATTACATTGTTACACTTTCTAAGATAAGTGCTGCAAAAAAAAATCAGTCACTTGTAATGCTTTCACAGGAAAGTGCTACATAAATGTCATTTAAAGTTTATTGAAGTATAAAAAATTGTTATTAAAAAAAACCACAATTGCGTCTGGGTAGGCATTTCTTAGGCTAGAAAAAAAAAAAAAAAGTTAGGCTATTGTAGCCTTGAATTTGAATTTAGGGTGGGATTACTCTTCTTTTGTCTTTATTTTTTTTATCAAAACTTTATTACGGTTAAAATTTAATATTTTATAACAATATTATTATAAGTTTTTTTAAATTATAATTGATTTATTTTGATTAATAGCAATTATGAACTATGTATATATGATTTTAATAATTCAAATCTATCAAATTATCTATATACTAAAATTTTTTATACAAAATATTAAATCTAAACAATTTATTTTTTCAATCTAAGGCTGGATATGAGATAAGATGAAAAAAAAAAGAGAGTAACTTACAATATCCTTTTTAATTATCTAATATTTTTTAAACCCTAAAACTACCCCACTTTCCCCCTAATCCTACGCACAAAGCCAAGAATATTTTCCACATTCTTCACACAAACCGTTTTCCTTTCCAATTTGCCTCTTTCTTCTCTTTTTCATCTTTGCCATTAAATTCATATCCTTCTTTTCCTATTTCTCTTCTTCTCCGATTCAGTGACCCAAGCCTTTTCCTATTACTCATCTTCCTCAATTATTGCCGGTCGTCTCAATCTTTTCGTACATTGGAGCTCCAAGCATACCGCCTGTGACCGTCAATGAAAAATCGCTTGTTCGAGCCTCTCACCTAGTAACTTTCAGTACAGAAGTTTTCTTTCAAATGGTTTTTGCCTAATCACGTTAGAAGTTGGAAATTTTTGTTATGTTGTTTTGCCTTTTTCTAGTTATAACTCTGAAAGCAAGGTGCCACATTTTGAAACTTAAATTGTTTACAGACTACTCCTCAAGGTTCGCCTCTTCAAGGTACGCCCCAATTTCCCACTTTTTCTATTTTTATTTTTTTAACATTTTAACTGTTATGAAAATTGCAATGAAGAAATTGCAAATCACACTCTCAAGCGAAAAATCTTGTAGGAAAAAAAAAAAGATTTAAGTCTATAAGTAAAGCAAAAGAATAGTTACGATATCATTCTTTTAATTGTTTTCTTTTTCTCTTTTTTTGTGTCCTTCCCTTATAGGGATCAAATAGGTGAAAAGGAGAGTGCTTACATTGTCGTAACTCGTAACCACTTGAAGGATCCATTCCCGGTATTAAATTTAGATATTGTTAAGTAAAATATTTTATTATTATTTGGCATGTGGTTAGGCTTATTTTTAATTTTTATTTTTTAATATGCTTCGATGAAATTACTTATTTATTATTTAAACCACGTTTTATGATGTTCAACCAGATTAAATAATACCCTTTTTTACTTTTTCATGGATCTTTATTCAAAATAATTAATATAAGACCTAGTTAAAGCAGTAAATAGGAGTTATTTATGGACTGTGAAAAAATTAGCAAGATATGTTAGTTAGAATTTTTTGGAGATTTGGATTGAATCGTTTTGGTTATTAGCTATTTATCTTAATAGGAGTTGCATTAGATATTGTTTATATTATTTCGATTTTATTAGATATTTGAGGATTTGAATTAAATATATAGATAGGACTAATATTTGATTTAGATATTTATGGATTTAAAAAAATATATAGATTTATATATTCGGTTTATATATTTATGGATTATTTTCTTACTAGTTTTAAGTTTTAGATTATTTTCTTTATATATATATATATATATATTATATAGATCCTCTTAGGCATGGTCAGCCAGAGGACCATCCAGACATGTTGAGGCTATTCAAAAGGTAAGTGCATCTCCATCTGTGCATAAATCAAGGTTCAAAAAACCGAACCGGACATAGATAAGTATGCATGATTCATCAAACATGAATATTTTGATGTTACTATTGAGGGAAAAATATAAAATATTAGTTTAGTACACATGAAAATAAATATTATTCTACAATCCACAGACTAAAATACAAATACTAAGAGCAATAACAATTAAATACTAAACATATGCAAGTATAATAGCATTTCAAATATTATAATTTCCTTGTTTCTAAAATTAAGTGAAGTGAAAATTGGTAATTAGGTGAATTATAACAAAATAAAAAAAATCAAATTAAAAAAAATGATAGAACCGGTTCAGCCCCCGGTTCTGGCCGGGTTGCCCAGTTTTGGGCGGGTTGAGCCGGTTCTCCACCGGTCCATGTGCTCCCCGGGCTTGTGGCCGGTTCACGGTTGAACCGGTCCGGTCCGGGTCAACGAACAGTGCCATAAATACATATTTATGTGATTCAAAAACTAACAAGTTAGTTTATACTTCATCTTTTGAATTAGTGTATTGAATGGCTATCGAGGTTCTAAATCACTAAGTTATTCTAAGGCACTGGACCTTTGAGAAGTTATAAGTGGAAAAAAATTAAGGTAATGCTTATATTGATAAAACCCTATTGATATTTTTGTAGTGCCCCTACCAACCTAATGGTAATGATTGTGAATATTACATTATGAGATTCATGAAGGATATTATCGCTCATGATCAAATTGTTGTTCCTGACAATGTCTGTAATTTAAAGTTTTCACTTTCTATTTTTATATTTAATTAAATAAGTCAAGCTTAATATTTAGTTATTTTTACAATGTTTTATGTTAATTATTGTGCAGTATTATAGTGACACATACTTTGCAAAATACACGGACAACCAAGTAAATGAAGTCATTGAAGAATGGTGCAGATATGTGTTCCAAATATGTAAGGCTAAGCATTCCATTTAACTTTATTCTCTACTTTGGTTATCTATAGAGTAGGTTGAATATTGTTTGATATAATGTTGACAAGTGTAATCTTAACTATTAGTTGTTGTTCATTGTAGAATACTAGAACTAAGTTGGATTTGATAGTTGTTTATTGTAAGTTAATTGTTTTCCGATTTTGATTTTGATGTTGATTGATAACTGTTTTATTTTCACTTCACCTTAGAATGTTTTAGACAAGATAATGTAAATTCATTTTTATAAAAAATTAAGCGCTACATAAAATATCATATTTTGTAGCATTTTGTCTATGAAGTGTGACAGAATCAGACGTAGATTTTGTAGCACTTTGTCTATGAAGTGTGACACAATCAAACGCAGATTTTGTAGCACTTTGTCTATGAAGTGTGACATAATCAGACCCATTTAGGTATTGCTTTACCAAATAAATGCTACATAAAAGTCAAAATTAATGATTTATTTTTAATATATAAAATAGTCTTTTGTCACGTTTTTGTGAAAAAGTGTTACATAACAATCACCCAATTGTAGCACTTTTAAAGTGCTACATAAATCAATTGTAACACTGACATATGTAGCATTGCAAAAGTGCTACAAAACAAAAACAATAAGTGCAACAAAAAAGGATTTTTATAGTAGTGTTAACTACTTCTCACATACCAATGAGTGGAAGTTATAGCATTAAATATATCATATTTTTTTAGCTTTACCCTTATCTAATAATAGGTGTTAAAATAATATTTTATGTATTATAACCCTTCTCACTCATCTTCCCTATTTCCAACATAGGGGTAAAATAATCACGGTAGCATTAATTGATACCAAACTGGACTTATAATTAGGAACAAAAAATTTGTGGTAGTTGGACTTATAATAAGGAATAGAGTGGTATTATAATTCTACCCTAACTACTTCTCACATGTCAAGAAGTGGAGATTATAGCATTAAATATGATATATTTTAAAAAAAATTCCAACTTTACTCTTATTTAAGAATAGGTACGTGTTAAAATAGTACTTTATGCATTAGTATAAACATTCTCTCTCATCTTTCCTAATTTAACATAGGGGTAAAATAGTCACAGTAGCATTAATTAATCCCAAACTGGACTTATATTTCGAAAAAAAATTGTGATAATTAGATTTATAATAAGGAACAAAATGAGAGTTGCTCAATATCATGTCATATGTCATAAAAATGCTATTTTTAATTAGGAATAACATTAATTTAAAAGGACGCGCGCCAAATAAATGACATTTTAGAAAAGCAGTAAAATAATTTTTACAAAACCTAATGTCGTTCAATAATTGTTTTGGTGTACTTCAATTGTTTTTGTGAAGGATAATACTCCCCTATTGCAGAAATGGAGGTATTGGGCAGTGACTGCCACGAAGCATGCATCATTATTGTTGTTGCCGGTATCATTCTTGTACAAGCCACTCGTAATTGAAAGCATCCGAAAATCACTCGCATAAAAAAAGCACAAGCTAATTTTCTAGTCCCTTTGACAAAATAATACTACTAACTTATTTTCCATTATCTAATCTTCGCACATGTTTTGCATATAATTGCCAATCATTTCTCCTCAAAACACATTATTTTTGGAGAAATTCTTAGGTGAACCCGGTTCGCCACGTCATTTGTGATCTCCCCAATCACAAACAAACACGTAGGATATGACGTGGATATTATAATCTATGTAGGCACCCTAAAAAATTATTTATGAAAATAAAAAAAATTATTTTGTGTTTTCTTAACTTTACAAGTTGAAAAAAATAAATTTATCTAACATCTAATTGTTTTAGAGTGCCTATATAAATTATAATATCCACGTCATATCCTACGTGTTTGCTTGTGATTGGGGGAGACCACAAATGACATGGCGAACCGGGTTCACCTAAGAATTTCTCTTTTTTTTGTCTCTTCATAATTGCCCCACCCTTAGATAGCCATTTCCATCATCAAATTTAGACGCATTAGCGTCAACAACACAAATAATAATCTCTCTTCCTCTTCCACCTTCTATACATATCGTTCACCCATCACCTTCATTATCTATATATTTCCAACTTTATCATCTACATGATGAAAGTTCTATCTTAACAAATTCTTTGTTATGAGTCAAAGTCAAGACTCCTGAACCTTTTGGTATTTTGTTTTTTAAATTGTTGTTCTGTTTCGATGTCTTTATTTTACACTATTCCATTCTTTTTTCACCGATGATTTGTGTTTGTCGAAAGCTTGTTAAATTGTGAAGCAGTCCATAAATTAAGGAGACTAAGGGTGTCATCATTATAAATTCCACAGACTAAAGTTTGTCAATGAGGAATATAAACACTTTGAAACAATGTAGCATTAAAAAAAGGCCTAATAGGATTTTAACAAAGAGAAATCAAGATTTAGCATTTCTTTAGAGAAAAGACAACATTATATTCCTCCGGCGGGCCTAGATTTGGTTGGCATTTTCATATATCCATGCCACTAGTACTTGTCACCCAAAAATTTGAATCCATTCAAAGTTTGAAAACACACATTCGAAACTCGAGAATTCATCATCATCATCAAACAAAAGACACCAACCAAATCTTGTTTTTTGTCAAACCTTTTACCGAGACAATCAATTTTACTGTCCCACCTTCTGAATACCAACTCATTGTCTTATCTCCATCACAAATTTAATTCCCTTCAAATTTGTTTCAGACTCTTTTTCATGTAAGTACGGATTCCCCAATTGAACTCTCAAGATTTTATTTTATTTCCTTAAGAAAAAAAAAACTTCCCCAGTAATTATACTTAGATCATGATTTAAAGAGTTGGTTGAAGTTGAGCATGCTTAAGTTGCAGGTACGCAATTCCCGGGGCTCCAATCCAATGGAAATGGCAGGCGTGAAAACAAAGGCTGGCACATTTGCCAAACCCAACTTCTTCTTCTCAGGCCACTACCTTCACACATTTTACTTTTTTTGCACTTCTTTTCATTATTAATATTGAGCCTGATCTCTAAAAAGAATCATTAGTTTAACCAATGTTGTCTCAGTTTTAAATTTTGGTGCTAAGGAGTCAGGGTTTTCCCTATTCACCCTGGCGCAAATTCTCACATTTTTGGACCATTCCATGGTTTGTTACTGTTAGGCAATTCCTATGATGCCACAAATTAATGCTTCCATATTATTATAACACAATAATCTCATTATCCCAATGTATTTGTCCCCCCTTTGAATGGGAATAATAGAGTAGGCTCATTGGAGGAAGTGGGAGAAAACTTGTCGTATATTACTAGTTTAAATTTCAGTGCTTTTTTTATTTGCATATGCATTATCCTCTTTGCCAGTTTCCATTCTCTCCCTATTCTTCTATTCCCACTTCAAACTCTCCCATGAAAGATTCTTTTCACCCAACTTTAATTTCCTTACAGTTTGGTAGACTGGGCAATACAAATATAAAAAGAAACAACCAAATTGTAAAGTAGTTTGATTACCAAAATACCCATATGCCCATCATTTTGATCCATCATGTCAACAAAACAATGCAAGTAGCTAATCCAGTGAAAAATGGCATGGTAAGACTAAGAGCAAGCTAGCTAGGGTGGGATATATACTTTTTTTTTTTTTACTGAGCTAGGGTGGGATATATACGCTGGGTAAGAAGACTGAAAAAGCGAAAATAGAGACCCTGGCTTTACTATTTTGATTGAAATTTCAACCTCACGGGGCACACTTAATGGTTGCTTTGATTTCAAGCGCCCAACTAGGCCATCACGGCATCACCCCCTCTACTCAGTGAGTTAGATGGCAGGCCTATGCTTTTATTAGAAAATGACTTCACTTTAATTTATTTACCCCACCTACATCTATCTATATATATTCACTCTCTTTAAATATTTAACATACGTTCAATAAAATTCTCATCGTCTCATGTCCATTTCTCGAGTTTTAGGAGTTTTATGTCACATTCCATTTAACCCCTAACGTAAGTTCAGTTCCATGAAAATGTCAAGATGGCAGTGTGGAGAGGTTAAAATTACGCAATCAAACTGTCAAAGAGAACCGAAGAAATGTTGTCGTCAGGGGCACTCACTCTTTTGGAAAGAGACAAGAAATTCAGTTTATTAAAACGAACAGATTCTTTTTTTCACTAATTCTATCATCTCATCCACTAAGTTAACACGTAAAACTCCTTTCTCAATTCTGCAGTTTTCATAACGCCAAAGCAAAGCTAATTAAAGACACAGTTGCAGTTGGTAAGTAGATACATTTAATATACTACTTGTCCAATGTCTACTTGTCTAATGTCTACTTTGAACTGCTAGCTAGCTACTGAAATATATATTGCTCTTAAAATAAAACCGGTAATTCAAAATAAAAATGGGCATTAGTAATTTAGTACTACTATACTACTATCAACATCAATAATAACGATAAAGTTATGGATATTAGCAAGGAGTGATAAAAAATGATAAATTGGCGAGAGCATCCATGAAATCCTCAATGTGCCATTCCACACGCTATAGGAACTTATCAGGGGATGCTCACGGTCCTTTACATAAGACATAGTAGTAGATTAAATAAGTTGAACAGGTAAGTTAATGATAACATATGTCACAACTAAACCTATATTTATGATAGTTGGAAGTGATTTTTTTTTTTTTAGAAAAAAAAAATCAATGGAATTTGTTGCTCTCGCTCTCAACTCTCGGAACGTGTTTCCCTCCCATGAAGAACCAGACAGAATCCACGTGGGTAATTACGACACATCTCTGAGGGCAAATCCGTAATCTGGACCTGCATAAGGGTTAAAAACTGAAAGATCCATTTATTATCTGATAAATAACATTCACGTCTCTCCCACCTTCTTTCTCTCCTCTACTTCCTTCCTTCCTTCCTTACCCAGCACAACATGAAGAGATCTCCGACCAAACCACACCACCTACACCTACAAAACATATAAACAACACCACACAGAGAGAGAAACAGAGAATCGAATCTAGCTAGCTCCATCCATACATAGGTTTCAGGAGAACGAGTTAGCTCAATATAATGGCTAGTGGGTGGGTTAAATCGTTGCACTGTAAGTCAAGAGCATTCGAAGATGTTTACCATCCATCCCCAAAAATTCTAATACCCAGTGCTAGTTGCAGAAAAAGCGTCCAGAACATCAAAGACGTCGTCGATACAGCCAAACCCATACCCAGAAAACCCAAGAAGCCCCCACTAGAAAAACACCCCACTTCAAAACACCCTCGAACCGCAAAAAAACCCGAAACCCCTTCAAGCCCCAATCCCATGATCCGGACCGTCTCTTCGACCCGGTCCACCCGTACACCCGAACCGTTCCTCCCGTCGTTAACGGAGCTTCCCGAGGGACATCCGTCGAGAAACGTGGTGGAGATTATATTTCATACGAGCTGGGGCCCTAAAGCTTTCATGGGTCAAATCGAGATGATTTTTAAGGTTGTGAGCGCCGCCAAAACGGTGGCCCGGTTCGAAGAATACCGCGAGACGGTTAAGCGTCGGGCCGGTTCAGCCGGCCCATCCGAGGGTAGTAACTGGGAGGAGAATGCAAGGTGCGTTGCGGATGGGAATGAGGTTATGAGGTTTCAATGTTTGGGCCCCACGTCGGGGGGTGGGCCCTACGACGGCGGAGGGTGTGTGTGGGGGCTTGCTGGCGGGAAGGGTTCGGCGATCCGTACGTTTTCCGGGAGCGGAGAGGCCCATGAGAGCGGCGGCGGAGGGCGGGGGAGGCGGGCCATGATGGTGTGTCGGGTCATTGCGGGCCGGGTCGGGAAGGAAATAGGGTTGATGGAGTCTTTGTTGGATGGGCGAGTTGGGTTGGACTCAGTGAGTGGGGACAATGGCGAGTTGTTCGTGTTTGATTCGCGTGCTGTATTGCCTTGTTTTCTCATCATATATAAATTGTAAAAAAAAAAAAATGAAAAGGAAATGATTTTTAACATCCTTTTTAATATTGTGATTTTTTTTCCAATGTATGGAAGTTGAGGTATTCTTCTACTGTCCTCTTGTTTGGTTATTACGTTGTTTGTGTGAGTATGAGGAAATCAGGTTGATAAATGCTGATTAAAGATATATGATCGCGTAAATTGTTTGAAGTTGCAAAGTTGGACAATTAGCATGGCAAGACAAGATTGTCCCATGCAATCACCAAATCTGAAGGCAATATATTTGGCGTTTAGTTTCTTTCAATGTACATTTTCAAACATGGTTAACTTTCCCTTGATTCTCTCTTATTTTCAAGAAGACATCAACTCAACAACATACAATGGAGAAAAGCTATGGGTCAACAAAGAAGGGTCCCACTGTGAAGCTAAACGGGTGAAGAATTGAGAAAATGAGAAAAAGGAAGTATAGCGCAAGTTACGCAAAGGAAGGTGCTGAACTTAAGAGTTGCGTAAGGAGAAAAACAAAAACAAAAACAAAGAAATTAGGAACAAATGAAGAAGCAAAGCAGGCTCATTTATCTTTGACGCAGGTTCATCAGCTTTGGTAAGCCTTCTTTATTCTTTACCTCTTTTTCGTTTGGGTCCCATAATCCCAAAAGTGCATCATATCACACCACATAATAATGAGTCACTACTGCTGCGACTGGGTTATGCCAGTTGATTAATTTTTCCCAAAGTATATTGATGAGTTGTAGTACAAAGCTTTTGCCTTTAATTTGTTGGCTTCCCAAAAACTCTTTGTGCTACTCACACGCAAAGCACTTGTCCGGGTCTCATTGACCACCCCTTTCAAATTTTCCATTGTCGCTTCTGAAAACAAAAAATTGATACAGATACAGAGGAAGGAATAGCTGAATAAAGACATCGGATTCCATATAAGAAGCAGCAGCATTATAGCTAGCAAGTCACATTATACATTTGCCTCCAAGCTCATCATGCATGCTCTCTAAGCCATTCCCGTTTATATATATCTTCAATTGTCTTAGTAATACTCCACCAACACATACAATGGCTTCCCATTCAACCGTTCACGACCCTGTCACATTCACAAGCATCATTGCAACAAATGGAAAGTGAATTACTTTCTCCAGTTATTAATTTAAAATCTAGTTTACAGTCCAACTTTTTATCGAAGCATATCTTATACTCCCTCCGGTCCTAAATATAAGATCATTTTGAATTTTTTTTGTGGAAGTTAAAGGAAGCAAATTAGATTACTAAATTATAACATATGATATATGTAATTAGATTATATGTTAGTTTATAAGTAGAATAAAGTAGTTTTGAGGAAAAAAGATAACTATAGATAATTTAAAGTGATTTATTTTGTATTCTTATTTTTTTAAAAAAAAATCAAAGTAATCTTATAATTAGGAACGGAGGGAGTAGTTGATAGGATGTCCCTCTCTATGTAACAGTTAGCAAGGAAGGAAAGTGAAATATACCAAAAGCAGATAGACTTGGACAGCCAGAATTACATACCTTCAATTCTGGTAATTCAATAACACATGCACATTCAACTACTTCGGCTCCCACACGTTCTGAACCCAACAAAGAAAAAACAATAATCACATACCTAGGCATTACCCTATTCTAAGATCACCATTTTCATTGATATTACAACGTAATTGGTAGAGTAACTTACCTAGTAAGTCCATAGCTGCACAGAGCGTTCCACCAGTAGCTATCAGATCATCAACCACTAGTGCACGCTCACCAGGGTCAACAGCTCCAACATGCATCTCTAGGCAGTCCCTTCCATATTCCAATATGTAGTCTTGAGAAATAACTTTCCCTGCCATTAATTTGACCATACTTTTGTTATTACAAATTAATCCAGAAATGTTATTTTATGATAACTATCTCAATCAAAACTCCAACCTTGTCTAATCCAAATAAAAGTACAACTATGAACTCTGCCAAAAAGCTTGACGTATTCTTGAGTTACTGACTCGAAATTTTAAGATATTTGCAAAACCTTAAACAAAACTAACTTAACTGAGCTGAAGCAGTTCTTTACTTTCTTTGAAAACATATTTATTTCTTGTACATAAAAACCACACAGAAAAGCCAACAAGCTAATTACTTAAATGAAACCAGCCTCAATCTTTAAGTTTGAAGCGAACTTTCTACATAGAGCTCTGGTAACGACATCTGCCAATCGGTGCCTCCTCGAACATAGCACCCTCTAAAGAACAAAATGAAAATCAGCTTCTCTATGCTTAGTGCCAACAAGATTTCCCATGTAACATCAGGGCATTTGCATCAAGAACTAACTGAAGAATGCAGGTCCATAAAGACTTTTTCTCATTTCATTAGTTTAAGGTTCAAACTATGGTGGAACAGGTTTCGACACGTTCAATTGAACAGTTTTTTATGTATTCCAACTAGTTTCACAAAATTGAGACCAAAAGGTCAAGGAACTAATCTATTAAAACAGTTCCACATGATGATGAAACAACTGAGCAATGTTGTTAAGGAAATTAGAGCAACATTATTAAAAGGAATATAAACTATTTGAGAGAGCAAGAAATTGATTAAACGTAAAGGTGAGGACTTACCTGGCAATTTCTTGGGTTTCCTCAAAGGCACAAACTTGGCTCCAATTGCAAGTGCAATGGGAGGCCCAAATATAAAACCCCGTGCTTCAACTCCTAACAAAAAAAACCAGAATAAACTTGTTTCTTCAGAACCCTAGGTCAACCCACCATAATAGGCAAATTACGAGTTTATTTCTTTAGATCAGATGTTGTACAAAAAAGACCAGCGAGAAAAAAGCACACCCGTGCTGCTATTAGTTATTACTATTTAATACAGTAAACATAAATAGGAAGAGCATACGAAAATTGAAAGCTAGCCACTATTGTCTTTTAAGAGTACATCTATTTTATTAACAGAGATTAAAGAAGCTTAATAAATCATTTAATTATGTATAAATACTAATTGGTTTGGATCGTATATAAATTTATAAGTTAAAAAAATTGGTTTAATAGAACAATTAATATAAATATTTTAAAGTAATTTAATTTATTTTCATTAGTCTTCTCCAATTCCACTAACTTAAACTAAGAAATAGTATTTCATTTTTCTTTTATACTTGCACAAGATAATATTCTTTATCACTAAGGAGAAAATTCCACTTTACTCTCCAAATAATAATTTTCTTGCAATATTCGTACTTAACATTTTGTCATCGCAACTATTATAAATGGCAGTTGAAAAAACACACACACTAAAGGGGAAAATATTACATTTTGTCATCGCTACTATTATAAATGGCAGTTGAAAAAACACACACACTAAAGGGGAAAATATTATCATAAACGGTGAAACAGTTATTCATCCATCAATTTCAATGTCTGGTAACAACGTGAACACTAAAAATTGATTCTTTTTAGTTTAAGGTTTAAGCATTTAAAAGTTAGCTTATGTTATCTGTTCCGAGAAACGCTACTGTGTCGTTTTAAGGAAGATTTTCTAAGAAAATAAACTGCGCAGATCAACATTGAAATATTCGAAACCCGATGATGTTATATGAAACACTGCTATAAATTAAAACAGCGAATGCTTGCGTAAGAATCGTAAATAAATTATTCAAGGCCTCGTGAGGGAACCGCACGACATAACATTAACATTGAACCTCGTAGGTCTTTTATGCTCACTCATAACAAAATATTTTTGACTGAAAAACGGCAAAGATCTTATGTGCCTATATTTGATGCAGACATTCAAGTCACTAAAAATACAAACAGACTTCTGTCGAAATGTATAATTTACATTTTTGTTGAAAAAAGAACGACTGTTTACAAATGTAACTAGCAGAGTAACCATGTTAATCGGCTATAATATAGGCTAACACATTCCACTGACAGAAAAAGTTTACTCCCTCCGGTTCTAAATATAAAATCTATTTGGGGTGGTGAGTTTATCTCTAAATATAAGACATCTTCCTAATTTTTTTAACTTTTCCCTAAATTGTCCAAATTAATGCTCCTTAATAATAAATAAGGTAAGAGAGGGAAGATGAGAAAATGTGGATATTTAGAGTATTTGGGTATGGAGGGAGTACATTTTCATAACTGGGCACTTAAGAGAATTGCATAGAATATTTCCAAAAAAATATTTCCGGTACAAGTTCACAAGCACTAGGAGGTGGATGTTACATTGTTAATGCCAAAGTAAATAGAATAGAGTAATACTAAAATGGAAATGAAGGCCCTGCTAGGTGAATGCCTAAGCCAGCAAATTATTTTGCACCAAAGACTTTGGCTGAAGTTGTACATTTAAGTTAAGATAGGACATATATTGGATTGGCCGACAGTGAATGAAGACAAGCCAAAATGGGGCCTCTCGTATTTGCATTATCAGCATAGTACTGTAACATTACATTCATGGCACTAACATCGAAAGATATTCACTAAGTCATGAGCTCAAGGAAGGTATATAATATAGCCACCCTACAGTTTCCTCCACTACCAGATTTCTCCCACTTTTGCCCAAGAAAAAATTGTTGGCAAAAACACAACCACAAAGGAAATTCATGGACTGCAAATTAAAAAAGAACCACCAACATAAATCACATCGCTATATAATTCTAATGGCTTACCTATATCACAATGATATAATCCTAACTTGTAAAGAAATTTTAGGGACAGGATGAAACGGAGAACGACAAAAAGAGGATATAAGAGAATTGAAGTCAGCAAATAGTCAAAGTTGGGGAGGGCCTCAAATATGGGATCTGAGCTTATTTCATCAGCATTTCTCTCAGGTATCCTTGTAAGTATCCATCATGTCCATCCAATCAATATGAATAATGAGGAAATCCGCTTTCATAAAACACAAAAGTTTCTTTGTAACAATCAATTGTTCATTTTTGTGTGAAGGATTAGAAAAAAATGAGTGGGAGCAATTTGAAAAAAAAAAGGGAGTAAACAGTGGAGGGAAGTGGGTCAGTGAGAACAAGTTGGAAATGATCACCAATCGTCATTCATGCAAATAGGGTCCAAGCACATGTCCCCAGAGAAAGACAAGTAGTAGAGAAAAGCAATCAATGGCGAAACCCACTAACAATAACTCATAGTCAACCATTAAATCACTCCTCTCATTTCCCTTCCATCCATCTCCTTGTAAAGAAATTCAAAAATTTAAAAAAGGAGAACCAGAAACTAGAGCAAAACACAGTGTTTCTGCATATTCTGGCCTAACTTTCTCGCAAGCTATGGACCCCGCCATCTTCTAGCTCACCACAGAGAAAAAAATAAAAACCCCCCACTAATAAAAGCTTTATATGATCATACCAACTCGTTTTCTTTTCAGGTCTCAGGACTTTTTCATCCAAAAAGGAGAGACCTTTTTTAAGCTTACCTGCAACAACTGAAATGTTTTTGCCTTTGTATCGTTCCACGAACAAGTCAATTGTGTCCTTGAAGGCTTTGGCATCCAGCAACAGAGTAGTGATGTCTTGGAACATGATCCCTGCCCGCCATTGCAGCTATTCATTAGTTAGCAAACTTGTAAAGCAAAAATGACAAAAACTACGTCTTCTCAAACAGAAAAGTTCAGAAATTTAAATACCAAAACCAGAGAGATAATTGAAACCGTCAAGTAGATTGCAGATGAAAGGCACTAAATTGAGAAGAAAGGAAAAAAAGCAGACATGGGAAATAAAAATGACTATCAACAAAGAAACAGAGCAGGCATGTTGAAGTTCTTGTAGTCATGTCCTTTGTGTGTCACAACTGAAACACAACCTAACAGGAGGAAAATAAAAAAAGGAAAAATGAAGAGGGGAGAAATAAAACGAACCGGGTTTGGGGAAATTGGGGACGACCCGAATCTTAGTTTTGATGCCGGGGATACGGGGATCTTCATTTGTGTAGGCAGACATTGTGAGTTTGGCAGAGAGGGAAGAAGGTAAGGAAGTGATAGGAGAAGAAAGTAGAAGGGAAAGAAGAGAATAAAAAAGAGAAAAGAATATGGAGATGAGAAAGAAGAAAAGGTGCAGAGAAGAGGCGATATTTATAGAGAATGTGCGTTGGTGGGCGAAGAGTAGAAGCGCACAACAATGTCAATTTTTTTTTTTTAAGTGAGATATTGTACCAAATGGTTAAATCTAGATTTGCATCTCTCTCTCTCTCTCTCTCTCTCTCTCTCTCTCTCTCTCTCTCTCTCTCTCTCTCTCTCTCTCTCTCTCTCTCTCTGGAATTTTGAATTTCATACATTTCATGTTTTTCTTTCCCTTTTCTCCCCCAGAAATTATTAACAATGTCGACTTTAAACAAAAATGGAAAAACTTCTATTTACTTGACTTCAAAACAGAGCAATCACGAGGCTAGGTTCATTCAGAGTTCGCGCTCTGTCCAAGTTGTTTCATTTACAAAATTTCCCCGCCTCTTCAATTCTTATGTGAAAACCAAAAATTTTGGCACCAATTTCAATCAAACTATAGACCCATTTTTTTCATGCTTTATTGTCTAAAAATATTATATTTTCTATGTTAGTTGTGTACTCGATTTCATTTTTATACGAATTTTATGGAACCCAACTTCCTTCAAACAACCTTATTAACGCATGAACACATTTTCAACCATGTATACAGAGATTGCCTTCCTTTAATTTTGGTACGTTGAAAAAGGGTCAAGCTTCTTTTATGGACGATTGCTTCAAATCAAATTCTGTTAATGCACATGGATCATTACCATTGGCTCGACTTTTTTCAAGAAAATAAGTGCTTATTTTGGGGCAAAAGTAACTTATTTTGTTGGTAGCTTATTTTGCATATTTGTCTCAGCTTATTGTCAATCTGACTTATAAGTAACTTATAGCTTATAAGTTAAAATAAGCATAAGCTGTTTAAAACAGCTTATTTCTAACTTATAAATCACTTATAAGGTGGGCCCCACAAATTCTGACTTATTTTTCACATCTAATCACAACTTATCTAAATATACACAATCTGACTAATGGAAAATAAGTCACTTATAAGTCATTTTTCACACAGCCCATCCAAACATAAAAGTTATTACACAATTTGACTTATTTTCAATCTGACTTATATATAAGTCACTTTTCTATAAGTCGATCCAAACACACCTAATATATGCATAGTTAGTAGGATCATATACAGTGGCATCCACAGGTTAAATTCAGGGTAAATTTGTCGAACAGTACGTATTGAGTGCAAGGTGATGGGAACAAGTTTTGCTGGCAGTGTGTGTGTATAAGCATTAAAGCAACATAGGAGGTAGGAAGTGAATAATGATATTATATACTCCCACTCATAATTCTGATTAAGTTGACTTTTTTTTTAAAAAAAAATTAAGGATACAAAATAAACCACTTTAAATTGTTTATATTTATCTTATTTCCTCAAAATTAATTCATTTTACTTATAAACTAAACTATAGTTTAATTATATGTAGCATATGTTATAATTTAGTGGTCTAATTTGTTTCCTTAACCTCCTAAAAAAAATTAACTTGATCTTATAATTAGAATCGGATGGAGTATGACGTATATAATATTTTGTGGTAGTAGCAACCACTTGCAACACTTACAGCGTTACAAAGGGTGAGAGTTTTGATGATAAGATTGTAAAAAGGGTTAAAAGTCATATTTACCTCGGAAGTGTGCAAGGTGTATCATATATGCTCCGGAAGTATTTTTGGGTCCAAATTTGCTTTAGAAGTATGAAAATGGATTAATTTCGCCCTTAACAGTTAAAAAACTCACGTTGACCGTTAATATTTTAATGGTAAAGGGCGAAATTGATCTATTTTCATACTTCCAAAGTAAATTTGGACTCAAAAATACTTTCAGGACAGATATAATACACCATACACACTTCTGAGATAAATATGACATTTAACCCAAAATCATAATTAAGAAAGACAAAGCCAAGCAAAGCAATGAGTTTGCTAAGATGAAGAATCTCTTTCAGTAAGCATACGCACAGTGGTTGAGGGATTTTTTTTTGGCTCTCTTTAGTGGTCCACGGAAGTGGATAGTGTTCTTCCCCTTTTTTCAATTTAAATAAATGGTGACAACACCACTGTCACATATTATATTAATTGTCAATCAATCTTTAGTCCAGTTACTCACATTTCATTTTCCCCACAAGCCAATGGTACTATTGGAGAAGTTATCCTTATGTTATCTCATGATTTTAATTTTAGTAATTATATTGGATGTACTTTTTTAAGCACAAAATTTTATTCGATGTATTGTCGGATACTAAATGTGCACATATCTTTTAATAGGATTCGAACATTAATTTACTCATACTGTAAGTGGCTAATCCATTTAGCTAGATCTAATCCTGATTAGTGACACCAAAATGTTATTGCCAATAATAGTTGGTATAATTATGTAGGTTAGACGAGGAGTGAAGGATAACGAAAGAGATAAGAGGAAGGATGGGGACATGGGGTTATATATGTAGCCAGCTAGCAAGGAAGCAAAGGCAAGTGAGAATGAACACTGAACAGTCATTTAATCTCTATTTAAATCAGAGTATCAAAGAAAGGAAGGTGTTGCTTTCAAATCTGCACAGTAATATTCTGTGGGCTACTCTCATCCCTTTCCCACCCACCCAAATATACCCCTCCTCTTTTTAATGTGTTAAACCAGTTCATGTTGATTAATTTATTAATTAATACCCCCTACTTGCACAGTTAACATACACCTAGTTCCACATTTTATATGCATGCTCTTAAATCATGATGAATTGATGATCTAAACAAATGTATATAACATGTTTTTATTTTACATTATTTTGAGTTCTATATTAAAAGTATGTTTTTTATTTCAAAAACATAAACTTATATTTAAATTGATTTATCTAGAGAGGAGTTTTTCGTTAAAATGTAATAGAACTATAGAAAAATGATTTAGGTGATTGCACCTACTTCAAGACTGCGCAAATTGCTAACATGTAATGAACATATTCCCTTCAGTCCTTACCACTTAATGTTTTTCATGATTCTTAAAATGATTTTTCTTTTTCGTTTTTTTTTTATTTTCTTCCTAAATTTTCTCTACTTTATATCTCATAATTAACTAAATAGCCTTCCAACTTATAAAACAACAGTTCTTTTTTGACCATGAACAACAGTTCTTCAATGAATAAGTTTTGTTGAAGATATTTTTAAATTTTTAAGATATTAACTAGTTTAACCCAAACTTCTTAATATATGTAAATTATTAATCGATTCCTGTTTTGGTCATCATTAATTGATTCTCATAATACAAGAAGGATTACTTAATATCAGCTAAAAGCTTAGGAGGCACCTTAAGCAAATTAATTAAATAAATGGAAGCTGAAACTTTTTTCCGGGGAAGGGATTAATATTCATATATTATTATATCCAACTTATTTATACTTACTCTGTTTCAAAATGACTGTCATTTTACACAACCAATTAAAAAAATACTCGTATTAAATAAACAAGATTATTATTGCAAAATCAAACAGTATTATATTTGAATAAAATTCCTTTATGTATTAAATATCCTTTATATTTCTGATGGTCCATCAAATTATTTTGTTTGTGGGCAACTATACATTTATTTGATTAGGTGGTGACCAACAGAAAGGAAGCTGTGTCGGGGGTAATAAGGGTTGGCTCATCATAGAAAAAATATAATTCCAAAACGTACCAAAGCTTTTATGTAATTAAAATTAAAAATCTGGGAATCTGCCCCTTCAGTGCTTCATAAATCATTAGGGAATATCTCTCCTACTCCTATTTACTACTGCACCTCCGGTCCTAATTATAAGAGTCAGTTGACTTTTTTTTAGAAGATTAAGGAAGCAAATTATACCCCTAAATCTTAATATATGCGAAATGTAATTAGATTATAGATAGTTTATAAGTAAAATAACTTAGTTTTGAGGAAAAAAGACAAATATAAACAATTCATAGTGGTGGATTTTATATCCTTAATTTTTTTTAAAAAAAAACAACTGACTCTTATAATTAGAATCGAAGGGAGTACTTTTTTGAGGCATTCCCTTCAATAAACACTATTTTCGTTGCAATAATTGTTGCCCTTTATTATATTATATTTTCTTACTCCAATAATTGTTTCCCTATTGCACAATCATTACTACTTCCTTAAATCCGATTTTGTTTGTTACTTTAATTTTTGGTCTAACAGTTACATATATTTATTCATTATTTCATTATATCCACACACACAAAGTATGTGTGACTAATATTTTGCTTGTGTGTAGCGATTCCAAGAAAATCATCTCAAATGGACGTCTCATGTGATAATTGGAATGGAGAAGTAGTAGCCATATTATACTCCTCTTATCAAGAGAATTTCACATATAAGCTAAATTCACTGGTGTGTATATATATACTGTGAATATATTCAGTTAGTGTAAATTGATAAGTATTTGCTTATTTATAATTTACTATAATAAAATTAAATCCCACGCACATGTATGTGCACATGTTTCTTTTTTTAAACGCACCTTTGAAAATTTGAGAGCAGACTGCTTGTTTTGCAAATATTTACTGAGATTTCATCAAACATCACTAAAAATAGGCATCGAAAATATATACATTGAAGTCTGTAAGCTAACAAGCGATACTTAAGAATGATAATTAAGAGCAATTATCATGCATATCGGCCATGTTAATAACTTCGTAACTAAACTAAATATCATTTCCCCCAAGAGATCTTAAGATTTGGAAATTGAAAACGTGATAATATATATAATATCAATTTAATTTTTTTTTCAATATCGCACATATTCTTTTATTAAGAGAAGTCACTTTTTTTTTTTTTTTGCCGAAAGGAGAAGTCACTGAATAAATAGATCGATGTATATATTGATATTTTAATATTAAGCTGTAACGACTATACTTTAAATATACATACATACATATATAGTAGTATATATTTGGGGTCAACTACTTGAAATATATATTCAGTGTATATAAAAATTCAACAACTCGTATTATAGACTAGTTCTTGTGAGTGGGTGTGTGTTTGTGTAAATAAATACCTGGAAATAAGTGATTAAAATAGAGAAATAAACACAATAAAATTATATATTGGTTCGGTTTCCTTCCTTAATTATATTATATCCAGTTCTTTTGGAAACTTTCAAGAAATTTTCCCTCTACTATGAAATCACCAATTACAGCCCCCATTGGTTTCACAACAAGTTTGCCAACTCACATAAAAAAATGTCTGACGGATTTAGGGACACATATTTTTATTTTATGCAGTTAAAAACTGATAAGGTAAAAATAAGAGTATTTATGCGTATTATCTTAAACTTACCCCCCCCCCCCAAAAAAAAAAAAAAAATTCTTTGGCCCCAGTTTATATTATCTCCACCACTTTCTATTTCTATGCCAGGTTCCTCCACCACTTTCATCCGTACGCTTTCAGCTTTCCAAATATGGAATTGAAATGTCCTCATCACCTGCATGTATTGTATTATTTGTATTGATTATCAAGCCTTTTTTTATTTTTCTATTTCTCTAATTTTCTTTTTTCTTTTAATGTTAAAGTTGTGGTGTTCCTGCGTCAGATCAAGTAGAAAGATGCGGGCCTTTAATAAATTGACGGTCGGTGATTAAATTCTTGGGTGCGGTAAGTGCCCACCCTAAGTTAACCATGCACACTCATATGTGTGTATATATATATATATATACTTGGAGGTAGTAGATGGATAAAAAGAGGCCACATTTACATATATTAAATTCCAATTATAGATGGATTATGGATTTAGCTGTAAATATATTATGTTAGCTAGGGAGGAGAATGTGGCGCAGACAATCTCCATCCAATTCATCACGTGATGATAGCTAGTTGCTAGTATGTGTAAATGAGATATCATGAACGATATGAATTAACGTTAATCGGGTTTAACATTATTGATCTGATTAAGTGTACGTACGTGTATAGGTGGCAATGTATGTACGTATGAAAGGATCTTTCTTAGAAGATATCCTTTGAGATTTTGTTGTCCCCGCTCTCTCCCTTCCATTCCTTTCATTTCCCATTCATTCTTCTCCCCCCACTTCATCAGCTTTATTTGCTCCTTCTCTCTCAATACTTCACTACGTGCTCTCTTCCCTTGTATTCTTTTTAAGTTTTTTTATATAGTACCACAATATCATCATTTGAGCTAATGTATAGGTCACTTTTTAAGATATGAAATGTTTTTTTTTTTCTTTTAAAATTCCCATTATTTTAAGTACGAAAAACATATACGAGATTATTCCCAAACAAGAAGGTCAATCAAGGACTAATATTCTGAAAAAAATTGGTTTGTTACGATTTTGATTAGTTTATGTAGGTTTTTTGGGCGTACCTAAAAGCCGGTTGACTCACTAAGTAACCACTCGAAATCGGAGCATCGATTAGGACTCCAATTAGGTTATATGACAGAAAACACCATAGATGATGGGAAGAGATGAGAAGGAAATTTCTATCAGAAGTTTGTGTCTAAATTGGATAACTTTACCAACTTACCCCCAATCCCATATATACGGTACGAGAAGTTACGATGATTTGAATTTTAAATCATTGGGAAAAATTAATTCTATAACTCATGTCTCTCTTTAATTATATAATAGTCACAATTCTCTTTGGGTTTGGGCTCTAATCCACAAAGTGTGGACTAAACATATTCCTACAGTTGAACTAATTAATGATGTTTAAGTTTTTTCTGTGTAAAAGGTGATTTATAAATGGGATTAGATGAGTGAATAAAGTGCATCCTTGATTTGCAACAACATATTAATTATGAAATCTTGATTGGTTCTTGGCGTGCCACACGACTTAGTAATCATTCCCCACTAAATTAATTGGCCTCCACGCGCACGCACACGCACGAATTTATGCAGCAACCACCCCGAAGAACCTCATTGCTTCACCCTCGTATTATCAACTTGTGCATTAATATATCACTCCGTTCCTTATTATAAGTTCAACTATCATGAATTTTTTGTTCTTAAATATAAGTCCACTTTGGGGTCAATTAATGCTACAATGATTATTTTACCCCTGTATTGGAAATAGGGAAGATGAGAGAGAAGGTTTATAATGCATAAATATTACTTTAATACCTATTCTTAAATAAGGGCAAAGTTGAAAAAATATGTCATATTCAATGCTATAACTTCCACTCATTGGTATGTGAGAAGTAGTTAAGGTGGACTTATAATAAGGAATAGAGTGGTAAAACTTAATGCTTCGACCCCATCATCAAGTCTCTCAGGCCTTTCAACTTTTATATTTACACACGAGAATGCATACATTCATAAATTAACAAATTATTAATATACTTATTTCGCCCTCTAATAAAATGAAAAAAAGGGCTTTTATAAAAAAAAAAATGAAAAAAAGGGACATTTAGCTGTTGAGTTAATTACAGTGCCTCCAGATAATCATCACCCGCAATTCTTGACCACCATTATCTTAGCCAATCAGCTTCCATGTCGAAACAAAAGAGTGAGTTTTACAATGATGAATATCTTATAAATCTTTGATTTTATAATATGTCACCAATCAGTCTTTATCGAGCTGTTATCCTCGTCATTTGCAAAGAAAAACGAAAGATTGTTAAAAGTTTGTTTTGATAGATGGATATAGACGGCGACAATTTTGTTTATTTTATCTGTACCTCATATAAACATACATAAATATAATAATGTACTTTTGATATGGGGAGGTTGCTCCACAACCACACTTTAAATGGCTTTCGGCTTTTTCCTGCAATCAGCTCCCATTGACATTAATTAATTGAGCGCCTCTCTCTCTCTCTCTCTCTCTCTCTCTCTCTCTCTCTCTCTCTCTCTCTCTCTCTCTCTCTCTCTCTCTCTCTCTCTCTCTCTCTCTCTCTCTCTCTCTCTCTCTCTCTCTCTCTCTCTGTATATATATATACACTGCTCTGTTCCTTATTATAAGTCCAACCACCACAAATTTTTTGTTCCTAAATATAAGTCCAGTTTATGATTAACTAATGTTATTATGACTAATTTACCCCTGTGTTGGACACATGGAAGATGTGAGAGAAGGATTATAATTCATAAAATATTATTTTAACATCTACTCTTAAATAAGGGTAAAGTTGAAAAAAATAAGATATATTTAATGCTATAACTTCCACTCCTTAATATATGAGAGGTAGTTAGGATGGACTTATAATAAGGAATAGAGTGGTATATATATAATATAACTCGTTACTACTGATCATATAAGGTGCATAGATTAATTGATGAGCATTACGGCTACTTTTAACCTTAACACTGAAAGTCTTCCTTTATCTTATCGCACGATTGTCCATCCATTCAATTCATATTATTATATTTAGTAACTTTTTGAACTGTGAGAGTATTAAGTACCCTAATTATTAAATCATTGAACTAGTTGAATATCATTATCAATATTATTAACACCGCACTCGTGGAAACTAATTACATGAAAGAAAATCCCGATATAAGCTTTATTTCGTTTTTTTTAAAAGAACTTGTTTGGGCCAAGTTGCGACATGTTAATGTGGGACAGTCGGAAGCAAAAAGGGAGGGAGAGGAGTGGTTAATTAAAAGGAAAGAAAATTTTCTAATGAAATGATGAGAGATTGAATATATGAATCCAAGAGGCCATGAAAATATTGACAAAAACCCAGCGGCCCCTCCCTTTAATCTATTTGTCTATGGCGAAATCATTCTTCACGGGAACTAAAGCCAGTCTCGTCACAATCTCTTCCTAATTTGTTAACGCCTTTTCCATCTCCATTCTTAATTTTAGGCTACACTATTATCAATTTATCATAATGTTTGAACCAATAATTATTCCCGTGACACCTTCAATTTCAGGGATTCGATCCGTGGTAGTGTATATGGAGTAATTGAGAAGGATTTATGACTTGTACTAAATGGTGATATCATTTTATTATCCAAAAATTGATTGTATGTGGCTATCCAAAAATTCCAAATGAAATTCAAATAGAGTATGAATTTTCATATCCGTAATAGGTGTATGTCTCATTCTCTCCGAAAGTTGTTGGAATCATTCGTATAATATGTTTACTACAGTTGAAAAGATTTTAAATTTATCAATAAAATTTTCATTTATCTAAAATTTAATCATGTGTAGCAATTCATTTTACGCACATGAGGGTTTTATGACTGGTACCAAATCCCTTCGGAAAGTCTGCAATACAAAGATATTATTCAGGTCAAAAAAAAAAAATCACAGCTTCCAATAACGGACACCTTGGGATACCTTTTTAATTATTCCTCAGTTAGAACAACACCGCAGTTTATTCAATAGTGCGCATATATATATATATATAGATAAATATAGTTGCCGACTTGCAGTGTATGGTATCTAAATATAGAGATAAAAGATATAGCTAGCACACTTTGCCACCTTATATAATCTTGGAGCAATCTATCTTAAAATATGAAATTCTGGTGGGTGAGCTCATGTCATCAAGTGCACCCGACACAATAGTTTGGCGGTGAATTTAATATTAGCTAGTTATAAGAACGAATTAGTCTGATATAAATATATATATATATATTAGATTACACATAATTCACAGGAAAATATGGAGAGTGAGAGAGAAAACAATGATGAAATGAAGAAAAAAGGTTTGTTAGAAATTTTGCAGATATAGATATGTTGGTGATGGAGCATATAATTGATGGGACCTGTAAATATGGTTGCGTGATTGCGTCAATAAGAAAGAATTGGGCCTACCACCATGGGAGAAGGGAAGGAAGCATGTATATATATATTTAGTGGGAGTTGATGAGGAAAAAGAGATGGAAATGATGGATCACAGCTTCTGCTATAATAAGATTAGTACTGCTCATAGCCCACTCATCATCATTCGATAAGCGTCGGAACATACTCCTCCCAACATAATTTCATATTCCTCCAAGGATCTTTTAATGATTCAATATTGCCGGAGATCATCATCATCATCATCATATGCAAATCTTCCCATTTTCAATTCCCAAGATTTTACCAGCATCCAATGTCTGTCTCCCAACTTCTTCTAGAAATGAAAAAAAAAAAAAAAAACCCACACCACACTTTCCACTATTTCTTACGCATGCACTTTAATAATTTCCTTTTGGTTTAATTTCCTCCTCCTTCTTGTAAATATATACTCCGTTCTATACTTATTATAAGAGCTTAGTAATCGAATCACACGCATTTTAAAAAGACTTTTAAAAGTATTTAAAAATTATGAGTATATCTAAAATATAATTTTTTTAATATTACCCTTCTTTATGATGAGATCGTTTTGAGAGAGAAATAAGAATATTAATAAGTGTGAAAAAGTGTAAGAAGAGAGTTAGAATAAATAAGAGAGTACCAACCCACCATTTATTTAATGCAATACTTCAAATAAATTAGGGACAAAATGGGGAAAAAAAAGTCTTTAAATGATTAGCCAATCCAAGGCAAACTCATATATTTTGCATCAAACCAACTCAAAATTCGGGTTATTGTAACAAGAAACGAATGGAGTACTTAATCAATGAGGAGGCCATATATATAAACTTTTTCTTGGGAGGTTAAACAAACCAAGCAAACTACTTAATTGTAATTTACATGACATTAGATTATATATAAGCCATAAGTCATGTAAATTAATTAGAGAAAAATGATATTATAAATATATTAAAGTAATTTATTTAGATTTCTTAATCTTCTATAAAAAATGTATTAAGGTGCAATATTACCCATAGACAATTATTCGAGAAGCGTCCAGCACAAATAACTCTTGGATGGTGTAAATATAAAACAAACTTTTAAAAATTGAGCAATTTTACTAATGCCTTAAATTAACTCCAAACATCCATCTATTTTTCCCTTCAAAAAGTGGGGTCCAACAAAAAATAGACAAAAAATGAACGGCATTGATAAAATCACTCCATTTTAAAAGTTATTGTTATATTCGCACCATCCGATAGCTATTTGTGTTAGACGCTCTTTGGACAATTATTCATTGGTAATATTGTTTCTTAACCCTAAAAAAATTAATTGGGTTTTGTACAAAAGATCTAAAGGAGTATATACTTTTTCTACTTTCTATTCTAGTGGCTCATTAACTAGTATCAGAAAGCATAAACCACCATGAGATTTGAAGGAAAGAATGTGATTTCAAAAAAAAAAAAAATCACGACAAGTGAGCAGCACATGATATCAGTGCAAAAAAAAAAAAAAAAATGAAAACAAATCCATGTTACTCACTTATCGTGGAATTTTTTTAATGGTTACGTTCCTTAAGAACTTGAAGAGATTTTCCCTATCAGTGAATCAATCAATTTCACAGCCACCGCTTCCAGATTCAGTCACCCTTGTTCTCTTCTCTCCTTCCTTTGTTTTCACTTTCAACTATCATTCTCCAAAGAGGCTAGTTAAAGTCACCATCACAATGAAGAGATCATCTATATGTAATGCTTAATAAAGGTAATTTCTGTCTGATCTTACGAGGAATTAATTATTATTATTATTATTATTAGTGCAATGAGAGTGTGCTTAATTAATTAGCCATTGACCTGCTTCGTCCACGATCAATGCGAAAGCAGATTGATCTAATAGTTTGTCCTCAGGACCAATATTCCATCTGCTATCTTTGGATCGTTGGTCTATCACTCTATCGGTCTATTGAACCCACTGTTAGGCCTAATTTTGCCAGGCCTATTTTTTAAATAAACAAATTCAAGCCCAAACTAGGCCGGACCTTAGACTCCTAATGGGTTGGATATTATGTAGGTCCTATTTCCATCCTTTACTCTTGGTTTTTATTCACTTGTCTCTTTTTCTGTTTGCTTTTTATTTGCAATATGGAAAAATTACGAAATTAAAGTTATCTCAGTTAAGAAAATAGGGAAAGTGGTTAAAAGGGTGTGCTTTAAAAATTCAGAGTTAGGTTTCTCTCATCTTCTTCTTTTTATCAAAATCCTGTGTTGATAAAAAAAAAATATAGTTTAAATTTAATATTTTATAAAAATAACATAGTAATCCTAAATAACTGAGATTTAAAATGTGATTTATACGGTCCATAAACGTAATAAAAAAAATTAAATTTATAAGATGGCAGAGCAGAACAATAGTTTTATTAAATATGAATAATTAAGGTTGTTTCTCACCCCAGAAGTAACTTTAAAAATGCATTAGCTATCCCAAAGTTTTTCAAGAAAGATTATCACCTCGGGATTGTTTAAAAAGGTAATTTGTTTTAATCACTTTCAAATTATTATTAATTGATGTTGATTATTAATATATTTAAAGGAAAATTACAAAATTATTATATTAGTTACTTTAGAATTGCTGATTGAAAAACTTTAAGAGAACGAATACACTTTTAAGCAAGGAACAAAAAACCGGACTGGACCAGCCGGTTCAACCGTGAACCGGCCATTGGTCCGGTCCGGTTGGCATAAAAAACCCGGGGGGGCCTTTGACCCGGGCCAACCCGGACGACCCGGCCAAGACCCGGGTTGAACCGGTCACTTTTTTAAAATAATTTTATTTTATTATAATTCACCTAATTACTAACTTTCACTCCACTCAATTTTAGAAATTAGGAAAATATAATACTTTAAATGCTATTTTACTTGCATATACTTAATATTTAATTATTGTTACTCTTAATATTTATATTTTAATCTGTGAATTGTAGAATAATATTTATTTTCACTTGTAATAAACTAATATTTTCTTTTTTCCCTATATAGAAACATTAAAATATTCATATTTGATGAATCATGCATACCTATCTACATTTATATTTTGATATTAGTGATTATTAATGTTAATATCAATAAAATTTTATTATTTTAATATAACCGGTTTGACCCGGTTCGACCCCTGGTTGGACCTTTGACCCTTGAACCAGTGCCTCGTCCGGTTCGATGTCCGGTCCAGTTTTTTGAATCTTACTTTTAAGGTTATATTTTGGGAAAAAAGGATTTAACCGTATTAAATATTAAATCCGCTTCCAAATTTTAAAATTTTCACCCATTTTTTTTTTCTTTTGAATAGAAATATCCAAAACAAATTAACTTAACAAGGACTCAATTTTGCCTAATCGGAGAAACTGAAAGATGACAGGAGCTGTAATGTAATAGCTTCATCGCAAAAAAATTGACTGCAATGAGCAATCATTCATAGGAGCGACCAGCCACGTGGTGTCTACTGTATATTGTTTCGAATCCTTCAAATAAAAATCGAAGGAATTGGCGTATTACAGCGAGGATTCACAAATCCAAAGACTTTCTGAAACACAGAGAGAGAGAGAGAGAGAGAGAGAGAGAGAAGAAATTAGTGATCGATCAGATTCGCTATGCTTGTGTGATATGAAAGGCGTACGCATACCTTAAAATTAGCGATGAAAGGCGTCTTTTCGGCGCCCGGAGATTTCATCCACTTCAAGTCTCAGGTGCCTCTTCACAAGATCCCAGTATGTCCCCTTTACTAGCTTTGATCTTTTCTAATCTTAATTGTCTTTCTATTTTTGTTATTCACTTTTTTTTTTTACTATCTTCGTTCCGTTTAGTCTGTTAATTCTATCATAAAACCTATATCCATCGGCTTGTCGATCTCGTGTTTGTGTGTTACGATTTTTCATAATTGTCATCTCAAAGTTTGTAAACTTTTGATATGGGTTTTTCTATTCGTAGTTGATGGTGTTCCCTGCTCATGAATTCATGTTTATTTCTGGGTACAAGTTCAGTTTGGCTTTCCCAGTATTATTTATGTGCTGTTGATGTGTGTTGATTGATAAGCATCTCTTTTATTCCATTACCAAGCAATTCTTACTTTATGCTACTCTCGGTTCTAAATTTTGCACCCAAGTTTTGGTAGCTCTCTCCTTGCATAGATATATATTCTTGCAATTCCGCCATTCTTAGAAAAGAAGTGGGATTTTAATCATACCCTTCTAAAGTTGCCTTTTTGAATCATCCTTTGCTTTTAAGTGTGCGAAATGCTGTTATGCAATGGTTCAACCAATTGCAGCTGAGATAACACATGCAATGAAGGCATATCATATCTCCAAGCATCATAGTGCTGGTATGCTGAAACATGTCTTGAAAACTTCTTGTCCCTTTCAATGTCCACCCGAAGATGATGATATAGCACCCAGTTCCTCTGTGTATCCTTGTTCTTCTTAGACTGGGCAGAATTTATGATAATACTCACTATATAAGCTTAATATGCTGGCACTTCGTGTTTTTTGGCGCAACTGTTTCTGTATTTATAACCATACTCTGTTTGATGTTAAATCATTTGTATGGTTTGATGGATTTTGTGTGTTTCTTTCCTTCTTTTACAATATAACTGTTGATGTGACATTTTTTTTGGAACTGAAACTGTTGATGTGACATCACTCCTATGTTTTGTGGCCTTTTGCATTAATTATTGCAGATTGGCACAAAGCAGTGGCGATATTATGATTTTGGTCCAAAAGTTGTGCCTCCACTCATTTGCCTTCCTGGAACAGCTGGAACAGCTGATGTGTACTATAAACAGATCATGGCATTGTCAATGAAGGTATTGCATATGTTAGCATAATTACTAGTGTTGCAATCAATTTATATTTTTGCCAATCACCATCTTTGAAGTTTCTTTCTGTTTTTGGGAGATTAGCAATTTATTCAATTTTTGCAGGGTTACCGTGTCATATCTGTTGACATACCCCGTGTATGGAATCATGCTGAATGGGTTCAAGCATTTGAAAAGTTCTTGGATGCTATAGACGTTCACCATGTATGATGTCCTCAAGCTTATTGATTCCTTGTACTACATCTTTCTAATTCTTATCAGTTGGGGTCGGTTCTTTTGTTTTATGCCTATTTTTCATCAATAATATTCATTATCATCCATGTCTCTGGTAGTCTGTTGCAAAGAAGCTATTTATTTGGTTATCATAGCTTCTTACAACTTGAGGAAATATCTAATAAAAGATATTTCTAACAGATACATCTTTATGGCACGTCCCTTGGTGGCTTCCTTGCACAACTTTTTGCTCAGCATCGTCCACGACGGGTTCGGTCATTAGTTCTGTCAAATTCCTTTTTAGAGACACGGAGTTTCTCTGCTGCTATGCCATGGGCTCCAATGTACTTTCCAAATACTCTTATTCTATTGTAAATAATATTATATACATGCTAGGCAGGAGCCCTTATCTGTTGTAACGTGTGCATAACTGTTACTCCCTCCGGTCCTAATTATAAGATCACTTTGACTTTTTTGACTTTTTTTTCTAATCCAAAAAAATGTAATTTCAATCCCAAAAAAAATCTTTTTTTCCTCAAAACTAATTTATTCTATTTATAAACAAACCTATAATCTAATTTTATGTGACATATGTTATAATTTAGTAGTCTAATTTGCTTCCTTAACTTCCACAAAAAAAAGTCAAAGTGGTCTTATATTTAGGACCGGAGGGAGTAATAAATAAAGAAATAAACTGTGAAGAATGATTTAGTTAGATTTCTATCAGTCAAGAACATCAATATGAAGCTTTTGCTTAAACCATAGGGCCTAATGAACTGTCATGTAAGTTTTATAGGTGTGATCACGTTAATGAAAAGGACATTACTACTTCTGGGTTCACACGTGAGACATATTATGAGTTTGATCAATTGTACCCTATAAGTTATGCTTTATAAATGTTTACCGGAAAAGCTGTGATGTTCAAGCAGGAATGCTTACATGAAAGAGCGTTTAGCTCCTTTTTTGTCTCAGTTCAAGGATGGTGTATATATATATATATAAATATATATTTCTTTCTTTTCTCTTCAAAGAGTTGTAATTTTTGTATATTTTATAGATTAAGATATTCTGATGTTGAGGATTCTGGTTACTCATATTCCTGAGAGGCCAATGAGAATCAAGAACATCTATTTTTCTTTTGCTTTAATAAGAAAGCAGAAAGATGGTGTTTCTACACCATATTGAATTTATATCTTCGAGTCCTTGAATATACAGTTTTTTGCGATAATCTAATTAAGAAATTTCAGACTTAACTATTGCAGAGTTTCTGTCTTAGAGTGTGTGCTTTTCTGAATAACATTACTTTATATTTGTGGTTTTATGTTACTCGTGTAAAATAAATAATAGATAGTTAATGACTTTAGAGAGTATAGAGCTGAGGGGATATGATTTGTGTTTCCATGGTCAAATTACTCAGTCAACCAACAAAGTTTATATTTTCTTATTACGGCATTTCTTGCTAATTCCTGATGGCTTAACTGAATCTGTTTGCCTATTATCTCATACAGTGTCAGTTGGACCCCTTCTTTTATGCTGAAGCGGTATGTCTTAACGGGAATACGTGATGGTCCTCATGAACCATTTATTGCAGATTCAGTGGACTTTGTTGTTTCACAGGTATTCATTCTTGCATAACCTAATGTTAACTATCATGCTACCTCTAGAAACATTTAGTATGCTATGACTTTTCTTGTGATGATATGGCAATGATATGTACTTTCACCGCAATTTGTGGGAATAGGTGTCTTTTCTCAGTCTCCATGCCTATCAGAGGCAAATGCAGATCTTGTTTATGACAGAATTGTTTATGTATCTACTTATTTTGTTAAATAATTTGCGTATTCAGGTGGAAACACTCTCAAGAGATGATTTAGCCTCCAGGTTGACATTGACCACTGATGATGCTGCAGTAGGGCCCATTCTTCTTTCAGATTCATTCATTACCATAATGGATGTAAGTAATCCAAATCATGTCTTGATTTATTATATTTGTGCATCATGAAGCATATACCTTTCTGAAAAGTATTGTCACTTTTGCGTTGTATTCTTGTATCCCTTGTAATCAATTATCAGAAGAAAACAAAAAAGTTAACTTAATGTCTCTCATCTTTATTCAACCTCTGGGTTTCCATAATGCCATTTCTATCTGGTTGACAAGTTAAGTTATGCTGGCGATTTTAGAAATATACTGGAAACTCATTTATATTCTATTTGCTCGTGATTTGTGTAGAACGTTTCTGATGGTACATCTTACCTGGTAAATTCTGGTGGCAGGATGTATTATTATGTTTTGTGGGGCGGGGATTGGGAAGATGATACCTATAAATGGATGAAAGATTTTTTTTTTAATATAAACAAATGAAAGAAAAAGTTCATTTAATTCACTGTACTAGCCTTGTTTTCTTTCAAACCTTATAAATAATTATTGTCCTCCGGTATTAGAGCAACAGCTTTCCCAAATAGTTGCTTCCAACAGTTCTATGGAATTTGAATCTTTCATAGTAAAATTAGATGGTTCAGATCTTTTTCACTTAGTGGTGCAGATCACTAGGTTATGGTGTCTTGTTTTTATGTCTGGCTCCATGTGAAGTTATATTTGGTTTTGTCCAAATTTTTAAAATTTTTTAGGTGAAGTTATTTAGGTCAAATAAGCTGGCTATTTGATCTATTTCCATGAGCGACAGCATGAGCTCATTAGTTTTCTCTCAGGCATCAGTCGCACTTCTTTTTATACCCAGCAATATCATTGTTTTCATGTTTGCTATTCAGCTATGACGAGAATGGCATGTGCTTCATTCGCTTTTAACTATCTATTCTTTTGTCATGATCATGAACTTATCATAAAGACAAATGACTACTGTGCTATTCCTCAACAACTTAAAGATCAATTGAGTGAAAGATACCCTGGGGCAAGGCGAGCATACTTGAAAACAGGTGGAGATTTTCCTTTCCTCTCGCGCCCAGATGAAGTCAACTTACATCTTCAGGTATGTGTGCCTTGGGGCTCCCAATCATTCTAGGGACTACTTCTTACATTGCATCAGTCTCTTTATAGCCATTTGTAAATTGATGTTTTTGACATTTGTCTATATCATGGCAGTTACACTTGAGGCGTGTTGGTGTGGAAGCTCGGCCCGACCTGGTTCGCAGTGTCCCAGAAGGGGGTTTGGGGGGAAGTTCTAGCAAAGGAAGCGGGGGAGATCCTGATGGGTCAGGTAAGGATGATGAGGGAAGCTCAGAAAACCCATCTGCTGAAAGTAGTCTACCTTTTCCCCCAAAAAGCTCAGAATCCAGTAATTTAGACAATCAGCCTCCTGAAAATTCTTCAGAAAATTGCCACCTGATTCATCAAGTTATGTTGCATCACTTTCCTGGTGGATTCATCGAACAAAAACACATTGTGCCTCCTGAAGTTCTTGCACTTTTCATCTGGGAATGCTTGCTTCGTTCTTCTCTTCATCATTTCTGTTCACTCATTGCTGTACATTATCTTGAACCTTTCTTCGGATTTTAGTCAAGTAGTGTAGCATTCATGTAAGATGGAAAGTTTGAAGGAGCTTTGAACGGAGAAAACCTGAGAGGCATGTAAGATGGAAATTTTGAAGGGGCTATGAACGGAGAAAACCTGAGAGCCTCAGAAAGTTAAGGTCGCACTTCCTGCCTGCCGAGTTGGATTTCAGTTCTTTGGGGACCTATATGTTCATTGTAATTGTAAATTATTTTAAATTAGGTGGATCTGGATTGTAAGCTGTTCGAGCTTTTATGATTTCTATTGTCTATCTTATGGGAGTATAAACATTGTCATTCTTTTTTTAATTAAAGAAAGGGTGTTCAGACCAAATATTTGTAAGCCGGGTTGATTGATGAGGTTCTACCCCTCATTTATGTGATTGAAAGCTTGTATATATGATAATTAGGAATTTTTTGTTGAACATAATTTATCACATAACTAGTGCATCACACAAGGGGGTGAATAATTGATTCCATAGTAGAATGATATATTTTACAATTTAAATACGCTTTTAAATAATCATAAAACTGGGGCATCCTTGTTAGAGTTCCTAATATTCCTAAGCCTTAAAACTCTTTAACATGGTATTTGACGTACTTATTTGGGACTTGCCTTAGTTTGCTTCTGTCTGTTGATAATGTGACATCTTACAAGGTACAAGAGTTTTAAAGCTTCCCATCATCCTTTCGTCTTTGAAAGAAAATAAGGTTAGGTGCACGTGTCTCTGTAAATTAAGACACCTGATAGATAAATACTCATTCAATTCTCGTTAGAAATGTAATATAGAATTATAGATATAGTCTGGTCTCTTCTTGACCAAAATTAAAAATTTGTTTGTGTGTATATATCACTTGATAAGTTAAAGCAATTTAGTTTTTTTTAACATAAAAAACAGAGAGATCCTTCTATATGTGGAGGTGGAAACCTGTTTCCTTACTTATCAAGAGATGTGAAGGGAGAGTTAAACATTACATAGATCATATACATCTCATCTACACTCTAATTTTTTTTTTTTTTTTAAAAAGTCACGATTTTGTCTAAAGAGTATTTCAATAGATACGGAATCTAAAATAAAAATAATATCTTAACTACCATTGTTGCAAATAACTGTTTTTATTTAAAAAAGCATTACTTTTAAAATAATTAAATATAGACCATATGGGTGAAACATAGATGAACTAATTTATCTTTTTGAATGGTAAAAAAACTGATTCAATGGAAGTAGAAGTAGAACAAAAAAAATTTAGGTTGAAACTTTACTTTCAAAAACAAAATTTTTCAATTTGATTAATATTTGGAGAATATTTTTCTTGAAACTTTAAATTATGAATATTGTGGAAGGAGGATTTATTTGTTTTTATTAAATGTGGGGTGTAACTCCCAAGTTTTAAGTGATTAATTAATTGCTAATTAAATTAAATTTTGAGGATTTTAGATGATTTTATTGGCTTAATTGTGGGGTTGAAATTGATCTAATGGTTGGTATGGGGAATTCTAAGGAATTCTTAGAGGAAGTTGGTCTTATGATTGAGGTACTAGTTTGAAAATAGAGGCATAAAAATTGGCCTTAGGTATGAATTTAATTAAGTATTGGGCATGTGATAAGATTAGGCCCAATTGGGTGGCCCAAAAGCCATGACGAACCTTAGGCGAAACCTTGAAAGTGGGTGGTTTGCTGTGGGCTCATCGTAAAATGTGACATTAGCATTTTTAAAAAGGTTAGATCAGAAAATTCTAGGGTTTATGTTCATTTGTGCATGAGAGGCGGAGAAAGGAGGTTGAGAGCTCTACTAGGGTTTGCCCTAGAGGTGGATTTCAAGGGGATTTGAGTTCCCAATCATCTGGGTAATGAAGTTCCTTCCATTTCTCTTCCTTCTCTTGTGTTTTCTATGTGATCTTGATGGATGGTTGGATTTCTGTCATAGTCCGAAAATCCAAGCTTGGGTGATTTTTTTGTTGATTCTTAAGCTTCTTTTAAACATTCTCAAGCTATGTTTATTATCCATTTGGGTTAAGAAATGTTAAAACCTTGATTTAAAGTCATTTCAAGCTTTTTTTTTTCTTAGGGTTTATATGGGACCCAAAAATTTGCTTATGTTATCCAAGTTTCTTTGTTTCAATGGTCTTATTTCTACCTAAAAATGGTTTTGAATCTAGTGGGTACTTAAGTTTTAAACTAAGATGATTTTTTGTAAAACAAAGTTTAGGAAATCTTAGGGTTTAATGGTGATTTTCGAAATTCATGATTTGTAATGGGGTTTGGTGTTTCAAAATGCTTATTGATGATGTTTGAAGGTCTCTAAACTTTGAAATTCTTTAGGTCTTGGCTGCATCAAATTTTGGCTTGTTAAACTTTGAGATTTTGTTATAAATGATGAGTGCTGTCAAATGGCTCTAATGATTTGAAAGAGCTTATTGAAGTTAAATGAATGTTTCTAACGCATTCAATTCTTAAATGATGTCTCAATTCAAATTTTGATCTTTCAAAGTTTTGAAATGTGGTCTTGTAAGGGAGGTTTTGAACTATGATCTTGTTTTGGGTAATTCAATAGGTTATAGTAAGTTGATGATATTCGGATGATTGGATGATGTAAATCTTGGGTTGAGTTACAATTGATACAAGTGGCTGTTAACCTCTGAATAATTCATATCTTTGGGCACATTTTCCTTGAATTTTATACACTTTTTAGTGCATTTGTACATATTTTGGATACTTAAATATAGGAAAATGTGCATGATGTTTTGGTTGCACATTTTTACTCAATTGTGCATATTTTGGGCTTTCATCCTTATTTATTATGAGCTTATCAAATTTATTATTTTGTAAAGTATGTGTTAGTAAGAGAATTAGAATCAAGCCATTTGAGAAATCAAAGATGATCAAAGTGATGTCAAATCATAGGAGAATACTTCATTTGTAATAGAAGAATCCAATTTTCCAGAAGAAAAATGAGCTGCAGCCCACTCTGTTTTGGCCACAGATCATTCTGCTGGAGACTGAAAGCAAAATTATAGAAGCAAACTCCGCCGCATCTTAACTTTCTTGGCTGCAGCTCACTCTGTCTTATGTTCAGATAAAAATTATTGAAGCAAACTCCGCCGCAGCTCAAGTTTCTTGACCAAGGCTCAGTCATGATAGTAAAATGCTCAGAACTTATAAGACGGAAAATTTAGGTTTTAAAGTGGAGAAACTTGAAGGAGGCCAATATTCTTCACTTCTTGGACATTCTTGGGAGATTTGCATGCTAGGATTTAGGTCTTGGAAGAGTTTGGAGCAAGGGATTGAAGTTTGGAAGAGATTTTGGCTTCAAATTTTGGTTTTTCTTCTCCATTTTCCTTTCCTTCTCTCATGTTCTATGATTGTGCTGATATTTGTGTATATATATTTTTTGTTACAATGATATTTGTATATTTTATCTTGGATTTTCTGAATATATGGAGCTAAAGCTTTGATTGTAGGATTATTTTGGACCTTTGTATGGATTAATCTTGATTGCTCCTCTCATTTCGTGATTAATGAGCTATATGTGTTTATTTTACTTTTTTCCTAATGCTTCTATGTGATTGATCACCATTTAGAAGTTGTGTTCACTTGATTGATGCTTGAGAGGGATAGATTGAGTGTAGAACTTGGGTAAAATAGTGTAAGAACTTGAAGTTTGCTTGATGAATGGATGGTTTTATTAGTAAGATAGTGATATACTTCTAACCTTGCATAGTCACATTAGGATTGGAACTTAAATGGGATTTTATTAATTGTAACAAGAGATCAAGCAATTAATGGAATTAAAAACTTGTTCTTGACTTAAGGAAGCTTTTACAAGTGCCTTTTGAATCCAAGACTAGCACATGTGTTCATTAATAACATCTATGAGAAGAGGTTAATTGGATGTTACGAAATACAAAGGGGGAAATAATCTTAGGTCCCATTTTATTAATGAAGTCAAAGAATCACTTGTTTATAGTTTTTTTAAAGAAAATAGTCACCCTTCACTCTTGCTATTTGGATAACTCAAATTAGGCGAAAGTGTGATAATCGACACTTGACCGGGTTTTGGAGCTAAATCCTCGTGTAAATGATACTTTACTCATCACTTATTACTTTACGCAACCCATGCACTTGCGGTGCGAACAGTGGTCTAGAGGTAAATTGTGGTTAAACGAATGTTTTAGGATTAGATTTGAGGAATAATGATTGTTGAGGATTATTTGGGTTGTTGTGCATTGCCTTTGTGATGATTTGAGTATGAATGGTCCAATTAGAGGATGAATGTAGATATGGTATGTTTGGGTTAAGTGTGACATTGGGCTTGGGCATTAGAAATTGGGCCTTAGATAGGTTGAGATGTGAGTTTTGGGCTTGGGTTATTTTAAATAATTTTGTTGTGCATACTCAATTTATTGATGTGGTATGCTTGCTTTTGTTAATGGTTGTAGAGTCTTGATCTATTGGCTCGTAGAGTACTGGGGTAACACTTTGTTGGTAACGCTAAATTGAGTTGAGCGGTAACTACTTCTTGGTTTTACAGGTGTGTGTGGTTGGTAAGATTTTAAGTGATGGTATTTTGGAAAGTGGCACATATGCCTTGAATTTGATAAAATATTTTTATGCTCACTTATGGTACACTGGTTATGTGTTTGAAAGCATTTGGAAATGGTTATTGAAAATGAGCTAATACTGTGAAGCCTGAGAAAATCATTGTGATTCAAACTGCCAACCTTTCTGAAAGCATATTGTATATGCATATTGTTGTATTGAATGACTGGTTATTTCTGGCACCCTTGAGTTGTGGCTCAAGCCCTTTATGTGATGAGGTCCCCTGACGGCCATTGGGAGGCCTTTTGGGTTTATCGACATTGGAACCGGTTTCTTGGTGGTTCTGTCGGACGTGCAGTAAGAAATTTGTAACTCAGGTGAGATATGTGGTGGCGGTAGCAAAGCTGGTAATTGGGGCTTCTACTAGGCACTTGGTGTGGTTTACCTCTTTAAAGGTCCTTGATAATATTTTTTAAAAGCATTGGTTTTCGAATCCATATTGTTTTGGCATCACTAAAGTTATCTATTTTACCACACTTATATTGTATTATGTAACTGTTATACTGATTACTTGATTATTGTTGCTAGTCCCATATAACTACTATACACTTGCACACACACACATACACACACATGTAAGGCAGAATTGTGAGAATAAGTGTTAGTGAGGCTCTGTCTCACCCTATTGTTCATTTTTCATATTCTAGCTCTTGTACAGGACGTGAGGATAAGGAGCCAAAAGACGCTCTGTGAGGTCTCTTTTGGTCGTTATTTAGTATGTATATTGTCAAACAGTATAGACTAGACATGCTCATTTTATTGCTTCTGCTTTTTCATTAATATTATGGATACTGTATGGTATTATTGTCTGAGACCGGTCCGCTTCCGGCAAACTATAGCATGAGGCCTTATAGTTGATTTATGTTTTTTGGGATTGTGTCTATCTTGCATGCTATTAGTTCTTGGACATTATGGGACCTTGTTGAGTATGTTTGGCTTTGGCCACCATTGATAGAGCCGGTGGCTCCTTTTGTGATGATATTTTGTTTTTGGGTCCGGTCCTCTTCGGCAAATGAGTTAGTTGTGGATATTAGGATTTTTATTGTTTATTTAAATTTGTTTCACATGCATGTGATCCTGGGTGTTCAGGAGGCGTCCGTTGGTATGTTATTGATCTTGGAATGCTCTTGGTGCTTTATTTGTTAAGGCACATTGTGGATTATGGTTGTGGTTAATTGCAAAGTATGTGACAGGAAATGTTTTATTATTATTGTGACTTGAATTGTGAAATTTGCAAAGAAGGGCATGACCTTGGTTTTATGACTTGTTTTGATTACCATGTTAGATACGCCATTTCTCACATGGTAGATTTGACTTTTAAGATTATTCTTTTTCTAACTATGTCACAGTCATTTCTGACATAGTTAGGGCAAACTATTTCTTAAGTGAATTTTTAATAACCATGTTAGCGGTTATCTTTTCTAACATGGTTAACGTTTTCAAAGATAGCATAATCTATTAGTATCCAAAATGGGGTATTTTTTTTGTTATAATAGGGGCCAAGCCCGTACTCGATATTAATTTACCACGAAGCCATTCTCGCCCCGCGTAGTCTCTCTATAATATTCCTTGTAGAGCTTCTGGAGGTTGCTCCCAAATCACTTTATTCTCTCATTGAAGCTCACTGAAGGCCACAAGCTTATCTACACACTGGTTTCCTTCCCAATGGATGTGTTGAAACTTGATCGACCGATCTCTCCTCTTGAATTCTTAAATCCTCCTAATTGCATGGTCACAGCCTCTGATGTTGGATTCCTCGTTCACGGCTTCGATCACCAGCTTGTCGTCACTTTCTACTTCAATCTGCTTAAAACCTAACTCCCAGCAAAGCGTGAGACCCTCCAGGACCGCATTTATTTTTGATAAGATTGGGTTTCCTGCTGGTAGTTTAACCGAAAATCCCTTTAGCCATTCCCCACAATCCCCCCTTATAACACCCCCACATCCTGCACCATTCTTGCTTGAATATCTCCCATCAACATTAAGTTTGCACCACCCCTTGTGCCGGCGGGTGCCAGGAAATTAATTGAATCCTATCCTGTTTCGAGGTAGCCTTGTCCCCTTCCCATTGAGTATTATAATTCAAGAGTAGTTCTTTTATAATAGCCACAACATTTTTTGGAGGTGTGAATTCTTATTCATGAGTTTGTAGATTCCTCCATCTCCACATGTTCCAGTATGCTACAGAGAGGATTTCAGGCCAGCTAGGATCCGCCGATATCTTTTTACTCTGCATTAAATTTAGCTTGATCCAAACAGCCTAATTGTAATTGAAGAAGAGACTCCATCTATCTCTCGGAACCAGCTGTCATCATACATTTGCCACAAACGAGCATTCTCTCAGAGCATGCATCTGGTTTTCCCTTGCAGTCTGACATATACTACAACTTTCCTCTGAGTTATCCCACTTGCTTGTGATGCTTCTGGTTGGTAGCTTTTGTAGGAGAGCTAACCACATAAAAACCTTGATTATTTCTGGGACTTGAAGTTTCCATAGCCTTTTCCATTTATTCTGGCATTGATTCTCATGGGGTTTGAGTAGCCATTTATATGTGCTGGCCACTGAGAACTCACCATTTCCAGTTAGCTTCTACATAATATCTTGGTTTCCATTCTCTGCTTCAAAGACTTCCGTATTCTCCTTAAATTTTCCTTCCAGTTTCATCATTTCCTTCCACAACTTTGAGTCTCCTTCTTTTGCTTCTAAGTTTGATCTTCTAGGTGGCCTCTGACCATATTTTCCTTTTAGAACTTGAACCCACAGCTCCTCAGTATTTGTTTGCATTTTCCATATGAGCTTTATCAAAAATGCATCATTCATCAGTTCTAACTTCTTGATCCTCATTCCTCCTTGCGATTTCTGATTGCATAGTTGTTTCCAAGCCACCGCATGTCTCTTCTTTGAACCTTGTCCGTCTCCCCATATGAAGTTTCTTTGGATTCGTTCAATCTCCTCTAAGGTCCCTTTTGGTATCCTTTCATGCTGCATTGGGTATAAAGCCATGGCACTAGTGACAGATTTGACGAGTGTCAATCTACCTGCTAGAGAAAGACTTGATGCTTGCCATCCATTAAGGCGCTTCCTGACTCGTTCTACCACCATTTTGAATTTATCTTTTCTCTTCCTAGAAAAGGTGATGTCAGCTCCCAGGTATCTACCAAGTTCTGGTACTTGCTTGAATTTGCTCAGATTACAAATTTCCTTCCGAGTACTATTTGGTACATTTGGAGAGAAATAAATATGGGTCTTCTCTTGCCTTATTTTGTGTCCTGATGCACTTCCAAATTCCTGCATACACTTAAGGATAACATTAGTTTAATTAATATCAGCCTCTGCAAAAAGAACAAGGTCGTCAGCAAACATCATATGGGACATTAAAGACCCTCTTTATCCTGCTCTCATGCCTCTCCATTTTTTCTCTCTCACTCTATCTAATATCATGTGGGTAATTTTTTCCATTCCAAGCATAAAGAGATAGGGTGAGATTGGATCCCCCTGTCTAAGGCCCCTCATCGTATGGAAGTCTTCCAGTTTAGTACCGTGCCATAGAATGTTTGTGATTGATGTTTCCACACAGCTTATAATTTGTTTCACTAAACTGGTTGGGCAGCCTATTTCTTTCAGAATAGTCTCCATGTATTGCCAACTGATTCTATCATAAGCTTTTTCTAGGTCCACTTTGATGGCCATGAATCCTCTCTTGCCTTTTTTCTTTTTCATCAAATGAATCATCTCATTTACAATGATAACATTGTCATGTATGTTACGCCCAGGAACGAAACTTGCTTGGTAAGGGGACACAAGCTTTGGCAATATAATCTTCAATCGTTTCACTAGCACCTTTGAAAGGCATTTGTATATTACATTGCAGAGTGAAATGGGTCTTAGTTGGCTCACCTTCTCTGGGCAATCAACTTTGGGGATTAAAGTAATAAGAATATTATTTACCTCCTTTACTTTCGTTGGATAGGTCCACATTTCTTTTATTGTCTTTGTCACGCCATCGCCAACAATATCCCAATTTTTTTGAAAAAAGATGGCCGGGTATCCGTCGGTACCAGGAGCTTTTAATCCTCCAATAGAAAACATGGCTTCTTTTATTTCTTCTGGTTGAACCTCAACGCACATCTCTTGCCATTCTTTACTAGAGATTTTGGGCCACATATGATCAGTCCTGACCCAATCCCGTGTGCATTCTTCCTCTTTGAATAATTACTGAAAAAAGTTTTCTACATGATTTCCAACTTCTTCCTCACCTTTAATCCAGTTGTTGTCATCATCTTTCAACATGGACACTCTATTCCTTTTGCGTTTTATGGTGGTTTTTGTGTGGTAGTAAGAAGTATTTCTGTCTCCATCATTCAACCATCTTGTTATTGCTTTTTGGAACCACAATATTTCCTCTTGATGTAACACTTTCATAAGCTCTTCATTCAATCTTCTTTCCAAATCTTCCAGAAAAGGGTTTGAATTATGTTGATTTTGGTAAGCCACCTGTGTAACATCCCAAGAAATTAGTTGGGGTTAGTGGGGTAATTAGAAATTTATTAATGAGAAATTTGGATATTATGAGTATATTTGAGGTATTTTGAGGATTTTAAAAGTTTAGTTTCTCCCTTATTATAAGGATAATAAATATGGAGAAATTAATTTTTGGTTCAAAGGAGGTTATTATGGGAGAAAATAATTAAAAGGTTTTGTAGGTAAATATTTGGAAATAAAAAGGGTTTTGTATCTCAAAATAAATATCTCATTTGACAATTTTAGGGTCTAGTAGTGTAAAATTTCCCTTTCTTTTTTTTTATTTCCCTCCCTCATTAATCTTCTTCCTCTCCCCTGCGCGGAACCCCCTTCCCCGTGCTTCTGTCTCCCTCGTCCCTGCCTCTATTTCTCTTCCTCCCTCACCGTTTTCTCTCCCTTCTCTCGGCCACCAGAGGTGCCGGCGACGGGCACCGCCGTTCCCCCGTGCAGCTCCCTTCCTTCTCCCACTTCTCTCTTATTCTTGCTTTCTCCCTCGCCCTCTTCCCGTTCGGCACCGTCGGGTGTGTGTGTGGGAGCGATTTTTCCGGCGATCCTCACCAGAAAAAGGCAAGCTACTACCTTCCATCCCTTTCTCCAACCCCCTACATCATTTATCTACCAATTCCCGGTCCGATCCGTGCTTGTAAAAGTAGATTGAAAAATCTCGTCGTCGGATCTTTTGGAGCTGGCCGACACCGGAATATTGCGTTTACCGACCAACTAAGCGCATTTTTGGAATCCCGTAAGTCTCCTCTATGCCCCAATGTCTTTAGTTTTTCGTTTGGTTGAATTTGAAAAATTAGACCTTATTTAAGTTGGTATTTCTGGGAGTCCTAAACTTAATAAGTTGAAGCTTGGACCTTGATTATGAGTTCCTCTTAGTAGATTTTTTATTGTTGAAAGTTTTCCTAATTATTGGGAATTTTTGGATTTTTTGGGATATTTTGGAGATTGGGGCTTTTGATAATCTAAGGTGCTTATGGTTAAATTGATAATTTTTAGATGTTTATTAAGGTCATATGAGGGGATTTAATTGAATGGTTTGACTGGAATTTGGACCCAAGAAAATATTGATGGATTAAAGTTTGGGATAAGTGGGATATTGTGTAGGTAATTGTGTAATTATGGCTGTTGGATGTTGAATTATGAATTTAAGAAGTTAGTTTATGCCCAACAAAAATATTAATGAGGTTAATTGGGTTATTTTTTGTGTAGGCCTTGATTTGGGAAAGAGGATATTCTAGGCTTGAACTTGAAGTTATTGAGCTATCAATGTTTGGAAATAAATTGTGGATTAATGAATGGATTTTTGAGGTCAAGAAATGATTGGAGGATGTTTGGAAAATTTTGTTTAGGTTTGAATTTATAAAATGACATTTGTGATGAATTGTGAGGGATTATTGAATATTAAAGTTAAGATGAATGGTTATTGGAGAGATTATCACCTAGGCTTGAATTGGCTAATTGGGATTAGTAATAATTTTGGGAGGACTGTGTTATGGTTTTAAAGGAATTGTTATTGTAGGAATGGATATTTAGGCTTAAAATTGTATAAGTTGGATTAAAGATGAATTTTAGATATAAAGGAGAAGATTAAAGGGTAAGAGTATGATTTAAATTAAGTGAGGGCAAGAAATAGATAGCTAGCAGCTTAGTTCCAATGTGTGAACTTGTTTTGGTAGATGATTAATTATAATTTATGTATATTTTGTGTAGTACTTGAATTGTCTTGAGTCAGCACGGGGGAGCTGCATTATTGTGAGATTGGTGCCAGCTATCAGGTAACCGCTTCTACTTGTTCTATGTGTGTGTGTGTGTTGTTGGTAAGGGATTTCAAAATCTCTTCCAACTTTGAAACTTCTGGATTGTTTGGCAGGTGTATTATGCTGTTCCAACTGCTTATTTTAGTATAAAAATGTCATGAGGGATTCGTATGGTGAACTTGGCATATATGATTGTGTATTGCATCACAATTTGGAAAAAATGATTATATATTGTTTTGGAAATTTGCATTGCATGGATTTTTTGGAGCACTGGAAAGGCCAAATGCCTGTTTTTGGTTAAATTACAGTTGTGGATTGTGATGCATAAATTGTGTGGTAGTTTAGCATTGATGCACTGGATACTATTGTCATCACGTGATGAGGTACCCTGTTGGCCTACAGGGACTAATTATATTATTGGTGTACTGGGTATGGGTAGCCCCCATCGAGTACTACCTTTTGGTGTGCTAGGTATGGGTAGCCCCCATTAAGCATTACCCCCGTTGTGGTGCTAGGTATGGGTAGTCCCCATTGAGTTCCACTTCTCCGTGGTTCTGGGTACGGGTTGAGATCCCCGTCGAGTTCCACTCTGGTCCACCTAATTGTAGGGGACAACCTAACGTTTCGCAGGGCGAACGATATGGATGATTGTGTAAAATATATTTTGAACTGCTTTTATAAAATGATATACCTTGAGTTTGTAAAAGATTTTTGGCTACGAATTTATGCATGATTGTCTGGATATGTGCTCATATTTCAAATTGTTCAAATATATATGTATAGTTTCCCACATTGACACCTTGCTAGCACACACCGCACGTAGATGAGTAGCTAGTGGTTGCGTTTGGGGCTACCCCCGTTTATCTCACTTTTTGCAGGTCTTAGGAATGGAGTAGAAAATCAAGGGAAGGATCCGGGAACTTCTCGCTGAGTTAGTGAGTGATTCTGGACCAGCAGGACAGAATCGTATTGCCACTTAGGATTCATACATAATTTTACGCTTCCGCATGATTAAATTTATTTTGACTGTCATTTGAGTTCGAACTTAATTTAATTATAATGCATTGCTTTGAGATTATTTGGTTGTAGATTATGTCTTTTGGAACCGGTCAAATTCTGACAACTCTTGTCGTTGACTTATTTTGGAACGTTATTCAAAATGATTATGAATGATTTGGTGCTTCGGTGTGATGGAAGGGATTTTATATTGGTAAATTGATGAGGATTTATAGTTGGGGCATGAATCCATGAATACTGTAGTTTTACAGGGAAGTTGGATATCTTGTGTATGGTCTCTCTTAATTACCATGATAGGGTGTTTCTTTTCTATCATAGTATAAGTGAACTTGTCTGAATTGCTTTCATTATGTTGTATCTAGGCCGTTTTAAATGTCCATGTTAGGTGAATTTTTATCTAACATGGATAATTGCATTTGAGCATTGGTGAACTTTAAATATCCATGTTAGTTTTATAATTTTTAGAAAATCTCTTTTCTAACAGGGATATTATTTGGATTAAGTCAATTCCTTTTCTAACCATGATAGATCTTATTTGCAATTTGAACCTTCTTTTTCCTATCATGGTTAAATTGTTGAATCTATAAAATATATATATATATATATATGTAAATATTATGGAAAACCCTTTTCTAACTATGTTAGCCATTTTTATATGTTATTTTTCTTTTCTAACATAGTTAGTATTTAACAAATGATTTGATGTGACTTTAAGGGATTTTAAAGGATATTTAGATAATAAATGTCATACGAAAAATGTTATTATCCATGTTAGGATCTTGGTTTTACTGAAATTCTTTTCTAACATGGATTACCTGTTTATAAGACTAAGCTCTTTTCTAACTACGATTTGTTTATTCTTATTTTGGAATGTTCTTTTCTATGTAGTTAAACCGTAGTAATTTCTTTAATGGTAACCTCTATCGAAATTCTTTTTCTAACTATGTTAGTTATTTTACTAAGCAAGTTTCTTTTCTAACATAGTTAGCGTTTATATTATGAGCTAAGTTGATTAAGTGTACTTAAAAAGTGTAATTTAGGAAGTTATCGTTACAACCTGGATCCCTCTTAATCTTCTTAGGAACTCGTTTTTTCTCTCTCAGATGTGACCAAATACACGAGAATTCCAATCCAACAAGTGCGGTTCCAGCTTTTCTAGTTCTGAACATGCATTATTTTGATTGGACTAGATGTTGGAAACAAACTTCTTGAACTCCTGATGTCTCAACCACGCCGCTTCAAACTGGAATGGCCGGTTGCCAAAATTATTTTTCCGGTTAAACAATTGGATCATAAGGGGATGGTGATCAGATTGAACTCTTGGGCCCACTTTAATTGTAGCTTCATTGAATTTATTACGCCAAGCAAGGTTGCACAATCCACGATCTAGCCGTTTGAAGAGTCTAGATGCAAATTGGGTCAGTGGACCTCTCCATGTGAACTTTGGGCCCTCAGCCCCTAAGTTAATCAACTGGCAATTTTGGATATTCTCGCTAAATCTCTGGCATTTTTTCTCATTTGTCATAGCTCCACCTCTTTGCTCATCTCCATTTTTGATATCATTGAAATCTCCTGCAAGCATCCATGGCATGGTGTTGAACTTTGTATTTCATTCAGGGCCTCCCACATGGTTTTTCTTTCAGCTTCTCTAGGACTTCCATAAATTGCAGAAAATACCCAAGGGTTTCTGCCAAGACCCGTAATAATACAATGAATGAATTGATGATGTTTTTCAATAACATTAATTTTAATCCAATCATCAACCCATAGAATCCAAATTCCTCCTGACATACCTCTAGCTTCTTCAATTATTTGGTGACGGAACCCAAGTCTTTTAATTACTTTTTGAGCAGACTCTCCACTATATCTTGTTTCCAAAAGCACCACAATGTTTGGTTTAGCACTACGCTTTAATTCTTTTAATGCTAGCCCGAAAGACTTTCCGGCTGCTCCTCTCACATTCCAGACTATTATCATAGATAATATAATAATTTTGGAATAAATACATCAAAGTACCTACTGATCATTGCTCAGCTGAACAATAAATCCTGGCGTCTCTGGAACAATCTTTACTGTCTCCATTTTCATGTTTTGGTCCATCAAAAGCTTAATTGCTGATAGGCCTACATAATTCGGCGGGTCAAATATATCTGGTGGCTTTTCCTCCTCAAGACCCATTTCCTCATCCACTGGGCTTTCTGGAGGCTTTGAAGCTGAATGGCGTTCAGTGGTTCCCTTTAATGGGCCTAGAGATGGCCCAATATGGTAGCTTCCCTCATCTCTTTTTTTACTTTTTTCTAAAAGCTTGTCTACGTTTTTGTCTCCCTCTGGTACTTTTTTCCCATGTGACCCCTGGCCCACATTCTTCCCATCTACTCCCTCCTTATTCCTAGTCACCTCACAACTCTCACCATTCCCCACATATTTCTCCTTACCCTCTCTCTTGTTTTGACCCCATAACCCCAACATCCACCATATGATTTGACTTGTCCTTTTCTCCTTTCTTCTCTCCCTTTTGCCCATTTTTCGACGCCACCTTGCCTTCCCCATCCCCTTCTACTATTTTTTTTATTTGACTTGTACTTGCCCATTTTTCTTAGTCTCTTTTGTGTTAAACATGTTCGATATCTCTTGAAGGGGATTTCTTTTATCTTCCCTAATCTTGTCCGTACTAAAATTAACGTCTTCAATCTCCAAGGCTGCAAACCTTGACATGTTTGCTTTCTTCTCTCCTCTGCTACTTTTGCCCATCACATCAACTTTCTTGGCATCTTTTGGGGATTGACGGTGACCCTTTCTCATATCTTGGACCACCATCCAACCTCCATAGATTCTGGCCTCCTTCTCCGACTCCGATAGAGTATTTTTTCCGGTTGAACCCTGTGCTGTCACCTTATGGTTACTCTGTTCTTTCTTATTCCCATCATTTCCTCTCTTTAGTGGGCATTGCTCCTGAGCATGGCCGAATTTTCCACACGAAAAACAGATTAAATGGAGCCCTTCGTATTCTATTTTCAGTTGGTTCCCGTCTACTGAATATGATGTAAGAGTGGGGCATTAAGATCAACTTCTACACACATTCTGGCAGACATAGTTCTAGCTCTATGCAACGTCATTTCATCCACTTTGATGGCTTTGGCTATCTTATTTCCCAGATAGTAGAAGAATTTCTTGTCGTAATAATCCCCCGGGAGTCTCACCCAAATAGCAACCCTTCGAATAGCTTCGTTCCATGGGTTAAAGTTGCGTTTCCATGTCTGCACTGTGAGATAATGATCATATAAGAGCCATGGCCCCCCTTCCAGTCCAAAGTAATAGTCTTCCATGCTTTGGAATGAAGCAATAAAAAATCCATTTCCAATCTCTGAGAGATCGATTGTGCCAGACTTTGCCCACATGCGAATTAGTTTTCTTCTCAGTTGCATGTATCCTACTGACCCTCCTAATAGTTTAATGATGAGAGACTTATTCCATTTCCTCCTTAGTCTCCTTTTTTCTTCCTTAGAGAATTCTATGTTCGGTCCTAGGAGGGTGTCAGTAATAACAATCCCGTTCTTCATCTCGTCCTCATTGTTACACAAGAGGGAACCATCCCATACTTCGCTTATTATCTCTCCAGCATTATTTTCGTGTTGGGATTTCGGCTTGAGGATCTCACTATAGGACAAAGTTGCAGATTTCATTGGGGGAGGTGGTTGGGCAGGTTCTTTCTCCATCCATTCTTCCTCCCTAGGCTTTAGGGTAATCAGATCCGAAAATTCCCCTGTTTTCTTGGATGATTTCTCCTTCATAACTTCATCTTGTCCTTTTTCCTTGCTATCTCCATTTTTCTCATTTTCATCTGCCATCTTGGCTAGTAGGCTCCCGTCTACCCTAAACTCATTTGTGCTTGGAATGGAGTTGGTACCTTCATCAGCATTTTCCTTCTCATCCTTCGGACGGTCAGGAGGATGCCTCCTATAAATACCCTCACTCGGAATCAACGGAGATCGCTCTCTTACCCTCTCATTGCTCCTTTCTCTTTCTCTTCCTCTCATCGCTTTCGCTCACACTTATTTTCCTAGCAGATAAAATAGGGTATTTGAAACGTTTTAGAAACATCATTTTCTATCATGGATAACGATTTTCAATTATCATCTTATTTTTTAATAACTATAATAAATCGTTTCTTATCATAGTTAGATTTTGAAAATGACTAATCTTTTTTTTAACTACGATAGCCTCTGGTGATTTAGCTTTTTTTTCTATCGTGGTTAAGGCTTAACTATTCGGCTAAGCTCTTGAATAACTATGATAGTATCTTTTCTATCAATGTTAGTTTTCCAATAATAGTTGAACTCTTTTTTAATTATAATAAATCTATTATTTTGAGCGGTTTCATTTTCTATCACAGTCAGCCCCATAGTCGGAGCTGAAAATTGGATTTATAAGTGATTAGTGAGGAGGATTTTACATTGGGGGGGCTGGTTCAAAAAATAAATGGGGAAGTAAGGGGGTGCCAGCTTTGGAGGCTTGGTTGCTTACCACCAAACCACAAGCTTCTTTAGTGTGTGTGTGTGTGTGTGTGTATGATGCAAAAATAATATTTGTATAATTTCTCATTCTTTTTCAATATTTTTCCAACTCCGTATAATGTTTTACCAGCATGTATTTTTTCATTTATGCACTTCCTTAACTTTATATCAACTTCGTCTTTTGTGTTACCAATTTTGAATAATGTTTTGTCAACTTAGGATAATATTTTACCAACATGTGTTTTTCTATTTACCCATTTCCTTAACTTTACCAACATCTTCTTGTGTGTACCACATAAGACGAAGTTGATAAAACACATGTTGGTAAAACATTTTATCAAGTTGGTAAAACATTATTTGAATTTGGTAACACACAAGATGAAGTTAATATAAAGTTAAGGAAGTTGGTAAATGAAAAAAAACATGTTGGCAAAACTTTATACGAAGTTGATAAAACATTATATGAAGTTGAAAAAATGTTGAGAAAGAATGGGAAATTATACAAATTTTATTTTTGTATCATATATACTAAGGAGACTTGTGGTTTGATGCCTCCAAAGCCAAGGGGGTGGGGCCATTTATATTTTGAACCAACCCCTCCCCCCATGTTTAATAAAAAATAGAAATACCCAAGACCCACCAACTGGAGCTCTGAGGTCGGTGGACGCCAAAGCAGCCGTTGGCCGGGGGTATGGGTCCTTTTCTATTTTAGAAAAGTAAATTTATTCAGAGGCATTTTAGTCATTTCTATTAAATTTGTAAAGAATAGTTAGGTCAATGACATGTTACTTTCCTTTCTTAATTTTGTTGCAATCAACTATCTTTTACATATTTCGAGAGTCATTTTCTAGATTTTTCCCAATAAATAACTTCAAGTAATTATTTTCCTATCATGTACTCATCTGGTCCTATTTATAGGGCAGAGAGAGAAGGTTTTATTTGGTCATATATATAAGTCACCTCATTAAATATTTAGTGTGCATGTACAAGTTTACCCTTCATTTATTATGTGTTGACTTTATTTTAATGTGGTACAGTGGATATTAAATATGGGTAAAGTTGTAAATTTATTAGATTTTAGTGGAAAGTTAATGAGTTTTAAGGCTTTCCTTGGTCTGTGTGAAATGTGCTGGAAGTGCCTTATAAATAGGACCAGATGAGTAATTTTTATCAGTAGTGGGAGGAATGTGTAAAGAGTAAATTGTAAAGCTCTCACTCTTTTTAAGTAATACTCCCTCCGTCCCAAAATATAGGGTCTTTTCAATCAAATTGCAGTTTCCTAAAATAATAAGTTAAAGTTAGTTAAAAACAATAAATGTGTAGGAAATATACATTTCTTTTTCTAAAAGTGCCCTTATTTATGAATGAGTAAGAGATAGGATAATTATAAAAAGAAGATGAAAAATAATGTGTGAAGAAATTAAAGCATGGATAAAATGGTGAAAAACGCGTTTACACTCAAAGGGTTAAAGAGTAATGTTGCCAATATACTGTTGTCGAGGTTGCAGATAACACAATTGATAATAAAAATAGTTAGTATCACCAATTGATCCTTTAACTTGGGGCAGATTGATCAACATCGTTGAAAATCACCAAATATCCATTATAATTTTAAGTGAGACCCACAATTTTTTATCGAACAAAAACAACGGCGGTTATATATATACATATGTACATATCAAAATCTCAATATGTAAAAATGGCCTTAAAGAGCCTTCTAAAGTTATAAAGATAACAAAAGTCAAAAGGGAGTCACGGACCACTATTGGCACTGGCAGCATGAGGATGACGTATATATATTAATATTATATGTGTTCATAAGTTGATTGGATCTTCTGCTCTTCTCTTCCTTCTACTTCGCCCGATCCAACACCAATCCATGTCGACCGTATCTCGCCTCGTGGCAGTCATCGGCGCCGGCGCCGGCGGACTTGCTGCCGCCCGTGAGCTCCGGCGAGAAGGCCATAAAGTTGTCGTCTTTGAGCAAGGTGATCAGGTAGGAGGCACATGGGTATACAACCCGAATGTAGAATCCGACCCGCTTGGGACGAATCCGGATCGAACCGTGGTCCAATCCAGCCTCTACCAATCGCTCCGTACAAATCTCCCGAGGGAAGTCATGGGATTTCGAGATTACCCTTTTGTTAAACGAGATGGTAAAGGTAGAGATGGGAGGAGATTTCCGGGTCATAGAGAGGTTTTGATGTATTTGCAAGACTTTGCTTCTGCTTTTGGAATCGATGATTTGGTGAGGTTTGAGACGGAGGTTGTATCTGCGAGATTGGCAGATGGTGGTGGGAAATGGAGGGTAACATCACAAGGAAGAAGAAGTGGGGTTGGTGTGGATGAAATTTACGATGCTTTGGTTGTTTGCAATGGCCATTTCACTCTGCCTCGTCTAGCTGATATTCCAGGTAACTTTTTTTGTAATTTCTTGTTTGACTAATTTCACACATTAAACAAACAGCTCATATCCGATTCATTTTTTTTTTTTTTGTAAATATGGATGTTTTCATTGTGGCAAATGTGTTGCATTCAGGCATAAAAGTGTGGCCGGGGAAGCAGATGCATAGCCATAATTATCGTACACCTGAGTCCTTTCAAGATCAAGTATGTGTCAAGTTCCTTTTTTTTTTTTTTTTTTTTTCGTATTCCATAAGTTGTTGTTGAGTATCTGATATTTAAGCTTTGTTGTCGTCTTTTACCTGTCATGTTTGTTGGCGTTATCATCGTTTTCGGTAAGCTAGGCTTCTCCATATAGTTGAATGCAAGCATCACAAGCGTATGGTTGTATGTTCCTGTGTTGGTTTATGGACATGCCTTGTCACCCTTAATTTTAAACTTAATTGAAGAGTAACTGGAAATGTGCTCAATAGGGAGGAGGGAGTTATAATTGGAGATCTATTCAGTATTCTTGCGTATAAATAACAAGATTACAACACCCCATATCTCCTTGTGTTTCTGGCGACAGCTCCGCTCTTGCCAATTTTTAATTTAGTGAATAGTAAAGAATTTCTAAGAATAAAAGGGGTACAGTCAAGGGAAAACCCAGACGAGAATGATTAGACTTAAGTTGACAATGTGGTAGGAGTGTGGGACAGCTTCGTGAGAGCTTGTTCTAGCAGCTTCACAATTGTTAGTTCCCCCAAACAACTTAATGACAAGATCGCAATACCTCAAACTTCAAACCTATTAACAACAACATATGTGTCCAAATGCCATGCACCACCAATAAATATGATAATTTGGACTTGCAGAGTGGAGTCTTTAGAGGGAGAGGGAGAGGGAGAGAGCTTGATACAATGAAACGTGACCACCTTTAGATATTGTTAGCCATGGAAGAAACGCAAACAAAGAAAGCCGAAATTGCAGTGGAGATTTTTACCCTTTCAATGATAAATGATGAGAGGTTGAGAGAGGGAAGGAGCAGAGAGCGCATGAAACAACTCTTAATTACAGCACCCATATTAATTGAAAGACTCCTTTCACTTTTATGATTTAGATCAGCCTTACTGTTCTGTCTCTTTTTCTGCTTGGGTCTACCTCTGCTTTTTAGCTATTGCATTTCACCCCATCCCAATGCGTTAGATTCCACAGCAATCCCACAACTCAACAGTATTTTTGTCTTCAAACCCTTCATTAATATTGCAGCTCTCTCCTTTACCTGATTTTAGACCTCTACAGTGACCATTGACACACCACTTGATTACTGTGGGGCCAAAATGATGCAGCTATGGTCAGTGTGTCTGTGAGACTAAAAATACAACTACTACCAAATACTCCTAACCGGCCTAACCCGGTCACATGGGTGCAGCATTGATCGGTGGTTCTAGTATATGAGAGATAAAGTAAGAAGTGGGCAAAATCCATCATAATAGAGGACAAAAAGTGGGGTAGGAGAAGATTATTGCTACTTCTTGTCCTTAGTATAAGGGCTGGTTTGGGGGTTCGATGGTCGAATGTTCATTTTTTAACTTTAATTTAAGAATGAAAATTTATTCGGATTATTTGATGGGCCACTTCACAAAAAGAGCATGACTATAGTGTTCCCAATCCCAATGGATTGCCAGTGTATGAGTTTATAAAATTCTGATTTGGAGGACTGTATGTAATTTATCTCAAATATAATAGCAGGAGAGATCTAAAAGAAAATCAACTTAAGCTTCTTCCTGCATGGAGCTCAAATATTCCAAGAAAGAAGCAGTAGGAACCATGATTTTGCTGTTAACTTGATATCGTAATATCTGATTTAGTTTTCCCATTACTCTTTGGATAGGTTGTGATTGTGATAGGTAATGCCTCTAGTGGTTTCGACATCTCAATAGAAATTTCTGGAGTTGCTAAAGAAGTCCATGTTGCTGCTAGGTCTGTTGCAGATGATAAACTTGGAAAGATGCCTGGGTTTGACAATATGTGGCTACATTCTATGGTAAAACCTATCATCTATGGTGAGAATTGGATGGCGATCACAAGGATCAGTCAATGTTTTGGTGAATGATGCTTTTATAATGGTTGATCAATATGTGTTGAACAATGCAGATTGAAAGTGTCCACGAAGATGGAAGAGTGGTTTTCAAAGATGGAAATGCAGTTTATGCGGATGTCATTCTACACTGTACCGGGTAATTTCTGACATTTTTCCATTAGTTCAATCAAGTTCTGTTGAAGATATATTAATTATGCAGCATGACGTTCAATTAAAATACCAAAGTTTGGGCTGGCTGCTTGTTCCTCATACAGGTACAAGTATGATTTCCCTTTCCTTGAAACCAATGGTGCTGTGACAGTTGAAGATAACTGTGTGGAACCACTCTACAAACATGTTTTCCCTCCAGCATTGGCCCCATGGCTTTCATTTGTGGGAATACCATGGAAGGTCTGCCTCCATCTTTCTTTCTTTCTATTTTTAATGAGACCAAAATGTCATGTCTTAAGGAGTCCACAAATTTGGTGGCAGATCGTCCCCTTCCCAATGTGCGAACTGCAGAGCAAGTGGATAGCTGGAATATTATCAGATCGCATTTCATTGCCTTCTAAAGAGGAAATGATGGAAGATGTGAAGGCATTATACTCTTCTCTGGAAACCTCAGGCACGCCGAAGCGTTACGCTCATTTCCTAGGCAAGGGTCAGGTATGTCTCCAACTAATTTCAATGTGTTCAGCTTTCTGATGATGTTCTAAAATAACAAATATGTTGTGTTTGGTTGGTTGGGATGTGAAACAGCAATGGGACTACGATAACTGGATTGCAGCTCAGTGTGGGATTCCTCCTGTGGAAGAATGGAGAGTGAAGATGTATATAGCCACATCTAAGATCAGGGCCCTCCAACCTATGGCTTACCGCGACCACTGGGAAGATGATGACTTGGTTTTGCAGGCTCAACAAGATTTTAGTCAGTATCTCTAGTCCTGATCTGTTCATGATGATCCTGCGTAATAAAACAATAATGACTAAACAGGAATTGGGGATAAAATAATGGAGCCATGAACGTGATATATGTAAAATAGAAAATAATCTATTGAATTTCAGATTGAAATAATTCATCAATTTTTGGAGACTAAAAAACATCTTTTTGTACTGAAAATAATTAGAAGTAAAACTTCACTGTTTGTCCATTGAAAAACATCATAAGGTGAAGTGTTGAACGCCATAAATGTCGAAGCCTTACATTTGGTGAGCACAAATGGATGCTCTGCTATGGATGCTCCGGCAGTTTTCATTCTAAAATAATCGAGCCGCTTGAGAGAAAAATACTCGTTCAATTCTTGATATAAATGTCATATAGATATAGTTTGATCTCTTGATGTTAAAATAAAGAGTGTTTATATAAATATATTTCACTGGATAGGCCCAAGAAATTGATGTGATGTAGTGTATTTTCTTTGCACCAAGGATTTGAACTGTAGTTCTTGTGCATGCCCCTTCAAAACCTTAATTTTAAAAAAATAAATAAACAAAAACTCTTTAAGAACAAAATTGAAAGAACAGAAAACAAAGGTATTAGTCTAATTTGTGCCAGCTTAGTAAACACAGACAGCAGCCGCAATCATTTATTTGAAACCTTTTTTCTTAATAGTCTCTACTTTATCGTACTTAAAACATAGTAAGGGTCTACGGATTAAAGCCTCAGATTAACTTTCTGAAAAGATCTGTTCTCAATTACTTGATGATAGGGAACTGTAAGTTACAATCTGACATTTGGGTTTTTATCCTACTTTAAAATTGGGATAAGGGTCAATTTGACTCCGGAAGTTTTGCCTTAGGATCACTCTGGACCCGGAAGTTTTTTTTGGATCAATTTAACCTCGGAAGTATGAAAAAGGTATCAATGTGGTCCCTCCTTGACGGTACCCCCGGGGTTAAATTGATCCAAAAAAAACTTCCAGGTCCAGAGTGAAAGGCAAAACTTCCGGGGTCAAATTGACCCTTATCCCCTTTAAAATTAGTAGATCATCCTCTCCATCACCCCATGTCTTTAGTCACAATTCTACCTAAAACGAACGCACTAAATACTATAATACCCACATTATTGCTTACTGGCTTGATTCCAAAGGAAGGATATCAGGAGGGAGAGATTCCAGATTCCAGAGCACCATCTGTTGGTGATCGCATTAGCAGAGAGACGTTTGTTTCCCCAGCTTTTCTTCATACGATGTTTCATTTGGGTTTTTGTGGCCTAGGAATAACAACTCTGAAGTTGGTCTACTCCCAATGTCCCAGTGAATATTGGGCTTTTGGGCTCCATTTTCAAGGTCTGAATGAATATCAAAACGTTAACTTGGGCCAAGATAAAATAAACTTAGTTATAGCACCACGGACTCAATATAGTTCCCCCTCGAAGAAAAGCAAAACATGTTTCATTAAGTATAAACCGTGAGTAGGGGTGTTCACGGGATGAGACCGGGACGACCCCGTCCCGTCCCGAAGAAAAGTGTTCGGGACGGGGTTTCCGTCCCGTGTCCCGTCCCGTCCTGAACTTGTCCCGGTCTCAATCGGGACGGGACCGGGACGGGACAAGCCTTGTCCCGAAACTTTTTCCCAATAAAAAAAATTGACCCAAAAATCTTTTTTTTTTGCAGAGCAACACACTTGGTGGGTGATTTTATAGCATAATTAAATCTCCTCCAGTGCCATGAGCACTCCATATTAATACATAATAAACTAAACATAATAATTAGAGCAAAAAAAGTAGCAACAACTACACATTTAAATAGAGTTTAAAAAAAAACTTCAAATGTGATGTGTTACACATAGAGCATAGTGGCAATGGACAAGAAATTTGAGATCAATGAATGGTTGGAACTTAGTTTAGAAGTTAGAGTTATATATTTTTTTAAAAAAATTCATATATACTCACATATGAGACAGATGACACATGTATTTTTTTTTAAAAAAAATATGAATATAATCCCGTCCCGTCCCAAAGCGGTACTCTGTCCCGTCCCGAAATGGCCGGGACGGGACAGAGTTGAACAACCCTAACCGTGAGGGTGACAAAAGCTTTCACAGCATATTTGTGAAATTCATTCATTCGAAATTATATATGATACAACAACAACAACAACAAAGTCTTTATCCCACCAGGATTGAGTCAAATTATATATGATAATTAAAAAAAAAGTTCCGGATTTTATTTTTATGCTATGTCTAAAATTATAAAGATTTGATACAGTGTTGCCATTTTAATAAGGTTGAAGGCATGAATCTTATGGATGAATGAATGAAACAAAGCAGAGTACGAGAGCTGCTTCGAGATCAACCAGTAGAAGGAGGACATGTCTCCAATATTGGTGAGCAACCATCAGTTTCTGTTCTGATACACGTGCAATGGGAATGAATGAGTGGAGAAAATAGTCGATTAGGTCGCAGACAAATCCACACGTCTGATAAAAGAAAATTTCAGCCATGTAAAAAAAGTATGACAAATAGAACTATTAATGACTAATGAACAAGACAAAGTACTAGAAGGCTCCTACCCCCTTGTGTAGAAAGTAGAAACTACTCGTCCCCAAATTCCACTATCAATTATCAGCCATACCACGCTGCATTTATGTTTTCAATTTTACCTTGATATTTACCCCGTATGTATGACAAAAATGATTAAAACTAAAAGCATTGACCACTGTTTTCTTGAGATGTCATGTCCATCGTTATGCCATGTGCATCTCTCCATAATTCATGATGAAGCCAGCAATAGTGGTTCGCAGAATTTGAGAATTCTCATTTCTTAAATCGTTTGCTGGGAATCAGCACATGAACTACATGTGGAAAAATGTGATTTTAAATAATAGTACATTAGATTAATTAAGCTATAATATATATATATATAGTAGTTGATTATTACATTGATGCTGATCATTAAAGCAATAATTAATCTAATTAATCAACCACCGCGTGGATGCCTAATTGCCTGTATTTATCCGTGGACACTAATTAAGCACCCACGTGAAAACAACAAACCAAACGGACGAAAAGGGAACAAGGATTAATAATGCAATACATATGATATAATTAGTTTGAAACAAAAGAAAACAAATTAATTAAACAAAAATCTGCTGTGAGATTCCTTCTATTATGTGGGAGGAAGGGTTAATTATTATAATTTTATTACAGATTAATCACACAAGCATTAGAGATATTCATGCGACCTTGTTTTCCTTCTTATCCATACCCAAGACTGAGACTGAAATAGTGAAATTACAAATAGGACAAAAAGGGACATGGTCCCAGTTTTTGTAAGATAATCCAATCCCTTTCATCCTCGGTTGTCTATGAAAATAATAAAATAATCGAGACCTGAGAGGAAGGGTAATATAAATGGAGCCCCTGTACGATTAATTTTTTATAGTAATAGCAAAGATTCCATTCATGATAATCCATTCATGTAAACAATTAGGTCCATGATTTCACTAATTATTTAGATTAATCAAGCCAAACATTAATGCCTCTAGGTTCTTTTTGTAGGGCTGCATGCATCAATAATGGAAAGGTCGTATAAATCCTATGTACATTACCAAACTAAAGTAAGAAACTCATGTTTATGGGAAAATAGTTTTTCAGGAATAATGCAACAACAGGCTTATATGAAAAGGAGCTTTTATGTATATAGCAATTGTAGGACCAATTTCAATGGGGTTTTCACGAATCTGGGGAACAAAGACAAACAACTAGTGGTGTAACATGTTCATGAATATACTAGAAACAATGATCAATTTGGCAGCATATGGACGGACTGAAGTGAAATTTTTTATTCAAGAATGGTATCGGTGTTTGGCTATAGAAAGGAACAAGAGATTATGAAACAAATGTTTCCACAAAAATAGAAGTGTACATATTAGCGGGACCCCAATCCCACACCTAGCTTGCTAGTTGTTGTGTATGTGTGTGTGCATAAAAGGTGACACTCTTCATGGACCACGTCACCGACTATTTCAAAATGAATGCTCCAAATACATACCTTCATGACATTAAAGTGATCTCACTGGCTTGTAGCCAGCCACACAAGTTGATGTTGTTATAATATGAAGATGTAGACGTGCGATCAATTCTTTTATGGGACGGTGTTCATTCTCCATCCCTCCAAAACATGTCACCTCTCATCAATTATTCATCTTTTCCACTTCACAATCGTAGCTTCATCTTTCTTCAATTCATGCTAGCTGATTTTTTGAGAGTATAACTGCCATTTACAAACCAATAAACTTTAATCTTAATGGAAAGAGATTTAATTGCTTAATTATGGGCTTTCAGTTTTTTGCATGTACGAATATATAAAACATATTTGGGAGAGCTACATTAAGACCGACAATACTCAAATTCCACTCGATTTGAGCATACACAAGTTGCAATATATATAATACTCCATCCAGTTTTAAATATACGATTGATTAATATAATACCCCCTCCGGTTCTAAATATAAGACCTATTTCAGGAGTTGATCTTGGTTCTAAATATAAGACATAATTCTAAATTTTATCAATTTTTCTCAAATTATCCCTATTAATACTCCTCTAATAATAATCAAGTAAGACATTGGAGAGGTAACAATAGAAGATGATTGGGATGTTTTTAAAAAAATTTCATATTAACTACTATGACAATTAACATCTTAATGTAATCAAATTAATTAAATAACTCTTATATTTAGGAATATAGAAATAGTGTTTTCTCTTCCGGTTGCCAGCTGGTACTTGGTGCGGCTATGTATTTGGTGAGCGTAGTAGTTGATATTCATGAAAGTAGCAGCAGCATAGATTTTGACAAAGGTGGGATCAAAAGGTCACATCATAATGAATCCTTAGAGTATACGCAGTCCATGTATGGATTAATGATACCAACAGGACACTCTTTATGTTAATGTGTAATGAGTAATAATATATGCAATTAAAACTAAGGAATCGTGTGCCTCTGCCTTCGTTAATTATGTTTGAACATAGTCAAATTTTGTCGTCCTATGGAAATTCCAATTGCACTCGGATCTCTTTCTATTATATATTCTGGTTGGGGGCGGGGTGTCACAGCAAGAAGTGATGGTTATTAAGGTTGATTATATTTTGGTAGAAAACTAATACATGATAAAGAGTGTTATCGTTGGGACTTGGGAGGTAAATGAAAGTTGAAACCTTGAAATACGAATACGTCGAATCTAATGCTCGTAGCAAATTCATATATTGTAAGGGGGCAATTCCTACTCTTTCAACCATACTGGGCAGTATGTCGATCAGATCGGAGCAGAGGAATTATTTTTTAAATGAAGGTGTCCCATTTTTGTTTGGCATCGCAACAATGTTTAAATCCCAACTCAATGTCCATCGCATCAATCAATCAATCAATCTCTCTCTCTCTATATATATACTCCCTTCCTTTCGGTCCTAATTATAAAATCACTTTGATTTTTTTTGGAGAAATTAAGGATGCAAAATTAATCACTTTAAATTGTCTATATTTATCTTTTTTCCTCAAAACTAATTTATTCTACTTATAAACTAACATATAATCTAATTACATGTGACAAATGTTATAATTTAGTAGTCTTAATTGCTTCCTTAACTTCCACAAAAAAGGTTAAAGTGATCTTATATTTAGGATCGGAGGGAGTATATGCTTGCGCACAAAACTGACTCTACGTCTCTGTTATCGTTATAAAATAAAAGTATAAAGTAAAAAGAAAGAAAGAAAGTTTAACTGGTCCTAAATATAAAATGTTTTTATCTAATTTTGTTAGGAGGAAAAATAAGCTAAATAAGCCAATTATTCATAACATCTATGATATGATTTCTCTATAATATTGATATGCATCATTATATTATATATCGGTTTATAAGTTAGACAATCAGTTTTAAAAAAATCACTTCTAAACTATGTTTTATATTTAGGACATGAGTGAGTAATTTCTTTCATAATTTCAGAAAATAAATCCTCATCAAGTTCATCAAATCGATGTATATATTTGAATATAGGGTGTGCAAAATAGACGTTTATTCATTAATAGGTTTTTTCTTCAAGGATAAGAGCATAAAGAGTGGCCGATCGCCTTAACCAACAATTTGTTAGGTGACAAAGTGTGGATTTTTTTAAAAGAAACAAACAATTGTCATATGTGGATGGAGAATTGGTATATGTATAGATGTCTATAAAGTTCAATAATCCATCTAAAAAAAATGTTCAATAATTCAGCATAATATTCCCTATTAATTGATACTACCTTCTATCCTAATTATAAGAGCCAATTGACTTTTTCTTAGAGAGATTAAGGAAGCAAATTAAACTCAAAAATCTTAATATTTGCGAATTGTAATTAGATTATATGATAATTTATAAGTAAAATAACTTAGTTTTGAGGAAGATATATAAGTTTAAACAATTTAAAGTGATGTATTTTACATCCTTAATTTTTTCAAAAAAAGTCAACTGCCTTTTATAACCGAAAATAATATGAAATCTGTTGTGGATGTATTAGAGGTAGACTAATAAAGGATGGAAAGGTCAGTGCCTTTTTTACCCTTCTTTTGGGGCGTGTCTGCCTTTATGGGTTCAAAAGTTAAACATTATATATAGACCAACAATAATGGCTTTTTAGCAAATTTAATTAGGAGTGGCCAATACGCGAGTGTGTGTATATATTTTAAGAAAACATTATTATATGAATAAGTATGATGGGCCGTTGTTAGTTATATTACAAAGGCATATTTCAAGAGTGCTTCAAGTCAACGTTTAAATTTTAACAAATCAAATCGTGCACGTTTTGAAAGAGGAAGGTGCAAGTATTGAATCCTTTTAGTTTTAGGTTATCATCCAATCAAGCTTCAACTTCCTCACAAACAGCCCTTTGCTCTTTCCTTTTTGTGCCCACTCTGTAACCATTTGACTTTATTATAAAGCGTGCCTCCCTTTCATTCCAATTCATGATCACTCTTTGTTTCTTAAATAACACGTTATATATAATAATCTTTAGTTAGCTTACTTAGTAAAATTTAAAAAAAAAAAGTTAAATAACCTATTTAAAGTATTTACATTTATCTTTTTTTTTAAACTAATTTGTCAAACTCATAAATTAATACATATACTTATATAATGTAACGATGCATATAATATATGTTATGATTAAATATTGATATTTCTAGCTTTATTAATTTCTCTAAATTAGTCCATTATGTCGTATATTATGACTCCTAAAAGTAATATTTCATTCATAATATAAATTATTTGGTGGATCTTTGATATCAATAGAAGAAATCATACATTGAGAGCATGTGGGTGCGGTTATATTACTTATTAGGACTGTTGTTATCTTCTTTATTTGCCGTCTTTACTTTTTTTGTTAATTAATATTTCAACTTCCAAATATATATGTTTTGCAACGGAAAAAAAGTCATAGGTGACAAAATCAAATCTGAGAAAAAGAATGGGTGAATTCAAAATGGGGACGGAGTAATTAAATGAAATTAATAAGATGGCATACATTGCAAACGTTATATTTTCTTTGCCATCAGATGAATGAGTTCTGATAACTTACGTTTCGAATCAAGGAAAATGATGATCATCAATGTCATAATATACGCAATATAATGTCTCATAAGTCGTAACTATATATAACTATCAAGCGAAATCGTGTGAGTTTCTAATTGATTTAAACACGTTTTAAAATTGCGGGGAAAGTATAAAATTATTCGAGTTCAAATTTACAATAGGTAGCGAGTGCTGTAGGAAATATTAGGGTTTAATCCTTCATAATATATGAAAAACTTAAATTTAGTATAAAAAGGAAATTTGGAAAAGAAATAAATTATATATAGGGTATTTTTTGGCAACGAATGTAGTTTTTCATAAAGGAATCGTTTCTTGTGACTGTGAATTTGTGGTGGTCAACTTTGATAAAAGTTTTTAGCGTTATCAAATACTATTGCTATATTGGTTATTTTTAACCGAAGTTGATTATAAATTTAAAGATTGGATCTATAATGAAAAGATTGTTCCTCATTCAATACAGGCGCGGGTCAATTGTTATGGAAAAAAAATCAATGGTTTTAATTTACAAAAGGGTACATATCAAAGAAAAAACGGAAGTGAATCAAAAGTATATATAGGGCTGTGAGGATACCTGAAATGGCATAAAATAGTCACTTTTATATGTTTTATACCCGGTAACCCTTTATTTTGTTTTTTTTAAACACTTTATTACGTATGTATCATATACCACACAAATGATGTACTGCCTTTGTCTATTAAGGGTTAATCGATTTTATTTGGGGAGATAAAAGATATTAAATAAGTTACTATATATTTTTACTATTAATTGATTATTTTTTTAAACTAATTTATATATGACTCATAGACTTATATATAAACCAAATTAATTAGTATTAGTATTTATATATGATCAAGCAACATATTTTAATCTCCTCAAATAAAATAAAGGGTTAAAGGTCAAAAATACATATACGATTTTATTAAAAGTGTTCAGCACCTAGTATTTTTTTAGATCAAAAGTAATTGTGAATTTTTAAATTATGATCAAAAGTCACACTTACAGTTATGGTTCAAAAAAAGGTCTTAGTGCTAGATGAATTTTTTTATAAAATCACGTGTGTATTTTTTACCCTAATTTAACGGTAAGTGTGACTTTTGATCCTAATTTGGAAGTTCAAAGTTATTTTTGATAAAAAAAAACACTTAGCGGTGAACGAACTTTTGACAAAATCATATGTTTTGCCCCTTAATCGTAAAATAAATTCAACCTTAGATAAGGCTAATCCATGTATGTTTTAAACATTGGCAGATGTTTAAAAAAGTTTATGGGCAATGGAATAATCTGAAAAGGTAATTGAATTGAAGGATTAGAATAATACAAGACATTATATTCAAAATACTCATTCCCACCCTCTATTCTATTTAAGGTCCTATTTTCTGAATGGGTTTGCCTTGCTTGATTTATCCAAATAATAAATGCACTTTTACCCTCATTATCTACCTTCATCCATTTTCTTTCATCAAATTTCTCATTGTTACTGTAGCTTTCATTCATTCATAAATAAAATAAGGTGGTTCTTAAATGAAAATACACTAACATAGTATACTACATTACTACATTGTGGGATGGAACTGTGGAAAGTTTGTGAAGGAATTGCAAAAATTGGTGACGACGTTCACCTGCTTCCACGTGTTGCCGCCAACCATTCACCCCACGGTGTATTAAGGTCATTGTGGTAATTTCAATTACGGCTGCCTTGATGCCCACGTCTCTCTAACTCACACATATTCATATACATACCACCTTCCTCTTCCCCTTCTTCTCCCATTTATCTGGTCTCTCTCTGCTTTTAGCCTTCTCGCCTCCTACCCATAGTTCAGGTACGCTTCTCCTTTTTAATCTTCAATTCCTCATCATCTCATTTCCCAATATCTCATCTCTCCTCAATTTACTCTTTTACACCCCCAACCTTTTTTCCCCTTATCATTTAAATCTCATACCCATCTGAATCTTTAGGCCCAACGATTTCAAAGAATGCCTCCTTTTCGTTGATTCGGCCGTAAAACAATTGACATGTGCTCTTGCCCAGATTTGTTCCTGCTCTCTGTCCTCAAAGTTTCTTTCTTTCTTTCTTTCTTGTTAGTTCTATTGATTTTAGATGACTTTTCGATCCCACCCCATACACAACTTACATACGTGTTACGTGTTACGTAATTTGAAAATCACGAACATTATAATCATAATCGCGCACAGTGAAAGCAAAACAAAAGATTTGTTTACTGTGGGGGCCAATTGTACTGAACCATTGATTTGACATCCCTATTTTGTCTGTTTCCTTTATTATTTTAGGGCGAAATTTCTCCATTCAGTATTGACTCTTCCATATTCAACGGCCTTTCAATTCAAGGAAGGACAAAACAAATTAAAACCCTGATTTTATCGCCTGTGCGTTCTTTTCTTTTCGATTCTTGGGTATTATTGACTGTTGATTTTTCGAATAAAATTCAGCTTGTTTCACAGAGGAGGCGGAAGGAAATGAACAATGAATAATAGGGCACCACACCCATTATTTAAACCTACACTCTTTTCACATTTTCTTTCTATAATCACCCCATGTATATAGTTCTCTTGGAAGAGAGAAAAAGATTGACCTTAAACGTTGGAGAGATGGCCTTTTTGATAAACAAATTCGATGGCGACCCTGGCGCAAGTTGTACTCTTTAAAATTAATTTTTTGGCACCTAGTTTTAATTATATCTTTTGTTTTTGTGGTGAGGGTTTTGTTAGGAGTTTAGTTATATGCTTCATGTTGTTAGTTGCAGTGTCATGTCAACTAAGGAAAAAAAATTTCTTTTTAATGATTCGTATATTAATTTATGCTCACTCCAATGAGAAGGGTCGTGCGTTTGGATCTACAAATACAATGGACAGCCTGACAGCTCCTTTTTTTTCATTCTAAGCTTATAGGTAGGTCCCTCCCCAGAAATTCAACTTCACGTACTCATTTAATATTATACAGTGAATTCCACTCTGTTATAAGCCCAAATGCTCCCTTTTTTGGTTTGACTTTGGATTCGTTCCTTCATGACATTGTTCTAGTGTAAGCGTGATAAATGTAATATATATTCTTCATTATTTTTCTGCTGTACAGTGATGGTTAAATAGATTAATCATACCATATGGCTGTGATTGTAGATACAGGTAGTGATGTCCACATAAATGTAATAGTGAAATCTCATCAATAAAATGTACGATCGTCTGGTTATGCAGAAAAACAGATCCCTATGGACGTATCTACAACTTTTCCACCACCATGAAAATATCTGTATGGTCTCGAGAGTTTAATCTGTTCTAAACATTTTGCGTCCCCACTTGACTTTGCCATTTTGCATATTTTCTATTGACTTAGCCTATTCATTTATCAAATATTTTACCCTCATCATGTGCTTATCCTCATCACTCTTCCTAGAAAGGAGAATCAGTGAAAATTAAAAAGAAAAGAATCTTGTTGTTTGTAGTTTATAGCATTAGTACCCACAGCCCAAAAAAGCTAATTTTTTTCTCCATCGCATTTCATTGTTTATGGAGTTAGAGAACTAGAACGCTGGCTACAAATCCTATACTTTCTATTTTTTAATTGTAGCTCCACGTTTGGAGTTGACAATAACGTAAATACCATCTTGGTTCTTCACCCTTTTGGAAAAGATCAGTATAACACAATGAAATATTCCATCTGATTCCCTCTATAGCCCTAAGTTGTACCTGAATTTTGACCAAGGCACAGCATATATTAGGCACGGTATTTAATAATTGAAATCCAAAATTGCCAGACTGGATTGTCACAATAGAATTTGCACATTCTAGTCACCCAGTTACTGTTTAATTACGCACACACCCATTCTACTTAACATGATCCGTGCAATCATAAGTCGCAGTTCCATTGTTTATTGATTTTTTTTTTTTTATTCAACTTTTGCGAGGTGCAGAATCAGTTCATCCTCTCCGTCTATCAGAAGATCCAGTCCAATAATATCATATCCCATAACAAATGCCATATATATGAGAAGGTATTCTCATTAACCTTACTCTGTTCCATCTCTGCTTCACCATGAATAATCCTATTAAAGCGTATTCTTGTGGTTTCAAAAGCCTCAAGGGAAGTTCTTGATGGACTGCTCACCCAGAAGCAGTGACAAGAAAACATTGAAGAGGTGGTTTTTCATAGACAAAAGAGTTGGGTAAACAAGTCAATTAAGCTCTCAAAGTTTGCATAAAGGAAAAGCTTTTAATTATGGAGTTGAAGTCGTCTCATGTGTCACCTGTTCTAACCGAACCTGTTCCTGTGAACAAGTCAAGACTAGGAATCCATTCTAGTGTGTTAAGTTATTCCCAGCAGGATCCAACCCCTGCTTCTCCAGGCAAGTACACAAGAACCAGTTCGAGAAAAAGTGTTGGCAATCTCGATGATGTTCGTTCCAATGGATGGCTAGAAGCCATGAAAGCTTCCTCACCCCCGAGAAAGAAGCTGGTTAAGTGTTCTAATAACACTCAGGTCACTTATTTGGATTCTGATAATGATGACTATCACTCATGGATGGTATTCTTACAATCCCCTGTCCATTGTTTCACTTCTCTACCTAAAAATTGTTAGAGGATTTTAATTTCTTTATCTGACTCATTTGTTTGTTCCAGCTTGATTATCCATCCGCACTGGATGCTTTTGATAAACTTATTGAACGTGCAAAGGATAAGAAGATTGCCATGTTTCTGGATTATGATGGGACTCTTTCCCCAATTGTGGACGATCCAGCTTGTGCCTTTATGTCCGAACCTGTCAGTATATTGTGCTTCTTTCCCTGTCATGTCAACACTATTGGTGGATAAATTGTGTTTTATTTCTGATTTCTTTGATCTTTTGTTTTGTCGGTTGCTCGATATCATCAAACATGGCTTAGATGCGGGCAACGGTGAGAAGTGTGGCAAAGTATTTCCCCACGGCAATCATTAGTGGAAGGAGCCGTGATCAGGTAAGTAAACATGGGCAATGACTGTTTAGATGTTATGAATGGAAGAGAAAATCAGATTTGGTTTGACTTGATTCATGTGGTTTTTTTAAGGTGTGATGTGATGCGTTGTCATGTCAGGTTTATGATTTAGTAAAATTAAAGGAACTGTACTATGCTGGAAGTCATGGGATGGACATCATTGGCCCTGCCTCTGAAACTCTGTTCAGCAACCATCCAAATTGTGTGAAATCTACCGACCAACAGGTAATGATCAGGCATTGAGGATCTCATGCTTTTCCAGCAATCTAAGTAAATGACGAATAATTCACAAGTTGGTTGTTTTGTTATTAATGTGACAGGGGAAGGAAATAACTGTGTTTCAACCCGCAAAAGAATTCCTGCCTATGATCGACGAGGTTGGAAATCCTCTTCATATAGTGTGATATTCAGGCATGCCATTATTTTCTCTGTTTTCCAGACTGACTAATGCTGGTGTTGAATGGGGGGAACGCAGGTTTTTGGAACCCTCGTCGAGATAACTAAAGATATAAAAGGTGCACAGGTTGACAATCACAAGTTTTGCGTCTCTGTACATTATCGTAATGTAGATGAGAATGTAAGCATTATACAGCTCTTGTTTGTTTTTGTGTGTGTGTGTGTGTGTGTGACGTGAAAGTCATGAATTTGGCATTTGATGAATTCTGACATGGCTAATTAACTGACGCAGAATTGGATAACAGTGGGACAACGTGTCCACGACATGTTAAAAAACTACCCACGTTTACGTTCAACACACGGACGTAAGGTATGATCACATCACTTCATGAGTATATGTTGTTCATTATTCCTTTCTTCTGGGTATGGATGAAGTTAGAAATGGTCATGGATATTGGGGGGTGACAGGTTTTAGAGGTGCGTCCGGTGATTGATTGGGACAAAGGAAAAGCAGTTGAGTTTCTACTCGAGTCTCTGGGTAACAACACTTGGCTCTATCTCTATATATGTAATGGTGTTTTATGAAGCAATATAGAAACATGGTTGTTGATGATAATGAAGAAAAAATAATGGTGCAGGGTTAAGTGAGAGGGAGGATGTGATTGCCATATACATAGGGGACGATAAGACAGATGAAGATGCATTTAAGGTGTTGAGGGAGAAGAAGAGAGGATATGGCATTGTGGTGTCTTCGGTCAGGAAAGAGAGCAATGCCTTTTACTCTCTTAAGGACCCTTCTGAGGTCATGAAATTTCTGCAGCTTCTTGTCAACTGGAAGAGGCAACAACAACAAGACGAGAACCACCATAAGCAACAATCTCTATCTCTTGGCATTTGGTTTTGATGTGGCAATCTTCTTCAATCTTTCCGTCACCACCTTCCATTCTTCATTATTTCCTTTAACACCCATATTCTTCATTCTATACTCTTTTTCCTCACAAGCTCCCTTGTGGATATTTATTTTTAAAAAATTTATTATAGATCTCAGCTTTAACTCTTTTTTGGGTACTCTTTTCTTTGCCCCTATTTCCCCAACCATTTTGGTTTGGGCTCGCTCTATGCTCATGCTTTTTTTAAAAAAAACAAAACGTATTCTTAGGCCACACCTTATTGGGAGTTCACTTTCAGACCTGTTTATGGGCTAGGCCCGTAGCCTATGGCTGTTTTGTTAAAACCACAAGAGTCATCTGGACCCAATATTGCAAGTGGATCCGAAGTGAGACCCATGAGATTTTTTATTTTTATTTTATTATTATTATTATCATCATCGTTGGAGAGGAAATATAAGAGGAACAAATAATTATGCATGGTGTCTTGTAATAATAAAATTAAGAGAGGAGCAGTGCCAAATCCAGATTTGAAGTATACTTTCTTCTCTCACAAGTAGGAGGGGAAGATTAACAAAAGAACAAATAAAATATGGAGAAGATGTGCTTCAGATCTGGAATTGGAATTGGAACTCGTATTCTCTTCATTTCATTATTACGACACACCATGCATAATTATTTCCGTTGTGCAGTATGGGTCCTGACTACTCTTTTGGGCTTAGCGCAACGTTCATGCGTACTCGTGAAATTAAAGAGACTTAATAAAATAAAAAAAAGTTTACACATATTTCTTTTGAAATTAAAATTTACGCTTTACGCAAGTTCTCTTTATTGATTACTAATATGCATACTGCTGATCAACTGGAAGAAAGCTGAGGTTATAAATTTTAATTAAAACACATTTGATGAAATTAAATTATTTTGATGTAAATTTCCATTGATAAAATATATCTTAGAATTTTAAAAATGCTTTCAATAAAAATAGAAATGAACTAAAATGTAATGTTGAAAATGAAAGAGCAGACTATCGAGCATTTGGATCATCTGATTATAAGTTATTTCATCTTAATTAGCAGCTTTTACAACTACGATAATTGCTTAAAGGTTGCGATATTCCCAATTATGAACCAACGTTACTTGAAATGGATTGGTGAGTTACATAGTAGCATGAATCTTTGTTCTTAATAAACATATATTAACGTAGTACTTTCTCTGCTCTTAAATGTAAGGACCAGCTGACTTTTCTTTGAAAAAAATTAAGGAAGATAATGAACCACTTAATTATAACGTATTTTGTTTAATATTAGATTATATGTTAGCTTATAAGTCAAATAAACCAATTCAGAGATAAGTTATAAGTCAGATAAACTAGTTCAGAAAAAAGGATCAGACAAATCAATTTATAAGTAACTTATTTAATTTTCTTAGGATTATTCAAAAAATTCAGCTATATCCTGTATTTATAAACAAAGAGAGAATATTTATATTGCAGCGCAATTACGAGAGATTATACAATATGCATGGCTGGCGGTGCCGTACATCTGGATCCATCTGAAATGTGTATCATGAATTTGGTCCGGTTCAATGGATAACAGCTCTATTAATCTTCAAACCAGATGAAATACTCAAAGAATAAATACCGGAGACAAACAATCGGACGTGTGTACAATTTTATCTTTTATGTGTACCTAATTTCTTTTAGCAAATCAAATATATTTTTGTGTTCCATAAAAAAATTCATATAAATTTGTGAATATTGATCAAATACTTATTTTTCTTTATGGAGGCCACACATTTTGCGAGAGAACCCTTTTCAAATTCTGCTTGGGATTAGTTGCATAAAGTGAGGTAGCTCTTGTGTCATGTTTCGATTATAAAAAAAAAAAAAGTTTTATGAACTCACACTATTTTGTGTGGACAAATGTGTGAATGAAATGAAAGGGTTTCATCCAAGGGCAGTACGAATATATGACATTAGTAATCACTTCTTCGGTATCTTATGAGATACTAGTAACTTTTAAATTGATTTCTCCTTTTTAATAAAATCTATTATTTTAGGGTTTTCTTACCATTAAATTCATTTTTACTTATTTTATTATTAATCAATGTATTATTTTTGTCACAACCCAAAATCCGAGTCGTGACCGGTGTGTAGGCTAAAAAAATGTAAGGAGTGGGGTAAGTCTACCACAGATTCAGTGAAGGCACAAATAACAAAATATGCAAAAGGAAGCAAATACGCATGGAGCTTTTCAAAATTTTAATCTTAAGAAGGGAGGAAACTTTTAATTAGAAAATCAACAAAAATGATTTAAATCACCGTAATCAAAGAAATCACCATTCACATCAAATCAATCACTCATATACTTAAGAAATAACAATTACACTATAATATAATCTATATATATGTATACCTCATACGTGGGAAATAACTGTCCTATCGTAATATACTCATACATGGGAATAACAGTCCCATCGTAATATTTATATATGTAGGAAAAGCCATCCCATCGTAATATTCACATACGTGAGAATAACTGTCCCATCGTAAGATCCCTATACCATATAATATATTATATAATATCCCTATACTACACACGAATTCACACACACATATAGTATATTAAGATTCAACAAAGTACAAACGAATTCCTCAGACATCTTCCTCCAAAATAAATAAATTAATCACCCACAACTTTGGGTTGAAGTTTTAAAAAGAATTTAAAACTCACGATAAAAGGAAACGCCATTTGAAATAAGGAAACAATGAACGAGTCAAAAAAAAGAGCAAAATGAATCACATCGAATCCATAAGAAAAACATCAAATAAGAATTCACAAAATGATCAACATAATTGAGGGGAAAAATTTGACATGATCATATCTATTCGTTCTAATAGAATCAATGAGAGATAAAACAGTTTGAAATTTGTTTTCCAATAAAATATTTGGGCTAAAAATACAGTAAAAGTGAAAAAATGAAAGGTATCATCTTACTGTCTATATCCTCACCTGATAGGACCAATAGTATAGATCATTTTTAACCACACTAGGACTGACCTATATATTAAAAAGTTTCCATGAGTATTACAATTGCGATGAGTTTCATTTTGTGAATCAAATTCCTCAGGTTTGGAAGCAATTCTCCAAGAAAAGATAGTAGATATCCCCATTTTAACTATACTAAGATTGAGCAACTTGCATACTCCTCATGAGTAACACCTTATGTACTTATGTATTTAGATTGTGGATGGCGAAGAACAAGAGAAGCATAGAAGTATGCACAATCTTATATCCAAAATTGGTCAAAAGCTTTATGAGTGGCATCATGGGTATGAATCAAAGGATTGAATTGTTCTTTTTTTTTTTTAAGAGTGCCACCGCTAGGAGAGTATTATAAGAGTAGAGATATGAATAAGAGAGTTGTAAATATTTCAATAAGATCTCCTTCTTGTTAAAACATTAATAAATTTAAAAATAAGTTAGGTAGATATTGAAGAAAAGATTTATGATTTACTGTTTCCCCAAAAGTTTAAATGTAACTTTATCATTATACTTGTGAAAAAAAATACAAATTAAATGAACGATGCAGAATATTCCAAAATGTCTCTTTGGTAGCTCCATTACTCATACTTATCAAATACTTCCTCCGTTCTTAATTATAAGAGCCAATTGACTTTTTTAAAAAAATTAAGGATGCAAAATACACCACTTTAAATTGTTTATATTTGTCTTTTTTCCTCAAAACTAAGTTATTTTACTTATAAACTATCATATAATCTAATTACATGTCACATATATTAAGATTTATGTTTTTAATTTGCTTCCTTAATCTCCCCAAAAAAAGTCAACTGGCTCTTATAATTAGAACCAAAGGTAGTATATCAAATATGACCTGCAAACCTATCTTAACTTATTTGGATTTTTTTAAAACAAAAATAATAATTCTTTTTTTTATATATAAAAGAAATCAATAACATCTATACTATAATACATGAAATAAACAAAGAAAAATCACATAAAGGAACTAAACGAAAACCATGTGGCATATCCAAAGAACGTTTGGCCAAAATATCAGCTTCCATGTTGTGCTCTCTATGAACGTGTTGAATATCAACCATCCAGTCCCTCTTCAGCATATAATGATTTTCAATGATTAAATTCCAGTTTTCATGAATATCATTATTGCCATCCTTGAGTAGCTTAATTACCTCTGAAGAATCAGTTCTCAAGCAAACCTTTTTATGATTCTCATCCCATGCTTTTCTAAGCCCCATAAGGCATGCCCAAAGTTTTGCTATTAACGGGTCCCCATGTTGAATATTAAGCATGAAAGTTTCAATAAGATTACCTTTATGATCTTTGCATATTTTACGTGATTGTGCTGAGGTTAAATCATTGTGGCTTTCAATTGTTAAGCCCAATATGAAATTCAGGTTCTTCAACTGTAATATTTGGCAGTGGTGTTTTATGAATTTTAATGAACAGGTGGGAGAGTGTGAAGGACATTGGAAATAATTTTTTGTCACTATTTGTTGGCTTCTTTGGAATCGATGCAACGAAAGAATTTTTGACAACAAAGATTCACGAATTGATGAAATCTTGTTAAGGGCTAGGGCTATATTGTCTAGCTTTAATGCAGCCAAAAATCAGATGAGCCAAGCCAAATTAAAAGGAACTAGCAAATCTCATATGATGCAATCTCAACTGGGGATGGAAAAAGATGGGTAATTGTTAATGTGGATGGAGCGTATTCTCACAAGGATGGAAAAGCGGGTTGTGGAGATCCAAACTAACTAATTAAATATATATCAACAAAGATATCCAAAATAAATTTTAATTTTTAATCGCTTTAAGAGTTTGTTGGGATATTAGATATGAGCTAAATAAATATCTTTATGATTTCAAGATTTTCTTTTAAACAAATGCTGCCCCTTTTTCTTAAAAAATTAATTAACTTTTAATTAAAATATTTTTTTTGGGTCGTTACAATTTTCTCTTATTAACTTTTTATTAGATATATCTCAATATTTTTCACTAATACATTTATATTTTTTAACTATTTTTAATAATTTTTCTATATTTATTGGGATATCGATCTTGCAATAATAAAGGCAGGGTGTGGGAAATTGGATTATTGTGTTTGATTTTGATTGGACATAATATGTTAAGGAGAGGAGCATAGGGGCTTGGCGGATTTATCTTACAAAGAAATTCTTGCGTGAAACAATAATGTTACATCATCTATTATCTGTTCAATCAGAATATGTCAAATTATGTAGGGAGAATTGCACATAGGTCCTAAGTAAGAGAGTTAATTTTAGACAGGTCCATTGACAACTTCTTTATTTATTAATCAAAGCTATTGCAGTTGTTAATAGTTGTTATTAATAACTCCTTGGGACCTCTCTGAAATTAATTCTCTTACTTAGGACGTATGTGTAATTGTCTTAATTATATAATTTAAAACAAAATAAAGCATTAATTGTAGATATGAGAGGGCAATTTCACGGGAAAAAATGGTGAGACTAATTTATTAGATATCATGTCAGCTTTCAGGTAGATAAATGACATGGTTTTGTATATTTTAATCACGCATAACATAAAGAATTTCTTCAAAGGGAAGAAGCAATACTATGCCACGCAGGCATTACAAACACATTCATGTGAGCTATTGACATATTCTTGTAGGGACAAGTGTTCGACACCCACATGGGCCACATCTTCCTTCTCACCATCCCTGGAATTTTGACATCAATAATTAATTAACATATCCATCATTGCAGCCATAAGAGCCAATTTTCCGAGTCATGTCATTTATCTTCAATTTGAACCTCACTATAATGTCTGCTTAGGTTAATAACGTGTGTTTTTACGATGCTCCAAGGCAAATGAGTTAAAACAATACGTTCCTTAGGATGGAAATAAACTAAACCTATTTTGTTGTTGATTAGCCTGAATCTGACTTGTAACATATAATAAACATCTTTTTAACCATAAGCCTGGCATGTTCACAGTCTTAACCTGGCCTGAAGTCTATTAAGAGGTCTGACTTATCAAAATAGGCCAACAGGCTAATACCATCAAACAAACCAAAACATGCGTAGGCTTTGAAACAATCTAAAGGTACTTTTTTCTTGTTAATCAAAATATATTTTGTAATGTAAATACAGATGTAATAAAAAATTTTAAAAAAAACATAAGTATGTGGGCTTGTTAAGCCAAATAGGCTTTTTAAGAGGCGTGGATCTAGTCTATTTAACAAAATAGGCTTTTTAATAAGCGTGAGCCTGATACTGATTCCTATAATGTCTTGCATGGATAGGTCAAAAATAGGCCAAGTCTAAACTCTAAAGTATCAAATAGGTCGGCTGACTTATTTCCACCCCTAACACTCTCATAATTAGCATAATAACCATATTATGTGGTCTAAAAATTATTTAAATAAGTTTAAAATAGTAAATTTGTAGAAAATAAATTTTCTTTTGAAGTAAGTTCTTTATGCAGGGTAAATAAGAGAGACAAATATAATAATAATTAGAGTGAGTATGAAAGAGAATATAGTACATGAAAAATATGATCAACAAAATTAGAATCAGTTATAGGTAAAATAGTTTAAATATATTAAACTTTCATATAAAAAGGATGGAAGCAATAAATCTCATACCCCATAAAAAAGGCTGGAGGAGGAAATTTATAAATATTTTAAAAATATTAAGTTAATTATTTGTAAAAAATATGCATTAATTTTTAGACAATATGTCATTATTAATTAGTTATTTGCATTGAAAATTGTTCACTTGAATCTTAATGGAAACATCCTTAATAAGCGGGACTTAGATAAAAACAATTTAAAGTTAGGAGTACATTGAAATGAGGTTTTACCAAAATAATTATATTAACTACTCCCTCCGGTCTTAATTATAAGATCAAGTTAACAAAAAAAGTCAACTTAATCTTATAATTAAGACAGAAGGGAGTATTTTATATTTACGATCAGAGCAAGTATTATATTACCCTGATCTTCATTTCCTATAAAATTTTACGACATTGCTTTAATATAAAAAAAACTACATATGGTTTTCGCGAGTTCATAACGTGAATGTCTTGCATCTACATGACCTAGAATAACTGAATAAGACAATGAAAACAATATATTTGCATGTGCGTATATTCCCTCTACCCTGTGACAAGCGAAAAATAACTGTTTCACATCACACTTATTGAAATTTGTTAAAAGTGATTATTCATTTTAACTGTGTAGCAAATTAATTTTATCTCTGTTAGAGTACGTACCATTTGTATAACTGTTTGCTCATTTAATATATATACTCAATATCCGATGCAGTCAAGCCCAACAATTTTTATTATATTTTTAATGAAGGGCAAATAAAAAGGCATGTACAAAATGCATGTGATTAAGGGTAGCTTTTGTTTATATTTGAGACCAAGAAGTATCCTTTAACTTTTGCTTATTTATGAGAATGGAGGGAGTGTATTGTAGAATTTCGCTGAAATTGTGAGTTTTTTTAAGTTTTTGTTAAAAAATTAATTTACAAATAATAAACAAGAAAAGTGTATGCACGCGCGCATATTTTCTTTAATACGGAGCATAGAGCATATGGTGGGTAGGGGATAAAATGGTAAGAACGGAATCATATTCAATACTCATCATAAATATGAGTAATGACCTCTGTCATCTCAATCTTAACCATTCAAAATAATTTTAATGGTCTAGATTTAATATAATTTTTTTAATGTTTTAAATAATTTTTTCATTTTAAGGGATACAAATTATAAAATAAAGATAATACTATAATTGAAATTTTTTCAAAAACTAAATTTATCATTGAAAAAGTTATCAATTAAAAACTTAAAATCTGGATTAACTAAATCAAATTTTAAATGGTATAGATTTCCTCAAAAACACTTTACTCATCATTACCATAAGTATTGAATAGGAACCCATCCGAAGAGCATGTATGTGGACTTTCTTTAAGATGGAGACCATGTAACGAAGGAGTTTTTCACCAAAAAGAAAAACAAGAAAACGAAGGAGTAGTATGGTAAGCTTTTATGTCATTTTAAATCCCCTTGGCAAAAATGACGTTTTAGGATCTCCTCGTGTGCGTGTTATATAAGAGAACTTGAATGGAATGAGTGGGTGAGGTAATTAATAAAATATGAATTTTAATATTTCAGGTATTGAGGCCTATAATCTCTGCTCTAATAACTCCATTTCTCACTTGCCACTTAATCGTTCTTACCCATTTTCATCCTAAATATCAGTCGCCTTATCTCTTGGTCTTAACTCCCAAAATAAACCATACTGAGATATACCATTCTGTTTCTTATTATAAGTTCACCCTAATTACTTCTCACATACCAATGAATGAAAGTTATAGTATTAAATATACCCTTTTTTAAAAAAAAAAAATTCTAACTTTACCCTTATTTAAGAATAGGTTTTAAAATAATATTTTATACATTATAAATCTTCTCTCTCATCTTCCCTATTTTCAACATAAGGGTAAAATAGTCATAGTAGCATTAATTGATCCCAAAGTGGATTTATATTTAGAAACAAAAAAATTGTAGTAGTTTGGATTTATAATAAAGAATAGAGTGATATATTTTGTATTATTTATTTATTTTATTTATGTTCGTGGCATGCAATCAATGTTATTAATAAATGTGCTATTTAAATTTAATGTAGTTCATTTAATAAAACCACGTGATGGTGAAAAGTATATATAGAGAATTTTTTTTATCAATCTAGTTATGCAATTAGCTTTATTTTTTATAACTCTCTTCTGTTATCAATTTGGTCCTTTCTAGCGAGCAATAGCATGGTCAAATTCACAAATATTAAAAACAACAAAGTTTAATTCCCACTGGCTTAGCAGCGAGTTGCAAAATTTTCCTTCACTCATGTTACCATGGTCATTTGCTCATTAATTTTAGGGTTGATACAACTTTTAGTCCTTGAACTTTCGGTCAATTTTGATTTTATTTAGTCCCTAAACTTTAAAATCGGTGATTTTGATCCTTGAACTTTCGATCAATTTTGCTCTTGGTCTCTAAAGTTTAAAATCGGTAGTTCTGGTCCTTGAACTTTTGATCACTTCTGGTTTTGGTCTATGAACTTTCACTTAATTTTGGTTTTGGTCCCTGGACTTTAAAAAAAACTTGAAAATCAGAGACCAATTGTTATAAATGGCACAAAGTTCAATGACCAAAATCACAAATCTAAAGTTCAAGGATCAAGACTAAAATTGACCGAAAGTTCAAGAACTAAAACTACAAATTTTGAAGTTCAAGGACTGAAATCAAAATTGAGTAAAAATTTAAGGACTAAAAGTTGTATTAACCCTTAATTTTATTTATTTTGTCAACAACTTTTTAAAATTTTTGGCATTGAATCGGGCTTATTTAGCGAATTTATAAGATGAGTGGTCCTCATTCTCAATCCACGAGGGAACATAACATTCAATCATTTGCAAAGTAATTATTAATCCATCGAACCACTTGCCCTTTACACGTGGCTTGTTTACCGGAGCAATAAAGAAACGAGTGAGGGCCTCTATTACTTTTTTTTTTTTTTTTGCCATCAGTGAGGGCCTCTATTACAAGTCCCAAATAAACACTTTAGTTTATTCACACACATATATAACACACACACACACACACATATATCCTTGTCATGTTTTGAATTCCGTAAATAAACATTTTTGGGGTGCCAAATTGTGATCCCAAACAAACACTTAGTTTATTTCGCATCCATATCCCCATCACTACCAATATTATTGGTAGAACTTGGATCACATGAAGGCATGTTATTCTTAAAAAAAAATATTACAGTCTTTGATTGTTCTCTAAAGTAAGCAAATTTGTCTAAGAATTTCAAGCGGTAATGTCTTTAACTTCCATTACACCCGAACCTCAAACTAAAATTTTTGTAACAAAAAAAAAATTGTCTAAGGACTACACTATCTAGTCCTATTATAAGGACCTTTGGAATGTTATACACACACACACACATATCACCTCATTATTTATTTCTCATGCACAGCTCTTTTTTATTCATTTACCGGCCTCCACCCCATAAACAAAGATTTAAAAAAAAAAACATACATTTTTATTTATGTACCAGTATTGCCTTTAAGAATCCTATAGTTCACATAATCCAATTACTTTATCTTATATGGTAGGTTTCATATGTATCACGAAAAGATAAGAAAAATAGATGATTTGGCAGGTGAGAATAGCGTTAAACTTCACGTGATTCCCGATACATTCTCATTCGTACGGTTGAAACAGAAGGGAAACAACTATGGATGATATGATGTTATCCTTAATTATGAAATGTCCAAAATGGCCGCACCAAATCATATTTGATTTGCATAAAATCATCATTTTATGTGAAGGGTGATGGTTAATTAAATCGTCACGTAAGTGTATGTTGAGGGATTCATGAGGCATACGTGAGGTGGATCTGACTCCAAAGGCCACAAGGCAGGTGCCATCTGGTGAGGGGGTGACGTTCGTTTTCTTATAAAAATGAAAAATGAGGAAAAAGTGGTGTGATTGTGATTTTGTGATGGTAATACGTGGCGTGCAGATAGGGAAGTTAGAGGGTAGTTCAGTGGGATCATGTGATCGATCTCATCCGTCAAATCGAAGCCCATCGTGAGGCTGAGATTCCAACCCAAGGCCGCTCAGGTGTTTTGTGGTTATTAGTATTACTCTGCCTACTTATCTCCTTCATGAATAATGTGAATATATAGCTAAAAAGCCCCTGTGGTTCCGGCCATCATTGTATGGCTATAATTACTCCACCTATTATCACTTCACACCTGGATACTCACATCACATCCACCAATCTCAACTTCTTGGCTGCCCTCCAAAAAGTTAGTGTACTTGTACGACGCTAAGAAAAGGTCTACCTAAAACTGCATCACAGAATTAAACCCATATAAATTAGTAGCAAAAATAATGAACAACTTTTTCTACTTTCTTACTCGCAGTCTGAGTTATATGGCACATTGAGAGTAACAATAAGTTGAGAACATACAAATGGCTAGATTTGATGTGGTGGGGGGACAAGTGAATATATTCACACGAGTTGGTAAAATATCCAGCACATCAAGGTTAGTGAAGAAGAGGAAGACAATAATAATTTTGTGAAGTTGCACACTGCAGTGACAGGTTGGTTGGAGGTGGAACCTGCTTTTTGACTACTTAAGTATTTGGCTGTAGCCAACATGGTTACATGGGACAGCAAAATTATTGGATGTGTTGTCGTTGACGTATGTAGGTCGGAACTGGGCGGGAGCTCCTTCTGATTCGAGATCACAAATTGTTAAGTCCATACTGGGCCCACATACGCTATCCATTCGAGTCCTTGGATCATGTTCCCCCAAGATCCTGTGTTTAATTAGTTTTTTTTTTCTCCAATCCATGTCAGAATAAATAATCCCTCCACTTGCTAATATAGGAGTTAGTTGAGCAATTATATTTGGTTTTAAAATATAAGACATTAATCCATTTTATTTCTCACATAGTATTTATTAATATTTTTTTATCCAATTTACCTAATTTATAAATTAATGTAAAATATAATAATGAATTTTACAGGAACGAGTGTTTTACACAGATAATGTTACATTTATTATAATTAACTACTTTCGTCATTCCTAAATATAAGACCTATTTAGCTTTTTTAAATTAAGGAAGCGAAATGAGTCACTTAATTATAATGTTTTTTTTTTATATTGTTACATTATATGTTCACTTATAAGTGAATAAACTAATTTAAAGAAAAAATTCAGTTAAATCAATTTATAAATGACTTAATTAGTTTTCTCATAACATTATAAAAAAGTCAATTATGTTCTATATTTAGAAAGAGAGTAATTCATCTCATTTTGTAATCTATACAAACTAGTTTAGGTAGCAATCTCTAGTGTGTGTATGCGAGTAAATACTAAGCATTATTGCAGAGTAAAATTTCAAATGTTACTAATGAATGGCCGCTAAATGGAGCAGAATGAGAATTGACGTGTTAGTTACATGAGACTACAAATTCAAATTTTATAATCCAGGAAAATGTAATCGGAGGGATCTTTCGATTTAAATTCATCTTATGTTTATTTAATGAATAATATTAAATGATGAATGAAGCAAGGGAAATTGGGTACGTATTTGGTATTGGTAATGGTAATGTTGGGTGGGGAGATCATATATTGACAGATGGAAGATGATGAAGTGGAAATAGTAGTAAAGTAAGTGTGATGATTAATTAGGTGAGCAGGGAATGTCAGCAATGAATGGTGGGTTCAATGCACCGTACTTATGGCACATAAATAATAATTAAAGGAAAGGTAAAATAGAGAGTAGAATAGAGAGTAGAGTCCGTTGGTGTTAGAGTTACATATGAGAGGAGGGGGGAGGGGGCACGTGGAGTTTGGAGGAGGGGGCCCACGGGAGCATGTGCAAAAATGAGGGGAGTGGGGACAAGGGGTGATGACCTCAAAACGTAAAAGAAGGAGAAATCATGCACGAAAACAAAATGCCAAATACGTTAACAGTTGCATTCTCCTTCTGAATAATAACAATAATAATAATAATAATAATAATAGAATTGAAGTTATTTGAGGTGGGGCCCACAGAAAGCAGAGCCCCAACAGTTGCATTCTCTGTCTGGCTAACCAACCATGCAATATTTACAAGCGGCCAAATGCCACGCACATCTGACAATTAAAAAAAAAAAAAGAATTTCTAACGGAATTCTGTCGAAAAATTAACTTTTTCTACGGATTTCCGGCAGAAATTTTTTTTTGACGGAATTTCCGTTACCGACGAAATTCCGTCAGTAATTTAATAATATTATTTTATAAATAAATTATTTTTTAATTTATAAATAATATATTAAAATATTATTACCGACGGAATTTCCGTCGGTAATTTTTTTAAATATTTAAAAAATTTAATCCTCCACGTGTCCCTGCCACACACCCCACCACGTGTTCCTCTCTTGTGCAGCCATGTGTCGCTCCCACAAATTGCCTTCAATTTTGTCGTTTGAGAGATTTGAACCCGCAACCTGTTGGGGCGTATCTGATGCCTTAACCAGTTGAGCTACGAACACCTTGTGAAATTATTTGCAAACTATTATAGTTACAATATTTAAACTCCCATTATTATAATTATATTTAATCTTAATATATTATGAAATATTTTATAATTATTAATATATAATTTACATATTAATAATTCTATTATTTTTTATAAATAATTTTTATATTCATATACAATCCATTATATTTAGTATTTTCATTTTATATTATTAAATTATAATTATTTTTCATTTTATTTTATGACATTTTTAAATAATTATTTTATTATATATATTATTAAATTATAATTATTTTTTGTTTTTATTACTAATATTTAATTATTTATTAAAAAATAAAATATTGTTTAATAAAAAATTAAAAATTAAATTTGGTAATAAATATATATCTATATACGTGTATATATATTAATTTTTATTAAATATATTTTATTTATTTATAAAATTTTTTTTAAAATAAATTAATATAATATTTTTTATATATTATTTATAAATTAAAATAACAATTTATTTATAAAATAATAAATAATTAAAGTTACCGACGGAATTTCCGTCGGTAATAATATTTTATTATATTATTTATAAATTAAAATAATAATTTATAAATAAAATAAAATAATTAATTAAATTATCGACGGAAATTCCGCCGGAAATTTCCGTCGGTAATAATTTTTTAATTTTTAATTTAAATTAAAATAATAATTTATAAATAAAATAATATAATTAATTAAATTACCGACGGAATTTCCGTCGTTAATCCGTCGGTAAATTTTCCGACAAAATTTCCGTCGCGTCGGTAAATTCCGTCGGAAATTCATTGTTTTTTTGTTGTGTGACTTGGCTCCTTCACATTATTTCATTTCTTATATTTCTCTCCATTCGCTCTTCTCTTGCCCACATCCCCACCGCCAATTTTATCTAATACATTCATTATAACTGTCATACTCCCTCTTATTACTTCAACTGTTGCTTCTGCTTTTAAATTTATTTCTAAATTTTATCTCTTTTTTTTAAATTGTAATATTCTCTGAACAATGATTAAATAATATAGATGGAGAGAATTAAAAAAAGGTCGCCGGGGTGTTTTAACAAAACCATATCATATTAACTAACCTAATTAACATAATTAATCTTAACAAATTAGTTAAACATAATTTATATTTAAGACTGGATGAAGTAATTTTTATCATAGAGTCAAACTTCTTCATATTTTGCCCCCTAAGTAGAAACTTAATTCACTCTCTCAATATAATTTGATGGCTCTATTATCATGCATACACATTTTTATATTACTGTTAGATAGTTATATTATGCATTTGTTATATTTTTTTTAAAAAAAAAAAGACTGCCAAAACAGAAGACATTCTACTATGATATATAGTTTGTTATAAATTTACGGGTTAAGGGTCAAAAATACACATGTGATTTTGTCAAAAGTTCATCCAATACCAAATATTATTTTTTGAACAAAAAATACACATGACCTTTCAAATTGGAAAAAAAATACATATCTATAGTCAAATTTGTGTAAAAAATACACATATGATTTTGTAAAAAGGTTCTTCCAGCACCAAGCTCTTTTTTTCGGAATATAACTGTAAATGTGACTTTTGATCAAATTTGAAAACTCATGTGTATTTTTGGTCTAAAAAAAAATTTGGTGCTAGATGAACTTTTGACAAAATCATATATGTATATTTTTTACCCTTAACCCTAAATTTTCTATAGGCACATCACATGTATGCTCTCTTTTGGAGGTAATTTTATCGTGGTATTAAATGTCTCCTCCCTCAATAATAATTTGAAAATTGGTTTGTGGCATGGTACTCCCTCCGGTGCTAAATATATATATATAAGACCTAGTTATCTTTTTTGAAAAATTCTAAAAAGTTAGATAAGTCACTTATAAATTGATTTACCTAAATTTTTTTTAAACTAGTTTGTTTGACTTATAAACTAATACATAATCTAATAATTAATATATCACATATGAAATGGTTAACTAACTTATTTTACTTTCTTAATCTCTAAAAAATCAACTAATCAAGTCTTATATTAAGGACTGGTGGAGTAATAGATTTGCCCTTTCACTAGACCCATCCCTATTTGTTGTAGTTATTAAGAAGTCAATCATACACGCATACAGAACATAGCTTATATTTTAAGTTTGATAAACTTAGGGTGTGTTCGGATTAACGATTGGAAAAGTGTCTTATTTTCAATCTGACTTATGTATAAGTCAGACTGTGTAATGAGATTTATGTTTGAATTAGCTGTGAAAAAAATGACTTTTTGATGGAATTTAACTTTTAAAACATGTTTGGAGGATTATCTTGAAAAGTAAGTTGAAGATGAAAATAAAAAAAAGGGTTTGAATTTTATTGAATGAAAGAACTAAATTGAATTTTTGAATTATGATGATTTTGAGTGAAAAATTAAATTTATTTGCAAAAAATGGAAATTTAAATAAATATATTTAATGGATAAAAAGTCATATGAATTAGAAATCATACAAATATAAAGCTTTTTAACTAAATAATAATACAAATATCTAATTGTATCACGAAGTTGGTTCATTTGTGGTGAAGACAAGGAAAAAAGACATAAAAAAGGGCGCAAGCCACACTCTTCGCTGGAGAGAAAAGGAGAAGATTTTCATACCTCTCCTACGGAGAGAAACAGTCGATTGGAGGAACAGAGAATGCACTCAGTGTCGCCGCACGGGAACAAGTCGATCGGAGGAAGAAGAGGGAAGAGACACCACGCCTTTCCGCATGGGAACAATCCAGATGGTCAAGAGGGACTAAACACCGCCACACTGGAGCAAGTCGATCGGAGGAAGAAGAGGGAAGGGAGACTTGTGAGGTGCAGATGAAGGCGTGCGATGAATGAAGAAGAGGGAAGGGAACAAACCACAAGAAGGGCGAACCCTCAATGTCGCTCAAATCGCAGAGGAAAGAGACTTATGAGGTGAATGAAGGGTGTGCGAGATGGCAGAGAGATAAGGGTAGAGATGGCAAGTAACAAATTTAAAATGGGCATTTAATGCAATAACGGTAATAAGCACTTATCATCCCAAAATAAGCTTTTTTTTTTGTTCTTTTACTTATTTTGACTTATAAGCTATAAGTCCAATTAACAATAAGTTAAAACAAAAACACACAAAAACGTATTTCCTATTATAAGTGCTTTTTAAGAAAATAAACACTTATTTTCCCAATTTAAGTTAATCCAAACACACTGTTAACCTACCTTCTGCTGATCAGATAAGCTTATTAAGTGGATTTAAAAATTAGGTATCTACATTTTCCCTTTTAATATATATGTACGGGGTGCGTAAAAAATAGAGTTGGATTATTGAGATCCTGTAATTAATCTGACACGACTTAATTTGAATATAATTTACAAATGTTTATTATTACTGGAGATTATTAATAAAAAGCCAAATAAAAAAATTGCAGCGCACACATATTTTGATGAAATTATTTAAGTTAGCTATTCATAATAAATGGGTGTTGGTTTCCCTAAAATATAATTTGTTCATGTATATTGAAACCACCTCTTGAAACAAAATCTTTTAATATGCGTAATTCACAATGACAATACTTAGTGACAAAAATTATATATTTGGAAGATGAAATAAATCGAGTTGTTATATTTATGACTAAAATAAACTGTTTATCTCTAATTCTTATATCAGGAAGAAAAAAGAGTATTAAGCAAATCATAAACCTCAACCTTTGCTAAACCCCCCCTATCATAGAGATCTCCGGATTATTCTTATTAGCCGACTGGGCGTCATGGTCTTCCAATAATCCAATCAAGCATGATTTTCCATAAATTATTTGAGCCGTCTTATGCGCCTGTTTGTGGACTGTATTATTTTAAAAATTTAACATCTCCATTTAAAATATGACTATTATTGATCCCCCGCTTCAATTCTATTGCTCCACGTTAGCCTAGTTAGGCCCTGCATTATTGATTCTTGTATCATTCCAATGTTTACTTCCTTTTCCCTTCATGCTTAATCTTTCTCCCCACATCTTACTTCGAATCTCAATTCCAATCATTATCAGCCTCCACCACACCTTTTCTTTATCTTCACAGCCTCTTTTTTTTTTTTTTTGGAAATAAATACAGCCTCTTCCTGTTTAGGTCATAAGGAACTCACTAATACTATATATAATTATGATATATTGAGTGGTTAGAAAAATTAGAAAAATTTGCTGGCTAACGGGTTGTTCTGGTTACAAAAATACAACATTACAAGATAATATATTACTATCGCAAAATTTTGATGAGTGTTGGACCATCATTCTTGAAATTTGAAATGTACACAGCTGAATATAAAGTGAACAATTCAATTATTTCAATATAAAACATATAACTGGTCAAGTAATTATTCGTATTGCACGCTTTATCTCATACTCGTTGCAACATAAATAAAATATGTGTATAGTTTGTGATATAGTAAAGCATTATTCTATGTTTTAACATCAATAGATGCCAACCTTTTGGCCTGTGATGATAACTGATTTCTCTATGCATAAATAACTATTCTTTCTTAATATCTATCAACTCGATACTTGTTATACAAGTCGCAAAATAATACGGTTCCATAAATCGCCCCCATTGACTAGGTCATGAATGCCAGTAGGATATTGATGCTCATCAATGTATAAAGGTGATAAAGTTTGAAAAGAGTTTGATAATTAAACACGGTTGCTTTTAAAATTGAAAAAAATATACTTGTCTGATCCATGCGATGTTTCACAAATACGTGGTTAGTTAAAACTTTCAACCGCATCAAAACTTGATTCCGTGTCCATTAGCTGTAGAAGGTAAATATGGCTTAGCATTACGCTGCTAGGTGAATTCATTTTTCAAATTATTTGACAAACTAAATATTCATCAGGTGTTTCCCTCGGCAACTAATGGTTATTATATCGAGATAAATGGATATAAAAAATTTATATAATTCTTTCTTTTGAAATAACTCATCGCAATTTAATTTTTGTATACGGATTATTTTAACTTTAATTTTTTTCGTGAAAATAAACAATGTGAATGAACTTAGGCATTTATGTTATATTTAGCTAATTATTGTTATATGTTTTAAGCTTTTCGTATAATTTATAAGGCTTTATTTTCTAAAAATATTTAAGATTTCTTTCATTGACAAATATACAAAAAAATGTAAAAGTTCTCTCTTAAAATAACGCATCACATAATTCTTGATCATGAGTTATCATAAAATTATTATGTAAAAATAAACCATGTCAAATATCATACGGGATTTACATTATTACTATCTATATTTTCGTAAAGATTTTTAAAAATTTAGATGCATTCATATTTTCCGATGAGTTGAGATGACTCGAATTTATAATCTTTTTTAAGAAAATTTCACCCCTTAAAACAATAAATAAACATAAAATAAGACCATATCATTATCTCATATTACAATCCTCATTAAGTGATGTGAGGAGAGGGAAATGATTCTTTTATGGGTTAAATTTAAACAAATCAGAGTAAGGTCATAAATTCTTGACACGAAACACTGTCTCTAAGACGGATCATGTTATTTTTTTTTTGTTAAATTCTTCACATAAAGAATTACTAACTGATTGATTGGTTGAGGTTGGTTCTCCTCTGATCTATTTTTTTTCACACACACCCTCCTCGAATCGGTTCCCTTTGTTTGTTTTAACAAAACAGGACGAAAGAAATTTAAAGAATCCATGTTCATGTGCAATAATGTATATATTCTGTCTGTGTCATTGTCTTGCATGTTTGATTTGGTTATTCTGGCCATCTAAGGCCGCTCCATCACCGTGGTTCAATGAATTATTTGAAGCATTATTGCACAACATATTAATTTCGAAGATCGCTAATTCGCTATCCTCTCTTATTATCATAAACTACGCTATGACTTGAATCAATCAATTGAAAAAAAAAATGTTTACCTGTTTCGGCCGTTTTATTTAATTTATCAACATATATATGAATTATAAATAGAAAAAATCGAAAAAAAATCCATAATTAAATATTTTTTATTAGAAAAACCTAATTTTTTTTATATACAGAAAGTAGAAAGTACAGCTATTGTGCTTAATTTTTCTTACTGTAAAAACTGATCCAGCTGAAATTTGACTGGCTGGCAAGAAATAAATTTCCACCAACAAAAAAAAGGTCTTTATAGTTTATAGGATGTCAGGAAACAAAAATAGAATCATTATAAAATTGAAAATTACCAAACAGCGAGGACTCAGGAATAATACACAAATCAGCAAAAGCGGGTCCCACGGCAACAATAATTGATTAAACTAACATGCGCTGCCTCCAAAATCCCCAATGGTGAGGAAGAAGAAAATAAAGCTTTAAACTTTCATGTCTTCTTTCACCTCCCTCCTTCCTCTCTGTATATAAACCCCATTCTTCTTCCTCATTCTCATATTTTCCTCCTTCATTCCCTTCTTCACACCTTCCCCATTTTCTCCCATTTTCTTTAGCTGCCGGGGTTTCTGCAAATTTCCTGGCGGCTTAAGTTTCTGAAAAAAAAAAAAGCTCGTAACTTTATTCCATTTTTCTTTGGATTGAATCTTATATTGTACCAAAAAGAAATGGGGAAATCGAGGGATGCTCAGATTCTTCCTTATTCGTACGCTGCTCTTTCGGATGGTCCGAGGTCTGAGGAAAATCCATCGCCAAGGCCTTGGAAGAAGCAGATATTTGGGGTTTTTTGTGGGTTCTTACTTGTGGCTTCCTTTGTGGCATTTCAATGTTATGAGGATTCTTCAACTGTGAATGCTCATTCTCTTGATGATTCCACATTGTCCAAATCTCGACCTGAAATTCCCTCAACGGCCGTACCTTCTTCTTCCTCCACCAAATGGAGGCCTGTTTCCCGTGGTGTATCGGCTGGGGTTTCTGAGAAAAGTAATAATAACAGGTTGTTTGGTTCCTCTGTTCGTGAATCTTTCCCATGGAACAATAGTATGCTCTCATGGCAGAGAACTGCTTTTCATTTCCAGCCTGAGAAGAATTGGATGAACGGTAATTATTCTTGGTCTAATAAATTAATTTGTTTTATTTGCTCTGTTCTTTTTTACATTTAACATATTTGAAAGACAGCCAAGGTTGAATCTGGCATTTTAACTTCCCTGATTCTCCTCGGGAATCATGGGATACAGATTGTTTTTCTTGTCATACGTTTATACACAGTAAGAAAGTTTTACGTGGCTATTATCATTTGTCATCTCTTAATGGAACAGTGATCGAAAGGTTCCTAAAAGGGGTAGAGAAAGAATAAACAAAACGTATCAATGCAATTAATAAACGGTGTATTAAAAAATACAGGATTTAGGAAATAAATAAATTGTTTGATTTAATTTAGTTTTGAATATTCTCGTTTGACATAGGGTCAAATCATTTGAATTGTCCGAATACCAACTGTTCTTCAATTCTTAAGAAATATGTGATTTTTTTTTTATATGTGATTTGACTTTTAGTAATTCGTAATTAACTTTTCTTCTCCTTTTTTATTGGGTCCATGTGGATGATTATTCCACGCTCTTGTGGGAATCTGCTTCGCTTGGTTTCAGATCCCAATGGTAAGAACACCAATAACTTTTCCTTAATTACTATTTCTTTTTAACCATTTAGTTTCTACTATCCGCTTCATAATACAAAGCTATGCAAATTGTATGAGAACGACATATGTTGAGAATAGTTGCTATTCAGTATTATGGCATAGATGAGAACATTTCTTATTGCTGAAAGGAAATTTAGATCATCCAAAATTTGATATGAATAATTCAGATTTAGAAGTTTTAAATGACCCGTTTTCCAAAGATAAATTTAATTTTTTAACAAATTATAGTTATCAGATACTTCCCTAATCCTATTTATAAGGCATTTTTAACATATTTCACACAGACCAAGGAAAACTTTAAACTTCATTAATTATACATTGAAATTCAACAACTTTCCAACTTTACCCCTATTTAATATCCACCACACCACATGAGAAAAAAATCAACACACAATAAATGAAGGGTAAACTTGTACATTCACACACAAAATTTAATGATATGACTTATAAATAGGACTAAATAAAACATTCTCTCTTTACCCTACAAAGAGGACCATAGAAGTAAATTTTATTTTAGATTTTGTATCCATTAAAATAAAACTTTATTAAAAATATTAAAATAAATTAAAATGAGTCTAGACCGTTGAAATAAATCTTAATGGTCCAGATTAAGATAAGAAACACATTTATCATCTTTGTGATGAGTATGGAATGCTTGAACGGAACAGGATCTACAACACATTTCTCATCTTTGTGATGAGTATGTAATGCTTGCATTGAACAGGATTTACAACAAAGTTCAATTAGCGCTGTAAACTCTCAAATGAGCTAATAAAATATTTCATAAAATCCCCTTAGCCAATTACAGACATACCGACATCAGTTTGTTCCTTGAAACAGAATAATAACAAGTTTCCATTTCTATGAGAAAGACAGGCATGAGTTATATATTGATTGACATGTATGTTTGGTGCTAATTGATTTCAGGTCCTATGTACTACAAGGGATGGTATCACTTCTTCTACCAATACAATCCTTTCGGTGCAGTTTGGGGCAACGTTATTGTTTGGGGACATGCAGTGTCCAAAGACCTCATCCACTGGCTTCACTTACCCTTGGCCATGATCAATGATCAGTGGTATGACACAAGGGGTGTGTGGACTGGTTCTGCCACCATCTTACCCGATGGCCAAGTCATCATGTTATACACTGGTTCCACTAACCAATCAGTCCAAGTTCAGAACTTGGCTTATCCTGCTGACCCATCTGACCCTCTCCTTATCAATTGGGTCAAACATCCTGGTAATCCAGTTCTTTTTCCACCACCTGGCATTGGTGCTAAAGACTTTCGTGATCCAACCACTGCTTGGCTTACATCAGAAGGCAAGTGGCGCATCAGTATTGGGTCTAAAGTTAACAAAACTGGCATCTCCTTGGTTTATGACACTAAGGACTTCAAGAATTTTGAGCGTGTAGAGGGAGTAATGAATGCCGTGCCAGGAACTGGCATGTGGGAATGTGTGGACTTTTACCCTGTCTGCACAAAATCTGATAATGGATTAGATACCTCAGTGAATGGGGAAGATGTGAAACATGTGGTTAAAGTTAGCTTGGATGATGATAGGCATGATTACTATGCAATTGGATCTTATAATGAAAAGAACGTTAAGTTTGTAGCAGATGATCCTAAGAATGATGTTGGTATTGGACTTAGATATGATTATGGCATATTCTATGCATCCAAAACTTTTTATGATCAGAGCACCCAGAGAAGAGTCTTGTGGGGTTGGATTGGTGAATCAGACAGCGAAGTTGCTGATATTGCCAAAGGATGGGCTTCCGTTCAGGTACTTATACCACAATACATATTACTCCCTTTGTTCCTAAATATAGAATTTAGTTGATTTTTTTGGAAAATCCTAAAAAGCTAAATAAGTTATTTGTAAATTGATTTGCCTGAATTTTTCTCTAAACTAATTAATTTGATTTATAAATTGATATATAATATAATAATATATAAAATACATTATGATTAATTGGCTCGTTTTGCTTCCTTAATTTCTCCAAAAAAAAGTCAACTAGTTTTCTATTTAGTAACGGAGGAAGTACCTTTTTTTTTGCTATTTTCTTATGCCTCTTTTTAATCATTGTTATATATGGAGCTTCCTTGTGTTTCCCCATCTTATGGATTGTATTTGTACAGAGTATTCCAAGAACCGTGGTGCTAGATAGGAAGACAGGAAGCAACTTACTTCAATGGCCTGTTAAGGAGGTGGAGAATCTAAGATTGAGGAGCAATGAGTTCAAAAATGTGAAGGCTGAGCCAGGGTCTGTGGTGCCATTAAACATAGAAGCAGCCACACAGGTTTGTTTCATGCCCTATCAAACTTGTCATGTGGTATCATTCACTTACTCTGTTTGTAATAAGGCGAATGCATAACCTATATGAAACTGTGTGCATTGAATGAAACAGTTGGACATCGTTGCTGAGTTTGAGATCAGTAAGGAAGCTCTTGAGAAGGCAACTCCCTCCAACTTGTCATACGTCTGCAGCACTAGTGGTGGAGCACAAAAACGAGGTGCTTTGGGACCTTTTGGTCTTTTGGTTCTAGCAGATTCTGACCTTTCTGAATACACTCCAGTATACTTCTATGTCACCAAAGGAAGTGATGGAAATCTCAAGACTTCGTTTTGCTCTGACCAGACCAAGTAATATTTTACTCAAGTTCCACGTTATCTTCCGACTTTGTGAGACAAGGCTGAGAATGAAAACATTATTATATTTAACTCCACTATTTCTTGTTTGTGTAGGTCTTCCGTGGCAAACGATGTCCATAAACATATTTATGGGAGTTTTGTTCCAGTATTGAAGGATGAGAAGTTATTTGTAAGAATACTGGTGAGTGAAGGCTTTTTGTAGTCTTTAACATTGGACATGTTAGGAATTAACTTGAAAGTGAATGTATATATATGGTGGTTGCTTGTAGGCGGACCATTCAATTGTTGAAAGCTTTGCACAAGGAGGAAGGACTGTGGTGACATCTAGGGTGTACCCAACAAGAGCAATCTATGGAGCAGCTCGCTTGTTCTTGTTCAATAATGCCACAGACGCTGCTGTCACTGCCTCAGTCAATGTTTGGCAGATGAATTCTGCGTTCATACGCCCATACCACCCTGACCAGAGCAGTTAAATGTTGCTGTAAAATGTGAGCAAAGATGAGGAGATCACAAATGGAGTTGAGTTCATAGAGGCAATGTTGTATATAGAAAGTATCAGTGATCTCAATTCTATCCAACTTCTTGAGTTTCGAATTCGGATATCGCTGGAAAGTCGTCTGGTCTCACGAAAAAATACAACTCCCTTGGAGTAGGATGATGTTGGATAGTGTTGATATTATTTGTAGGATGAATAAGTTTATCTCTCACCTTGTCCAAATTTTGTTTCCATAATATTGTTTTATTTATTTCCAATCAATTATCTTTTTTAAATTTTTGAATGGTTTGTTTCTTACATCCTTCCAGTAAAACAGATGTAAATGAGCTTCTAACTTTTGGAAGCTTATGAATGATGTGATATCCTCTCAACGACAACAAAGATATATCTTTGAATGATCTGTTCATGTGATGCCACCAATTCCTTCATATACTTTTTTATCCTTCCAATAATTCATATTCAAAATCAAAAAGTACCCACCCATCACATGTGGTTCCAATCTTAACCTAAATGCCAATCTCATAAGCAATTGGGCTTGTTAAGCTATAACTAATTGACATATGTATTAGCTTTCTTGAAACCATTTATCCAAACCATATTTATATTTATATTTTATTTGTCATAGGCGATTCAACCAACATCAATTGGTTTCTATTATTCCCTAACTTAAAGTATGTGATTGAAAAAAAAAAAAAGATAGGACATGTTTGTTCCGCCTTTCTGGAGTTCCTTTTTAACCTTCATAACATGAAAGTTAATTTCTTTTTTTTTTTTTGTTACAATAGGGGCTACGCCCAGTACTACTTTGTTATCCTACGAGGGATACCTTCTCCCTCTCTATCTTCCCTTAGCAAATTTTCTACTACGGAGGCTGAAACCAGATTCTCCTCCTCTCTGCTTGCTTCACACTGATCCTAGCCATTTGATCCGCGCAACTGTTACCTTCTCTGAATATGTGGTTGACTTGAACTTGCCAGTCTCTGTTCAGCAAATTTTCAATTTCAAGTAGCATATTGTTGCAATTATGTACGTTTCTTTTCAGCTTGATGGCATTAACAACAATTTTTGCATCCGATTCCAACATGACCTGTCGAAAACCAAGTTCCCAGCAAATTTCCTGGCCTTCCATGATTGCTCTGACCTCTGTTTCAATTTGTGCCTGACATTGTAGTTTCATGAAGAAACCCCTTATCTATTCTCCACAGTCACCTCTAATTATACCACCACACCCCATCATTCCTTGTTTCGTGAATCTCCCATCCACATTGACCTTACACCAACCATCAGGCGGTGGTACCCATTTGACTAAGATGATTTCCTCCTGGGTATTTTGCAGTTCATCTCCCTTCCATTTCTGTCAATCAATTCTGGTGCATTCTGAGGTATATTGAAGTCCTCCTCATGGATATGATGATTCCTCCACCACCATAGAAACCAACAGCTTGTTGCGAATGTCTCCGCCCAGTCTTGTTCATCACTAAATTGGTTACTCTACATCAGGTTCGTTTTCATCCAGCTTTGTCCATCCATGTTAAAGAAGTGTGTCCAAATGTGCCTTGGTACAAGTTGTCTCCAAACGCTCTTTGAACGAGGGCAATCCCGCAGCGTATGGATTTGACTTTCAGCCTCTAATTGGCATATTTTGCAGGTATTACCTTCGTTGCTCCATTTACTCACCACATTTTGCGTTGCAAGCCTATTGTGGGCTGTCATCCATGTGAACACTTGAATTCGTTCCGGTACTTGTAGTTTCCAAATTATTTTCCATTGATTCTGCCGTTGTCCCTCTCTTACCCCCACTAGTTTCCTGTAGGTACTTGCTTTTGTGAAATTTCCACTACCTGATGGTTTCCACCTTATGTCCTCTTGCTCTCCACTCCTCCTTTCTGGGTGTGTGTTTTCTTTGAATTTATCCCACATCTTTGAAAGTTCCTTCAACAGTTTTGAGTCACCCCTCTTGGCAATTAGTTCGTCCCCTGTATGCCTCTCTCTTCCATACTTCCTATTCAGTACTTGTGTCCATAAATTCTCTGGCTTGGTTTCCATTCTCCATATTAGTTTGAGAAGAAATGCGTCATTCATTTCTTGTAGACTTTTAACTCCTATACCACCTTCTTCTTTCGGCCTGCTTAGTTGTTTCCATGCTACCGCGTGCCTTTTCCTTTCTCCTATCTTCTCTCCCCATATGAATCTCCTCTGCTCTTTCTCGATATTCTTCACAATCCCCCCGGGTAATCTGTCGTGCTGCATGGGGTAATATGTCATGGAACTAGTCACCGATTTCACCAACGTCATTCAGCCTGCAAGAGATAGGCTTGATGCTTCCCAGCCATTTAGTCTTCTCTTAACTCTCTCAAGGACCGTCTCGTACTTGTCTTTTCTTCTTTTTGGGTGCGCAATGTTAGCACCCAAGTATCTTCCTATTTCTGGTACTTGCTTGAATTTGCTCCTGTTGCATATCTCTCTTTGATCTAGCTGCTAGACATTAGGAGAAAAATATATGTAAGTTTTCTCCTTGCTGATCTTGTGCCCCGACATGTCGCCAAAGTCCTGCAAACACTTAAGAATCACATCAATTTGTTTGGTGTTAGCTTCTGTAAAAAGAACTAAATCATCAGCAAACATCATATGGGATATTATGGGTCCTTTATGCCCCGCTCTCATTCCTTTCCATTTTTTCTCTCTCACTCTATCTAGGATCATATGGGTGAGTTTTTCCATTCTGAGTACAAATAGGTACGGTGAGATGGGATCCCCTTGTCTTAGGCCTCTCGTAGTAGCAAAGTCTTCAAGTTTTTCTCCACTCCACAGGATATTAGTATTTGTCGCTTTGACACATCCCATGATTGATGAATCATTTCCTGGGGGCATCCCAATTCTACTAGACATCTTCCATGTATTTCCAGTTGAGTGAACCATCTCATTAACAATAATTATGTTGTCATGTATATTTCGGCCAGGAACAAAACTCACTTGAAAGGGAGAAATCAATTGAGTTAGGATACTCTTTAATCTCTTGACAATGATCTTTGGGAAGCATTTATAAATGACATTGCATAGCAAAATTGGTCTAAATTGACTTACCTTCTCCGGGTTCTCCACTTTTGGAATCAAGGTAATCAAAGTTTGGTTGACCTCCTTTATTTTGGACGGGTCCCTCCACATATCACGTATTGCTTGTATTACTTCCTTTCCCACTATGTCCCAATTTCTTTGGAAGAAGATAGCTAGGTACCCGTCAACCCCCGGCGCTTTTAGCCCTCCTATTGAGAACATGGCTTCTTTAATTTCCTCATCCTTTACATCTTGGTCGATTATTCTCCATTCCTCCTCATCGATTTCCGGCCCTTGTTGCAGTGTTTTGAACCATTTTCTTTGGTTCTTATCCTCATTCAGAAGCTTCTTAAAGAAACCACACACATGTTCCCCCACTGCTTCTTCCCCCTCCACCCACGAATCAGCTTCATCTTTTAGAGAACTAACTTTGTTTCTTCTTCTTCTCACGTTGGTTCTAGCATGGTAAAATTTTGTATTCCTGTCTCCATCATTCAGCCATTTTGCTCTTGATTTCTGGAACCAAAGGATTTCCTCTCTATCAAGTACCTCCTTTAATTCCTCCTTCAATTTTTTATCCAGCTCTTCTAAGTAGGGGTTGTAGTTATCCTAACAGGCTATTTGGATGCCATTTATTCTTCTTATCAGCTCATTGTTTTTCGCTCTTATATGCCCAAAAACGTTGTTGTTTCATTCCACTAGTGTAGGTTCAAGAGCTGTCAGCTCCTCATAGATGGTGCTCATGTGTTCTCCTCTCCAATTGTTCTTTATGAAACTTTTAAAGCCTTGATGTTTCAGCCATGCTGCTTCAAATCTAAAAGGACTGGATGTACACCTTCTTCGGGTCACACTGATCTTTATAAGGAGTGGATGATGATCTGACTGCAATCTCAGTCCTACTTTCACAAAAGCATCACTGAACTCCGTTCTCCATTCCATAGTGCACAACCTGCGATCCAGCTTTTTGTAAATACGATTTGCAAATTGAGTTATTAAGTAAATCTTGGTCCTTCTGAGCCTAAGTCAATAAAATTGCATTTAGAAATATTATCCATGAATTTTTTGCACCTTGCCTCATTGACCATTGCGCTACCTCTTTGCTCTTCAGCTGTCTTTATATCATTAAAGTCACCTGCTAACATCAATGGATCATTTGTTCTTTCAGCAATTTCTCTTAGGGCTTCCCATAAGTCTATTCTCCTTCTTTCCCTTGGACTTCCATATACAGCAGTGAAATACCACGGTCTTCTCCCCAGGCCATCAACATAGCAGTGAATGAATTGATGATTTTGAACTATGACACGAATTTTTATAGATTCCTCATTCCATAAAATCCATATCCCTCCTGACATGCCTCTTGCCTCTTCAATTATCTGCCTCTTGAATCCCCATTTTTTAATTATCCGTTGTGTATTTTGCCCACTGCATCTAGTCTCCAATAATACCACAATCTTAGGTTGAAATCTGTTTCTAATTTCATTGAGAGCAAGCCCGAAATCCTTTCCAGCTGCCCCTCTTACATTCCACACAACTATCATTAATAAATTATTGTTCAAGAAAGTTACCTCTTCCTCCATGGGTCTAGTTTTTATGACCCTCGGTCTCTGGATGCTTGCCACTATTTTCTTTCACTGAATCCATTTCTTGCTGCTGCCTCATGAACTTTTCCACAGCTGAGAGGCCCATTAGTTGACTTAATGGGCCTGGGTCTAGTGGCTTGTCCCCCCTCTATAAGCATTTCATCTCCCTCCCAAACAGGGCTTTGGTGAGTATTACTTATTTTTGGTTCATTAAATTTGTCCTGCTGCATTGTTTCTTCCACTACTTCCACCGTGTCTATTATTTGATTCTCCTTTGGCCCATTAATACTCTCTTTTTGTTGGCCCATTATTTGACTCCTTGCACTTTCAACAATTTCTTCCTCTTTCTTTTTTTGCTGCCTCGTCACCTTGGTCCCCACCATTGTACTATTTGTTTGACTTGTGTTACCTCCTTTTTCATCTCCTTTCTGCACACTTTTAATCTTTCCATCAGAGGCTTCTTTTTGCCTTGTCCCTGCCACTTGTTTTCCTTCTCCTACCCCAGCTTGCTTTAATTTTGATTTGACCTGCGCCCTTTTTTTAATTTCTTTAAAGGAGACTTGGTTCACATTAGATATCTTCATCAAAGGATCTCTAGTTTTCTCTTTCTCGACCTGTCTCTCTTGTTCCTCATCTTCTATCTCTAAAATGGCAAATCTCGATGACTCAATCTGCTTTTCAGTCCTACTTTTTTGACCAACAGCCCCCTTTTTATTGTTTTCTCAATTAACTTTCCTTCTTCCTCTCCTTGGGTCTTGGCCTAGCATCTATTCTCCGTACTTCCCATCTTTTCCGGCCACCTGCAACTCCCCCTTCCCCCCATTTTCGGCAACGTTTGGTCGTCCAGCATTTGAAATTTCAGCCTTTGTGTTTCAGATCTGTTTTGCTAGGCAATGGTGCTCATCATGTCCAAACCTCCCACAGTGGAAGCAGATCATGTGAAGTCCTTCATACTCTATCTTGAGAAGATTTCCGTCCACTGAATAGGAAGGTATCAATGGTGCATTCAAGTCTATTTCAACACACATCCTTGCATACATGGTTCTTGCTCTTGTCAAGGTCATTTCATCCACTTTAATAGCTTTCCCAATTTTATTTCCCAGATTGTACAAATTTTTTAATCATAGTAGTCTCCAGGAAAACTGGTAGTCTAACCCATATGGCGAGATTTCTGATCTTTTCTGCCCAAGGGTTGAAGTTCATCTTCCATGTCTGGACTGTAATATAGTGGTTATGTATCAACCATGGTCCACCCTCCAAAGCGAAAAAATAATAATCTAAATCACTGAAGGTAGCAATCATAAAACCATTTCCAATATCAAATAGTTCTACACTTCCTGCTTTCCCCCACATGGCTTGTAATTTTCTTTTCAGCTGCATAAAACCCATCGATCCTCTTAGGAGCTTGATGATCAAAGATTTTGACCATTTTTTCTCTAATCTCCTTTTCTCTTCCTCTGTAAATTCAAGGCTGGGTCCTCTGTTTGTGTCCGTGACAATGATCCCTTCCATCATATCCCTTACATTGCTGTTAAACAAGTTTCCATCCCATGCCTCTCCCCAGCTATCTGCACCCCTTTGTTGTTTGTCGGTTTCAGCGCTTCCTTGTATGACATTGTCACTGGGATGGTTTGGGGTGCAGTCTGCCCTTCCTCTTCCATCCAGTCTTCGTCTCTCCGGGCTAACCACTCCTCCCCTGAGAAGGTTCCCTCTGTTTATTGAGATTTCCCCCTTTTATCCTTGTGAGCTATCCCTGTTACATTTGTTACATTTTCATTAGCCTTAGGTAAAGGGTTCCCATCATGTTGTACCATGGTTGTACTCAGAATTGGTCCAGTGGCCTCCTCAGATATCCCCTGTGCCCCTGGTGGATGATCAGGAGGTTGTTTCCGGGAGTCACCCTCACTTGGTTTCATTGGTGACCTATCTCTCTCACGCTCACTGCTCCTCTCCCTCTCCTTACCGCTCCCGCTCCCGCTCTCTCTCTCTTCCTCTCTCACTCATCACAAGCTTTTCTAACTATTGAAACTGACTACAATCGACATAAGTTAATTTCTTTTTAGATGTTCATGAACAGCCATTTTTTTTTAAAAAAATATTTTTCAAATTTAAGGCCTATTTTCCTTTTCTTATTTATTTTTAGCCTTGAAGGAAAAGTAACTCTTTTTTTATTTTCCTTTTTTTTGCCTATATTACAAAGAATAGTAAAGGGCTTCATTACATGATTTGCGTATGCTGCTTACCGGCCGAACTAAAGCAATGGGTTAACAACACAATTATTGGGCTTCTTTTAAGGGGTAAAAACTGATCAAACCCCAGTAAGAAATTAATAATTATAAGTCAGAACCTAGAACCCAAGTTTTTGACCGAACCCATGTTAGATCCGTGAATTTTAAAAAAATGTCACATTTAATAATGCTCTACATTTGCCTCTTACTAAAGGATCATATGAAGATTTTTTATGGTAAAAAAAGGAGCGACTTGGAGGGCAAGAGAGAGGGAGGTCGATAAAGGCAGAAAATTGAACTGCTTGTTGCCGTCGACTTGGAGGGTGGGGTGCTCTGTTTCACATAGCTGAAACAGAGGGTGTATCTTAGCACTTTTTCGGCAGCTCTGTAGTGCTTTCAGGTGTTGGTTTCTTGACGCTTTCCTGACAGTGTATTTTCCCCCTCAAGATCTTCCATAATTTATTTACTTTCTTTGTCGCTTCCTCTGCTGTATCCTTTTCCTCTTCTCTGCTGCCTGAAACTATCCCTTCTTCTTTCTGTTCTCCTTTTGCGTGTATCTCTCCTATCTTATATCTTTTCTCCTTTTCTGCCTGAAACCTCTACCACTGCCTTATACCATATCTTTTTCTTCCCCTACTTTCTTTCCAGTTTTCACCAGCATATTAATATTTTTTTAAAAAAAAGAATTTACCGCCATCCCTTTCAATCCTGTCTCTACGGCCTGTACTCTTTCACCCACTGAGCTTTAACCATCTCACGTCCTTTCCTTCTCCTCTTTTGTTCATCCTCTTCTTGTTTTTCTTTTCCTTATTCCATGTCATCTGGTAGCCATGAAATGGGTAGTGTCATGGTTGCGTTTTCAAATTACAGGCTGCTCATATTAGATTTTATTTTGGGTTCATCTATTGTGTTGCTTTGTGTTATGTTTGTTCTTATTATAGGTTTGCTTCTAATATATTTGGTTTAATCTCAAGCCTATGGCACCTATTGTTTCTGGGTTTCATCAATTGTGCTTTTCACTAGGTTTCTTTTCAAGACCTCTGGTGTAGATGTCGTGAATCTTTGGGTTCACTCAAAGATTCGTGGTGGCATTACTCTTTGGATCATTCAGGCTCTTCGATGTTGGCTCTTGCATTTTCATTTCAGGTTCATCCGTAGCCTTGCATGGAGATGAACGACAAAGATCAAACGCCATCTTTGGGCCTTGGCTGATGCTAGTTGGATCTTGTTGTTGGATCCATTTAGTTTATATTATATATTGTACTTTCTTTTATATTTAGTTGTCATTATACTTAGTTTAGGTCTCCTATTTATATGTTAGGCAGTAAGGAGAGGCCTTTTAATATGTTTCGTTTTATCTGGTTTTAATAAATTTGTCTATTTATAAAAAAAGGATCATATGCATAAAAAGGAATATGATCGTGATCCTTGAAGTGATGATTTTAAGAATTTTTTATCATAATAACAAGACTAGTGTCCTAATGTTGTCCGAAAGTGAGATGTAAAGAGGAGGCTTCAGGTCTTTATGTCCCGCTTCTATAAAAAGTTCATCTAATGATAGATATTTTGATACAACTATACTAACAAAAAATTTCCTTCTTTTAGTACTTTGTTTCGTTGTTTGGGGCCATGGTCCTCTTCGTCATAGAGCGGGAGCAGTGTTTTTATAAGGACAACTGAAGGGACGCAATTACAGATCAGGTCCAAAACATTTCAAAATTTCCCTATAGACCAAGGGGCATTATTTTCATCATGCTTTTTTGGGTTAATTGCCAAAACATCATGCTTATTATAAATAGTCACATTCTCTATCTCAAATATTGGTAATAAGTTCTCCTTAGTAAATTAACAAGTGAGCATTAGTGAGATGACATTCACTTATTATTTTGACCAGTATACTTCAAACATCTTCTATATATGAAACTTTAGTATGTTTCCAAAAAAAAAATCTTTGGTAACAAGTTGCGTAGTAAATTAACAAGTAAACATTGTTAAAATGACAAGTTTACTTAGACCACGGTGGTGAATGACTAATGGTTCATTTGGTTCAATAGAAATGAGAGGTGGGAAGTGGAAGTGAAAGTGGGATTTTTGTGTGTTTGGTATGATAGAAGTCATTTCAACAGGGAAGTCACTTCCATCAAAATTGATGGAACTCACTTCCATCAGACCCCCATGGAACTAGCTACACTTCCATGGAAGTAAAACTTGTTGACCATTACACCCTCATATATTTTATCAATAGACAACTTTGTCCCTGCAACTTCCTCCATCTTCAACCTCCAGACTCAGCCTCCATCTTCAAACCCCAGTGGTCTGGCAAAGGAGAGGTCCGGCGACGGTGAGGTCTGACGATGGAGGCTGCTTGTGAATATTAGAAGAAAAACTGATGAGGAAACCACAACAACGACCTCGACACCATTTCTTCCCGTCGCTCTCACCTCCATGGCTGACGACGTCGACATCGCTCTCTCTCCCACAAACCCCAGTCCTTCTCTCTACTGTAAGTCCGGTCGTCGACTCGGCCGCAAAGGGTCGTCCTATCTCATTTTTTGTCTACCGTTCAAATGAATTTTTTAGTGATTCCTTCCCTTCATTGTTCCAAAATTATTGTCGATCTGTTTAATTAAAAGAGAGCTAGACGATCTCGTATATGCTAACCAAATGGGGCTTCAAATTTGAAATGTTGAAAGGTCGATCTGTTTCAGTGTTTTTTATTTGGATATTGGTTGAAATATTGCTGGTTTGATGAAATTGAAATTAAAAAATAATGGTATATTGGACACTGAAAGGAAGGAAGAATGGTTTTTGGGTGTTGATTGTGCTGTTTAGCTCAAATGTAAGTGAAGAAAGAAGCTGCACGATGGTCACCAGTGAGGGTTGATGGCGGTGGTCAAGTAGAGGGTAAGGGTATTTTGGTCTTCTCATTGGAAAAATACATATTTTAATTGAAAATTATATATCACTTCCATCCACATACCAAACAAAATTTATAAGCCACTTCCACTTCCATTCTACTTATACTTCCACTTCCAATTCCACTTCCACTTCCATCAAAATCTCTTCCATTGTACCAAATAGGGCATAATTTTCTTAGTGAGTGAAGGGTAATTTGGTAACTGAACATGAAAACATCTTTGTTCTTGATTTAAAATTATTTATGTTTATGGGCCTTTTTATAAAATTTTTCCCAACGAAAACCCCACGGGCTATATGCCTTAGAACTAGAAGATGGGGCTGGCCCATTTTGCGCCAGGCTTATTCTACTTTATTTATATCACATGCAATGTACTATTTTGGGCCAACCCAGGCTTTGATTGAAGTTGGTTAGATTTCTTTGAGAAGGTGAGATTAGAATGACTTTGATAAAAAAAGAAAGACTTGGATCTTCAAAGATTGGTTCAATTAGTAAAAGGGTCCATTCATAACTTTATTTTTTTACTTTTACGAAGGGTTTATTCATAACTATAAGAGGATGTTGGTTTGAATTCCACCGATGTGAATACCTTATTAGTAGACAATATGTAGGTACTTCTCAAGGAAATCTTTGTGTCTAAAAGCTTATTTCAGTTTTAGAGAGCTATAAGACTCACTTCACCTAAACTGTAGGGGAAAAAAAGAATCTTTCCCATCAACCCTTTTTTAGCTTTTAGGGTTTTTAAATCCAAATTAAACAACCACAGTTTGACAGCATGCATTAAGGAAATGCGGTGTAAAATAACCAAGAAAAACAGATATTTCCAAACTTGATATAAGAAAAAGAACAATTGTACGATAAAAAGCATCAAATCTTGTGTATTAAATTAATAGTTGTATATTGCAGTATCTGAATGAAGCAAATGTCTGGCTGTGAAATCGATCTTGCAGGTCTAATTCAGCTTCAGAATAACACGTGCCACTTCTATATAAGGGATTCTTTAATGAAAAGGATGCATTGCTTGCAGCTGGTCAAAGAACACGGAGAAAATCGGTATGAGCCCCTGATGCATCACATGCATGAACAAATAATAGCAAACGAATAATGGGATAAAAGGAAATGTGAAAAACTTGGTGGGAAGAGATTGAGAGATGAAGACACATAAACCCAATACATTAAGACAAGTGAGATGAATTCGATGCTTTTGAAACAGTTGGTTTTGCCATTTTTGACATGATATCTATGGGGGATTCGAAGTTTTGGATAGGTCTAGGGTCTGTATCTTATGGGAAGTAAACTGAAACCACTGACTATAGGATTAAAGCTAAAATAAGTGCAACCTATAAGGATCAAACATTATATTGACCTTTTTTTGGTGAAACATTATATTAACATTTTTTATGGGTATGTTAGAGCAAGTATACGAGGGAAAAAAAACCAGCAGAGAAACTATATAGGGTTTTGAGCTTACTTTCTATTTTTGAAGAAGTCGTCATTTTCCACAAGAAGATAGACATCTATGTCCTTGACACAACCAATGAGCTTCTTGGTCTGTCGATCAACAACGGCAACTATGCAGGTTCGGTTTTCCCAGAGCATGTGCAAAGCATCATCAATAGTTTGGTCCTCAAATACAAAACTAGCATGTTCTTGGGATTCAAGTCTATAAAGGCATAAAGTGAGGTTAAAGAGATGCATAAATAAAAATAATATTTAATAGATATATACCGCGTTAGGAAAGTATAAGAGGCTTAATACTTGAGATCTGACAAGGCCTTGTCTGCAATATGATCGAATTATTCTAGTTCGCTTGATTCAAGAAGCAATTGAACTAAGGCATTCTAGCACAAATTCAACCATGTCACTCATTCTGCATCTAATAACATCAAAAGAAACATATTCATTCATTTATTTTTGACTGGATTCTATCTAGAGTAACACCTGATCCACACTACTTATATAGATATCCGAAAACTCAGAACAATAAGTTTGTTGATGGAACATACTGCCAGAAAGCAAGTTTTTCATATATATATATATATATAACATGATTTCTCTTGTGTTCTACCCAAATAAGCTAGATATGAAATCCTTGAGCCGGTGTCATTCTGTACCAATAGAATATCGCTTAAACCTTTATTTTACGTCAAACTTGGTGGATACTTGAGTAACTAAACCAACGATTTGGAAATCTGAATGCTGAACGACCAGAAAAACACGGAGGGGATGCTTAGAAAGAAGTAGCAGCGCATGAAGAAGTGTGTCATCCAAATGTACAGGGAAAATGGGTTCCCAAACGAATGGCTTGGCTAACTTGCCCACCTGGGAAGAATGGAAAAGAACAGAGAATTACACATAATGCAAAAACTGATCAAACACAGTGATTACGGTAAAGCAAGAACCAATAAGTAATTCCACTTTCAATCATCCAATTATAATATCCTAAAGAGGGATAAAAAATTAAGGGAAGAAAAGATAAGTGAAGAACCTTGGTGCGCCCAATCTTACACTACCACAGAAAACACCTATACCGGCGCTTTTTTGACCCCTATAGCGGCGCTTCTGAAGTGCCGCTATAGCTAGCGCCGCAATAGGTCACGAGACCTATACCGGCGCTTACAAAGCGCCGGTATAGGCCTCTCTATAGCGGCGCTTTATTACCCAAAAGCGCCTGTATAGGTATGTTTTAATTAGTTTTTTAATGAAACTGAAAAGGCCTATACCGGCGCTTTTTTAAAAAGCGCCGGTATAGGCTTATCTATACCGGCGCTTTCTGTAAAAAGCGCCGGTATAGGTTATATTTTTTTAAAATATACAATTTATTTTTTAATTCACACCCACCTGCATCATTGCAAAAATTCCAGCAATTCTATACAATTCCAGGCAGTCCAAATACACCAGTAACTCAAACAGAGAAGAATATGTACAATAAGACCAAAAGTTATATTGTTCAGTTAGGAAAATAAACGTGCATACTACTAATACTACTAATCAGGCTGTCCAATTTGAGAGAACAGAGGGTGTACATAACTACACCATTCTTCAATTAGCGCTTCCATCTTCTCCCTTGACAACATGAAGCAACGTGTGTCTGGGTAATACTGCGTATAGAAATTTAAATGACAATTAAATTTACTTGAAATCTAACAAGTACAAACACTTAGATTAGGAAAAATATAAAACTTACTGTCAATGGGATGTTATCTCGATCACGTGATACGATATCCCTCATATAATACATGACATAGTATCCACAGTCGTTGTCATTTGGTTGATGTGGGCACTGTAACAAAAAATACAGAATAGCATATAAGAGCAGTTATGTTCTGGTTTAAGTAATGTACGATTGTTTGAAAAATTGAATAACTTGTAAAACCTGAACTTTGAGCCACGGATAAGCATCTTTCTGGTCAAGAGCTTTGGAATAATTGTACCCATTAGCTGCCCGATAACTAGTCAATGCTCTGGAAACAAAACATATTAAATTAATTTTAGTAGCTTGGGTTGGTCATATAAAATGACAGATAATACAACACATTCAAATAATGTTGACATTCACTTACCCATTGAAGAGACGCATCAAATCCGGGCGATTATCTGGTTCAGCAGATTCCACAGGATCCAAATAATAAATAAGTGGATCCGGCTGTACTGTCGGATTGATGACAAGCAAAACCCAATGTAGCCTAAGATGTTTTATAACGTTATGTCAGTATATATATCAATGATGATTGGAGCTGAGAATACGATGAAAGCTATCATGCCTATACACTTACCCTGTATTAATTGGAGCTAAGAATAAAGTTCTGCCTGTTGCCTTTAAAGTGAAACGCCTCTTAATCGCTTTGAACTGATCATCACGTTTCGCACCCTCAATTTGCGCTATTAAATAAGGGTTTATGAATTCGAACGAGACGTTGTCCTCGGAGACTATGACTTCTTCATGCAGGTGCCTTCAAAGAAACCATACAAACATCCAATTAGTGTAGAACTTATGACATTGAATGAAACCACAATGGAAGCACATATATACCTTATCCATAAATTGACGACCGTAGCACCGACCCATCTTTCGTCAAGCACCTCCATGACCTGATCCCTAGAAAGAAGCTCATTGAAATTTGACTCGCCAAATATAAGCCTGTTGAATGGGATTGTGACAGTAGCATCGCGAGGTACGGTAGCTGCAAATGCTCGCAATAGAGCACGATTTGGCGTTTCAACACTTATATCTTGCATAACAGGAGCAGGCACTTGAACTTTCTTCTTGCCCTTTGCTTTTGTTGCCTATAAACCATATAAATAGAAAGTTTCAAAAATTCTTCCAATAAGAAGAGTGTTAGTTTAAATTAATTAGAAACTAACCACCTGTGACACTGGACCAGCTCGTGAACTCTTTTTCTTCAATTGAGCAGCTGGGCCACCGGTACCTTTTACACTAGCCACTTGTGCTTTCTTTCCCAGAGACTCTGTACCCTGTAAAAACTTATAAATTGTAAAAGAGCGTTATTCCAAAACAAAGAATGCTAGTCTGAACGTTATTAGTAAATACCACCTGTGGTATTGGCTCAATCAAACTGATGGGCCAAGCAACATATGCACCAACTACATCTCCGACCTTAGTCATCGCATCAGGAGTAGGGAATGGTAACGGTGCATCCCCGTTCAGGGAGAATTCAATCATAACCCTCAATGTATTTTCAGGCAACGGAGAATTGTGCAGGATCCTGTTTGAAGTGTTGAAGACCGTACCGATTGCAACTACTTCACTGAAAGATTGATCCTTGTACAGGTTGCACCTTGATTCGCCCTACAAAAGAGTTAACAACGTAAGCTCCCAATCGATAATATAACAGTGTCACTACAAGTTTATAAGTACAAAAGACAAGAATTACCTGAGGAATTTGAGCCCTAGGCATCGTACAGCTATCCCTGATGCTTGGACTCTGACACGAAGGAACGTTACCTTGTTGCATGAAGTTCGACATTTGTGATCCAACATTGTTACGCTGGAAAAATTCGTACATCATATCTTGCCGTCTTTGCATTTCCTCATTCCTTCTTTGCATTTCAAGCACAGTCTCCCTCAGAGTATTGACTTCATCTTTCAACACAGAAACTTCGCTTTGTGTTACCCGCTGTTAGCGGCCAAAGTAAGCTGAAGGCGTGACCCCTATACCAGTGCCCCGAACACGGCCTGAATACTCAGGACGTTCAAGTGCTCTACTGAGGATATCGCCTTGGCCAAATATGTTGACCTCCTCGGGCGATTCTTGTGATAACATTTCCTATAACAAGAAGGAAGGATTATTAGTTATTAAGTTAGGAAATTCACTAATAAAAAAATTACCAAGTTCAAGAGAATGACTTACACAGCGTTCACGGATTCTTCTAACCTCTTCGTGAACGATGGTTCCGTCGCTTTTGGAGTGTCCTTTGATCCAGACCCTAAACCGTGGAGGGTGACCTTCTAAGCCCTCTTCCTGAATCTGTCATGGTAAAACAGGTGAACTTATAAATTAATTACATAAACATTAATTCACACTTTTAGAAGCAAAAGGGCATTGCTAACATACCATCTCGTACTCCAATTCTGGAAATGTTTTCCGGCAGCCTAAATAGGGATACGGACAGCTTTTAGCCGCCTGGCTATTTTTTTCGCTTCTTTCCCGAAACTCCTCTGATAAGCGTGATTGAACAAATTCATCCCAATCTGCTTGGGTTATGACCCCTTCATATGTAGATGGGGGTGTTGGAACTACCTCCCCGTTTTCATCTCTCATATATAATGTCGACAAATCTGAATGGAAGTTTCTGTGTATTTTTGAAGCTTTCTTCATGACATAGTCCTTGTGAGTCTCATCGATATGAAACACAGTCTGTAGCAATAGAAATCATATTAAATTTGTTAGTTACAATGTTATCTATCATGACAAAATTAAACTTAATTGTAAAAAAAATAGCTTACCTGAACCTCTGACCAAATCTCATTACGTATTTTCTTGTTTACTTTTCTCCAATCTGTAACTGTAATAGGAACTTTATTACGAACAGTGCATCCAACGAAACCGGTAAGGGCCTTCGCACTCTTTCCAACTAGTTGGCCATTGTCGTTCCATACAAGGGCTGCCTTTTTTCCTTTAGCTCTAAGCTTGAGGAGATCACGCATAATGGTCTTGCCACGACGAACTTGGTCCTCAACATGTGCTCTACCCTCATCAATAACTTGCTGGGCACTCTGTGGTGCTTCCTCCTCCTCAGGTACGTTTGGATCCATTGTCTTGTAAAATAATTAAACAATATACGATTTTAGTGCATGCATATGCATATAATGAAATAATTCGTAGTAAAAAAAATAAGAAAATACATACAAACTTAAATCATTATGATGGCATTCGACTCCTTTTTCTTATTGTTATATTATCCAAAATTGTTGGCTTCCTCTTTTTTGTGGGATTTAGGGTTGTGTTGACCCAAATGCCTTCTTCATGGTCACCCCTTACATAAACAGGCTCATCTTCGTCATCATATCCGTCTGCATCAAAGTCTTCTGCCAGTAATGTATCAAAGGAAGGATCATCTTCAATCATATTCATATCTTCATCATTGCTTCCATCATCAACTTGTTCGGCATAATTTTTGTTCGACTGAATGACAACTGACCAATTCTTCTTAGAAGGATCTGTAATGTAAAAAACTTGTGCCGCTTGAGACGGTAGAATGTAAGGATCATCCTTATATCCAACTTTAGAAAGGTCAACCGATATAAACCCAAATTCATCTAACCGTCGTCCACTATTATTGTTAACCCACTGACAGCGGAACACAGGAACTCTGAACATGGTGTAATCTAACTCCCAGATGCAATCAATCACACCAAAGTATGACATCTGTGCATAGACGGGATTTGTATCCCTTGCACTGGATATATGCCATGCCTCGGCAACAACTGTGACTCCACTATTCTGCATTGTGCTTTTCTCATCCTGACCTTTTGTATAGAATGTGTAACCATTGATTGCATAGGCAGTGTAAGCAAATGCGTGCAAACCCGGTCCTTTCGACAGCCAGAACAATCTTTCACCAACCGATCCGGCATTAAGCTCATGCTGCTGACAAATACGCGCATTGAACCATCTAATGAAATGTTTGTTGTGCTCCTTCATAATCAAATTCTCATTTCTATCACCGTGAATTTCCCGAAGAAGTTTTTTGTGTTCTTCAACAAATGGTTCAACCTCAGGAGTATTATGAAGAATATACAAGTGCGCCAGCTCCCTTTCAACATTCGAAATGCGTATTAAGTTGAACCCACTCATTCCTTTCCCAGTTAATCTCCCGTCGTGAAGAGACTTAGGCAAACCAATAGGTTCAATATTTGATAGGTAATCTGCACACAAATCACTCGCTTCTTCGACGATGTATTGTTCAGCAATACACCCCTCTGGTCGATATCTATTTTTAACATACCCCTTTAAAACTTTCATGAACCGTTCAATTGGGTACATCCATCTCAAATAGACTGGGCCGCACAGTTGAACCTCTTTGACCAAGTGTACTGTAAGATGAACCATGATGTCAAAGAATGAAGGGGGGAAATACATTTCAAGTTCGCACAGGATACAAACGATCTGTCTCTGTAAATCCTGCAACTTTGTTGTATCAACCACTTTACTACAAATGAGCTTGAAGAACATACAAAGTCTGGTGATCGTGCTACGCAATTTCTTAGGTAAAATGTTGCGTATGCCGACCGGTAAGAAATGTTGCATCAGGACGTGACAGTCATGAGATTTCAGGTTCTTCAATTTCAACTCTTTCATGGACACAAGGTTCTTTACATTTGAGGAGTAGCCTTCTGGAACTTTGATTCCATTCAGAAACTCACAAAATGATCTTTTCTCTTTCTTCGAAAGGGTGTAAGCTGCCGGAGGTAAATAAGTGCGGTATCCTCTCTCGACAGGTGCTAACTCTTGTCTTATTCCCAACTTGACCATATCTAACCTCGAATTGACACCATCCTTACTTTTCCCATGCATATTCAACAACGTGCCAATTAGGTTATCACAGATGTTTTTTTCAATATGCATCACATCAAGAAAATGCCTAACATATAAGGACTTCCAATACGGGAGTTCAAAGAATATGGATCTCTTCTTCCAACCACTTGTCAACACATTTTTTGCGAAAGGCTTACCAAAATCATTCTCCAACGCCTTCACCTTTTCAAAAACGCTATCCCCGCTCAATGTCCTTGGTGGCCTACCTTCTTCTGAGTTCCCGTTAAACGCCTTTTTCCACCTACGCCAACGATGTTGTAACGGCAAGAACCTCCGATGTCCCATGTACACATTTTTCTTACAATGATCCAGTCGCATCGAATGGGTATCATCTTCACATACAGGGCACGCACCATATCCTTTGATGCTATATCCGGACAAATTACCGTATGCTGGGAAATCATTTATCGTGCCAAACAACATGGCTCTCAAATTAAAACTTTCTTCCTTACAGCCATCAAAAACTGTCTCACCCGAATTCCACATATATTTCAGGTCTTCAATCAATGGATCCAAGTAGACGTCTATATCGTTGCCGGGTTGTCTAGGCCCGGAAATAAGCATAGAAAGCATCATAAATTTGCGTTTCATGATTAAATTTGGGGGGAGGTTGTATATCATCAAAATCACCGGCCATGTGCTATGAGTACTACTCTGAACTCCATGCGGATTGATTCCATCGGTTGCCAATGCAAGCCGTAGGTTTCTTGGTTCTTCACCGAACTCAGGGTACTCATAATCAATTTTTTTCCATTGGGGGCCATCTGCGGGGTGCCTAAGCTTGGTGTCTTTAATCCTTTCATCGGCATGCCAAGTTAAAAGCTTTGCAACATCCGCATTATTGAACATGCGCCTGAATCTCGGAATGATCGGAAAGTACCACAAGACTTTAGAAGGACTCTTACCTTTCTTTCCATACCGCGACGTGTTGCATTTCGGACACTCCTCCAACAATGCATACTGATTTCGGAATAAAATACAGTCGTTGGGACATGCATGTATTTTCTCATATTTCATACCTGTCGAGCGGAGAATTTGCTTTGCCTCGTATGTTTTTGAAGGAAGTACATTCGCTTCTGGAAGTATATCTCGCAGAAGGGAAAGCAGTGCAGTGAAACTTGCATCACTCCAACCGTATCGCGCTTTCAAGTTATACAATTTAAGCACCACACTCAATCTTGTGTATTTGCTGCATCCTACATATAACGGCGTCTCTGCATCACTCTTCAGAGTCTGAAATATTTCATGATCCACCTCACCCACCACTTTCAACATTTCTTCAAGGTCATCGCTATCATCACACATATCTGTGTCAACTACATTTGAAGCGCTACTAACATCAGGTACCCGGTCTCCGCTAGAATACTCATACGTCTCACCATGCTTAGTCCAACGTGTATAAGATGGATCGATTCCATGACAAATTAAATGACCCAACAAGTCAAGAGGACGGAGACGCCTTCCATACAAACACGACATACAGGGGCATACAATTCTGTTAGCATTCTCTGCATGCTCAGCAGCAAATTCAATGAACTCTTTTGCTCCATCTATATATTCCCTTGAACGTCGATCACAAGACATCCATTTCCGATCCAACATTATAACCTACTAAAGGAAAACGTCGGTAAGATGTATATGACCTACTCATTAGGTAGCCACCTTACGATGTTACCTTACTTTCTTAACAAAAAATCGGCAGCATAACGGTTAAAAATGAACGTTCCCAGGCTCAAGGCCCTCTCTTTTTTACATAGAAATTGATTGCCAACTATATAAACAACATCAACTCAATATATCTCAACAACCCACCACAACAGAATTCACAGAGCATTTATATATATAGAGCATTAATAGTTCTACAAAACAAAAATTTCATACGAGTAAAATAAAACACCACACAATAGGATTCATCGGAATGTACCAAAACTCAATCATCTGATATGTCTCAGCCTGCTGAATTAAAGAAAAAAAAGATAAGACTTACTTCAAGGTCCTTTAGCTCAAAGTAAGCCCGCTAGCAACAATAGGATTCTTCACCTTCAAGTGTCGAGCAATAACTAGAAACTAAACAATAAAAGGATTCAGAAATTTCTTCACCAAACCACAAATAGGGCAATTATACTACCAGTAATAGTAGTAGATTTCAGAACTTGTGAAAAGGAGTTCATTCCTACTATATATTTTGAATTAAAAGCAATTGGCAGGGAAAAAGAAATCTTAAACACAATTGCAGAAAAGATTGAAGAGACAAAAATGGAAGCAATTAGGACAAATAGAGAGAGAGAGAGAGAGTCACGATTACCTAAAGAGGAGGAACAAGCCAAAGTGGAATCCAGAATAAAAATGGCGAATCTCACGAAGAGGAATGGCACCCAGTCCGGCGACGTTACTTCGGAGGTGTGAGCTTCAGGTTTCCTTTTTCCGCTTCAGGTGATTATGCATACAGTTAATCGGCAGGCAGATCGAAAGAAACATAAATAGAAAGCAAACTTGTCCTGAAATCATTCCAAAATACAAGCTAATTATTCTATGAATTCCTCAACAGAATTAGAGCTGCAACATTCAAAAAAATCGAACGCTTAATCAAATGTAACTAATTAGAGTCCTGTCTTATCTATACCGACGCTTTTAGGATAGTAGATACCACTAAAAACACTTCAGGAGCTGAATGCAATAAGAATTAATTTATGATATTAAGTGCTACAAAAAACAAAATACTTTAGCATGTTGTATGCTATATACTAGGTACTACTAAAAAAATACTTAAAGGAGGTGAGTGTACTTTAGAATGTTGAATACAAGTTGGCTTTAAGTGTGAATATGATGGTAATTAGATTACGTGAGTCATAAAAAAAAAGAATCAAAGCCTACTAATCAAGGCAGTGGGATCCCTAATCATGTATTTCACATTCCAAAAATTGGTATTGCGTTTAGTTTATGTTTTTAATCCAAGAATAATTTTGAGAACATGCTTAATTATCTTCCTCCCCCCATAATTAATAAAAATTCCAGCTTCAACAAACCAGAATCAAACATTCCTAAAATCTGAATCAATGACACATTAATATACATCACAGATTTCCACCCAATCATTGTAGTTAAATTGATCTTAAAACCACAATTATATAGCTGTTAAAAATAAAAACCAACGCCTAAACCACTTTAAAACTCCCACAGAAACAGGGCAACGTAGCTTGAGCTCCAAAATTCCAAACATAAGACACAAAACAAACATGAATATATATTTAACTACTTTCAAACACCATTTTCGTTTTGATTTAAACAGAAATATAAGAAATCATCGATGAACACTAGCTCTACGCTGAACAACAATTTGAAATCCCAACAAAAACATCAAGCAAGCTCAAAATTTCTTTAGGGGAAGTCGTCTACTATACCTATGCTTCAATTTAATTAGTTCAAACCCCCAAAATAACTCAACCCATTCGAATCCTCACTCACCAACGGTGCTAAACGAAAAAAACGAGGGGTATGAGAAGAGAGAGAAGGCTCACAAGAGTTCAAATCCATGCTTGCATGTGCTGTTGGGAATGACGGCGGCGGCAACGGCGGGTGAGAGGAGCCCGTCGGCTTTGAGCTGCCGGAGCTGGAGGGGGGGAGGAGGAAGCCGTCGGTTTGAGAGGATCGTGTGGGAGAGAGAAGGGAAAGTGACGAGGAAAAGCGCCGGACAAAGAAAACAAAATATAAAGGGGTCCTTCTTCGTACTGATGGGTGAAAAATTGGAGGGAGAATTTCCCTCCAATTTTTCACCTATACCGGCGCTTATTTGAAAAAGCGCCGGTATAGCTACCCTATACCGGCGCTTTTTCAAATAAGCGCCGGAATAGGTTTTTAAAACAAAAAAAAATTAAAAAAGAGGAACAACCTATACCGGCGCTTAACGTAATAAGCGCCGGTATAGGGTCTTTAAAAATAAAAAAAATAAAAAAAGATGAGCGACTATACCGGCGCTTTTTCAAATAAGCGCCGGTATAGGGTTTTCAAATAAAAAAAAATAAAAGGTATATGAAGTGAAATCATATACCGGCGCTTTTTTAAAAAAGCGCCGGTATAGGGTTCCCTCTATTCCGGCGTTTTTTACTATAAGCGCCGGTATAGGCTCCTGTCTTACCTATACCGACGCTTTTTACTATAAGCGCCGGTATTGTTGCGTCGCAACAGGGTAATTCTGTAGTAGTGTTAGGAATCTGGTGCAGGGTGGATAGCAGGCCATTGTATCCTTCTCTTTTCTCTTCAAGGCCATGGTCCTTGAAATTTTGTGAGAAATTTTCAATTTCCTCAAAAAGATTTTTTCAATCAGAATGCTTTGCCATCTGCCAGGATAGATATGGAGAGAGACTGCCCATACAACTTAATGGGGCTGGGTTATCCAAGAACTAGAGTAATTGAGTCAAATCAAAACATAAGCTTTTGTCTCCCCTATGTTTTCCTCAAGACATAATATTGTGAGAAACGCCAACATATTCAATAGTCAATGTACATGTAAGTAAGATGTCACATCAAAGAATTCCACAACTCTCGGGCAAACATCAACGACACTTCATAAGATAAAGAGACACAACAAAACCAACCAATTCATGAAAAAGAGAGAGAGACTTGAGAATAGGACCAAGTAAATAAAACTATACCTCAATACACCAGAGAACCATGGTTGAGAAATCAAGGAAACCAATATAGGGACAAGAAAATTCCATGCTGAGTGGTGCATTGAGGTCCAAGGCATCCGCAATGGGTGCTCCAAAGAGGTCATTTTCATACAGCTTACGAATTGCATTCAAAACACTGTCCCCAACTTTCAATTCCAAAGCTACAAAAAGAAAGACACAAGCTTTAAAAAAAGAAAAGAAAAGAATCAACGGAAGGAAAAGGATTGAAATAAATACCGAATGAATTTTGGATGCCGGATATAGTACTAAGGGGAATGAGATCGATAAATTGTTGAAGAGCGGAGCAAGAATCAATCTTCGATTGCTGCTCATTGGCTTTGTGAAGGGTTGCATCATGAGGAGGGTTCGTTGTGTTCAATATTTCCTGCATGATGATGATGATGATGATGTTTTGTTTGTGAAGATTGAACTAACATTTGCTAGTATTTCATATGGTCCAATTGGGATTTCGCTATTTGTGGTCACCGCCATATCAGGCGATTGACTCTAGAACAGAAGATTGTACTGCTACTACTGCTGCTGCTGCTGCTGCCGCCTACTACTACTACTACTACTACTACTACTACTACTACTACTACTACTACTACTACTACTACTACTACTACTACTACTACTACTACTACTACTACTACTACTACTACTACTACAGGCGATTGACTCTAGAACAGAAGATTGTTCTACTACTACTACTACTACTACAGGCGATTGACTCTAGAACAGAAGATTGTTCTACTACTACTACTACTACCACTACTACTACCACTACCAAGTCCCTCAACAATTTTGTGCATCTTCCCAATAGGGAAAATTCCAGAAAATGACTCTCAAATTACCTAAAGGACACTTTGATATAGCGAATTTCAGAAATGATCAGTCAGTACAAATCCGTACAGTGATTGAATTGTTCTTTAACAAATTTAAAGGAAAAGTCCAAAATGCCCCTGGTTCAATTATTATTTTTCTTTTAATAATGGGCCCCCACCACCACCGGCGGGGGCCACCCCGCCACGTGGCGGCGGGCCCACATGCCACATAGCGGCCCCACACCCCACCATGTGGCACGTGGGGGCAAAAATAAATGGGGAAGTAGAGGGGTTGGGAATTGAACCCAAACCTAGGGGTATCCATCCGGTCCCGATCCCGACCTTCCAGTCCTGGTCCCGGCCTTCCAGGACAGGGAATTTCCCGTCCCGAAAATTCCGGGAAAAAAATCCTGGGACCAGGACCGGGAAATGGACGAGACCGGGAAGCGGGAAAGGACCCGGGAATCTCGGTCCCGGTCCTAGACACATATTAAAAAAATTAGAGGTTTGGGCTTTAGCCCAGAAATAAGTGTTTAAAAGGAAAAAAAACACTCTAATATTGCGGCCCAATCACTTTGAGGCCCAAACTTCCCCAAACCCTTAACTTCATTCACTCTAGTTTCATCACTCACTCACTGTCACTCTTCTCCTCCCTCGGCCTCGCTTTTGAGCAACAAACGGTGGACTGAACCCTAGATCCACAGCCAAAACACAAGTCAGCCCTTGCCTCCTCACTCTTCTTCTCTTCTTCCCATCAGCGACTCGGCGTCCCTCTCCACATTTCGAACAGCGGCGGCCCTCTCTACATTTCGAACGGCGACGTCTTCTTCATGTATGAGATGTGGGCTGATTCTTGATTTATGGGAATAGCATCAGTAGGGGATTAAGAAAATATATCTATTCCTATTATCCTAAAGTTTCCAGACCAGAGTACCAAAAAATAGAATCCAGTTCATTGAGTTAATCTAATATATAAGACCTGAGGTCGCCTCCTTTTCAATTTTCATCGTGAGAATTCGCTTTTTTTTTAATGTGAAAAGTATTCCATTGATTATTTACAGGGGTTCAGTACATGTGGTAATTATATTACAAGACAAAAGTAAAAACAGGGGGTGCGCCTTTGGTCCACATTTTCCAGCATAGTATTCTAATCCCTGGCTTCGATTTGTGCTCCTTTCACATACTGGTGTTTTTTTTAATTAGAAATTGCTTTAGATTTTAAATTAAAGGATGCATAAATGGCTAAACTGCACTGGAAGTCTGAAAATTTGTTGGCATACTTATTCGGACTCTTTTTTTCTTTTGAAAGCGGGATTTCACGGTCCCGTTCCTAGGATTTCCCGGTCCCGGTGGTACCGAGAAATCCCGGAACCGGGACCGGGAATCAATCTCAATCCCGGCCATCATCCGGGAATGGGGATTCCCGGTCCCGAGTTTGGACACCTCTACCCAAACCCACCCCCTCCATATTTATATATTGCAAACAATATATATAACCCATGTTTTATTCGTTCTCAGAACTGTTAAAGGATTTCCAACTTCTCATAAGGGATTTCCAACTTTTGTTAAGGGATTACCAACTTCCAAAATACTTCATCAAATCTTCCTACTTGTTACTAGAAACGTTCAAGGGAATCCTAACTTCTCATAAGGGATTCCCAACTTCTGTTAAGGGATTCCCAACATATACATTAGTACCATTTACCAACTTCCAAAATACTTTACCAAATCTTCCTACTTGTTACAAGAAACGTTCAAGGGATTCCCAACTTCTGTTAAGGGATTCCCAACTTGTACATTACCATTTACCAACTTCCAAAATACCATTTAACAAAAGTATTTTGGAAGTTAGTGGAAGTTAGTAAATAGTAATGTACATGTTGGGAATCCCTTAACAAAAGTTGGGAATCCCTTATGAGAAGTTGGGAATCCCTTGAACGTTTCTGGTAACAAGTAGGAAGATTTGGTGAAGTATTTTGGAAGTTCGTAATCCCTTAACAAAAGTTGGGAATTCCTTGAATGTTTCTGGTAACAAGTAGGAAGATTTGGTGAAGTATTTTGGAAGTTGGTAATCCCTTAACAAAATGTGGGAATCTCTTGAACGTTTCTAGTAATAAGTAGGAAGATTTGGTGAAGTATTTTGGAAGTTGGTAATCCCTTAACATAAGTTGGGAATCTCTTATGAGAAGTTGGGATTCCCTTGAACGTTTCTGGTAACAAGTAGGAAGATTTGGTGAAGTATTTTGGAAGTTGGTAATCCCTTAACAAAAGTTGAGAATCCCTTATGAGAAGTTGGGAATCCCTTAACAGTTCTGAGAACGAATGAAATATGGGTTATATATATTGTTTGCAATATATATAATATACACACATGTTGGCTGGTGGTTTTGCTAAAACCACCAAGCCAACATGTGGAGGGGGTGGGTTCGATTCCCACCCCCTCCACTTCCCCATTTATTTTTACCCCCACATGCCACGTGGCGGGGTGGTCGGCGACGGTGGGCCCCACCGCCGGTGGTGGCAGTGGCCCATTATTAAAAAAAATAATTGAACCAGGGGCATTTTGGATTTTTCCTTTAAATTTGTTAAAGGACAATTCAGTTACTGTACGGATTTGTACTGACTGGTCATTTCTGAAATTCGCTGTATCAAAGTGTCATTTAGGTAATTCGAGAGTCTTTTTCTGGAATTTTCCCTTCCCAATATTTCCCTTGAATAAATTATTTCCTCCGATGTTTGTTTGTTTTAGGAAACCATTTGGTATACATACTTTTATTTAATTTTGATTTTGATACCTTTATTTTTTAATATTTTAATTAAACCATTAATTTTTCTCGATTACCACTATTAATTCACCTACTTTGTTGTATTAACATGACTAACCTTTGTATAAAAGCTAATGACGTTTAAAAATTAAAATTAAAGCATTTAATTATGATAAAATAAACATAGGTATCAAAATCAAAACTAAATAATACTATAGCTACCAGTAGTAACAGATGTATTTTCACTTTAATGATTAACCTCCCTCCTTCCCCCTCTCTATTTAATATATATCCGTCTATATGGCTACTCCCCCATCCACACACAATTTATCCCCTTGTAACTACTAGCAATGGACTAGTTTAATTTATAGAATGTAGGCTTATAATGGTATATCTAGCTAACTCTGAGCAATTATTGTAGCTGTATACCCACTACTCGAACATGAGACCACTTATCAAGATGAAATAACCATAGATGATCCAAATAATTGGTGATTTCATTTCTCTTAGTTAAGCCAAAAAAATCAAATATTAAGTTATATTTTCACCGTTTATATTTGTTCCAGTAAAAATGATGTTAATTTGTTTATTGATGATAAGTGTATTAAAGACCTTAAAACCTAGTAGTATGATATCTTTTTGAGTTGTGAGAGATTGTGTGCTGGATGGTGTTTGTAATCCAAGGCTAATAGTGTCTATCTATTTAATAAAAAAATTTATTGGGGGTAAACTTGTATTGAGTACAAAATTCATTGCCCAAAATATAAAATGACCGGGATCTTCGAGCATGTGCAACTAGTATTGAGTTAGTGTAACTCTTTTTTAGGTTATATAATATATATTTTAGTGCAAATATATTTCTCTTTGTGTATAGTTGAAGACACTTAATTTAAGAGTTATATATGCTTAAGATATATTGTACTTGAACTCGTTAAACAAATTTTATATATATTTTTCTGTAACATCCTAAAAATTTAATTAAGGATTAGTGGGCTAATTAGGAATTGATTTATAAGAGATTATGGAATTATGAGAATATTTGAGGAATTTTTGAGGTATTTTGATGATCTGAAAGACTTTATTTCTCCCTTATTTTAAGGAAAATAAATTTGGAAAAAATTATTCTTAGGTTCAAAGGAGATTATTGTGGGAGAGAATAATTAAGAGGTTTGGTAGGTAAATTTTTGAAAATAAAAGGAATTTTTGTGGCTCAAAATAAATTTTGAAAATTTTGGGTCCAATATTGTAATTTTCCCCTTCTCCTTTATTTAATCTCCCCCTCTCCTCAATCATTCAGACCCCCCGTCGTCTTCTTCCTCCTTCCTTCTCTCTCTCCTTCTGCAAGCTCTCTCTCTCTCGTCTCGCTCTCTCTTTCTCGCCTTCTTTCCACCGCTTAACCACCACCGTCGCCAGAAACCACCATCTAGCACCACTATTAAACTCCTCCCACCTCCTACTTCCTTCCTCTACTTGTTTTTGTTCCGATCCGTGCCTAAATAAGGAGATAAAAATAGCCCTTTGCCGGACCTATCGGAGCTCGCCGGCACCAGAATAGTGGTTTTTTCGGTCAACTAAGTACATTGTTTGAATCCCGTAAGTCTCCTCTACATCCTTATGTGTTTAGTTTTTCGTTTTGCTATACTTGAAAAATTAGGCCTTATTTAAATTGGTATTTCTGGGAGTTCTAAGCTTAATAAATTGAACCAGGGACCTTGATTATGAGTTTCTCTGAGTAGATTTTTCATTGTTGGAGGTTTTCCTAATTATTGGGAATTTTTGGATTTTTGGATATATTAAAAATAGGGCTTTTGATGATCTGAGGTGTCTATAGCTAAATTAATAATTTTTAGATATTTATTAAGGTTTGGAAAATAAATTGTGGATTAAAAAATGGATTTTTGAGGTTGAGAAATAATTTAGGGATGTAAGGTTTAATTTTATTTAGGCTTGAATTTTTATAAATAGTTATTGGAAAGATAAATAATTTTGGATATATGTATAAATGGAGTAGAGATAAATTTTAGAGATAGAAAGGGAGAATAAATGTTAAATAGAAATTTAAAATAAGTAAGGGCAAAGAAAGGGTAGTAAGTAATTTATTTTCCAACATGTAAAATTGTTGGATAAATAATTAATTGTGGTTGTATGTATGGTTGTGTAGTGCTTGAATTGCACTAAGTTAGCACGGGGGAGCTGCACTATTGTGAGATTGGTACCAGCTATCAGGTAACCGCTTTCTGCTTGTTTATGTGTGTGTGTAGTGTTAGTAAGTAATTTGAAATATTATTATTTGATAATTATGATGTTATATGGAGATGAGGTTTTGAATCATAGTTGAGATATGATTATCAATTAATGATTGACGAGATCTTGAAATATTAATATTTTTCATAATATAATGTCCTGTGGAGTATTATCTTGAAATGACATAAATTTGTAATTTGAAATATTTGGAACTGAAATATATATGATTTTGGAAACTATTTCATATATATATCATGAAAATACTGGAAGGCCTGGTGCCTGATTGTGGTGTTGCATATCTATGTGTTGTTTGTGAGAAATTATTTGTGTATGTGACACCGGTGAATTGGAAATTGTGTCATCACGTGATGAGGTACCCTGTTGCGCCACAGGGACTAATTGATATATTATGGGAAATAAAGAAGAAAAAGACGTAAGAGGGGAGATCGCCCCTCACGGATTCAGAAAGGACAGAGATCCTTCTAATCCGTGGTACTATTCAGGGAGGGTAGAAAGTCCCTCGTGAACTGTACCGTGGTGATCAAGGGCGGGTGGAAGGTCCCGACTGGTCCCACATGTTTTCCCAACGTTTCTAGTAAGATTCGTTTGGGTTGATTGTAATTATCAATGATATATATACTATTCTTGGAGATGAATTGGGATGGGTTATTCTACACTTATGAATTGTGAAAAGAGATTTTTGGGACTAAGACATGCATCATATGTGAATATTTGGGCATACTTTCTGAATTGTTAAATATATGTATGTATTCCACTGGACACCTTGCTAGCACACACCGCATGTAGATGAGTAGTTAGTGGTTGTGTTTGGGGCTACCCCCGTTGATCTCACTTTTGCAGGTCCTAGGAGCTGTATAGACGGTCAAGGGAAGGATCCGGGAACTTCTCACTAATGTAGTGAGATATTCTGGGCCATCAAGACAGAATGGTATTGCCACATTTAGGATCATGCATTTGTGACGCTTCCGCATGAACTTGTTATTGATTGTGGTATTTCCTGTATAATTCCTTTTATGAAATAATATTTGGATTTCCTTTTATTTTTATAAATTTTGGGACCGGTCCAATTCCGACAAACTTGGATTATTTAGGATATTGCTGAAATTCTCAAGTGTCGGATTATATTGGATGTTATATTACTTTATTTATGATTTAACATCCTAAAAAGGCGTGAGTTAAGTATTGGTGATGAGAAAATATGGAGTATTTGATGATTGGACGAATTTTGGAGACTTGGATACGAATTCTTATGTACATGGAAGATGTATTGTTTATATGTGAAATTTTTAATTACCATGATAGGGGTGTTAATTTTTATATCATGGTATCATTTAATTTATCTGAGTTGTTCTTGTTGTGTTGTATCCATGTTACTTTAAATGTCCATGTTAGGTGAATTCTTATCTAACATGGATAATGGTATTTGAACATTGGTGATTTTAAATATCCATGTTAGTTTTACCATTTTAGGAAATTCCTTCTTCTAACATGGATATTCTCTTCATTAAGTTGAACTCTTTTTCTAACCATGATAGAGTGTATTTATGATTTGGAAGCCTCTTTTTCCTATCATGGTTAGACTATTAAATCGATAATATATATTGATATTATGGAAAGATCTTTTTTTAACTATGTTAGTCATTTTATTAAGTTAATTCCTTTTCCTAACATAGTTAGTATTTAGTAAATGTTACAAGATTTTATTATCCATGTTAGACTCTTGGTATTACTGAAATATTTTCTAACATGGATTATTTTGTTTATATAAGATTAAATTCTTTTCTAACTACGATATGTTTTATTATTATTTTGGAAAGTTCTTTTCTATCGTAGTTAGACGGTTGTAATCATTTTTTTTGGAAACCTTTACGGAAATTCTTTTCTAACTATGTTAGCGAATTTTTGTAAATTTAATTCTTTTTCCTAACATAGTTAGCACTGTAAACGGTTTATTGTTTAATTATGGGTGGTTAAAAGTGGGATTAGAGAGTTATTGTTACATTTTCCGAAAAATGTAATGAAAATTTTTAAAACAAAATTTCCTTTCTTTGTGTAAACCATTCATTAAATTAATCCGTCCAGTTTATTTCAAAAAATAAAAGTTGTAAATATATATTGATTTATGTTATTATCTCTTTAAAAAGGAAAAGTGGGGAAGACTCCATTTCTTCTCACCAATGAAATTTTCAAAGATAACATTCCCCAGCCTCTCTTCTTTAAAATGTAGAAGTTTTTTATAAAATAGTACCGATTGTGGTTCTTAATACAAAAGCTATAAACTAATTTATACACATTAAGAAAATTAGCAAATGCACATTCATTATCCTAAAATACCCTCTTTAATCATATAAATTGAAATTACCATTAATAAAAACCCCTTTCATATGTATAATGAATAAACATATTTTTAGTGGAAACGTTATAAATTTGAGAGGAAAAAAGATTTAAATAATATATCTATGACCTAAATAAATCAATGTAGTTTATGTTACAACGTATTAATTCTTGTCAAGGTCAAAAAAAAAATTCTTGTCTTTTCTAATTATGTTTTTAATAAGGAACAAGAAATGTATGTTATTGTAGCATGGACGACCCACACAGCAGGTCTTGGGAGCAAGTGCCCCACAAAAGCATTTCCATTTTGTTTAGTTCTACACGGTCAATGTATATCAATAATCCCTACTATAGAATAATATTAGTCCCAAGTGCCCTATGTATGTGTGGGTGTTCATAGTAGTTCTTTATGTTATTTTGAGATTCATTACCCTCAAACCAAGTGCTTCATTTTATTAACGTTCACGGATCTTCACATCATCACACCTTATTAACTGTTTTCTTTTTACAAGTAGTAACTAGTAAGTAGAGCAGCTTCTATTCGACATCTACCAAAATGGCTGCTGCTACCCCTGCTCCTCCTCCTGCCTCCTTCATTGGACCCAGGGAGGGAGGGAGGGGATACAGGAAATTGATAGCCTTTTGTGTCTGCTCATAGTGGAAGTGTTGTTCAGTAATTTTCCCCAGAACCTTTTCATAACGCAGCTTGGGAGATTAGCATAGCCACCATTTCATATCACAGTGCCATCTTCTATTGTAGCCTTCTCTATTATCACTGTGATCCCTGATCGAATGTAAAACCCATCATCGTCCGCTCTATCTGCTTCTTGAACTCCATCTTTATTCATGATCACCACATCTTTCCCGATCCTTGCGTTCTTGTCAATTATACAGTTCCTTCAAACACCACAGTATGTTTCAATATTAGAAACTTGAAACTTTGAAAATCTAATTGAATGAATGAGCTTAGCATTTAGTAAACTGTGAGTAAAGATTATTACTTGATTTTTGTGTTGCTCCCAATCCCAATTGGGACCTTCCCTTCTGCTAGCAGAGAAGCGATTTCAGATTCAGTTTGATAACAGTTTGCTCCCAACATTATAGTGTCCTGCCAAAAAAAAAACTGATTTTAGATGGGAGTTATCTCATATGGTGTTGAAGTCTAACTAGTTATGATGGTTTATTTATCAGGAGCTCAACGCCATGATCCAGACGAGAACGTTCACCCACGATGGAGTGTCGGACAGTACATTCTCAAAGGAAACATCCATGAGAGTGATCTGAACCGTTGTTCGCCACGCGCCGCAAGTGCACGGGTCGCGCCAAGTAATAAAGTAGTGAGTAGAGTATCGTTCCCACGAGGATTTGTCCAAAACCCGGTCAAACAATGATTATCACACTCTCGCCCAATTTGAGTGACACAAATGTTGAGATTGAAAATTAAATAAGAAAATAAAATATAAACAAGTGATTCCCCAACTTCAAGGATAAAGAGGGTCCTAGGATTATCTATCCCCCTTTGTACTTCTCAAAACTCAATTAACCTCCCCTCAAGAAGCTCTCAACAAAACCACGTGCTAATCTAGGGTTCAAAGAGTACTTGTAATGCTCTCTCGAGTCAAGAACAAGTGTTTAGTCCTATTCTTTGCACAATCTCTTGCCACAATTTGATAGAACCCAATTATCACACTCCAACCCTAATGTGACTATGCAAGGCTAGCAAGTATATCTCTATCTTACCAACAAAACCATCCATTCGTCATGCAAACTTCCGGTTCTTGCACTACTTTACCCAAGTTCTACACTCAACCTAGCTCTCTCGAGTCATAAATCAAGCGAACACAACATCTAAATGGTGATCAAGCACTTAGAAGCATTAAGAACGGGGTAAAATAAGCACATAGATATCATTAATCACAAATTAAGAGGAGGAATCAAGAATCAATACATACAAGGGTTCAAAATAATCTTAGAATACAAGTATTTAGCTACACATGTTCAACAACTCCAAGGGAGCATAAATATATACATTCAGAAACAAAGAACAAGAGAAGAGAATGGAGAAGGAAGAGATAAACCAAGAGAGGAAGCCCAAATCTCTTCGAAGCTCCAAGCCCAAGCCAAATCCCCTCCAAACTCCAAGCCCTAGCAGAGCAAAACACCCCCAAGAATGCCCAAAAGTCGAAGAATGTCGAGCTAGATCGAAACCCTAGCTTTTATATCACTTAAATCTGTCAAAAAACGCGCAGCAGAGCACGCAGTTCGCCGTGGGTTCGCCGCGGCGAAGTCCACGGCGAGCTATGATCGTTTCTGCCTCTTTTTGGGGGTTTTGGCTCGCCGTGAGTTCGCCACGGCGAGCTCACGGCGAACTGGGACCTGTCGGTAATTTTGGAAATTCGGGGACCTATCTGTAATTTGGGAAATTCGAGGTCCTTTTCTGTAATTTTTACAATTCGTCCAGAAACTTGTATTTTCCCTTTTTTCTTGAAATTTCAGCTTCTAGCCCCAATTTCTCCTCTTTCTAAGTGTTCTTCTTAATCCGGATCCCTTGGTTATTGCATCAAATTATTCCTACAAAAATTACATAAAACAACATAAGAAATTAACTACAAAAATAACCAAAATCTACATAATTAACAATAATGTGAAACCAAAAATCAAATGAGCATTTTCCCTCTTGAGTATCCAAAATGTATAAATAATAGACAAAAACTCAAGTAAAATATACTCAAATATCATGAATTTCTAGGAGTTATCACACCCCCAAACTTAGACTTTTACTCGTCCTCGAGTAAAACACAATATGATATTTTAGATTGATGAAGTATTCTCTTACTATGCATGCAGAGAGCTTTCCTCATGGGTTGCTCAAGAAGATATATTCAATGGGAAAGCAATGGAATATAGAAGAATGCAAAACTCACACATTAAGAACAAACTTCCCAACAATCATTAAGTGTGTGTGTGCAAAGCCAGAGAACAATTCTTCAGCAAATGTCAAAAAGAAAATTGCAACATTTCAATATATATCTAGCTCTCTCAACATTCAAAACTTCATATGCCTACTCTCTTCCTCTCTCTCCACCAAAAGAATGTTTCTTACACAAATTCAAAATCAATGGGACTTTATAAGCTTGTAATGAGGCCAAGGGTTAAGGTTATATAAAGAAAGGTATAAAGAGAATTCAAATATCTTGAGATAAATGACAATAAGGAGCTCATCTTTCTTTTCTATACAAAATACCCTTCCAAAATTCAAACCACTCCCCCAAACTTATCTCAAAATGATGTATGTGCACTCCAAGTTTTATTGAAACTAAATTCTTTTTCTTTTTCTTTTCTTCATAAACTTGCAATGACTTTGGAGTACAAGCTTTGAACATCATGCACCATTTACATTCCCACCCCAATTTTTGTAGCAACCATCCAATACCTTCTACCAATGATTGATCAATTATCTCAAAATTCGGGTAGTTCATGGTTTTTCAAGTTGCTAAGGTTAAGGTCTATTATGGGTTCCAAAAAGAAAATTCATATGGTTTTTCATTATAAGGCTCAAAGAGGGTGCAAATGGAATTGATTCAGAGGTAGGCTTGCAAGGCTCAAACGCATTTGAAAGAATGCCCATATCATTTTCCAAAATCATGCAAGAATCATTACGAAGCCTCAAGAGATTCCAAGATAGGTTCTAGAGTCTATCAGCTGAGAAAGAAAATATAAACTGAAATGCTACAACATCTCCAGACAAAGGCCTCCAAACCATTTCCAACTCTGTGCAAGATTTGGTTCAGAATTGTCAGAAAGCCAGTCTCAATAATGCAAATCAAGCATTCAAAAATATTAACCAAAATTTCCTCTCAAACATATGATCTAAGCAACCATCTATCATTGGATCCCACATTTAGTTTAGTGGATACTAAATCAATCCAAATCATGCTTATTGCAAAATGACAAGTAAACATCCAAGTTTCCAAAATTGAAATTCATGTCAATGTAATTAGCAGTCTATCATCAATTCAGTCAGTTCCAAGCAAATTGGAAATGCAAGATACTTCCCTGTAAATGTGCTTTGTGCTCCAAACTTGCTTTCCTTTGCCTCATGTAAACTTTGATGATAGACCTTGAAAATGCTCAAAAGAGGTCACACCTACTAAAGGAAACAACAATAAAATCTATTAAATTTTTAAAACTTGGGTTGACTCCCAAGAAGCGCTAAGTTTATAGTCTTCAGCCAGACTTTCCTAATACTAATCATACGTATCAAAAACAAAAATCACCTTGTCTTCATTTCTCTTCAAAAGACAAGGCTCCGAAAATATTGGGAGTTCAACTATACAAGAATTACATGCTCCCTCAATCACGAATGATTTTAAGGAGCATGATGCATTATGGCACATGGGAGGTATCAATTCAATTGTTTCAACTTTATCCTCATTAACCCCCAAATACTTTGAAAACCCAATAAAATCAACTTGACTCTCATCAGTAAGAGCCAAGCTATCAGTAGGAGGATTTTGAACATACATTGCAGGAAACTTAGTATTTCTCTCTCCCTCTTCCATTCCTAGCTCACAATCACCCACAAAAGTATTACAATCCATTGACAGCCCATAATTACTTCCCACAATTAATTGCTCACTTGAAATGGTTTCTTCCTCATGAGAGTCATTGGAAGTATTAATGCAAATGCCTTTTTGCTTTAAAGACTCAAAGGTAGAAACCAATTCATTTGCCCTAGATGCTAAGCTTTTAAGAGCTAATTCATGTTCATTAAGTTTCTCATTTGTCCAAGCTCTCATTTCATTTTGATTATCCAAAATACGCTCAAGCATCTCCTCAATTGTGGGCTTTTTCTCATGAATGGGAATGATTTCTTCTACATGATTAGGTGATGGTTGACAATATGATGCATATGAAGGGAAAGAAACATTTGGCTCCCAAGACAATGAATGCTCATGATTCCAACTAGGGTAAAAAGAATTATCATGCCAATCAGTTTGAACCCTATTGAAATCATCCCCTACATAATCCAAGGTTGAGACATGGGGGCATTGATCAATATAATGATTATCTCCACAAAAATTGCAACAAATATACTCATATTGAGTTTCAAAAGCATTAGGCTCATAGCAAGAAGGTAGATAATCATTATCCTGTTCAAATTCATCACATGCCCCAATAGTCCACCAAGGATAATCCATAACAAAAATTAAAAGAAAATAACTAACAAACAAAAAGACAAACAAAGAAAACAAATATACACATGCAAACACAAGAAAAGAAACTACAATAGAAAAACAAACACACGAACAAATATATACAAACTCAAGCTTAAGCTACTAGTGCTCTAACCAAGGTTGACCAAAGACGATTTTAGGAAACAAATCCCCTGCAACGGCGCCAAAAACTTGTTCGCCACGCGCCGCAAGTGCATGGGTCGCGCCAAGTAATAAAGTAGTGAGTAGAGTATCGTTCCCACGAGGATTTGTCCAAAACCCGGTCAAACAATGATTATCACACTCTCGCCCAATTTGAGTGACACAAATGTTGAGATTGAAAATTAAATAAGAAAATAAAATATAAACAAGTGATTCCCCAACTTCAAGGATAAAGAGGGTCCTAGGATTATCTATCCCCCTTTGTACTTCTCAAAACTCAATTAACCTCCCCTCAAGAAGCTCTCAACAAAACCACGTGCTAATCTAGGGTTCAAAGAGTACTTGTAATGCTCTCTCGAGTCAAGAACAAGTGTTTAGTCCTATTCTTTGCACAATCTCTTGCCACAATTTGATAGAACCCAATTATCACACTCCAACCCTAATGTGACTATGCAAGGCTAACAAGTATATCTCTATCTTACCAACAAAACCATCCATTCGTCATGCAAACTTCCGGTTCTTGCACTACTTTACCCAAGTTCTACACTCAACCTAGCTCTCTCGAGTCATAAATCAAGCGAACACAACATCTAAATGGTGATCAAGCACTTAGAAGCATTAAGAACGGGGTAAAATAAGCACATAGATATCATTAATCACAAATTAAGAGGAGGAATCAAGAATCAATACATACAAGGGTTCAAAATAATCTTAGAATACAAGTATTTAGCTACACATGTTCAACAACTCCAAGGGAGCATAAATATATACATTCAGAAACAAAGAACAAGAGAAGAGAATGGAGAAGGAAGAGATAAACCAAGAGAGGAAGCCCAAATCTCTTCGAAGCTCCAAGCCCAAGCCAAATCCCCTCCAAACTCCAAGCCCTAGCAGAGCAAAACACCCCCAAGAATGCCCAAAAGTCGAAGAATGTCGAGCTAGATCGAAACCCTAGCTTTTATATCACTTAAATCTGTCAAAAAACGCGCAGCAGAGCACGCAGTTCGCCGTGGGTTCGCCGCGGCGAAGTCCACGGCGAGCTATGATCGTTTCTGCCTCTTTTTGGGGGTTTTGGCTCGCCGTGAGTTCGCCGCGGCGAACTCACGGCGAACTGGGACCTGTCGGTAATTTTGGAAATTCGGGGACCTATCTGTAATTTGGGAAATTCGAGGTCCTTTTCTGTAATTTTTACAATTCGTCCAGAAACTTGTATTTTCCCTTTTTTCTTGAAATTTCAGCTTCTAGCCCCAATTTCTCCTCTTTCTAAGTGTTCTTCTTAATCCGGATCCCTTGGTTATTGCATCAAATTATTCCTACAAAAATTACATAAAACAACATAAGAAATTAACTACAAAAATAACCAAAATCTACATAATTAACAATAATGTGAAACCAAAAATCAAATGAGCATTTTCCCTCTTGAGTATCCAAAATGTATAAATAATAGACAAAAACTCAAGTAAAATATACTCAAATATCATGAATTTCTAGGAGTTATCAACCGTTCCTAATACGCCTTGGGGTTCAAGTACAAAATCTTATTTTTACCAAGGATTGCACTATAGTGGTGCGATCCCGGATCGTCTCTCAAGGAGCCTAATGAACTATCCTAGGGAAACTAAATGCAATGAAAGCTATAAAAACTTGGGGAATAAGAGTAGGAATTTTTGGTATTTTTCATAAAGGGAATTGAAGACTTGCTTTTGGTATTTTTAGGATGAATATGAATGGTTAATGGAATGCGAATGATGGGATGCTCTCTTGGCTAGGGTAGACATGTGGCAAGCATATACTTCACACTCTTGGGGAATTAAGGGATAATTGGACCAAACTCATGCAAGTAATAAACAATTAGTCTTAATTGAAGGAATAGGTCGGTGACAACCCACTCAACCTCAATAGACCAACTGGGTTAATTATAGTCTAACATTAACTAAAAATAGGTTCCAGTAGATAGAATAACTTGGGTCCCATCCAAATTACTCAATATCCTTTGGATCCAATAACTAATCAAAATTAGCTTATAATCAAATCCTCATACATGTAGAACTTTATCCAATTATGTCATGCGATTGTATTGAATCAATAGTATTGTTTCTTAGGTGAGATTAATTGATGGAATTACTTAATCATGCAAAGAAGAAACTCAACATCAACATGCTCAAACCCAATAAATCAACCAAAGGACATAATCAAGATAAAATAAATGGACTAAATCACCACACACAATGATAGGTAATAAAATCAACAAGTACTCATGAAGATAATGTCGATTGAAAGATAGATGGAACCAAACTAGATCCAATACAACACAAAGGTGAAATTCAACAATTACATAGCCTATAGTCTCAACATAGTTGAAATCCAAACATAAGAAGAACAAATGCTCAAGGAAATAGATGGAAATCCATGGCTACATAATTGGAACTAATGAAAAACTCCCCTAGAGTGGAAGAATAGCTTGCTTCACGTCATCCCGTAGTCCAAGAGAGCACCGAGCCGGATTAGTTCTTCATAGAGGAGGAGAAATCACCTGAGAGGATCTGCAACTCGAACTTCATGGTGAACCGGAGAAGGATTGTGGAATGGAGGAAGGAATTGGTGGAAGAGATGAGAGAATTAGTGTATTGTGGTCTGAATTGGTGGTGTGGAAGAGGGAATTCGGGTATAAATTTATAGAACAAGATAGGAAACCAAAAAACCTTCCTAATTCCCTCTAGATTGCTTGGGAAGGTCGAATTCATCCTTTAGGAAACAATGGAAGAGGACCCAATCACCCAAAATTTGGAAACAAACTGAAAACTTCCGTTTTAGACATTTTATCGGGCCCTTACTGTAGCCCTCACCGTGTGTTCTCCTCTGTCCTTCGCCGTAGCCCTCGCCGTGGGGGGCTAAGGCGAGGACCAGAAACTTTTTCTTTGCTTTTCTCACCTTTTCTTCGTTTAGGGCCTCATCCTTTGCACCTATAATGGGAAATTAAAGTATATGTGAGGTATTTTAAGTCCATAATCATGAAATGCATGAGTTAAAAGCCTAATATGCTCAAATTACCATGGAAATGCAACTAATTCCTTAAGTATGGACCACACATGCAATTGTACTTAATTCCCATCGAATTCTCCTAAATTAAATGCTAATTTCCCATTATTAGTGGTTAAAATAGTATAATAATCATGCACAATCAGAGAGATTATAGCATCCACAATCTACAAGACTCAATGATGAGAAACAAGACATACTAAGAAGTTAATGATATCATTTTAAGGTAGATTACCAAGTTATCTTACCTGACACTTGTCAATCTTTGTTGGTGGCAGGAAACGAGGAGATGTGAAAATGGGTGTTTTAGGATCATAAAATTCAAAGTTTGGATTCTGCATGAGAGAAAGGATAAAGCAGATATTAGTTTCCTTCAAGTGACCAAGCAAACTGCCAACAGATCTGGCTTATCCCTTTAAATGAGACATTCACTGTACTAGGGCTTATAAAGTACATTAAAATTGCTCAAAGCACAATCCGACCAGTCCTAATTTCAAAGAAACCATTATGGCTCTTTTGGGTTTAGACATTCAGTAAGCTATAATCAGCAATGAGATGGTGGCTGTATTCTTAGTGTTGAAAGTACAACAAGAGAGGATAAGGCATCCATGATTTGTGGGTTAATCAAAGCAACGTTGGTACATTTGATATACAGGGAAGACAATTAAATAGTAAACTAAAAATATGCCAACCATAATAATAGCTTGAACCAACCTCTTCAGCAAGGGCAAGGTTAGCATTGTAAAAAGGACTTTATTGTTCCAATGTCTTCCCAGTAGTCTCTGAAAAAATATGACTGCAAAAACAGTACGCATGTAAGTGGTACAAGTGACATGTTATACGCACAAGTAAAAACAAAAAAAAGGAGCCTAAATCCCCATATATTCATGGCTGGCTAGGTGAATATGCATAAGAACATTGTACAGAGCAAAGGGTATTTAGCTTGTGACAAATGAAAACTAAGATTTAATATAAAGAGGAATCTATTTTTGGGTTTTTCTTACTTGGACGTTGTGTTCCCTCACTCCTGCAGGAATGATTTCAGATCCAAAGTCATTGGATGTAGGATATCTCCATTTCAAAAGCTTGAGCAGAACTTCTGTCTTAAATACATAAACACCCATGGATGCTATATAAGGTGATTCTAATGCATCTGTGTGACAAGCCGATGAAAGAGGTATCCACTTGCTGGAGAGAATATAAACAAGGCATGACCGTGTCAGCTTATCTTATGATGTTCCTATAAATCCATAACATAAAATGCTTGGCAAGGTTTTGATACAATAGTAATTACCATTGCTTTCAAATCAGCACCCTTTGGTTTTTTCCAAAAATTGGTTGATGCGGCCTCTGCTATCTACCTTGACCAATCCATAATCCGAGGCTACCCAAATATCTTTCTCAACAAGAAGATGGGATTATTCTGTCAAAATCAGTTCAATCTTTATTATGGAGACAAAGTGTGGCAGTTCAGGGTTTGGTTACAGATCGTCTAGGGTGGCTACTTGGGAATGGTTTCAAAATTAACATTTTTAGCCTCTTATGGTGGCCATTGCAGTGTAATCGCCCTCTGTCAATTGCTACAGTTGGTGATTTATTACTGCTTTACAAGGGAGGTTGGAATGTTTCTTTAGTGCAATCGTTATATTCTTCCCAGGTAGCGAACCAAATCATTTCTATGCCTTTTTCTGTGTTTCACTTTCAAGATTCTATCTGTTGGACAGGCAATTCTTTGGGTTGTTATTCAGTGGCTGATGGTTATAAAATCCTGATTCAATCCAATTGTAATAACTTAGTGGATTTTTCTACTTTTTGGGAGCAGATGAAGATTTTGAAACTTGTTCCACGATTGGTCTTATTTCTTTGGCGGTTCATTTGGGACTCATTACCTGTTCGTGCTAATCTTATTAGACATCATCTTCAGGTTAATTCTGATTATTTATTTTGCCCGTATGAGAATGAGACTATTGATCACCTTTTTTTCCATTGTCCTTGGGCTAGAGCTATCTGGTTTGGATTACCTTTTGGGTTGTTATTTGATCAAATTCCTCACTCGCAGTCAGCAGAATGGTTGTTAAATACTTTGAAAAATAACTCTTTTATTGTTGGACGCATGATTTCGTGGACTCTTGACCTTATTTGGTTCTTCAGAAATAAAAAATTAGCAGATAATGTTTCTGTTGATCCTCAGCGAGTGATTAATACTGTAATTTCACAAGTAAATTATTATAACCTAAATTTATCTCTTCCTAGTACAATGGCATCGGTGCCTTGGGAGGATAGGAACTCTACTCCTTATTCACAACCTAGGATGTTTCAGGGATGGGTAATTGTTGTATCAAGACTTGCCAAATCTAAACGCAGGGGAGTTACTCAATTTTGGGCCATTGTATATTTTCCGAAAGAGAGTTTTATAGAATTTGGTTTTACTCAGGAAAGGGGCCAGGACAAATGGACGTTTATCTTAGATAAATTGAGGCAGCTCCTTCTCTTCATATGTAATCAAGCACGCATTTCCAATCCTTACAGCTATTCTATTCATATTACTGATCATGTTTCAAACTTACAGAAAGTTCTGAGAGGTGATATATCCTTAGGACTAGGTTCTAAAATTTTATTACAAGACTGTTTTACTATTTTACATAGATTTTCTAGTTTTACCTTCTCTTAGGAATGTCATGTAGTAACTATCTTTTTTATGAATGTAATATTTTCATAAAAAAAAAGTTAAATAAATTACTCATAAATTAATTTGTCTGAATTTTCTCTCTCATCTAGTTTATTTGCTTTATAAGCTAATATAAACTTATAATATACAAAATACCTTATAATTAACTAACTCGTTTTAATTCCTTGATCTGTCTAGAAAAAAAGTCAACTACTCTTACATTTAGTAACGAGAAGTAATAAGAAAAGGGTTAAGGGTAAAAAATATATATTTGATTTTGTTAAAAATGTGTCCAACACCAAGTGCTTTTTTGGACCAAAAGTAACCATGAGCTTCCAAAATAGGGACAAAAGTCACAGTTTCAGTTAAAATTATTAATGCTGACAATGGGTTCTATTAATTTGACTAAATCTGGTGAAGCGGCAGTTGACATGGAAAGTTACATAATAATTGTTTTTCAATATTTTAAGTTTTTAATAAAAATTATTTCCAGAGGCCTCTTCTTCCTCCTCCTTTTCTCCTTCTCTCATCTTCTTCCTTTTCTTTCACGACAATCACTACCATCCTCCGGATCTTATACTCACTTTTGGTCCATAAAAAAAGCACTTGTTGTTGAATGCACTTTTGATAAAATGACATGTGTATATTTGACCCTTAACAAAAAAAAAGGACTAGGCTTCTCTCATTTTCTGTTCCCATACGCTCTCTCGTCCTTTTCTCTAAAATTACTTCATTCTGGGGGTAAAATTTTTTGTTTTTGTTTATAAAATTAAATTTTACATAAAATTAGTGATATTTTGATAAAAAAATGGTTCAATTTTTAATTGTATATGATTTTTTAAAAATTTAATACAAAAAAATTATGTGTTTTTTTTAAAGTTAGAGTATTTAATCTTTTTTAACCATTTTTCGCTCCTAGGTATGTTGAGAAAAGGTAAGGAGCGTATGGAAATAGAAAAGGGGAAACGTGGTCCTAAAAAAATATCCTACTAGTATTTTATTTTCTGGGAAAAAGTGGGCCTCCGTCTTCCCAAGTTGGTGTAATCAGAGATAGATTAAGAAAAAAGAGCCGTCATTTGATTAATAGAATTAATAAATATGAAAGAGAATTAGGGGCAAAATAAATATGAGTATTAATAAATATGAAAGAGAATTAGGGGCAAAATAAGAAAAAACACATTAAATAATGGGAGAATATAATGTGAGCTCTTATATTTTGGACCAAATTAATTCAAATTTTGAGCTCTTATAAATAGGACCGAAAGGAGTATTATGTTAAGGATAGGAGGAAGTACTATTATTTTTTTACTATAAGTATTTAATAATAATAAAAAAAAAAGCGACATTCCATATGTAATGAATTTCCAAGAATTTTATGTAATGCCGTTCTATGATTTGTGGGAAATTAGGGGGATTCATCTTTGGCGTAATTCAAGAAACGAGTGTATTCCAAAATATACTAGAAGTTATGTTCATACGGCTCATTCAACTTTAAAATCAAACTCCTGTAAGAAAACGGAATAGGCATTACGAGATTAGTCATTGTCCTTCTCATTCTCGGAGAGCGACGAAACTGAAAAACTAGAAGGAATTTTCACATTTCTGCCAAACCTACCGTCATCTCAAAACCCCACTTCATCTGCAACCTTCAACATAGCCTTTCATCTTCACTCTTCCTTTGAGCTTCGCCAATCTTCCTCCAGTTCGTCGCTAGTGCTCGCGACGCCTCTCGTCCGCCGCCGTCGATCTTCCGCTGTTCGTCGCCGAGCTTCCGCCATTCAAGTGAGTGTGTATCCGATTTTACTTTTTCCCTTTCTCAATCGGAGGGAGCCATGGTCTTCGTTGTTCCACCTAACCACAAAACCTTAGCCCTAGATGTCGATCCCAAGGCAACCTCCATCCATGCCCTAAAACTCTCCATCCACCAAATCTTCGACATACCCGTTTCTCACCAACGCTTATTCCTCTCACACAGTCTCCCATTACTCAACGACCATCATTCCGTACTTATCTCTGATCTCGGAGTTCAACCTTACTCCACCCTAACTCTTCATGTTCCCTTCTTTGGTGGAACCCAACCACCTACTATTCCTAAACCTAGATTTGATTTCCTCAATTCAAAGCCTCCCCCTAATTATGTTGCTGGTCTGGGTCGTGGGGCTACTGGGTTCACCACCCGCTCCGATATCGGGCCAGCTTGTACGGCTCCGGACCTACCGGATAGGTCGGCGGCCGCGGGGCCACTGAGTGGCTTAAGTGATGCTGTCATGTTTGCATTTTTGCTGCTGACTTGTTTGATCAGAAACTTTGCTATCATACTTTGTGTAGTGATTGAGATTTTTGTCTCTATATTGCTGCTGGGTGAATTTGAGAAGCCCGATTTCATTTTGACCTCTAAATGCACACTCTAATTTATGAGCATCTTTGGTAAATTTAATTCTGTGGTTCAGGAGACATTGGAGTTTATGTGTTATCTGCCCCGAAGAACACCATATTTATTGGTTTGATTCCTTAGATCATGGGCTACCCGTTTTGTATAAAAAGATTTTCACCAAGTAAGTGTGTTAACATTTTGAATTCGTAAATATGAGTATAAGTAAATTATTAGCATAATTCTTATTTTAGTTTCATTGTAGGGCCATATTGCATTGGCATATCACATTACAGGCACACCTTGGAGCTAAGCAGAAAATTGAGATTGTTAGGCCTACAGTAAGTCATTTAGATTGTATTTATTTAAATGTCAATCAGTAATACCTTAGACGTTAGTAAATTACTTTCATATGTTCTAATTGTTTTTGTATGATTTACAGTGCCCTCAGCAACCTGACAATACAGAATATGGGTAATATGTAATTCAATATGTGTATGACATACTTATGAGTGGACTTACTGGGCGCTTGTCTAATGTATGTTTCATTCTTATCATCATTATTGCATTTCCTAATTCAATTGTTTGCTTCACTTATTAATTACAATTAACTAATTGATGTTTTATCGCTTATATGGTGTAGATTTATGATGGGGAAGAACCTTTTGATCAAGATGCAATTGATGAAATTCGGGATAAGTTATCTACCATGTTTCTTCAACATCATATGGATTAGAAATTAGAACTTACTTGTTTTGACTGTATGACATATATGAATCTATATAAATTCATATATGTCATACATGGTGTAACATCCCAAATTTTAAAAAATAGAAAATAAGGATTTATTTAAGATTTTAAGAAGATTACCAAAATATTAAAAAGTATTGAAAATAAATTTGTGATGTTTTAGGCATTTTTAATAATTTTAAGGTTTATTTATTTATTAATGGAGGAAAAATATTTGGAAGATGGATTTAAATAAGGGAATATTTAAAACCTTAGGGTATTACTTGATATTTAAAAAGCCTTATAAATAAATTTAGAAAGTAAAGCATATCTAGAGAAATTATTTTTGGGACAAATTTAGGATTATTTCTAAATGATCATGGTAGATAAAATTATCATTTAAAGGGAAAATAGAAAATAGGAAATGAAAAAGACAATATCTACCCCTAGTTGAAAATATCTTCAATTATAAAAGGAAGGGCAAGATAGTAAAATACCTATAAAAGAAAAATATCAGTCCCCCTTTTAATTAGAGCCTCACACGTGTCCTTATTCTTTTAATATACTCCCTCTCTGCCTCCACGAACACACACATACACTTCACTCTGTTCCTCGATCTCGCTCCCGTCTCCCACCCTCTCCGTTTCTCTGCTTCCTCGCGAGTTTAACAGCGGCGGTCGACGGCGGAATTGGTGGCGAAACACGGTGGAGGTGTACGAGAAGCTTGAGCCAGTCGTGGGTGAGCTTCTCTCCCTTCGTTTTCTTTCCCTTTTGATCCGATTTGAGCGAAATACGATTAGATTTTAGGGGTGTTTAAGAGTTTTAAATCGACTAAAGGGAAGATTAAGGTTGGGTTTGGAGTTTTTCTAAAGAAATTCTGACATTCTTGAAGTTATTTGGGCGGATTTCTTCAATTGTTCTTCCGTGTTACTGTTCACCCGCGCCCTTTCTTTGATTTCTGGGTATGTGTTGATCGAAATTCTAATTAATCGTGCTTAGGAGTAATTTTGAGTAAATTTAAGGTCTTGGAGGTATGATTTTGGGAAGTTGGGAATTTTTGAAACAATCATTCTTCTTCCCCTGTTCCTGAGTGGCGCTGTCCGTGTGTATGTCTGATGGTGGTGAACCGATGAGTTAGGAATAAAAAGGAACACATAATAAATCTTGCATGTTGAATGATTTTCGAAAATTCTGTTTCCTATACTCTGTTTTGCTTAGTTTCCTTATTCCCTTTGTTTCCCTGTCTAGTCGACTTTTGAGCTTTCTGTGCTGCTGATTTTGGGTGTACTAAAGGGTATGTTCTTGTGGTTTATGGCTGATGAAATTGATGTTTAGTAAATATGTGAAGTTGTTCAATTTTTCTTCCTCTTTGCTGATTGTTCTGCTCGGCGGGTTCAGAGGCAAAGGAGGAAAATTTGTGACTTTTAAATGTTTAGGGGATTGGTGTTGGATTAGAATTGAAATTCTTGTCCTTCTCTGTTTGGACGAATTTTCTGGAATGGAAGGAAGTTTTAATGATAATGAAATGCTAATGAAGATAGGATTAAAAGAGAGATTAAATTTAAGTTGGATAGGAAAAAGTTTAATTGACCATTAGTTAAGGAAGGAAATTGATGTTGTTGGTTGTTAAGATTTTGGGAGACATAATTATAGTTGTGATTGAACCCTTTTAGAGGTAAGATGAAGAAAAGAGTGTTTTTGTGATATTTGGTTAGTATTTAGTATTTTCTAAACTAATGCAAGTATGGTTGGTGTTAAGTGTATATAGAGACAAAGGTTATTGGTTGTTTTGGAATCTTACTAATAAATAGCAAAAAAACTAGAATTTATTGTTTAATGCGGATGGTAATAAGAATGGGATTAATATATGGTTTTAAAGGCTATAGGGTATCCTGTGTTGTGGTTTTGGTTCAGAATGGAATTAGAAATGTTGACAATTGTAATTAAGTTGTTTAAACAAGGAAATTCCATTATATATCTGCGATATTTAAGGAATGGATTTTGAGGTTTTAAATTGGAACTAAGTAGGAGATCAGATCATGAGGTGTGACCTATGTGACTTTGAATAAGAATGTGTTTATGGTAAATTGAATTATTAGTTTGTGAATTGTGGGGCAATTGAAAGAAGTTTAAAAACTAATTTGGAGACTTGATTTCGGCAGCATATTAAATGAATGAGGAATTGATGGTTCTTGGACTGATTATAATTTAGCAAGGAAAAAGGTGACTTATGCGGTAGATAATGAAATAGTAGAGGATTATTTATGATTGAAGATTGTCTAATGAAATTTGGAGGTTGATACTTGATTTTAAGATAGAAAAGAGTTAAGTGGCTTTAATTAATGATTGAGTATTTGGAGTGAAAAGATGAAGGTAACAAGTCTTTCGTTAAGAAGTTGGAATTCTTAAATGCTTAGAAAATTTAGTGTATCTTGAAGTTAGTGTTTAGGTGCTTATTAGAGTCAATTGGAGTTAGACTCTAGCATATACATGTCAAATTGTTTTAGTCAATGATGATGTTAGAATCTAAAGGATATTTCTCTGCTTGGTTGTTTTGATATTGTTTACTTAAGTTTCTTTAATTTGTTAATGTAGCTGATTGAAAAATGAAAGATAATTGTTTGAGAGATGTTTGGTGATGATAGGAAGAGATGTTAGGGATAGAAGCAGGATTTATTACAGTTTTTGCAAATTAGATTTTTCATAAGAACATATGACAATCTGGACTTTGAATATGGCAATTCCATTCTAAGTTTTACTGGGGAGTGAATGGTTGAGGGATGTAATGAAAGTTGAATTTACTCAGTATGGTGTTCTAGTGTATTTGAATTATGTTGAAGTCTTTCCAAGTGTTAGATAGTGCATGGTCTTTTAAAGAAATGTTTTTACAGGAATTTATCGATAAGATATTTAAAACTAGAGAGTCATATGATGTTGTCTAAAGAATTAAATAGAATCATTGGTTTTCTTTATTAATAATAAGAGATTTAAATATAAATTCATTAAAAGAAAGTTATTAGATGTAAGTTTAATTTAAAAGTAATTAGGATATTTTTACGATTGTGTTTGTAAATGTGTGTGTATTGATTGATGATTGTAAAATGGCTGTTGATGGCTGTGTGATTAATAATTACATCAAAGATTAAGATTTAATTATATATTAGAAATGAAAGGGGTAGAGATATAAGTACTACTATAGGATCGTGAGAGACGCTGAATATCTATATACTAGCATAGGTGTTAATTTATTATTCATGTGTAAATAGGTCTTGATAATGACGTAAGTTGAGGAGATCAGTGGAAAAGAAAGGAGCAAGCTTTTGATTAAGTTCTGGTATTCCAGGTAGCAGTTTATTTCAGTAACAATTAAATTGAATGTATTATTTTGTAATAACTGTTGTATTTAGTTGGTAAGTTGTTATTCCTCAGTTGGAGTACTCCAGGCTTAGGTGGTTCGCTACCCCTTTGCCAAACCAGTTTAGTTATAACGGGATTGTTATAACGAGAAGTCCTGCAGGTAGAGCCTCCACTAGTTAACGAAAGTATCGTTATCAGTGGTTGGTAGGTGCGGATCGCACACAGATTAATAGGAGTAAGACTATCATCATTTGAACAGTTTTATGAAATATATACATGACAATACTAGTATGATCATATATGTTAATGAAAGAAACTGCTATTGGGATTTCCAATCTCACTCTTTCCCCAAACATTTTCAGTACCCAGGATGTGGGAAGCTAGCTGGGAAGGAAGAGTAGAAGAAGAAATTAGGATTATAGTTGAGTAAGAAAAAGGTAGTTAAATAATTTAGTAATCTTATTTGTATATGTTGTAAGAATTAAATTATTGAATTAATAATAGAAAGCATAGAAAAATAGAATTGCATAAATTTATTAAGGGATTTAAATTCCCTAAAGGTTATGAATTATTAATAGACACCGAAAAATGGTTAGCATACTTTTAATTGTTTTATTAACCACTTTATTTTACAAAAAGTTTTAAGTGGTTCCAATTTGTCTGAAAAGCCCATTCCAACTGAAAGGAAGTTGGTTAAACGTTTTAAAGAAAAAAGTTTTAAATTTTTACGTATTTTTGGGCTTTTGACATTAAAAAGTGGTTATAATTCAATTAAAATGTTATATTATAGTAGTAAAATTCTAGACGTTACACATGGCATCTAGTATATATAGTGCAGATGTATATAGATAATATTTTTTGGTGAATTCTGTCCATTCGGATCTGTTTGTGGCAATTTGGATATGAAACTATTCGGATCTGTATGTGATGTATATATAGTGCAGATGTGATTTCACTACCCTGGATGGAAATTTAAAAAAAAAATATTTAGCCACTTTCCACTAGGGATGAGCAAAGTACCCGCAACCCTCGGGGCCCGCCCGCTAAACCCGCAATTCAACCCGTGCTGGCCCGTCTATTTTAGGCCTGTGACGGGTACGGGTACGGGTAGGGCCACGGGTAGCCCGTTACCCGCATATTTAAAAAAAAACTCTCCTTATCCTTAATTCCTTACTGCCTGCACTGTTGCACATGACACACACACTCACATGACATCACACTCTCATGGGCCATTTCTTCCCTTTCCACACCAAAGTCAATACCTTAGTCCAACTCCATCACGTACCATCTCACCTTCCTGTTCAGCTCCTCCACGCACGACTGCATATCCCTCGACACCACCTCCCACGCCGTCGCATACGTCGCTATGCTCTGTATCACATTCCCGAAGTAGTACTATCCCAATCTTCGCTCTAGCCTATGCCGACAGTTTACCGCCATCCTGAACGTCGTCTCCTTCGACGCCGGCATATTTCTCGCCCGCGTCACCGTCCTCCAGAAGAGAACGCAAAGCGACTGAAACGATCATACCTCCCCCGAACTCATCAACTTCATGCCATTCGTTCTGGCCTTTGGCTTTTGAATTGCATCGCGGCTGAAGCTGAAAATTCACTCTCGCAAGTCGCAACAGCGAGTTGGCGTTGAAGCCTTGAAGGTCACTTCTGGACGGAGTCGCGGCAGAAGTCAGGTGGCGTGGTGAGTCCTCCTCTGGAGAGTTAGGTGAAGGTACTGAAGAAATGCCAGAAGGAGGTGCCATCGGTGACAGCGTGGTTGACGGAGCAGCCGATGAAAACGCCGTCGGCCAGGTGGGTGACCTGGAAGGCCAGAAGGGGGCTGAAATGGCCGCTGTAACTGACTTTGGTGTGGAAAGGAAAGAAACGGTTGTTGAAAGAATATGGTTGACAGTGTTAAAAAAAATACAGCAGCTGCTATTTTTTTTTTAAAAAATAAGACACGGGTTAAACGGGCAAATGGGTCACCCGCCCCGTTTAACCCGTCTAAGTATGACCCGTTTACGAATGGGTCAAACGGGTATTCGCACGGGTACGGGCTTACCCGTACCCGTGTATTTTAAACGGGCGAGTAACGGGTAGAGCCACGGGCCACCCGTACCCGCCAGTTACTCTCCCCTACTTGCCACGTCTCTTTTTTAAAGTGAGACGTGAAAAGTGGTCAGTTCAACACTTTCCATGTCTCACTTTTAAAAAGAGACGTGGAAAGTGGTATTTTCCACGTATCTCATATTTAAAAAAGAGACGTGGAAAGTGCCGACTTTCCACGACTCCCCAATCCACGTCCTAGCAAAATGAGACGTGAAAAGTCCAAAAAAATAGACGTGAAAAGTGTTTTTTTAGTAGTCTAAAAACTATGCATGAGGTTCGACTACTCTAGTCAATTTGAAACCTTATCTAATCTGTCAATATAACATATCCTGCCAAGTTGGTTAAACAATTAGAGCAACTATAATTGCCTGCACATGCATGAATAATTGATTCAAGTTTTATATCCTATTTCTATGGGTGTGTAATGAACAACGTGCTGGTTAGTTTGCTAGTTTGCTTTCTAGTTAGGTGTAAAGCCAATAAGTCAGTTCATACTCAATATTCTAGTTATGATTTTTGTCCACTCGTGGAGCAGATAAGTCACGTTTAGATGAAACCTTTACTTGCTGAAGATTAATATATATATATATATATATTTATAGAAGCATGACATTGACTTGAAATGTAGCAAGATATTGAGCAAGGTCACTTAATATCTGGATTAAATGAAGATACAAATATAATTTTCAGTGGTGGGATTAAAGAAATAAAGTCTGAGATCTAGTGTTATTTTACCAGAGACACTGCATTAAGATTTGTGATATAATGTTAGGTCTGAATCTAAAACTATAAGCGCTCATTGATAAGGGTTGACATTAGATTCCTTTTGTTTATCTCCCTAACTCTAATATATATTAAATCATAGAGTTAATTGTGCATATTCAACCTCAAGGCATTTTCCTCTTCTCTTGAAGAAAATGACAGCCTCTTTCTTCAACCCAAACTCCCATTGTGACCATGCTCGCTCAACTAGCTTACCCTCTAAACCACACCCTCTAATTCTAAAGTGCAATGAATACTTAGCCAAGTTAGAGGTTTCAGATGCAGCTTCCTATTCATCATCATCATCCTCATCATTCAGCCACAAGCTAAGTGAGCTTCAGGATTTACATGATTCTGTTGAAAAATCAGTTCAACTTTCTGATACTCGTGAAGTTCTCCAAGAGTGCCAAGACGAGCTCTTGGATGGATCTCTTCGGCTGCTAGATGCATGTACAGCTGCAAAAGATGCTCTTTTGCATACAAAGGAATGTGCAAGGGAAGTTCAATCAATCATGAGGAGAAAAAGAGGTGGTGAAATGGAGGTCAGAAAATACTTGACCTCTAGGAAGGTGGTGAAAAAGGCAATCTCCAAAGCTTTGGGAAATTTGAAGACTTCTTCAAATAAATGCAAGTTGTCTCCTTCTCACAAGGGTAATCAAACCCCAGAATTGGTGAGCCTATATAAAGAGGTGGAAGTAGTCACTCTTCATATTTTGGAGTCATTGTTGAGTTTTATCTGTGGGCCAACACAATCAAAGTCAAGCAACTGGTCTTTGGTTTCCAAGTTAATGCACAACAAAAGGGTTTCATGCACACAAGAAGCAGATGAGAATGAGTTTGCCACAGTAGATGCTGCATTGCAGTCCTTTGTATTCTGCAGTTCAGGCAAGTCAGAGAATATTGGTAATTTGCAGAACCAGTTGGAAATTCTGGAGACAGTGATTCAAGACTTTGTGGAAAGACTGGAAAATTCGTTTAGGAGATTTATCAAAACCAGAGTTGCCCTCTTGAATATTCTTAATCGCTCGTTCTACTATTTGATGACTTCAGTTTACTGTATATTTTTAAATTTGTACAGAATTGAGCTTCTCAAAGACATTTGCACATGAAAAAACAATAGTTTATTTCCCTTTTAGTATAAACTGAAATACTCTTTCTCAATCTTTGGCTATTTTTTTTTGTTACCTTCTCTCTTGGGATCTACACTAAATTTTTCTGAGGCCTCTTAGTAGTGCAATATTCAGCCTCCTGAAGTTTTTTTTAATCAAATCCTGAAATTGAATACATCATCAACACAACAATTGAAATTATCTCTGGTAATTTGTCTTCTGATGAAATAGGTGATATAAATTTGAGAGAATAATTTCCGATAGTCTTAAACACATATGATTTTACAAAATACTTAATGGAAAGATAAAACTTCCAATTGAGTGAGAAGCATGCAGGGAAGAAACTGTCATTTACAATACTCCATGAGCATATTAGTTTGCTTTTTGTCACAATATTATTTTGTTTTTGTTAATCACTTTGAGTACCAATTCTAGAAGTTCTTTTGCTAACATGTAGTGGTTGAGTGAAATGGACATTATTCAAAGATAAGATTTTAAATTTTAAACAGCATTAAAACAAAAGACAAAAAAAAATTGAACTCATTTCACAGGCTTTCAGCGACGAAAGAGATCTGTTCTTCCTAGTCTAAGACAGCACAGCTCAGAATTGCTTGCACAAAACTCTGAACATCAAGCTTATAGAAAGAACAATAAAATTAAAACACACACTCGCCATTACAAACCCAAAATATTATTTCAATTTTTGGCCATGCAGTATGCAGAGCATGTTCCCTCCAAATAAATAAATAAATAAAAAGAACCCAAGACATTGCAATTAGTCCCATTATAATATGCAAGTTTTCTTAGCTGAAATAATGGGAGTAACATGGCCAACAAAAAATTTGCATGCAAGCAATTGTTTAAAATATGCAAAACACGAGTTGGTTAGCAATATATAAATCATATTTTTATGGTTTGTTCAGATCTAAATCTCCACCGATTAGGAGTAGTTCAAGATGAGATTCCTTCTGTCTTCTATATCCATCACATATATATAGACACGCGCATACATTCTTACTCAAATCCACATTCAGCCTCAGCTCATTTCTCTTTCCTTGAAGCTAAAAATGGATTCCTCTACTTTGAACTCAAAATCCCATTTCCATTCTCGCTCAAATAGCTTGCCATCTAGGCCACACCCTCTGGTTAATCAGTGCCAGGAACACTTGGACATATTAAAGGTCGCTTCTTCTTCTTCTTCATCACTTGGCCAAAAACTGGAAGTTTTGCAGAATCTCCATGACAGTGTTGAAAAACTTGTTCAACTTCCCCTCACCTAAGAAGCCATAATCCATGAGCATCAAGAAAACAGCGTGGATGAGCTTTTGGATGGATCCTTAAGGCTCTTGGATGTGTGTGCTTCATCCAAAGATTCTCTTTTTCATACGAAAGAATGCACAAGTGAACTTCAATCGATCATAAGAATAAGACGAGGCGGGGAAGTAGATCTTACAGTGGAGGCTAAGAAGTTTCTGACTTCCAGGAAAGTGGTGAGAAAAGCTAACTTAAAAGCCTTGGAGAGATTAAATGGTATAGCTAAGAGAGGAAACTCATCATCATCATCTACCTGTGCCATGTTTAGCTTGTTAAGAGAAGTTGAAGGAGTGACTCTTTCCACATTTGAGTCACTTATGAATTTCATCTCTGGATCAACACGAGCAAAACCAAACAGCTGGTTTTTGGTTTCCAAGCTAATGCACACCAGAAGAGTGGCTTGTGCACCCGAAACAGAAGAAAATGAATTTGCACTAGTTCATGCTGCAATCCAGAACTTTGTGCTCAATTTGTCAAGCAAGAGGGACAGCAGTAATAATCTGCAAAACCAGTTGGAAAATTTGGAGACCCGAATCCAAGACCTTGAAGAAGGGCTTGAGTTTCTGTTAAGGCATTTGATTAAAACTAGAGTTGCCCTTCTCAACATTCTGAATCAGTAGTTGTTTTAATTGGGGCATCAAAATTTTGTAGTGTCATGTATCATAATTTTATATATATATATATATATATATATATGTACATGAATGTAGCTGTTTAAAGATAATAATGGACAAATTTTGGTTGATATATCGTAAATTGCCTGCTCTTAACCCTTTCTTTTGTAATACTCTTGGATGGTAGAAATTTTAGTTTATAGTTTACCCTCACTTAAACGTGCAATACAGTAAGCAAGAGAACATAGTAAATCCAGTTATAATTTTGGTACATGTAAACGTAAGAATAAGATTCATGTCTCCCATACCCATTATACATATTGAACTAACTCCAGTTAAGGAAAAGTACATCTTAAGTGAACACTCTGTTAGCTAATTAAATTTCCTACCACGTGACCTTGCAATATTTCATAACTCCATATACAATTCAACCGATCACATATCAATCTTTTGAACCACAAATTGTCTTACCCTCATGAGCCTAAGCCTAACGCTTCTAAACTTTTATTTATTCATGGAAAAAAGAGTAGCTTTTCTCATGCAAGACAAATCCATTAAATTAACAAACACATGGAAGACGCTGCTATATGCTCAGTTTTTTCACTCTTCTTGTCTCCTAAACCGTATGGGGCAATTAATTTCAAGCGTAAATGAAGAAGATACTAATATAGTTAAAAAAAAAACCTGCTGCAGAAGAGATTAGACAGAGGCAGCAATTATTTTTATATAGAAATGTGTTTCATTAGCTAAAACTGAGCTGGGGACATTGCATAAACATCGCCTTTCATTTATGAGCCACTTGTCAACATCTTAACATGAAGATTCGTTCAACCCTTAATATATATCTCATTCTGGGAAGGCAAATTCATAATCTGGAAGCTAATTGAAAAACTATAACAGCTACTTCTGCCCCCATCACGATGTTGTGAGTTTTTTGACTATCAAAGAATTGTGTTGAGATGGGGATACAAGACAACTCAGAAAGATTCCACCTTTGGCACATGCCACATTTCAGGAACCCCATGTGACCCCAAAATCCGAATCTTTAGGGGATAACAATGGAGGCTTGATGCTCAGGAAGCACTGTGAAGTCTAAAACGCGGCCGTTTTAAAGATCTAAATCTCTCAGTGTGTGGCTCTATTATTATTCAGGACACGTTTCGTTGAAAGCTAATCTCTGGTTGTCCACATGCTTTAATGGAAGAGTTCCTGTTTCATTTGTTTTTTTTTTTTTTTTTTTTTTTGTATATAAAATCAGTTCTTGTCCATTTTAGTTTCTCTGCTTTTAGTCCTTCATTTTCCATATTCATTCTTGCTACTTAAGAGGAAGTCATACACCTAGGCAACATTATATGGACACGTAGGCATGTCCAGGTTTGAATTTGATACTATATTGTTCATCTTCTATTTGGTTAGTGTATTTATGCTATCTTAAATCTTACATCTGCCCATTACGCGTGCCAACACGTGTGGAAGATGAGTCACATTTAATGCATGTGCTATCTGTCATGGAAGAGATCAAAAGGCAACTTTTTATATGCAAATAACAACACAACGAAGAGTCTGAGTTGGGGTGTTGCAATGCAGGAGACAAATGCATTGACATATCTGAGCCAAGTATGGATCTGAATCTCAATCGGTTAGAACTCATTGATATGTTCAAGGATGAGATTCTTCTTGTCTGCCCATACACACAATATATATTCAACACCTTCCACAGAGAGGAAGTCACATCTTTGGATTCAATCCTACCTTCAATCTCAGAAGTATTTCTCTTCTTTTCTCACTCTCTTCTTTCACTTCAGGAAAAATGGTAGCTTCTGATAACCATACCAGATCAAATAGCTTACCCTCTAAACCACACCCTCTCATTCTACAATGCAATGAACACTTGGGCAGATTAGAGGCTTCTACTGCTACAACTTTTTCTTCTTCATCTTCCTCATTCAGCCACAACCTAAGTGATCTTCAGGATTTGCATGAAACTGTGGAAAAATTAGCTCAACTTTCACTCACTAAAGAAGTCCTTGTCCAAGAGAGTCAAGAGAGTTGGGTGGAAAAGCTCTTGGATGGATCTCTCAGGCTCCTGGACGCGTGCACCGCAGCGAAAGATTCACTGTTGCATACAAAGGAGTGTGTAAGGGAAGTTCAATCAATCATGAGAAGAAAAAGAGGAGGTGAAATGGAGGTCACAGTTGAGGTCAGGAAATACTTGACCTCTAGAAAGGTGGTCAAAAAGGCAATCTCAAAGGCCTTGGGAAATTTGAAGAGTGCTTCAAATAAGTGCAAGTCTTCTCCTTCTCACAAGGCTCATCATCATCAAACTCCAGAATTGGTGAGCCTGTTTAAAGATGTGGAGAAAGTCACTCTTCAGATTTTGGAGTCATTGTTGGGTTTTATCTCTGCTTCAACACAATCCAAGCCAAGCAACTGGTCTTTGGTTTCCAAGCTAATGGAAAACAGAAGGATTTCTTCTACACAAGAAGCTGATGAGAATGAATTTTCCAAAGTAGATTCTGCATTGCAAGCCTTTGTGTTTCACACAACAAGGAAGTTAGAGAATACTGATCATTTGCAGAACCAGTTGAATGATTTGGAGGCCGTGATTCAAGACTTTGTGAAAGGACTTGAAATCATTTTCAGGAGATTTATCAAAACCAGGGTTGCCCTCCTTAACATTCTCAACAACTAGTTATGTAAATTGGTCATAAAGTTTTGTAATTTTGACCAAAATTAGCTTTTCGCTTGCCCTTGTACATGCAAAAACATTAATGTTATTATCTTTTTACATAAATTCAATAGTCTTCCTCTAAATTTGGCCGATATGTAGTTTTCTGTACTTTGAATATTTGTTGTAGATTATCTCTTCCTCTGAACATTTACCTTTGTGCTATGTCATCATTAATTTTGTCAATTTGATAATATTTGCCTCAAAACCGACCTCATGTCCTATAACACAGGATATTTTACTTTGAAACTGATATAACATTTATACCAAGTTCAGTTAAAAAAATATCTCAAGTTATAATAATGTACACAAAATTTAATTCATTGTTTCCCTGCTAATAAAAGATAGTAAAAGTCTGAAACTCTTGTGGAATACGAGTTTCATGGCATGTTACATGTGAATATTGCAAGTGAAATATGCCCAAACTTACCCCAAATCAAATATAGTACAAAGAAAACTAATCATCTTTATACCTTGTGAAAATTTCAATATTCACTAGTTCAAAAAGTAAAAAAAATTCAGTTGTGCATTATAATTCTAATTTTTTCTTACCATTAACGGGAAACAGTAGCAACTATTAGTTCAAATTCATTGGCAATGTCTCCTCCATCTCATCTAAAACTGTGTGTTCCAACAAGGCATACCATTGGAGTGAGCATTATATATGGATCTTGTGTCTGTGGGGGGGTTGTTTCTATCATTAAATAATCTCTATTCGATGAATTTGAATGCATATCAGTTCCAACAACTATGGTTTAAATGAAAAAGGAATCTCTTCATGATCTTCAAAGATAAAGGGTCTTATATGATGGCGATGTTTATGTATGTTCCCCAATCAAGTGCCCTATAATTAACGTGGTTGTTCAAAAACAGGAAGCTGGCACTGAAGTATTTGCAGCACTAGAATGCAACATAGGCATTATAATATAATGATAATGAAACAGAAAAATGAAACTCATTAAATGGACAAGTTCCAGTCTTTATTATGTTGCTAGTAAGAAGAGGGACAAATTATCAAAGGCCAACGTGTCCCCACATCCATTAATATTCTTGGTCTAACCAAAAAAAAAAAAAAAAGAAAGTAAAAGGGGCTAGGGAAAGAAGGAAAAATACACAAGCACTATAAGAAGAACGAAAACATCATACTTCATGTGAAAGGTGCTATGAGATCGAAGAGAGATTTAGAGAAGAAAGCAAGGTGACTTCCACATATTCATGTTTCTAATGGCATGCAGCAAGGACTGTAAGTGAAACTTCTTTTGTTTTTTGTCCAGATTTTGAGATATTTCCGCCTTCTAAGAACTATTTTTCTATCTATATTTTGGCTTCTGATCATTCACTTGTTGATTTAACTTTAGTAACTTGTCATGGTGGAGAAACTATGAGAGTTTTCAGTACTTGTAAGATATGGATGTCATCATTATTATTCCCTGTAGTAATGTGAATTAGTGAGAATATAATCAGAAAAAGAGATTTCCCTTGGAGAACTAATTTCTAATGCCTTGTGCCTGCTCCCTCTTCTGTTAATTTCCCATTCCTTATAGTTCATGAAAACATTGGTATTGGATGAGTATCAATTGCTGATACTGTTATTAGTGGTGCCTGTGTAAAACCTTCCACGGTACCAGCCTCTGAGTCCAAAGAGCCAGGCAATGATATAAAGAACAGTTGAGGAACAATTCTGAAAATCCGGGTGCTGAAAGGGAGAGACTGAATGACATAGTGAAGAAAGATTGTGTGATCAATGAGTAGTGAAGGAGTAGAAGCATTTTATAAGAGAATGAGATGAAAGTTAACACAAAGATGAATGCTGCAGAGAAGAACCAAGTACTTGGAATGGTTCAGAATGAAATGATTTGAAAGAAAAGAGAGGAATCTAATACTACACAGATCCAGTGTAGAAAATGAGCAAGTAGCTTCAAAGATTTTAAGTTTACATAGGGTCTCATAAAAGCCAGTCGGATATTGGAGAATATTGTCTTTGGAGGATAGCCAAGGCTTAAGAGTTAAGGCTGTGAAACTATATATGCATAACCCATTTAAATGATCAATGGTACCTGTTTTTTGTTGTTGCCAGAATATAATCAATTACTTAGACCAAGGTTCTAAAACCCGGTTCGGGGATCGACTCGACCGATACACTAGGTTAAGGGTTAGAGGTTCAACCGAGGGTCCACTTGGGGTTAAACCGGCCATATTAAAATAATATAATTTAATAATTAATTACATAACATACCAACATTCATGTCAAAATATAAGAAAATCCAACATAAATCTCACTGTTTTAAAAATACAATACATCAAAATTAAGAATGTTCATCACTAGTTCGTTGCAATCCTTCAATTAATACTATCAAAATCATTCAAAAATTAAGTAGAAACTCTTTCAGTAATGTAATATTTAGGAAATTATTGAGGATTTGTGGAGGTGATTAGGAATTAATTAATACGAATTTATGAATTATTAGAATATTTGGAGAATTTGAGGTGTTTTGGAGAATTTTTAAAGGCTTAGTTATTTCCTTAGTTTAAGTAAAATAACTTAAGGAAATTATTTTGGGTTCTAAAGAGGTTATTATAGGAGAAAATAAATATAGGATATTATTTTGGGTATAAGATTCTAAAAAAAATTAACCCGGCCAACCCGGTCCAACCGCAGGGTTTTGAGGGTCAACCCGGAATATTCCCGGGTTGATTTCTCCCCTGGGTGCACTATGAACTGACCCTCTCCATCCACAGGGTTTCCGGTCCGACTGGCCGAGTGACTTAGACACTAATTATAGTGGCGAGAATCACGCGGTGGAGGAGAATGACCCTAATATATTCAACATTTTAGGCAAGCAATTATTATTCGGGAAAATGACAAAAAATACCTTTCAAATTTTAAAATTCTAAATAAGTGATTTGCAGTTATTAATGCCTATACTCTACTTGTTAATGAATACCTATTCTGAAATAGTTATTGGAATTTTAAAATTTAAAAGGTATTTTTTTTGTCATTTTTCTTTATTATTACTTATTGATAAATATTATATAGAATTACGTAAGGAGAAAGAAAGCTAAATATTTGTGATTTGTGTGTGGGTGAGCCAATTACGGCCAAAATGAGGGGGCCAAGTGCGTTTGTTGTCCGGGAAAGTGTTTTGAAAGATGAGCTGAGTAGGTGGGGCCATCCGATCTAGCGCTGGCATCCATTCTTATGCTCCAATTCCTCCTTTTCTAACATGTATCATGTCCTTTATTAAACCGTGTTTTAATTTAATATTTTTTCTGTTCACATTTAAGAAATAATTTCTAAAGCAAATATAAAGAACGTGCAGTAATTTGCGCGTTCCCAACTCCTCTTATTTCTTTATCTGTTACTTAAACACTCTGTCAAATCGATTCCTTAGAAGCCTTTTTAATTTGACCTGCATGATTTTCTGGAGGTTTCTTTGTCTCGAGAGGATATGCATAATCTAATATCTTGTCGCGCTTTTTCAGGATGCATTTCAATATTTAGCGTGGTTGACAGAAAACAACATTAAAAAAACAGATTCTGGTAGCGGCGTTTTGACGGAGCGTTAAAGAATAGCAGTTATAAAAAATTAAAATAGCAATAAGGCTCACATGGGATCTAATCACATCTGATATATATTTAGTCCACGTGTACAGTGATACACACCATCCATGTTCAATGCAAAGAGCCACATATAAGCAACCACTCTTTTTTTCCACATTCCTCAAACCAACAACCATGACGACTAAATTAAATTCCCCCTCTGCATGTCTCTTCCATTCCTCTACTATTATTATTGTTGTTATTGTTCTTAATCAAATCTACAGAGTGTGAATTGGTTGGTAATATGTCGTCTTCATAGGAAATCTTACATTCTTACTAAAATGGGTCTCGTCTCGTGCACGCGTAATGGTAATGGAGTCTTGTGGGCTACTTCAATACACCGTGTAGGCCCACACAAAAGGCACAAAGCCCATACTCAATAGGAGCCATTACCTTAGCTGGCAGAGGGCCCTACTTAATCAAAAGCTACCTTACTTTAGTACGCATTCTTATTCATCTACTTATTAAACCACCACTATTATAGTTCCCTTTAGTATCCTATCCTATCCTATCCTAATTATTAAATACCTGTGTCTGTGGGCAATGCCACATGATTATTACTAGTACTGTTACTATACGTTGGTTTCTACTACTTTTTTTAATATATTATTTTTTTGTGGGGTTGAACATGCCTTGGGTGAATCGGACTGTCAAAATGTCCAGCTGTGGCAGAATGGCAAAGCGTTAACAGTGTATTTACTAAATTCCCTCTCCAATTAACATCGGCACTACTAGTAGAAGTGGTTGAGATCTTATACAATATAAAAATATTATTATATTTAATTATTTATTCCCTTCTTTTTTAACTGTAAGATTAAGTTAATTTTTTTTGTCAAGATTGAAAAAATAAAATAGACTATTAAAAATTTAAATATATGCTACATGTATTTGATCATAATTTAGTTTATGAGTAAATAAAATTAGTTTTAAGAAAAATATAAATATAAATAATTTAAAATAATATGTTTAACTTAAAGTAAATACGATGGAATGGTAGAGATGATATGTGGGTGCAGATACCTTTATAACCGATCACAAAAGGGGGAATGTGGGGTCCACAGATAGGAGGGAAAGGGCTCACGGCTGGCAAGCATGTGGCACTTTCAGAGCGATCCGACCGTTGCAATGGGACATGGCCCCAATTTCTCCTTATTTTAAACCCACGCGCTGTACCCCCACGCGCCTTTACACTACACCATTCTGGTTTCTGAACTGGCTACTTGCTGTCACCCCTCTCTCTCCACTTCCTCTTCCTCCTCTTGTCTTCTCTTCTCTCACATAAATGATGACTGGTCACCGACTACAAGCTCCCCTTTCATACCCACTTCCCTCATAAAGCCAAACTTCCACAAATCAGCCCTCAAAATAACTGCCTCCAATTCTCTCACTCTGAAAAAAAACTCTCCTTTCACATTCAGCCCTTCACGCCGCATTCCTTCTCTTACTATTCTTCTTCTCTCTCCCTTTCTGATCATGTAAAAGTAAAACAAAAACACCCTTCCAAGCCAAACCAACAAAAAAAAAATTGAGAGATTGTAGCTGGTTTTATTCATTTTTGCTCTGAATCTTTTTTTTCCCCATACTTGTTCATGGCCCTCACAATGCCTGCCTCCTCTGTTCTGTTCCTGTTGCTCCTCAACATTTTCCTGCTTGCGAGATTTTCTTCTGCGGAGGATGCCACTATTTTCTATAACTTTGAGGTCGCTTACATGACTGCCTCTCCTCTTGGTGTTCCTCAACAGGTTGGTTTCTTAGATCCCATCACTTCTTCTTCTGTTTTTGTAGTCCAATTTTATGAATGGCGAGTGCTTCCTTCACTGTGTAACACCCGACTGGCTTTCCATCCCCTAAAGTTTCAAGCTTTAGTTGCATATCCGCATAATGACCCCATACCCTTTATACCCTCTCTCGATGTGGTTGTTCATATTTCAGCTACAAGACTTATAAGCTGCTGATTTACTTGGAGTTAGCTAGAGGATTTTGGCTAAGCCTTTGATGTGTCTACTATCATGCAGGTTATTGCTATAAACAAAATGTTTCCTGGTCCTACCATTAACTCAACCACAAATAACAATGTCGTGGTCAATGTTCGGAACAAATTGGACGAGGATCTCCTCATTCACTGGTGGGATACTGAGTTTTAGCTCCTGATTTTTCGCACAACGCTATTTAGCTATGGTTGCTAAAAATCTATGGATTTATTCAGGTCTGGGATTCAGCAACGGCGAAGCTCATGGCAAGATGGAGTTCTTGGCACAAATTGTCCCATTCCTCCCAAGTGGAATTGGACTTACAATTTTCAGGTGAAGGATCAGATTGGGGGCTTTTTCTACTTTCCGTCTCTTAATTTCCAGAGAGCAGCTGGTGGATTTGGAGGTTTCATCATAAACAACCGCCCTATCATTTCTATTCCTTTTGATGCTCCTTTTGGGGACATTGAAGTTTTTATTGGTGATTGGTACACACGGAATCATACGGTTAGTGTTGATTGAATAATTCCATATTCCCTCTAATTCTCTATACACCAACATATCTGTTTGTGACTGGTTCGCTTTTGGAATGCAGGATTTGCGAAAGGCACTTGATGCAGGGAAAGACCTTGGGATGCCAGATGGTGTTCTCATCAATGGGAAAGGCCCTTATAGATATAACGATACGCTTGTTCCCGAAGGCATTGATTACACAACAATTGAAGTCCAGCCTGGTGCGTTATTGGAAAATATTTACTTTGAATATCTTATTTTCATTGGGGCCAGTGTTCTTAATTGAAATGGTAATTGTAAGTCTTGTTGGGTCATCTGACCAGAAGATGTCCGAGTGGGAAATTTGAACTTTTTATTGCATGATTTCTTAACATTTGGAATTCTTGTGGCATATGAAAAAGAAGAATAAGTGGGAGACTAATGGATGCTTTAAGAAATATCTGGAATTTGACTGAAGTTCTTAGATTTCATTGCGTTGAAATGAAGTAGTACAATTGAATAGACAGCTAGCAAGACCAAAGTCTATTTTAAGCTGCTAAGCCCATGGGCAAGGCCAAATAATATCATATACATTTGCTTAAGCTGGTTATTTTTGAGTGTCCTTAAGAATTGTAATTGGAGTTTTATTTTACTGTCTTTAGAGCACAAGTGTAGCGTATATAGTTAAGCAAATAAATAAAACTTTGTGGCATGTTCAAGCATGCATGACATTTTGTTAATGTAAATGCTGCTTGATGGTAAATGAGCATCCACAATTATTTGTTAAATGCAATTCTGCTTGAAGTTAAACTAATATACATGATAATCTTTTAATTGCAATTGCTATGCTACTTGAATTTTAACAACTATTGCGTCAGTACAGTAGACTCATTCATGTCGCAAATTGTTCCTATGATCCTTCAACTTTCTGAATCATAAAATTATAATGTTCAACAGGAAAAACTTACAGGCTTCGTGTACATAATGTTGGTGTATCAACAAGTCTGAATTTCAGGATTCAGGGCCATAACTTACTATTAGCTGAGTCTGAAGGATCCTATACAGTGCAACAGAACTACACGAGCTTAGATATTCATGTCGGTCAATCTTATACGTTTCTGGTGACTATGGATCAGAATGCAAGTACAGATTACTATATTGTAGCAAGTGCTAGGTTTGTGAATGAGTCAATTTGGCAAAGAGTTACTGGAGTTGCCATCTTGCATTATACAAATTCCAAGGGGAAGGCTGCTGGTCCTCTCCCAGACGCTCCAGATGACCAATATGACAAGACCTTCTCAATGAATCAGGCGCGATCCATCAGGTATCTTTATCCTATAATTTTACTGCATTAGGAATCCATACATCTGGGGGAGCAAGTTTGTTTTGGGAGGTTAAGGAGCGTTCAATAATTTGAAGAATTAATTTCTGGATGCTTTATTTTTGGGGTAATCTTTTTGAGCACAAAATTCTACAGCGCATAAACTGAATAATTTCACCTGGTATGTTTGAATGTCTGATCTTAAAGCTGCATGAAACTCTGGTTTATCCAATCTGTGGTGAATATAAAATATTATAAAAGCATAATTCATTAGTGCTTCATCTGAAATTAGAGAAATAATTTAAATGCACAATTCATGCCCCCAGAATTTGAACATTTATCTAATCTGTGGTGACTATGCAGATGGAATGTATCTGCCAGTGGTGCTCGCCCTAACCCGCAAGGATCTTTCAAATATGGTTCCATCAATGTGACTGATATTTATGTACTGCGAAATAAGCCACCAGAGAACATTAAGGGGAAGAGACGAGCTACACTCAATGGAATCTCTTTCGTCAACCCTGCCACTCCTATAAGGCTTGCTGACTGGTTCAAAGTGAAGGGACAATACAAACTTGATTTTCCTGACAAGCCTATAACAGGACCACCTCGGACAGAAACCTCAATAATCAATGGAACGTTTAGAGGATTTATGGAAATCATACTGCAGAACAACGATACCAAGATGCATACCTACCACTTGGATGGATATGCATTTTTTGTTGTAGGGTAGGGGCAAATATCTGCTCGTCTAATTGTTTTTGCATGTGTTCATTCTAGGTTACTTTTCTAAGGTGCTAATGTAAGGCTAAAATTTGGTTGACTGGCAACAGGATGGATTACGGTGAGTGGTCTAACAGTAGTAGGGGCACATATAACAAGTGGGATGGAATAGCTCGCACTACTACTCAGGTACATTTTTTGTTCAAAGCTGTCAATTGCTTTACGAGCATTTGCATGTTATTTAAATCCAAATTTATTGATAATTTCATTTTCTGACATGTACTTATGGTAGACTGTGACTCAACTCAAGTTGAATGAGAATATGGACCTTATGGATTACTGAAACTTAAAGCCTCCTTTCGTTTTTCATATCCATATCTTTTTATGTTGTGGGCTGACATGCCAACATAGTCCAGAGATTTTGGATAAAAGATCTAGAAGTGAGCACTGCCCCAGCTCGATAGGCTTGTTCTTGTTAGAACATTAATCCATGAATGTTGATCCTTCCACGTATGGCCCAAAGCTTAGTTGGATTGCCATTTGCCATTCCCTGAAGGGTTTCAAAATTGACAGTTTGGATTTTCAGCTTAGAAAATATTAGGGCAGCAGTATTTTAATTATTTAATGACTCCCTTGACTTTTGGGTCATTATGTATCTTCTATATGCCTTGTCATAATGTCTCTTTTTTGTTGCTTTTACCTTAATCTAGGTTTATCCTGGGGCATGGACAGCAATTTTGGTGTCTCTTGACAATGTTGGGGTTTGGAATCTGAGAACGGAGAACCTTGATTCATGGTATCTTGGTCAAGAAACATACATCAGGGTTGTCAATCCAGAGGCCACTAACAAGACTGAACTGCCCATTCCAGACAATGCCCTCTTCTGCGGCGCCCTTAGTAAAATGCAGAAGTATGTTATATAATTCTCCAATACTGATTACAATCAATTTTCGGGTGTATCTCGATTCTGTTTCTGATGACATTTGTTTTCTCTTAGGCCACAAGATATCTCTTCAACTCCATCGCGTAGTGGGAATGGACCGAGGCTGTTCTTCACTTTCCTGATGTTCCTATGCACCTTCTTCTCCTTTTTCCAGTAGAAGTACATTATAGTGGGGGATCTTCTGTGTTGGCTTCGTGGAGTGAGCAGGGTTTGTGGTTGAGTTTTTTCTTTTCTTTTTTTTTTCCTTCAAGAATTGTAGGCCTAGCCCTGTTTATATCAATATTGCTGTGATTTTGACTTGTATTCTTTGCTATTCTCTTCATACTCTTGGGTTCCTTTAAGAAATTGATTGGGACTTGTTAATTCTTTTAGTGCCTACAATTTATGTAATTGGATGACAATGAATCTAATGATACAAGCAAACTTTGGGAACTTGATTCCAAAAGCTTCTTTTTGAAGATTTACTTGCTGACTAGTGTAATACTGTATCTAAAGACTTTGTCATTAAGCATCTGGACAGCTGCTCAAGGAAAAGGACGTCTAAGAGCTTAGCAGAAGATGTTTCTCCCAGCTGTATTACAATATAAGACATCCCATTTTTGTCCTAAGATGTTAACGGACTAATTGCAATTCTGTGTAATTTTGTAGAGGCCTTTGACTAGTAGAGCTGGTAATTCGGGCAGGCCCTGGCTTTTAGAAGGTTGGGCTTTAATTTTGAAGGCTTCAGAAAGAAATTGGGTTTAACAGGCTGGCCCTGTAGGGTCAATGGCTTCAAAGGGCCGGCTCTATAGGGTCGAAGGCTAGCCCTTTGAGCCCGTCACATATTTTTTTTTAAAAAAAATAACAACAATATAATAAAACAATTAATTAAAGGTAAAAAAAACCATAATGCTTATTTTCCAATATTTATCTTTGCTGCTTGATAATTTTTTAGTGAGTGACTTATTTATAAATATGGACAATATTTATTAAAACAATTAAAGGTAAACATACATATATTTTGTGTGACTTATTTAAAAATATGAACAATATTTATCATTGCTTGATAATTTCTTAGTGTTTGTTGCTTGTTGGTGTTTGTATTGTAACTTAAAATTGATATTTGTATTATGATAAGGACTTTATTGCTTTAATTTTTTTCGATGGAAAAAGATTAAAAAATATTCCCTCCGTCCTTTATTATAAGAGCCAAATAAGTAAAATCACACAGATTAAGGAAGTAGTTGAGAGAGATAAATATGTCTGAAATAATTTTTTTTCCTCAAATTTGCCCTTATTTATGTAAGAGAGAGAAAAATGTGATAATAGTGTTATAAATGAGTATGAAAGAGAATGTAAATAGAGAAAATAATGATAGGTAAATGGGAAAAAGTTCATTAAATGCTTTGACAAATTGTGACAGGCTCTTATAAAAAGGGACAAAATCATTCAAATTTTTGGCTTTTATAAATAGGGACGGAGGTAGTAGTGTATAAGCTCTAATCGGGAAGGGCCGGCTCTGAGCCCGACCATTCGAGGGCTGGGTTTTGAAAAACAGGAATATTTACACTACATAGACTTTTTGAGCCAGCCCTTTTAAAACCCTGACCCTTAAAGAGCCGGCCCTATAAGACCAGACCGGCTCTTATTCCCAGCTCTACCTTCGAGTTTGAGATTGAGTAATAAGGCTAATAATAGCAAGTGAAAGCAACTTTGATTCACCAGCGATGCAAACAGCAAACATCAATGGGAAACTTATTTGGACACCTGTACATTCATTAATGGGCTTTTTTCCATTAAAATGATCAAAGGCAAATAAATCGAAACTTATTTTCCCTCCGTCACTCTTCCAGCTTCGTTCCAGCTCAATTCGTGCGTGTATTTATGAAATAAAAGTTGCTAGGAATATAAAAATGTGTTAGATGCAAAGGTGGAATATGCATCTTAATTATTTTATACTTGTTTATTTTTTTTAAAAAAAAAATTAGAAGTATATACTCCTTGTCTACAATATAAGTCATTTTAACTAGTTTTTTAAAATAAGAAAAAATTGTAGTTAGCTCATCAAATTTGTTTCAATTTGAAAATTCTTTTACCTTATTTATATTAAATGAGGGTTTGATGGGGAGAGAAAAAAATAATATATATATATATATATAAACATTAATTTTATGGGCAAAATTGAGTGTAGGCATAGTATTTCCATATCACAGCTGTAACACCCAATGGGATTTATTATATGGTTGTCTTGGCGATGAAGCGAAGCAAACCTTGTCATTATTTATATTATTATCCCAACACAATTCAGAATTATGAATGCCTTACAGCTCTGGAAGAAACAAACTACCACAAAGCAGGAAGGGGGTTGCCCACAGCAAAGAAGAGCAGTCTGATTTCTCAAACTCTGTTTTATCTACTTACATTAATCCTATGTTTGGATGATGTATTCAGGTAAAAACAAAAAGACAAAAAAAGAGAATATGATAGAGGAAAGGTTGAGAGAAAAATACAAGAAGAAAGAAAACCTCCCAAAATAAAAAAGATATTAACTTTGGGATTTCTTTTTCACAGTATCATTCCCTTCATCATTTTCTTCCCATCTAAATATATTTAGTTAATTTTTCTTACTTTTTATAATTACAATTTTATAACTTCAATTTCCCAATTTTTTAATGCAACTCATAAAAATTTTCTCTCTCCTCCCGTCGCTCAAGATATAAATCTCTTGTAACAAACAACCCCTAGTTTCATATAGGTTTTTTATTTTGACAAAATTAAAGCATATGTATACATATTTAATCCTTTAATTTCGTACAATATTTCGTTTTGGCCCATTAAATTTAAAAATGTCTTTTTAATCCTTTTGCCCTGATGATACTAGCAAAAACTGTTTAAATATGGAAAAACCTATTCGAATATTACCATATATAGTTAATTTGATTTAAAAAAAAATATTTATTTGAGACTAACTTTATTATTAAAAACATACACTTTTAAAGATAATGAAAAAAAAATTATGAGTAAAGTTAAACAAATAAATGTGCATTTTTGTCTTATATGTATGTTAATGGCAATATGACATCACTTTGTAACATTATTGTTGGTATCAGACGCTACACATGTTAGTGATTTGTTGGTTTATATCAAAGACTGCATATATTAGTGTTTGATGCTACCAAAATTTAAATAAAGCTCCACAAGTGTCCGGGTCGTAGATATAGTAAATTGGCGAATTAAGGTCGATCCCACAGAGACTTAAAACAACTACTAATTAGGCAGTAAATCTCCTACTTTTGTTTAAATTAAGCGAAACAGGAATGAGTTTAAATGGGTGAAGGAAAATTAACCAATCTCTAATAAAAACTACAAACTTTGAAACAGATTAAATTCAAGCGTTAACGACCAATTTAGAGTCACTAATCCCTTGTTTGTTTCTTATATTTTATTCCCACTAAATTAATTATGCCTTAACTTAATCAGCTAATCTAGAGTACTAGTATCTATAGATGCCTATCGGTCCATTTATATCCTTACCTAAATTAATTATGTAATGTCTTACAAAAATTAACTAGGACAATTTATATTGGTAACACTCTAATTTGATTATGCGGAGCTTTTAGGTATATGTCTATCCTAGACGCAAATTAAATTAAATCTAATTCCTTAAATTAAAATCTAATTCCACATTATTTAATCTCACGGTCTATTTAAAATTCTCGCCATCGAGTTCAATCCTAAATTCTCTAAGCATATTTAATGGTGGCCAAGCACTAAACAATAATTAATAATAGCAAGATTAAATAAACTGAAATAAAATTAAGCATAACTAATAAGTGAGAAAAATCTCTAAATCACAGACAAGTTCATAGTACCATAGGTTGTAAAGGAAAATTAGCCACACATAGTTTTGAACAAAGTCATCTCAACAACAAGGAGTTTTGAGTCCCAAATCATAAAGGAAATAGAATTTAAAGAACCCACAATTTTGCTCTTCAATGTTACCTACCGAAGGAACTGGGAAGATGAATATCTCGTAGCCACTGCTTCCTCATGCACGTTGATGATGACTCTAATACAAAACAGTGTCGCCCTTCCCTTTCTTGCCTGATAACTCCGTAGCTCTCCAGTGGCTTTCAGCGTAGATAAATGAGGAACAAAACAGTGCCGCCTCCTTCACCTCTTGTGTGTGCGTCAATGAATAGTGTATAACTTGATGATTCAGCTAGGTCTCCCGTTTTCAATCAAATTGTGCGTTTTAGTGACTTGCTCCCAAATCAATTGCTTCCTCTCTTTTTTTCTATTTTTCTTTAATCTGCCACCTGAAACAAAATAGTCAATCCATGGAGATAATGCAAATCTGGTGCTAGTATTATTAATGATGACTATTAAACGTTGCACCTTTTTTTCTATACCTTTCTTTTTTTTCTTTTTACTAGCCTTTCCTATTTTAATTAAAAACAGCATAATTTAAAAGAAATTCCCAACTAATATCTCAACTTAATATCTTTCTAAGATATCACAATATCTCTTAATTTTTGAATTGATAATTCCCAAATACAATTAAATATATCAGAAAAAATACTAAAACTAAGGAGTCATCAGTGTTTCACTACAAAAGTTCAGTATCAGAGCCTGCTTGAATCCCACTTTTATCAAAATATGTTAGAGGACATATCATTCCATGCCTCCTAAAGAAGATCCATCATTTAACCTTTTTTTATGAAACTTCAAAGAAGATTTTACTCGCTCTTGAGACAAAACAAATACCATGATTTTGATTGGTCTAGCAGTCAGACGTAGCTTTCCCCATTTGAAACAGATCTGAAGAGTTTCTGTTATAAGGATGCTAAGCTAGTTTAATTGTACACTTCAATTATAAAAGAGTGTGCTTAAAAAAGATTGCACTACCGCGTTGAAGATCCTTTGTGGATCTCATAGCTTTAAGGGATTATCAACAGAAGTCATCACAGAGTTTAAGGCACAGTTTTGCACATAGAATTGGGAGGAGGATCTGAATGCCCTTTACATGGATGTAGCTTATCAAAATATGTTCGAATGAGTGAAAAAAGGCTATTTGGGTAGCTCCTAAAAATAACCGCATAAAGTTTAACATAAATGTGAGCGGTTTGGATGGAGGAGTAAGAGGAATATAGGGGGCTATTCAGAGATCTAAATGGAGATATTCTCATGTAACTCAAATAAGTGGTTTTATAGCTGAAGTTAAAGCATTGGAAAAATGTTTGAATTTCGCTATAGATCATGGATATGATTACATTGAGATTGAATCGGATAATGAGAAAACCACCAAATTCTTGGAATCAAAATAGGAACAAAGATCGAAGTCACACAACCAAGCTAAGGCAAAGAAGAGGGATTATGGAAGAAGCAAGATGCCTGTTCGGTTGTGGGAATGAAGAAGACGTCATGCACCTAATCAAAGGATGTCCCATGCACTCTAGAGATGGAACTCTATTTTTGATATACAACATCGGGAGCCCTTCTTCGGTCTCAAAGGGGCGGATTGGGTCAAGTGGAACCTTGATCATGAAGCCGGAATTTCTACCACGAAGAAAATCCCATGGGCTACCTTATTTGGTTACGTCTATTGGGATATATGGGTGGCTAGGCGTAAAAAACTATACAATTCTATTGATGATGTTGTATTTACTGGTAATGCATAGGATTCTTTCTACAGGGCATGTTGGGACTGAGACCTAGTTGAGCATCATGATTTATATAGGAGATCATATTCATTAAGGCCAAGTACTTCTGCTATGCTAGTAGATAATGTGATATTGGAAGTGGATGGGTCGGTGCTTCAAAACGGATAAAGTGGATGTGGAGGGGTTATAAAGATGGAAGATGGATCAGTGGATTTAGTGGCAAGCTCACCATGGTGCCATCTGGAATTGCAAAACTCCTAGCTATTATAAACATATTATGCTTATGCTGGAACAAAGGCTTTTATAATGTAGTTATTTTTTCTGATTTATTAAAAACCATTGATTTCGTGTGTGAGGGGGTGTGACATTAACAAGGTTCAAAAAACCGGACCGGACATCGAACCGGATGAGGCACTGGTTTAAGGGTTAATGGTCGGATCGGGTCAGACCGTTTATATTAAAATAATAAAATTTTATTGATATTAACATTAATAATCATTAATATCAAAATGTAAACATAGATAAGTATGCATGATTCATCAAACATGAATATTTTGATGTTTCTATAGAGGGAAAAATATAAAATTTTAGTTGAGTATATGTGAAAATAAATACTATTCTACAATCCACAGACTAAAATACAAATACTAAGAGCAATAACAATTAAATACTAAACATATGCAAGTATAATAGCATTTAAAATATTATAATTTCCTTGTTTCTAAAATTAAGTGAAGTGAAAGTTGGTAATTAGGTGAATTATAACAAAATAAAAAAAATCAAATTTTGAAAAAAAAAAGAAAGAAAATGAGAGAACCGGTTCAACCCCCGGTTTGCCCGGTTTTGGGCGGGTTAAACCGGTTCTACGCCGTTTCAACTTCCTTCCCGGGCTAAAGGGTCACCCGGACCGGGCTTGTGTCCAGTTTACGGTTGAACTGGTCCAACCGCCCGGTCCGGGTCTTTGAACAGTGGACATTAACCACCCATTTAGAGACATAGTAGAAGACACTAGATTAGTTTTACATAGGGATTGGCAGGTTCTAATTATGCATAGCTCAAGAGAGCTTCTGTTGGATGCTGACTACATGGACAAAATGGCCCATACCCTTGATAGTCCTTTTTTTATCCTTGATCAATCTCCACATAGTACACATCGAGTGGATCTTCATGAAGGAGGGTGATCTCTTGTATTGTTGAGCAACTTTAGCAATGAGTTACAGTATTTTATCCAAAAAAATAGGAACCCTAAGAAAGATATGCAGGCCTTAAATTCTTATATGCAATTAGTGGTGTTTTGATAATAACATGTGATTTTAGCAATGATTTTAAATATAAGACCTATTTGGAGAGGTAAGTTTGGTCTTAAATATAAAATCCATTTCTAATTTTTCTCAATTTTTTCTCAAATTATCCTTATTGATGCTTATAAATAATAAATAAGCAAGAGGAGGATGAGAATAAAGATAAATGTTTATTATGTTTTGGTAATATCATGTGATTTTAACTAATTTAATTAATACCCTTAATCTAATCAAATTAAGTAAATAGGTCTTATATTTAGGATCAAAGGGAGTACAATATATAAATTTTATGCATTACACATAGTCCAACAAGTCAATAAGAAAAAATGTATTATTCAAATCTTATAAATACTAATGGTTCCTATATGTATTTTCTATCAATCAAACAATGTAGGCTATTTCATAGAAAATCACACGCCGATTGTTTTGTCCCATAAAAAGATTCATTTTTATTGGATCCAATGATTAACCGCATAAAAAATAATTATATCACGTTCTATGACAAATTTTTACCCCTTTTTTTGCATAATTTCCCTCCATTTTAGTGAAAAAAGTTATTAGATGTGTTTTATCCTAATGAACTTGATAATAGTAACAAAAGGTGATAATTGATCGGAGCGGAATCTCTCCATTTATGGAGTTATCCATTTCCCTCCATTTAGTGGGAACGCTGCGTTTCATGCATTTCCATTGTTTTTTTTTAAAAAAAATTTGCTAGCCAATAACCGGTTCTCTCTAAATTTGCCAGCCACCCAATTGCAGTTACTCTAATGACCCAATAGTCTCTCCTTTTCTCCCCAGCGGTTCTGCAATATTTTCGATCCCCTTGCTTTGTTCCAATTCTTCATCCTCACTCCAAGTAAAACCCATAAGAAAGAAACACAGAGGAGACCCATCAAACTTGAGCTCTAACTCGTACGATCTAAATCATATATCACCATATTAAGACAAGTAAGAGAAAACAAGTTCATCATGACTAAATCGAAAACGGAAATTATACCTTCATTTAATAAATCATTACCTCGGCTTCGAGATATTCCAGAACGGCGGCGAGATAGTCGGAGCTCCAGTGCCCAAACGCTTCGTATAGCTACCTGTCTTCAAGAACTTTGCGATGAGTTGGGAACTTAGCGAGAAGGAGGAAATGCGACCGGTGAGCAAAGAGATTGAAGGAGGAGGAGGAGGCGGCAACCGGAGGCGGCGGAGTGAACCCGCCACAGTAGCCATTGAATTCGGCGATTCCTGTGTCGTCGGTCTTGTTTGTTGGAACCCTACATAGATATATTTTTTTTTAAAAAAAACAATGGAAATGCATGAAACGCAGCGTTCCTATTAAATGGAGGGAAATGGACAACTCTATAAATGGAGAGATTTCGCTCCGATAATTGATTACCTACTTAATTCATTTTAAGAGTGTCATATCATTTGAATTCTGAACCAATCAAAATACGACAACTTATTTTATTTTAATCACAATTACTTGATAATTTATCTTAAATATATCGCAATTTTTAGTATATATCTAAACAAAAGAAGTCAACTAACATTTATATTTATAATATTTTACTAAAACGTTTTCCTCAAAAACGAAATAACTGGTGAATCGGTTAATATAAATTATCAGCCAATAATTGTAATTAAAATAGACTGAGTTATTGTACACTGACAGAGGTCAGACAATGTAACACTTTTTTTTTTGGCCAACAGACAATGTAACACTTGACCGTGAGTATGCAAATATTTCTCATGAGTAAATGAAAAGAAACACGTAAGAATATAGGGGAAACTGAATATAGTGGAAACTTAAGGTAACCAGACATTAATACAGATCAGATGAAGCAGTCCACTAAAGGTACTACCTTCTTGTGGTGGGCCGCGCACGTGGCATTGAAGACGTTAGAAGTGTCCATGCGAGAGGCCCTCCCCTCAATAATAATAATAATAATAATAATAATAGTATTCCCTCCGCTCTTAAATAGAAGATTTATTTGAGGAAATGAACTTCTTTCGCTCTTAAATATAAGACTTATTTGAGGAAATGAACTTGTTTTTAAATATAAGATATCTTTCTTAATTTTCTCAACATTTTTTCATATTATCTCTATTGATACTTCTCAATAGTAAATAAACAAGAGAGGGAGGGTGGGCATAAATGTAAGTGATTAGGGTATTTTGATAATATCATGTACTTTTAAGTAACTTAAATAACATCATTAATTCAATCAAATTAGATGAATATGTGATGATGATGAAATTTGCAAAATCCTAAATCAGGTATTAATATTTCTCATAAAATGAGTGGTGAATTGTTTATAAGTGTAGTCAATTTTTTATTCATGGTATTGGTAGACAACATATCCCGTTTGTAATTTTACAGTCTTTAGATTTTTTAATGTTAGTCTCCCCAGTTTCCATGTCTGGCGGATCTAAATCCAATAAATTAATGCAACTCAAGTCAACCAGTCCTCGGACTTGACTCTTGGATCTTGACTGTAGCAACTCGCTCTTCTTCTTTTTTTTTTTTTGGGGGGGGGGGGGGGGGGGGACCATGGTAGTAATTTAGTTAAAACCCTAATTGAAAAGGCTAAAATAGTTCGGGGGTAAGTGCAACACAACAGATTCCTCTCTTACCCTACGTATGTACACAGTTCCTCAGGATTGGGCAGGAGTAAGAGGGGACCGACCAACTGGAAGTTATCTATCTATCTATCTATCTGGTGGTGTATATATTTTTAGAAGGAGATATAAGATTATGATTGTGAAGGTTGGGAAAGAATCTAGAAGGAAAATACATAATGAGAATAGAGTAGAGTATAATGTGGAGGGGGCAGGGAAATGTATTAATATTGCCTTATTGGTGGACTCTTCTTTTGATAGGGAATGGGAAATGCTTTAATCCTAGAAAAGGCTGAGGATGCGGAACAGATAGGGCGTGTCTGCATGTTGGGATGCATTGTGGGATTCTGAGAGGAGAAGGGTGACACACACACACACACACTATATATATATGTGTGTGTGAGAGTCTCCACTTTTACTTTTATTTTCAAAGACAAAGGTGGAGAGTACAGCAGAAGCACCTAATACTGTTTATGTGGGATGTGGGGTTATCTATCTATCTATCTGTATATGCTCTCTTTCATCCCTTAACACAACAGTAGTGCTTCAATTCAACAGTCTTTGTTGCTTATGCCAAAGCATCCGATGCATCCTCTCTTTGCTATCTCTTTTTTGCATTTCACGCTTGTCCCTCAAATATCTCTCTTGTAGCATCCTAGCCGACCCCATTTTCAACATTTCATTCTGATTCTGTGCCCACTTCTTCATTTATTCTTACTATTCCCTCCTGTCGAATATAGGAGTAGTTCTTTTTTTATTTTAAGTGAGAACCACTTAGTGTGCATGTAAATAAATTTGCGTAATGTGGGTTTGGCTCATACGTACTATATACAATATAGAAGCGATCGATCAACAAGCGTTGGTTGGAGTAGTTATAGTGGCTTCAGCCTTGTAAGTTGGAAAACAAAAGTTTGAATCACGAGGAATGTTCTTGTTGTGAAAGGTGAAGCTTTTTACATCCTAAACCTCCAAAGGTATTAGTCTCCTTATAAAAAAGAACAGAGAAGAATATGGTTGCTTAACTGAGTTGGTGGTACCATTTGAAATAAATTAGGGCTGCACACTCGACCCAGAAACCGGTTGCTCACTTGTGACCTAGTCCCGCATAAAGCAAACCCGACTCTAAAAAAAAACCCCAAACAATAACAAACAATACAAGACCAACCCGACCACCGGATAGGATGAGACTTCGGGCATTGGCATCATAACCAGAGGACTAGCCCAGACTGGAAATATTGTTATTTTATACAAAAAATAATTTCTTTTTCAAACACCATATTAAAATATTTTATTTCTTATTTATTCAGTTATTTTCTCTTTCTCAATTTCTTTTTTTTTAATCCCTCTCATTATTTCCCTTTTCCTATTTTCCTATACAAGTCATCTTCAACTGTTATATCAATCTCAAGGACCAACAAACTAGTTTTGTGGCCCGGAGGGCATGTCCTGCCTGGTTTTTATTAGTCCGATCCTGGCCCCAATAGGATCTGGCCGAGCATCGGGCCGAAAAGGCTAGCCGAAGATTTTTCCAACTTCGGACTAGCATATGTCTAGACCGGTCCTTCTTAGTCTTTGTGCAGCCCTAAAATAAATGAATCACTTTTATTCAATATTAATTTGGTACAAGACATCCCAATTCGTACATTTAAACTTTCATCAACATAGTGCACTTGAAATTTCTATTCAACTTTACCCAATCAATACACTTGCAACACAGTTATATTGCAATACTTTGACAGTGCCATCTCTTTAACATACTCCTATATATAGGTTCTGATTCCATCACCATCAGCCATCAATGTAGTTACACCCCATCTTGGTATGTAGCTCCTGCACTTCTTGGTTCATTTAGGTCCGGCATGCTTTTTTCTTCTTTGGTTCTTATTTGCTCTAGTAATTTTGATAAAACAAGAAAGCTCGTTCACTTTTGGTTCTTCAAACTTTTTGGTTCAGCAATATAAGAACAGCTCCTTCACTGATTTGGGTCCAGCAATCATTTTGACGTGCAAAATCCAGCAGCATATATATGACACGTACTCAGAAATTGCAGCAACTCGATTAGCATATTTAGTTTATCACAGCATTATTAGTTTACATATTTTGTTCAAAACGGCGTTGTTTGGATTAATGAAATGATGAAATGAACAGCCGAATGCATGAGGGACATTAGGGGGGCCGCAGGAAAGGCACATGAAACACAGTCAATCGTGTTATGAGGAGAGCTAAGATCGGTTATTCTTTTGCTTGCTTGGGAGGAAAGTGATTTTTTTCCTTAATGATTGTTTTGAGAAATGAAAAATGAAGTGTTTGGTCAAAATATTTCTAAAATAAAGATAATTAAGTTGATTGGAAATGAAAAAATGAAATAAAAAATTGGAGCTTCTTGGAAAATCAAGGCCAACCTTTCAAAGATTAAAGAAAATAGCATCCTTCAAAGCATTCGTTACTGCATAATTATTTTCAGTTAATTTTCTGTCTGAATATATATTATTATTATGCTTGCTCTATATTATATCAACTAATAATTCAATATCAGCAAATAGATATTATAATAATAATAATAATAATAATAATAATAATAATAATAATAATAATAATAATAATAAAATAATCTTGCCGAACACAAATGAAAATTCCTTAACAATACCTTTTATAGAGTTTCACTTTAAAAACAATGAAAATAAGCCAGAAGCCAGCTGAATCTGTTCTGAATTCTGATCGATCCAAAACATGTTAGGTAAAGTACAAGCCTGACTAAAACTACTCTGGGTTATCTTATTTTCAAAGATTACTTTAGGATCTCACTTGGCTTTTTCGAAAAGTTTTTGCTGTGTCGCTTAATTACTGAGTTCGATTTTATATCAGTCCGGCAAAATAGTGATCCTAAGACAGAATGTCCTGACATTAATATATATATATATATATATAAATATTTATTAGCTGTTCAGGAACGATAAAATTGAGACATCATGCAATATCAAAGTGATAAAAATAAATTTGAAAGATTGACACTCGCCAAATTAAGATATATTTGAAAGTAGTCAATACTCAATACTGATATAATTTAGAGCATTGAACTAAGCTTTAATTTTAGTTTAGAAGTTAAAATTAAAAGTGTTTATCCTTCTCATTATTTATTCATTCAAACTACATCACTGCGTATTTTAGAAAGGAAAAAAAATATTATTATAGCTTAAAAAGTAGCTCCATGAACACACAAAAAATTTCAAAATGAAATTGTGAGAATAATAATATCTGTGATAGATAGGCATAAATATGAACTAATTAATGGTTTGTAAATAGGGCAGTCATATAATGACATTTAATCATAAATCAAGTTTCAAAATTACGATCCTATAATAATCATAGGGTTCTTAATATTAAGCTATGACTTATTCTAAGGAACTGACAATGATTTATAAGAAACTTAGGTTCCAGGATTGATAATAGCGCTAGTGATTGACAATTAACTCAAATGCTTATTATTTATCTATTTTTGGCCTTATATATGGACATAGTTAAACTGCTTAAATATATCATCAAACGTTAATCGCTTGTAAAGACCGCGCGTAGGCAGCATACATATGACTGAAGCCGTCATATACATTACACACACACACACATGGCAGAGTCAAGTAAAAAAGAAATAACAAGTTATTGACAAGGTGTATATATATATATATTTAGTTGAATATAGATATATATAGATGCAGTAGGTAGTAGGAAAGTTTGAAGAACATAAAGATCAAGGTAGCGCGCGTCTCAGCTTGCAAGAAGAAAAGTACATGCAGCATTTCATAATAAGTACTCATTCATAATCGATATTAAAGGAAAACGAGCTTCAGAGGCTGATGATGATGGATTGGAAGGACTATATAGCTAGTAGGGAGAAACACCAACATTTGCAGCAGAAGCAAAAAACCCATCTTTCATATGGACGACGTCCTCTCCTTCCTGGACAGAAAAGAATCATTCTCAGAAATTAAAAAGTCAAAAAGAACGTGTGTACATTATGTGTCTCTGCAACACATTACGGAATAAGGGCAAGGATGTATGTGTGCATATACATGTATATATATGAGTGTAAATATGTGATATATTACCTGCTGGCGCACATTTGTCTTCTTCATGGTCTGATCAGGCATGAGGCCAAAGTGAATGTGAGGGAAGTGGGCCCACTGAAACACACACCAAACGAGCACGTCACAAACTAATTTGACTTTAATTTTGTAAGGCAAAGTCAAGTAGTATTGATGAAACCCTAACTTTGGTAAAGCAGGGTGATAAAGATGGTTCTTACGTTCTTGGCAGCTGCGCTGAAGGCTTCTCTGTGGCTTATATCGGGATTGATAGACTTGATGCGTTGGATCTCCTCCCTGCAAAACACATTTGTATATGGACCACCAAAAAAAAAAAAGTCAATTTGCTTCAAAATTTGCAACAACAGTGATACTATATATATATATGTGTGTGTGAGAGAGAATAATAATTTTGATATAAGATCTTAATTATTAGGGCATAATTAATTAAGAGACTTGAAGAATGGAATTTAAATATCTTCAAATAGTAAAGTACTTACTTAATGAATCGGTTGTAGGCGGAGGGGACTCTCTGTCTCTTCTCAGGAGCTGGACATGGCACAAACATATGACACATAAATACAAAATAATGCATACACAAGACAGATAGATCAAAAATCAAATCATTACTTGACTTATAGTTGAAATTTGTGGATATATCATATAGCATCATCTTATATCATCATTGCCTTGTGAGATTCTATCTAACCCTCTGGTACTCGGGGTTCTGATTTTCAAGCAACAATGATTCCGGGGTAGAAAGTAGAAACCATACACACACACACATATACATGTATTCTCTCTCTCTCTCTCTCTCTCTCTCTCTCTCTCTCTGTGTCATGATACCATCTCACTGTTCCCCTTCTCTTTCTCCCATGCCAAGTATAAGCGGTCAAAATCAGCCCTCGTTTCCCCTTTCACTTCCTCTCTATTAAAGTGATTCAAAAGAAAACAGTCTCGTAATAAAAGCCTACACACACGCAACCTGCTCTTAGATACGGCAAGCTTCAATTTGTTGGCTCGGAAATGCATAATATTCCCCTTACTACTTGCTGGGATGCATCTCGTTTCTATTAAAGGCATAAACTAAATTAGTAGCAGCTAACGGTGGAACAGTATGCCAAGCCCTAACGGTGGAGTAGAAATAGGTGTTAATAGCTAGCAAACCAAAAGTAAACCTAGTCTTTTATCCTGTTGTTAAAGAACAAAAAACAATTAATATGGGCTGAACAAGAAAGGGAAAACGGAATTTTTGAGCGAGAGAAAACATGAGTAAAAGAAAAGGTAAAACTAAATACCAAGATTGTTTTTTTTTTTTAATAAAAAAAGGAGCAAAAATATAGGAGACTGAAATCTCACGTCTATTGAGGAGGGGTGGGCGAGGAAGCTCATTCGGCGTTGTCCTGGAAGGTACAGAGAAGTCATTGGAAGAGTTGGTCTGATGATTGATCAAGAAATTTGGGGATGGGTTTGGTATCTCTTCCTGCAAAGCCATCCACCATAAACAAAATTATTTCTGATTAATTAGAACATGTAGTAGTACAGTGCAGCAACAAGGCATATTTATAATTATATCTTCCATATCCATATCAGATATATACGGAAGCCAAGAGCAAAGAAGATTATAAAACAAGACATGTGTGTACATACCAGAAGATTGTGAGGTGGAGAATAGAAGGAGTGAGTCAAGTGATGAAATTGGTTTGCTGAAGGAAGCAGCAACCCACGCACGTTAACATTAACCGGCAGGAGGTTGGTGCAATGACCGCATCTCACCGTCACAGTCTTGAACAAACTGCTGCAAGGAACACTCACCTGAAAATATCAAATATGTATACCAAAACATTAACTAAGATGAGAGAGGAAGATTATGTTGAGAAGTTAAGGGCTTGCATATTAGTTAGGTGAGGGAAAAGAAAAACCCTAGAAGATGGAAAAGAAAAAGTGATGTGGGAAGGAAGGTAAATACAGCGAGGACAGTGTCACAAATATTGCATTGGACATAACAAAGCTGCTCGGAAGGAGGGAGGTGGTCCAGCGATAAGGCAGTAGAAGATGAGGATGATGACATCTTGGCTAGCGAACTCCCTTTTTCTTTCCTCTCTGCTTCAAAAAACCTTTTTTTTTTATGTGATGATGATTGGTCTCTTGATTGATTGATTGATAGATTGACAGCTTAACCACCACCACCTCCTTGGATATGCTTTTTTTGATTATGAGTTATGAAAGTAAGGTTCAGAGAGACAGAGAAAGATGGGGGGAGAGAGAGAGAGAAGGGATGAACTGTTTGGTCTTAGTAGATAGTAGATAGATAGATAAGCTGAAGGAAAGGGAAAGGGAAAGAGAAAGGGAAAAGGCACACACACAACCCGTCTATTCCTCTTCTTACTGCCCTTGTTTATAGCCATAGAGATTCACATTTCACATGTATGGGTATGGCATAGGCATACATGCATGCCCATACATCATACATCTCACAAGGTATAAATCCATTTTTAAAAATAAATGTATGGTTAGTACAATATTTTACTTAAGTTTCAAATTAGATGTTTTGGCATTTCAAATACTATTTTGTCTAAAATATTGATCCTTATAATGTAATTCCTCCATCCCTATATATAAGAACTCAACTAGCTAAATCACGCATATTAAAAAAATAGTTGAAAACATAAATATATCTGAAATAATTTTGTTTTTTTAAATTTGTCTTTTATTTATGATTGGGTATATAAGAGAGAGAAATGTGATAATAGTTATATAAATGAGTATGAAAAAGAATGTCAATAGAGGAGAATAATAATGATAAAGTGGGAAAAAAACTGATTAAATGCTTTGATAAATTAGTCAAACTCTTATAAAAGGGACAAAACTATTTAAATTTTGGGTTCTTATATAAAGGGACAGAGGGAGTAATTAAAATACAGACCATTTTGCCCACACAAAAACCATATAATCTCTTACTCCTTCCGGTCCACATTATAAGAGCTAGTCAACAATTTTACACAAATCAAAGAAACATAGTGGGGTCATCTATAATGAATAAAATTACTGTGATTTTCTAATTTTACCCCGATATTATTTATTATGCACACGCTCTCACCCCTCCCTTTATGTTTGATACACAAGGGTAAAAACGAAAATAAATCACTTACTCCCTCCTGTTTTATTTATAAGAGCTCAAAATTTAAATTGATTTGGTCCAAAATATAAGAGCTTCATCTTACATTTTCTCATCATTTAATGCGTTTTTTCCTATTTTACCTTTAATTCTCTTTCATATTTATTAATGCTCATATATTTCTTTCTCTTAATAGATCCATCATAAATAAGGGTAATATTAGAAAAAGAAATTTAAGGGATTATAGACGGTATTGAGCCAAATGAATGTGAGGAATTTATGAATTGACGATGGAAACATGTGTGGTTGGCTTTCCCGATGCAAGAGAGGGGGAGGGGGAGAGAGAGGCGGCATATGTGGGGGAGAGGAGCCAGAAAGGGACGTGTGCATGGGGTGATATAGCTTTCACACACTCACCTGTTGTTTTCAGGAGTTAAAGAGAGTATCCTCTCTCTCTCTCTCTCTCTAATGTAACACTCTTCCCCTTTTTTCTTTAATTTTCCCTTCTTCAACTTGTCCTCAAGTCCCCAACACAACCCAATATTATGCCATTTTACAACAAACATGATTTTTTTAACCCCTTTTCTCTCTTGCCTCTTCTCCACCCACACCCCCAGAGGCAGCCTAAATTAAAGCAAACATCCCCTCCGTATATAACAGCCAGCAGCAAACACCTTGGGATAATATAAATATACAGAGCTAGGATTGATGTATGTGTTTTCTTTTTTTAAAAAAAAAAAAATTAATGACCTTTGGTGATTTGACTACTCCATATTGCTTGCTGGCCTTACACAGACTGATACGTATTTAAGTCAGTATAAAAACGTCTCGGTGAACAGAGGCCTTGCCCCTTGATGCTTACCCTCTTTGTCCTTTACTATAGATTTCTATTTTCTTTATTTTGGCATCTCTTGGCTGATTTGGTTAGAATTTTTTCCCATCATCCCCTCCATCTCCCTCCACAACTTTCTAAAGTTTCCCTTTTTTTCAAATGTAGCTTAAGAACTAGCCAGAGTCTTTGGTGAAATTGATGGCTTCCTATTCTCCTTCCTTCCTTGATGATATTTATTTACTTATCTGATAGAGAGAGAGATGAGAAGCAACACCATCCAGGCCCATGTATGTAACCTTTGTGATTCCCTCTTCCCCAAAAAGACAACCTGTCATCATTCATTCGCTAATGGGGATGGGGTGGACTCCAACTTCTATACAAAATTTGGAAATTATTAAAATCACTTGGCATGCATCGGGGAAAGTTGCATCCTTAACCCCATTCACCCCCCCCCCCCCTCTCTGGGGGAGAGAGAGAGATGTAGCGCTCGTTATAAAGATTAGAAACCATTTGTATACACAGATCACTTGGACAACTTAAATATAATTGATGCAGGGGGTAATGGATCAAATTCTGAACGAGAAAATTTTAAATATGAACAAATTCGGTTCCATCCTATTCTTATTATAAGAGTAAGTCAATATTTTTACACATACTAATAAAAACATATTGAAATCATTTATTGTGGATAGATTTAATATAGTTTTCCATTTTTACCCTTACTCAATTATTATACACAATTTCTCTCCCCTCCTTGCATTTACTTACAAAGGCAGAAATGAAAAACATGCATTTATTATTTAGACTTTTGTATGTTACCTCCTTTATTTATTTATGAACGAAAGAGTATATCAAATAAGTAATCTTTCGATCAGAATACTTTGTTATGACTTCTTTTAATTTTTAACGGTGTTAGCATAATCTCGTTGAGATGGTGATGGGATATTGGATTAATAAGATTTAGGACTTTTGTTTCATCAGAACGATCGATCTCTTCGTTAGATTTTGTATTTTTGTTAGTTTTGGGATTAAGATACTTTCCTCTCCCTTTCTATCTCCCCCATTTACCCTCTTGTTACATGTTACGATAACCTATATACTTGTTGAAATAATATAATCTTCCAACAATGTATTATTGGTGTGAAAAATTGTTTTATTATGGGGAAATCTCCTCTTAGAACGTAACATGAAACGATGTTTGAATGTTGATCAGTACAACCTTCACTTTTTAATATATAATATTCAGTTTGGTTAGACTGATGAAATTTAAATAAACTATTGAATTATATCATGTGTTACTTGGTTTATCTAACCTACTTGTTTATATCATAGATTATATACCAGTTTAATTTATAAGTGAGACAAAACATTTTAGAGATGAATGACAAATGTAAATATTTTAAAATAGTTCATCAAATTTTCTTAATTTTCCAATACTAATCAACTGTACGTTATATATAAAGTATATGAGGTAATATTACTTTTAACATAGGAATAGAAGGCATGCACCCGATTCTTTACTTTGTATGAGCGAACTTTGGGGAACAAATGGAAGACATAAATGAACGAACCAGATAAGAGAAAATCCTTCAGATTCGTTCAGTGAAGATAGAAGATAGAGACTCAGTCCAAAAAAAGAAGATAGAAGATAGAGACGTGAATCGTAGGAGAGAAGCGGGCAGTGACGTGGGTGTTAATAGGAGGATAGTGACAAAAAATGCAATAGTAAAGCTAGAACGAACTAGTTCACTAGACTGACATGTTAGGGCTCAATACCAAGTACAGAAATACAGAGATTTGGACATTGACCACATTATTAGCGATCGAGGGAGGGGGGGGGGGTGTTTAATAATTTGTGTGTGTGTGAGAGAGAGAGAGGTGGAGGTGTAGATAGAATAGGGCATAGTATCAGATTCTGAGTTAGTAGTGCATGTTGCACAACTCCTCCAGCACGCGGCTCGAGCCGCCTTCCCTATGAAGCCAGCTAGCCACTTCACTTACTGATGATAACCCCGCTTTTGCATGCTTATTACTTCTTTGAGGTTCCTTAAGAAGCATGTGTGTGTTGATGTCTTAATTAATTAGATAAAACAGAAGTCTACTCCAGAAGTTTCTTTTACACAAGGCTACTTAAAGTCTGGGTTTTTCGCTATATGGAAATTGTCAGCAACTCAGTCCATCGATATCATTTCATCTATGAATGCTACAAGTGCAGTGTTCTGATCACTTCTGACTTATTGGACACGAGGAGCTAGAGGGTGATGAATGCCATCTGTGTTGCCTTGCCTTGAAAAAAAAACATGTTGTTTGTAACCCCAGCTATGAATTTTAGCAAATCCTATATTGGAGTGATGAATTTTGCTTCATTCAAATAAATAAAAGCAGTCATTTGATGAATAATCTATAATATATGTAAACGCTACTGAATATAAGCAGTGAACAAGACTTATTATAATGGGATGTCCTGCGTTAATACAATGTGATCGGACATGCAGGTATGAGGGAGAAGTGTAAATAGAAGGTTGGGAGAATTAAATATGAAAGCAATGAATAAATTAATACAGGGGATGGGGCATATAAAATGAGAAAATGTATGGAGGGTGTACGAATAGGGAAAAGGGAGTGTCTGTAAAAAGCCTGCGAGGAGCTATTTGCTGCTGTTTGTGGGGATATGAGGATCTATCAAATCTCAGAGACCGATAAAGTGGAAAATCAATGTGATGTATCTGATTTTATAATATTCATTTTTTTGATATTTAGATATTCATTGATACAGTGATTGAAGAGAGGGTGGTGAGTGAAGGAGGCAAGTACATATAACTTTATCACTCATATATAGCCATATAGAATAGTCTCTTCATAATGCCACCCCCTATCCATCTATCTATCTATATTTGTACACCCTATCGCTCCTTCCTCACTCCATTTCAAATCATCCAACTAAATACTCTTGTGTATTTCTATCCTATAAATATAATGGATTAAAATGGGACTTTGTCCCTTTTATACCTATTTGAATTTCAATGCTTGGGTTGATTCATACCATATTTGGGACCTTTATTTCTATATGTGTAGCTTCTTTATGAATTCAGAGCCTAACTCTGTACACTCACTCCCATAATAACATATCTTCAAAGGGTACATCAAATGTTGAAGGGATCCAAATGCCTCCCATGTGTGATGGAAAACTATCAATGTCAATTAACATATCAATATATATGAATGTGAAATAAATTATGTATATTAATAAATCATATATACTTTATTACAAACTATTATGAATAGCACGTAACATGTTTTCATGGAGATGCACATAATGTACGCATGAGGATTGAGGAGCAGTAGTTAAGGGAATAAAAAGAGAAGGGTGGGAGCCAAATACGAAAGACAGGAGAAATGTGTGTCGTATCAACGAAGAAGGCGGGAGGACGGTGTTGGAGTCCGAATATGAATGCGGTTGTCTGTGTCCTTTCCACAGGCCCTACCTTCAACCTTCATTCTCTTTCCTTCTCTCTTTATTCGGCCTCTCATTCCAATGATTTAATTTATTGCGTTATTTCAAAAATTTCAGGCCCATATATTTAAGCCCCTTCCCTTCCCTCCGTTAATCTTTATACATTTCTCTTCATGCATAAACTATGTTGTAAGATAAGTCACATTTTTATGAGTTTTGAACAATATTTTGTGTGTTCATATAATTTATTAAAACATACTCAACAAAATTCAAAACATGCGCAAGAGTAGTTATGGTGAAATTTGTTGAAGAGAAAACATAAAAAAAATTGTTTCGAATGATTCTCATTTGTTTGAATAAGGTCATTAAATGTGTTGGTGAGAAATGTGGGTAAATGGTGCGGAGTCTCCTGAGAAGTTATCGGGGAAGACCGAAGAAAATATTTAATAGTTATTGAGCAAGATATTTTGGTTGTCTATAAGATTTGATTATTGTTAGAGTTATTAATGGTAATGTATCTTAAATGTAGTTGAAATCACACAGTGGGACAATATTTGTTATTGTTGTATACTCACCAAAATAAACACTCTATGTGTGTCATGCGAATATAATCTTAAAGATAAGTCACGTTATTTAAACTATATATGGATGATGCAATTTGTTACGGATTTATGTAAGCATATTGATGGTTGGTTACAATATAATATCGGTATGTTATGGGATATATACAGTATTCTTTGTCAAGATACTAGTAACGATTAAATCCAGGAAAACAAAAAAATATCCATGTCCCTAAAGGATCATCCTTAATTAATTAACTACTTGCTGCGTTTTTCATGTTGCTTAACAATGTCCTTTTTATTTATAACTGGATGTGGTGATAATTTATTTACTATCATCTCCCCGGGAAAAATGACATCACAACGAGACTACTCAAGTATAATATAGTAACCAAATATACTCTCCTGCGCTTATTAAAAAATAAAAAATTACTAATTACGGGCCTAAGAAAAAAATGAAGACACGAAAAGTTACACTTGATTAGAAAAGAAAAAATTATTATGAGATCCTGCTTAATGAAGAAATGTAAAAAAATTCTCACAAGTTAGCGGTAAATAATGACAAGTTCTGATATACAATATGTTTGGAATGGCTTTTTAAAGCATAGATTGGTTGCATAGCAGAATCCATCTTTTGATTTTTTTTTTATGGTGCTTATTTGAAGAAGGGTTTATGGTTTCAAATGGGCTTCTAAGAAAAAGATAGAAATTGGAGCTTCTGGCTTCTAGAATGATGAATGATAGATCCCACGCCTTTTGTTGTATATTATTTAATAAAGTGGGTAGAAAAATTAGACTATTAGACCCCTTAAATTCTCAATTAAGATATTTTCTTTTAATCTAAAATTTCTTTTTTATCTCCAAAAATTTATCATAATAATATCTAACTATTTTCTCCCACAATGTACTCTTTTGAGCTAAAAATATAATTTTTTTTCAAATTATTTTCCTTAAAATAAGGGAGAAACTAAGCATTTAAAACCCTAAAAAAGCCCAAATTTCACTTTTTCTTTCTAAACTATAATGACATATGCATATTATATTTGTATTATTTAATAACAATAATGTCCTTTTTAATAATTTTTTATCTAAACTTACTTTTTAAAATAATTATCCAATTATGTTTCTAAAAATTAGATTGAAAAAAATGTCACTTTTATCATCACAAATCCAAACATAAATCACTTCACATAATCTGAATTTTATTAAATCTTACTTCTTAAAAAAGTAAGATTAAAAAAAATTACTTCTCATAATCAAATCCGAACACACCATACAAGAGACCACGGCAAATCTGTACCTCCCACTTATTATTGAAACTTTTTCGTAATTATATTCATTTTCTTCCGATCCAATTGTACATTGATTTAATAAAAAGGGTAAAATGGATGCGAAGTAGCGTGTCCAATCGATTTGACAAATAGAGTGGGATCATATTTGGAAAGGCTGCGTGTTGACACCCCCCTCCCTTGCTGGGAGGGGCCTCAGCTGCCCCAAATTATGGGGCGGTTACTTTATATATAAATTTATATATATTTATATCATTAAATTTTAATTAAAAAGAGTGATATTTTGACATAATTATGGATAAAAAATGGACATATTTTTAATTTGTTATGATTTTTTTAAGATTATGTATTCCAAAATAAGGTTGTATTTTTTATTAAGAGTGTTTATCTTTGAAAAATCATAACAAAATGAAAATATGTCATTTTTTTCCTCATAATATATCAAAATATCACTATTTTAATGTAGAATTTAATAGTATATAAAATACATATAAGAGAACTATCCAAAATCATTAGGACAGCTGAGGGGGCAGCCGATACCCCCTCCCCTGCTTGTAGCGCCTCAAAAAGGGTTCTTATTCAGTGCTCATAACAGTGATGAGAAAGCACTTTTTATCGTTGAGATGAAATGTGGACCATCCAAAATTTGATATAGATGGTCCAAATTTAAAATTTTTAAATGACTATTTTTCAAAGACAAAATTAGTTTTTTTAACAAATGATAGTTATAAGATTAACTTTATTTTTTATTTTGTATCCATTAAAATAAAAATTTATTAAAAATATTAAAATGAATTTAAATGAATCTGGATCGTTGAAATAAATCTAAACGGTACAGATTATGATGAGAAACACATTACTCATCTTTACGATGAGTATGGAATGTGAATCCCTGAAAAGTAGAATTTGGTTGGATTAGGATTGACGCCAATAAGCTCTTAGATCAAGAAAATTAATGGTAATTAAGACCCCATAGCCATAAGAGAGTGTGTGTAACAATAGAAGTAAGTGTGAAATTAATGGGCCGGGTAGACAAGAGAAGATCCGTTTGAAAGTGGTGACCCAAAAGGAAGAGACATGAATTATAAACAAGGGAAATGGTTGTCTGCTAAATGGAAGTTTGGCCAACATTTGAATCAGACCGAGGTGCCCTGTTGCCTCGACAACAATCTCTACTTTCCGTCTTTCCAAATTCATGCCTTTGCTTTCGCCGCCGCAAAGTTTTCTTTCATTATTTTTTCACTATTACATTTAATTCACTCTTTCCCCCATATCACTAAAACAGACCACTTCTTCGCTCTATTTATGCTCATATGTATGGTTCCCCTTATCAAATTTAAGTTATACTAGTATTTCTCGCCATTTAAAAATGTATCAGCTCTTCATGTTTTAACGAGTATATGGTAACCTGATGTTGATCGATTTTAGTGTTTTATTAAAAAATTGAGACGTCTTAAATAACATGCATATACACAGTTAGATAAGGAGCTTAACCGCCCAATTCAAATCAGTCTAATATTAGATGGAGTTAGATTAAACTAAAATACTAGACATCATCGATCAGGTATTGCTAACTACCTGTAATTGGTATCCAACTAAACTAAAATTTTGACTTGACTAATATTTGGGGGATTCAAAATGTAAGGAGTCTTACCCGTACAAGTAAAGACGTTATTTTCAGAACCGATATATGACCTCTTATCCACATAACAATAGCTTTTATTGTTACCCTAAAACCCACTCTTTTATAGTATCCTAACAGTTTAGATCTTACGCCATAAAAAACTTTGTTAATATGGTATATGGATTATAAGTATTTATAATAAAATACAATCTCTGTCTTCTCTCTCCCGAATCAGATATTAAGAAGAAGCTATACTTGAGTAAGCCCTTTTTCTTTATCAGTGAATGAATTGAGAATACCTGCGGAAAGCATGCTTGTTTATTTGTATGTATGTGGCTAAGTCTGAAACACTGAGGATAAGTTGATGGGGAGCACGCCTAATCATTATGTCTCGCGGCATATATTATATATTGCTTTAAAGTGATTCAATTCAATTCTTGACTTCCAAACAAGAATTTCTGTGGCCACATTTCATTCACACATTGTCATCAGTATCTACTACTCGTTGCTCCTACTCCTTCAGCAGTATCCATCATTATGCACCTCACATTTGGGAATTCGTACCAGACGCATTTAAACCATCGATATATATATATGTATATGTATATCGCGTGAAAATGCGCTTCTTGCGCGGTAGTAGAACTAGGATTCAAAGAAACAAGTTTCTCTCCAAAATATCTCACTGTTTACGTGTGTGATTTGGTTGTATATGCCTTCTTTATACAGACTCTCCAGGAGGGACGCTCGTGATATGGTACTAGCCTTTTGGTGATGTTCGAGGGGATCTCCTTTCATATGTTTCACTTCTGCCATGTAAGTTTTCTTCCCCCAGCATTTGCCATGGTGTCACTAGTCCCATGTTTGGGGAGTTTCTTTGAAAGATGACCTTATAAAGTTTTGATGAGTTCTCCGATTCTAACAGCTAGCTTTTCTGGTATGTATCGGTCAATGTTGAATATCTCCATTACTGTTGGCTGAGCTGGCTATTGCATTTTAATCATTTGGTATATATCATTAATATTGCATTAATATTGTTCTTCCCTACAGCTGGCACCTGGCTATATATATTGATATATACCATTTTGCCTTGTGTGTGCGTATGCATGTCTGCACGTCGTGCAATTATAAACTTAAACCCAGCACGGGATATTACAGGACCAGGATGTGAGGTGTCACTGTGGTTGGGTCTGTAGCCTCATTTTGGAAGACTAACTCCTAAATTTTTCTACTTATCTTTATTTAATTACTCCATGTTTAGATATCACTCAATGCCATCGAAGCCAAAGCTTTTATCATGTGTGTGTGTTCACTTCCATTGTGTTCTAATTAGAGTATGATACTTTGCATGTTCGACTCATTCTCCAACCCAATTGAGACATCAAATTGGAAGTAACTGCCGTGTTTACAAATTTGCCAAACAAATATTTCCTAATAGCCTCAACATTACACAAAGTTTAGTTCTCAATGGGGGCAATATTTTTCCTCCACGTGATCTCTGAATTGGAATGAGAAAACATATGCTGTAAATCCTCCTCACTTTTTTTTTGGTGAATATCCGTTTTACTATTTTGTTGGATGAATTTATTCATTTAGCATCATAAATTTGAAAATTTCTTATGGACGTACGTACGTACGTACCAATGAACCAAAGATATATATTTTGTCTTTTTCGTACAAGAATTTCAAGATGCTAGCATAGAATGGCCGGATATAGTAATTGGTAGCCGGAAGTTGTGTGTGTGTGTATATATATCCCTGTACCTCGTTAAAGGTTAACAAATTAAAGGTGACCAGAAGTAATCTGCACAGAAGAATTCAAATAACTTTATATAAAATCAACCACTTTAAAGATTCAGAGGCCAGTTCCACCATGCCCTTGGCCACACAATATATTGGCGTGCGTATTTAGTGCACCTGACTGATGCCGCATATTCATGTATACATTGGGCATTATTAGACATACAAAAACTTAGGATACACGACGTATATATGAAGTATTATTATGTACACCAATTGCGGCATTACTTTAATTTGCTTTTCTCATCCAACGTTAAGCTGCAATAATACTCTATTAATTAGTATGCATCATATCATCTATAGAAATGTCTAAATTTTCAATTCCACAGGTCAATTTGGCAACTGGAGGTTGATGTGGTGGAGGCATATTCCTGCTGCCCAATTTCTTGCCTTTTAGTTCCATCCACATGGAGCCCTTCTGCACTGGAAGCATCAGCTTGCTGCTGCTGGTTACTAAGTTGAGAAGCCACAAATTTATCAAGAACTCGCCAATCAGTCACTTGATCATTATCATTGTTTCCACAAGCCATATTGTTCTGATCTTCCTGATGAGTGAGTGAATTGGGTGAGTGCTGCAAGCTACTTCCATTATTAACATTATTGCTGTGATCATAGGCGTAAGTAGGGACGGTTGAATTATTATTGCAGCTCAAACTGGTTGCTGATGAGTAATTAGGAACTTTGGGGCTTTCAAGTTGGGGAAGCTGAAGGAAAACTTCATGGTGGGGATTATGGTTTACGTTATATTGCAACTGAAGTTCCTGCTTGCAAGGTACGTAGTATTGTTGTTGGTGGTGGTGGTAATTAGTAGATGCATAAGGTTGAGAAATTGGTCGTGCAGATTCAAGCTCTTGCATCAACGAGACTTGGTCCTCAAACCAGCATGCTGACTCATACTCTCCCAATCTCCGCACACTTGTCATTTTCTTCTTGAACACTCTACATACAACCCAACCTTCTTCCTGAAAGTATATATAATTAATCAGTAATCAATTTAAAGTTACTTAATTTAGCAAGATCTATGGAAATATATGTATATGTAACTAAGAAGTCACATGTTCAAATACTGGAAACTGGGAACAAACATTACGCATGCGGAACAAAGTTGCTACCGTATGACCCTCCCCAGATCCCACATAGTGGAAGGCTTATGTATTGGGCCACCACTTTTTTCAATGCAGGAATATGTATAGGATTATATGTGACTAAGAAGAGGTTACATGTTCCAATTCTGGAATCAAACTCTCTGCATGCAATTGGTAAAGCTGCGTATATTCGACCCTCCCCTACATCTCACCTAGCGGAAGTCATCCGGCTGCACTTTGTTTTATGTAAGTATATGTATATGTAGTGTAGAGTGAATGTAGGTAATAATATACCTGAGGAGTTCCATTTTCATTAGTTTCAAGTCGGTACTCGTGCATGATCCAGTCAGACTTCTGACCGTTTGGGGCTCGTCCCTTGTAATAAACAAGAGTCTTTCTCATCCCAATGAGGCAGTGCCTACGGTAGATTGCCTTGTCTCTGCCTGTAGCTTTCCAGAATCCTGCTTTTGTAGCTCTATTGGTGCGAGTTCCAGTTGGGTACTTCTTATCTTTGTGGCTGAAGAAATACCATTCGTTTTGTTCTTCCGCTCCTATTTTGCAGAGCTCTGACAATTTTAAAAACAAATAAACAGCTCACTTTAGTCTAATGAGTCAATAATATTCTATAATATGTGAATATTTAATATTTTCTCTAATCTGCTACAATCCTGCGGGGGTTTTAAGGCGATACCTTGAAGATCCCACGGCTCAATTTTATAGAGATCCACATCTTTAATAACATCTAGGTCAATTCTTTTGGAGGCTATCTTTTTTCTTAGGTAATAATCAACAAGTTCTTCATCTGTGGGGTGGAACCGAAAGCCTGGAGGAACATGTGAAAACGTATTCATAGTCGCAGATATCTTTGAACCTGCATTTGCTTGGAAGAGAATTTGAAAAAAAAAAATCCAAAAAATCAGTTTCACGACCTCTCTTGTAATATATATAATTGAATATACAGTTGACTTTTTATTTTACATTTAATTATGTGCCTACCATATAATATTACGTTAGAAAATGTATATACTGCCTCAACAGTTGTGGTAACAAAAATTGAAGTATAAAATTGAACGACGGGTGTTCCAGACATCACAGAAACACAATTGCTACAGTTATTTTCAGTATTGCACCCTATCAACAGAAAGGGCATCTCGCTAGTTGGTCTTATAGGCAATGGAACAAAAGGAGCATTACGGATTCATTATAAGCCAATATGATTCTGTCAAAGGGTCTTAACTTTTTTCCTTGGTATATATTTAATGCAAAATGTACACTTTGCATAATTGTAGCTTGGATATCTAAGTTTACCACTAATTACTCAGGGTTGTTCACTATATATACCACATCTAATAATTTCAAATAACGTAATTATTTTTGCATATAAGAAATAGTTGTCTTTTTTTTTAGAAATTAAGCAAGTTAAATGAGCTATTTATTACTCGTAATAGATTTTATGTATTATTAGATTATATATTGGCTAATAAATAAAAAAACTAGTTTAAAAAAATTCAAACAAATCAATTTATAAATAACTTGTTCAGTTTTCTTAGAATTTTTCAAAAACGTTAACTACAAGCTCAGATTTCTTCCCATTCTTGTGGTATTCCCACTCTTTAGATTTTTTTCCCACCTTAATTAAAGCATGCATATATAGAAGCTCTGATTACCCATCAATGAAGATTATTAGTTTAAAAAAATTCAAACTAATCAATTTATAAGTAACTTATTCAGTTTTCTTAAAATTTTTAAAAAAGTTAACTAGAAGCTCTGATTTCTTCCCACTCTTGTGGTATTCCCACTCTTTAGATTTCTTCCCACCTTAATTAAAACATGCATATATAGAAGCTCTGATTACCCATCAATGAATGTTAGATGCCTTACCCTTCATTTATAAATCTTAGTTTCATGGCAACAGTTAAAAAGCTAAGGCACTTGTGTACTGATTTCACACCTGATGGGACTTTTTGTTTTAATTACCCTGCTCTCTTATATATCTTCATCTGATGAACTTGTGCAATCACAAAATCACTGAGTGAAATTAACATTGAAGTTGCATATAAGCTTTAATGAACCCTACTCACGGTTAACCTTACGATTTTTTTTAGAAGGAATTGACATAGAAATTGATATGGAAGTACTATCTCCAGTCCTAATTATAAGAGCCAGTTGACTTGTTTTTGGGAGATTAAGGAAGCAAATTAGACTCATAAATCTTAATATATGTGAAAGGTAATTAGATTATATAATAGTTTATAAGTAAAATAACTTAGTTTTGAGGAAAAAAGACAAATATAAACAATTTATAGTTGTGTATTTTGTATCCTTAATTTTTCCTAAAAAGTCAACTGGCTCTTATAATTAGGACCAGAGAGAGTATTTTAGAAGGAACATATAAGTTTATGCCAAAACATACTCTCTTTTGTATTTAACATGGTGCATTTGGGAGGGAGTTGATCTTTGTTCTAAATGTAGCACCTATATCTAATTTTTATCTATCTTTTTTAAAATGGCCCATATTAATCGATATTCCATCAACAATAATTAAGAGAGGAAGGGAATCAAAGAAGATAATTATGACGTTTTAAAAAGTAGTATATCATATCTATTAACTTAATTAGTATCATTAATCTAATTAAATTAAGTAAATAAATCGTATATATGTAATTTGGGACGGAGCGAGTAGTTTTTTTTTTACAGCTTACTTGACACTGCTTTATATGTGTGTGTGTGTGTGTGGCATGTATATTGAAATTGATTAAGGCGCACATTAACACTAAAACACAAATTAAAATGATTTGAAGAAGAAATAATATGTTTTTCACTTATAATCACAACGATCCATCAAATGAAGTTGTTTTTAGGCATATATTTACTCAACCAATGCTAAGAATGAAATTTGTGCCTTGGTCAGTTACTTTCTGAAACACTAACAGATGAAGTGTATCCAAAATTGTGGGGAAAAAGAAAAGAAGTATATTCAAAATAAAAACATGTTGTAACACATTAAAAGAATGCAAAATTTGTGCAATGCATTTTTGCGATAGCATCGGCACACAATAACAACCTGCATACAGTACCCCATCAAAAAGTTTTGGTATAATATGGTTGGATGAGAATTCAAAGTGCGATATATGTGTGTATGTATGCATATATATATATATATATAATTGATATGTGATGTTGCTGGGAACTTACCATAGGTACGTACAATGCAAGAAGGCAAATATGCGACTGTTTAGTTAAAACCCGATATGATGATTTTAAATATACGAGAAAAATGATACAGCTGAATTGTGGTTTGGATTTCATTACATGCTACGGATGGATCCTATTGGGGAAGGGGGGGATTAAGGGAGTGCTTTTTATTTTTATTTTTTATTTTTTTTTGGGGGGGGGGGAGGGGGGGTGTGGGGGAGTAAAGCATGATTTAGACTTAAGGTTGTCTTTGATGAGGCATTAACTACAATCAAAATACAGATCAAAATCATGTCTTATGCGACGTTTGTACATATGACTATTTAGCTTCTTTCGGTCCTTTATTTAGTTGTCGTTTGTGGTCGGGGCATTGTCGGTTAACTCGAAATCAAATAAATTAGATCATCTTCCATTTTTGTAGATTAAGATAAATTAGAAACAAATCACATGCTAAGGTAAAGACAACGACAAAAGGAAGCGACATAAGTGAATAATTGAAAAGCACACAGATGAGAAACTACCTTGATAATATATATTCTGTGTGGATGGCTCTCTTGTAAGAACTTCAAGTAAAACTTGGTTGCGCAGATCTGATCAAAACCAACCTCGTTTGCAGGAGGCTTTTAGAAGAAGCTGCCTTCATGAACGACCTTTACAACATCATCGATCCGATCCGATCGAACCAGAGACAGATAAAAGACAAGCGGACAAAGCAAACAAGAAATAAAAAGAAACAATAATATTAAAAGTGGTCCTAGGGAATTGAACCAATGACGTTTATATTAATATGCTCTGATAGATCAGGAAGAGTGTCTAGTAATAGTATATATATAGTGATGTCCAAGTTAGGACACAGAGAGAAGGAAAGGAGGGAGGGAGGGAGGGTTTGATCCCAAGAATGAGAGAAGGGAGGCTTATTATGATGCGAAGGTGATCAGGAATGGGAGAAGGGGGAAGAGAAAGGAATAAATAGGAAGAAAAAGCAAAAGAACCCTAGTAAACTATCGCTGTCAATTATTTCTCTCTCCTTATCTTTCTGAGTTGGAGCTAGATTGCTGCAAAAGTTTTCACTCCATAAAATGGTGGCGCTAAAATAGCTCCACTCAAGAGAGAGAGAGAGAGAGAGAGAGAGAGAGAGAGAGAGAGAGAGAGAGAGAGAGAGAGAGAGAGAGAGAGAGAGAGAGAGAGAGAGAGAGAGAGAGAGAGAGAGATGTCAATTTCCAGCACCACCCACCACCAACTGATGTAGACATATTTATACAATAAAATATATTTTTATTTGTTGTTTGAGGACCGGAAGATCAGACTGTGAAAAAGGAAGAGTGGAAGGGTTGCTTTAAACAAGTAAATTAACACCAACTTATCAGAGAATACTTTATATATAGGGTTAAGGATATTTTTTTTTAGGTAACAGCAAAAAAAAAAGAGCATCAAGTATCCAAAAATAATTTGAGTATTTTTCGTAGCAAATTTACCCCATCATTTAAAATGATAACTTTTACTATTAAATCCTCCTTTGGACCCGTCGATGCTGATATGACTCTATCGTGATATAAATGTCAACATTTTAAGTTCTATTTTGTCCAAAAAGTAACCACGAACGAGTATTTTTGACCCGGAAGAATCCAAACCCTAGCAAATTTGTTTGGTTCATTGTTCAAAGTTAAGTTAGACACCTAAATGACATGTAGTGGCATTCTAGATTGCACCCAATGATCTGTCTCATCACACACCTCATCACCATAAGTTTATTAGGTGCAATGTGAAGTGTCATGTGTCATTTAACGGTCAAACTTAACTTTGACTAATGATCTAGACGAATTTTGCTACGATTTAGATATTTTCAGGGCAAAAACGCTCATTGTTGTTTACTTCTGGGGCAAAAATAAATTTTGAAATGACAGCATGAATATGGTGACAAAGTTACGTCATCATCGGTGGGTTAAAAAGGAAAATTTAATTGTCAAAGTTAATGGTTTAAACAATGGGGACAAATTTGCTATGATTTAAATACTTTAAGGTAAAAGTGCTCCTCAAATTACATCAAAATACTCAGTATTTTTTTAGATTATTTTCTAAGTAAAAATGCAACTTATGTACATAAGTGTGTTTGTTTGATGATGATAAAACTAAGCAATCGATGAAGAATAATTTGATAGTGGTGGACGTGGGCCTAATGGATTGGAACTTTGGAATTTGTGGGAACATATGATACATCTCATCCCGCCAAAAGTTGCACCTTTCTACCATATCTGCAATATTCCTCATGCTTCACATCGCACATTTCCATTGGTCACCTTCCCCGCTGCACATGATTTTCCTATGTACTTGGCTGTTTTGTGGGATTGGTGACATCTGTATGTTCTCAAACAAAAACTATTCATCCATCATTATGCATATTAGTAGAAACTTTAGTGTTTATAACTAATTAATGGTGGATGTCCTATACAGAAAGTTAATTATAACCCTTTCCGTCCCTATATATATCTTTTCATTTGTTGGTTTTATTTGTCTTTAATCTTAGTTCATTTTATTTACTTTTTGTTTTCGGATACCAGTACGGAATGAAAAATAAAGAGGGCCATCCAGCCACACACACACATATATATGTGCGCGCGCGTCTCCTTGCACACTATTGGCCTGCAAATCAACTTCCAAGCACTATTGGCCTGATCAACAACTTCTAAGAATCAATGAGCATAAAGTTATATATGCGCTTGAGTCTTCTAGCAGGCCTCTGGATGATATCCTGACTTGTAAAGTAAACATTAAAATTTAAAATTGTTCCATTTCTTTACCATAAAATATCAAAATATCACTCATTTTCTATAAAACCTTATTAATAATTGAAAGAAACAAAGAAAAATATTTGAGAATTTGAGATATTATAGAAGACATTACAGGATATTCAATAGAGCCACATATTAGAAGTCCTCTAACACGTGCGGCACGCTTAATTATATTCAATATATGAACAATAAGAAAGCATTATTTATATTGATGCAAATAGTAGAAATTTAAATCATACGAAAATTGATCATCAAAGGGTCCTTAATTAAAGTATGTGTCAGTCAAGTAAATTAAAGTCTAATGTTTAATTAGCAAAAAAAATTGAAATATAGGAGACAAATTAAATCAAGGGGTTTCCTTTCAACTAGCTCCTATGGCTACATTTAGGATTATAATTAGTATTTTCAATTATACCCCTAAAATTATTAAAATAAAAGTCAATTAGAAGAAATTTTTTATAATTGAAATTAAAATTATATTAAAAAAACATTTAAACTTCTCACTGTTCTCAGAAATTAAGAATATTAAAACAGGAAATCAGTATTAATGACTTTCCTGTTTTTCTTTTACAAAAGGTTGAACACTTTAAGTCTTACAAAATCAGTATTTGATGTCAAAATTCCTCTGAAGAGAACAGAAGACACCGCTGTCACTGGTGGTCTGGGCAATGCAGGTTAGCACCAGACAAGCGGTTGGAGCTGCTCTGTGAAAGTGGACGAGGCAAATGCATTGGAGCCCACCCGAGCCCTCAGCACCAAATTAAACTACATAGGACAGGACTTAGTTGTTCTTTTTTTTTTTTAAAAAAAAAAAAAAGAAATTAAGAAAGTTAATAAGTTGCTAACAAATTGATTTGACTAATGATTTTTTTTCCTAAATTAATCTATTTGACTTATAAGCTAGCATATAATATAATAATAGATAAAATAATTTATGACTAACTAACTCATTTCACTTCTTTAATCTCTCCAAAACAAGTAAAATAAATCTTACATTTAGGAATGAAAGAAGTACCTATGGAAAACTGAAGGGACATCAATAAAATCATTAATGGCTACAAATGTGAGAAAAAATGTTTAGTTCGCTTATTTCTTTTTTATTAATACTAACTATTAAATTAAGGAAGCAAATTAGACCACTAAATTATAACATATGTCACATGAAATTAGATTATAGGTCAGTTTATAAGTAGAATAAATTAGTTTTGAGGAAAAAAAAAGATTTTTTTTGGATTGAAACTACTTTTTTTGTTACTGAAAAAAAATAAAAAAATTCAAAGTGATCTTATAATTAGGACCGGAGGGAGTAAATTTTAAGTAAGAGGTTTTAATTGTTCTAAAGGTAAAATGGTCCATGTCTTTATTAAATTGCGAGGACTAATGTTTTGAAGGAAATAGAATTCAATGGATCGAAAATTCTCATATAAAATCTTAAGGAATCAAAACCAAAATAAAATCAAACTGATTAAATATTGTAATAAGCTTAACTTAAATAATAATTACACCCTAAAAAAATTAGAGGGAATGATGATGAGGCGGCTTCTGATTGGCTAGTCCGCAAAATCTGTTATGTGAACTTTTTTTTTTAATTCTAATTGGGATAACCCGGAGGACCCATGGAGGCCGAAAAGGGAAACCCGGTAGTGAGTGGGACCCACTCCGGAGAAGTGGTCGGGACTCTGGAGCCTGAGTACAGTACGTGAGGGGCGTGGGTGGGCCACCATCATGAGTCTCACCCTCATCCTTTGGGAAGTGGGCCCCACTGCCCTTTTGTTTCCTTTGGAGGTTAAGTCATGTCATCTCCCTAAACAAGGAGAGAGCCACAAGGAAAGTGACACGTGGTAGAAGATGGTTGGTGGATGTGGGTGCCGGCACGTCAAGCCATCCCCCTGGTCGCTTCATCTGATTATCCGCCTGCGGTTCTGCCCATTTTTAAGAAAAATAGCAATCTAATCTCCAAGGAGACCAGTCTATTACATCTAGATCCTTTCAATGAAAGAAAATCCACAAGGCCTTAAGGGTAAAAGATTAGAATTGTAAAAAGAGATTCTTACTCTTGCACTCACTCAATTGTATATATTTGCCATAGCAATTAACAATCATATTTTAATTTTATCACCTGTCAATTCCACTCTTTTACTTGTCAATTGATAAGTGGATTAATTTTGTTTTAGTTGGCAAATAAAAGAGTTAAATTGAGAAGTGAGGGAATCATAATCGACAATAGTAAATGCACCTAATGACAACTAATTGATTACAAAGGGTAAATACTTCTTTTTATGATTGAGATCTTTTATCCTAAGGTCCTTAGGTACCTTGTAATAATTTGGTTATTTAAGGGACTTAACTGTAATAAAGTGTCGTTCTTGAAAATTGAGTGCAATTTTCCTTTTTTTAAAAAAATATTTATTAAAAATTCGCTTTTGGGGGCTTTTCCGTTGGTAACTAAAGTACTAAACATTTTTGACCAAAAAAAAAACTAAAGTACTAAACATCAGAGATGAACAAGTAGTGAAGCTAAAGTCTCATACGTTATCCATCCCTCTTCCCCTCTCCCCTTTTATACGCCCTCTCTCCCTCTCTCCCTCTCTCTCTCTCTCATATTATATTACATTAATTATGTTGGCATTCAGTTAAGTAAAAGCTAATAATTCTACCTCAACCTCAAAACAACGCTGGCCCCTAACCTAAATATAACTCAGCCGGTGACGCTCATATAAAAATAGCTCATTATACTATGTATGTTTGTATGTATGAGCTTTTTTAATCACTTTTATAGAGTAATTATTTTTGCATGTATGAAAATTGTTTGGTTGCTCACAGTGAACGAGAGAGGGGGCAGGGCAAGTGAACTCGATTTGAATGATTGCTTACACGCACACACTTGCACATTCTTCGTCTAGGTTTCATAGCATTTCATTGGGGGAGTAATACTTCACTTTTCCGGTTTTCTCTTTCCATCACTTTTAGTTTAATGAGGAAATACCATAATAACAATGTCCTATTTGAGTTTCGAAAATACCATAAAGACAATGTATTGTTCTTAGACGACGGGGGAAGACTCTCACAATCTTTTTGGGTACGTATATTTACATAGGCAACTTGTTGGGGACATTGGGTAGATGTTGAGGGCATGAAGTAAAGATTCAGCAAAATGAGTACGAGTAGGCCATACGCGTAGACCCCCAAAAAAAGTATATTTATTTATTTGTGTGTTAAAAGTAAGAAAAACAATCAAGACATGGAGTGAAGGCATGACCTTTTCCCCAGCTATACATTCAAAGCGATCGATCCCCTTCCAAGCCAACTAATAATTTGTGCTAACTTGCTCTATATGCTTCCTACTATTGTTTCAACTTTCCAATCATATTCTTTATCCCTTATTTCTATATATAGCCCTCCCACGTCTCATGCTGACATGCTCCGATCCTAACCACAACATGCTGATTCGTAAAATTCAAAAATATACCGCCGGTTTCATCAATATATAACAGAAAACTATTATGTTGAAAGGTGACGGAGAGTAAAGAAATTTCAGAATGTTCAAGTGTATATATATATAAAAGGAGGGCTGGATATGAATGTATATGGAGCACGTGATCAAATCCTAATATTTTTCGTGCCAACTTTGCATTTTCTGCTCCTTTTCTCACTTTTATTGTTGCCAATGGACAAATATAATCCTCTAGACACTCTGTGTGTGTGTGTGTGTGTGTGTTCGTTCCGATTGACTTTCATTATTTTCTCAGAGACTAATAATTCTTGCTCCTAAAGTTGCAAGGGATGGCTGAAAGTCTGAAACCTTATGGACAGGACTGCCTTATTGTTTCACTCGATCAATTGGCGGATCCACAGTACCTAGTTGCAATGAATGCATCCCTTCATTATTACTCAAGGATAATAGGATATCATCATATACCTAAATTCTAAATTATAAGACTTCTGTGACTTATCACACATGCCGAATAATTACAGATATTAACTTTGTCATAAGATTCAAATTGCTTCTTATAATATCATGTTTTATTAACTATAACTACAATATCATATTAATTAATCATAAGGTCTTACAGATTACCAAAATACATGTAACATACATAATTATGAAAATATAACTAAAAAGATCTATAGAAAACAACATAAAATTAAAAAGGACTTAAAATTGCGTAACAAAGCCAAAATCTCTTGCCACATGATGGAGCTGGCAAGGTTTGGTCCAAACGATGGATTGATGACACTTTTGTTAACGCAAGTAATGAGTAGCTCTAAATCAGACTCTTGATTAAGAAGGTTTGAGTTGAAAAAGATCAATAATATGTCTGCTCTCAGACATTTAGATAAGAATGATAGTCAAAGGTCGCCCACATTTTTCCAAAGGAATTCAATTAGAAGATCCCTTACAAACAGATTTAACACCGACAAAAACGTTAACTTTGCCATTTAAATTTCCTTAAACAAATATTCCACCCATGCTTGGAGATATTTTGCTTCCTTGAAAGAGCATATGCCTTTGGTGTTTTCATCATAGGAATTCTATTGATTGAAAATGCTCATTTTGTATAAGAGATTAGCCCATTAATTTCTTGAATTACAGAGAGTGGGCTAATCACTATGCTGTAGTGCAGTATAGCATTCCTCTTCCACTAAATGACATTGATTAAGTGCCTGATAATGTTTGAACCTCATTATGAAGGTGGAGGTCCATTAAAACTTACAAAAGCCAAATTTTTATGACCTTGAAAGTCTATTGATGGAATCCTTATATTCAAGGCACCAAACCAAATGGCTCTTGAGAAGGAGCATGAAATGAAGATTTGATCTAAAGTTTCCTCATCATCACAACTAAAAAAGACATAATCCAGAAATATCAAGATGATGCTTCCTCAATATAGTACATGATGGCAGAGCGTTGTTCAGTAATTTCCACAAAAGCATGATATATTTAGACGGAAGATTAAACTTCCAAATTTCTCCCAAAAGAGTTAGTATGATTGTTACCTTGATTCAAGGTTAAGGATAGGACGTGAATGCCTTCTTTAACTGAATATGATGCTTAGTTACTGCCAAGCCACTGAATACCATCAAGAGAGCTGAACATTGATAAAGGAATCTTGATAATTTCCTTAGAGATGTGTGGTGGGTATAAGTCACAAATTAGAGATTAATTCCAACGAATGTGGTAGATTTGATAAGGGCAAGATGGGAGGATTGAGACAACAATTTAGTTTGCCAAGAGCTTAGTCTTTTCTCAAATGAATTACTAACCTGCTTGTTATATGGGGGAGATGAATCCCTCCTTTTCTTTTATATCAATTTCTCTCATTTTCTTTCTTAATAATAAATAGATCTTCTTTCAATAGTTCAGATTTGGATTTATACAAAATATATTTTAATTGATTTTCAATAATGATATTATAAACACCAAATATGAACCATTCAAAGAAGATCTAATGGTTATTAAGAAAAAAAAAGGGGGGAAATGGATACAAAAGAAGAGGAGGGGTTCCTCTCCCAGTTATATGATTGATCTATTCCGAGGGCCTACCCATGTTCCAAGATACTTTCCCAATTTGGAGTCAAATCAGAATCCCAAGAATTTTGATAAATGAATCTTGTGAGAGTAAAGAACATTTGCGCTAAAGATGAGAAAGGACTTTCCTTTGTTACTATCTTGACCAGACCATAAGGCGTACATGCCAAGCAACATTTTAACCGACCAAAGATTTGTGGAGTTGCTTTCAAAGAATTTACTCTATTGTTACTCTTATTAAACATGAATGTATAGATAAAACATTTTTAATTCTTATTCAAATTATCAAAACATCTAATATATAAAAGGCCTGAATATATTTTCTAAAAGACATCTTATAAAACGAGTTAGAGGAGTAATAAATAAAGTAATGATTATGAATCCTTTAATATTAATATTCCAAATGCCTGCCACTATTATTTATCATGGCCATTATAGTTATTACCAAATAATACTCTAGTAATAATAAGCACCCACCAACCTCATCACTGAGTTCACTAACCAGTATCATACAATAATTCCATAAAAACAAGAGCTTTTTAAAAAAAATAAAAAGGAAAAACAAAATACCTAGATGGGCTACAAAAATTTAGCCGGACCTCCCAATGCCGAAACCTTCAAATGTGGTGCATTTTTTTCCACAATAACAAATAGTAATAGCATTTTAGAAGGTACTAATAAGTGGTCGCAATTCTTAATAATACATTGGATATAATTAGTCCTAATCCACTATCCACTACCTTTGGTTAATCATAACAACCAATATAACATAATAATCATGAGAAAATACTGTATGTGAGAGTGTGTGTGTGTGTGTGTGTGTGTGTGTGTGTGTGTGTATTAGAAATGGGTGTATATATATGACTAATTGATGAATATGCGTAGGTCAAACTGTTGCAGCACGGAAACACATGCACCATTGGCATCATGTATATGATCTGTTGTCTGAATGCGTGATGAGTGATATTATTATCCTCTCAGTGCCTTTCTCTTTTCATTATTATATGCGTCCTCCCTCCTTCACTTCATTTTCTGAATATCTGGCCACAACATACACCATTGCATTTTGGTTTATCTGTCCCCTTCAAATCAATATAATAATGCTAACCCCCCAATTATGGCAACAATAATATGAGAATTAAGTAATGATCGGCCAACAAAGTTTTAAGGCAGTGGGGTTTGGAATCATCACCCTCTTCCTCCATTTTATCCCTTACCATTTATAAATTGTACCAATCATGTGATAACCACTACCTCATACTAAAACTTATTTATTTATGCGCCTCCCTACGGATATTAACATTCAAGAATTAATTGTTTACATTATTGAATCTCTAGATAATAATGTGTTGACTAAGTTAATTAGTTAACGAGGCGCATGTGTTGTCTACTTTGACTAATGGCGTGCTTTTAAACATTAGGACTAACATTCAAAGTAGTTTATTTTTAATTTTAAGACGCATGTACCAAGTTGATTTGCATAGGATGCCTTCTTAAGGCTACTGAAGAAAAAATTAACTTAAACTAATTGACCTACAAACTAACGCATAGAAACAACGCACCCATTTTTTCAATTGCATTCGGGGAAATGATTCTTTTCTTTTCTAACGGGATAAAAGTTTGCATCATGGAGGGGCGTTATAATCTTGATTTCAAAAGCAAATTTCCTTCCTTTATTTGCAATGGTCACCTAGCGAGTCACCTAGTGACGTTTCAGTAGCCTCAGGTAATACTCCATTGAGATTCTCATCTATTACCCTCCATTGAGATAAAGCACATCGTTTAATTAAAAATTGATGATGTAAGGAAATAAATTTTCCGAAATTAATACCTTCTAATTTAGATGTCTCCCTCGTTGTTTTTTTTTTTTTTAAATAAGACAACTTAGTTTTATCTTAATTGAGAGTTATAGACAATAGAAACTTCAATGGAGAAGTTCCGAGCCAGTGTTTCAATATGTCAAATTGAAATTGAACGATTTCCATTCACATGTAGGCTCCCGTTGATACTAAGAGCAAACAAGGAGAAATTCAAAAGAAGAAGAAGAAGAAGGAAACCCTCCGGAGGCTATTAGTTGCTTGCTGGGGAGCCTCATAGGTCTAAGATTAAAGCCCAGAAATATTCATGCGTACTCCAGTACATTTTAAAAAGCCCAACAAATATTCATATCCAATACAATATCCCAACCCAAAGAACGACCCAGAAATTAAGTGAATGGCTCACGATGAGATTGAGCCATTTAGCCATCAAATAACAGCCTAAGGAGGACTAATGAAACTAGCCTAAAAGTGTTTTAATGTTCTTTTATAAAGCCAACTTTATTCGAGATAAAATGAGATTACATTTAAAGCTTACTATTCATCAAAAAGTAAACCCAGTAGAAAGCATAAAAGTAAAATAAAAGTAACAACAAGCTGAAGAAGGAAACAAAAATGACAAATAAAAGCTGCTTTGGACTCAATATGGAGTTATAAAGTAGCAGGCTCATAAACCAAGTATATCTCCAAAAGGCTTTAAAAGGTACGGTCCAACATCCCGAAGAAACCCAAAGCACCTCTCAGCTTCTTTTTGGTTGTGTGACGCTAGGATTTGGATATTGCTCAGATGTTATCCAAGTTTGAAATCACTATCAGATTGAAACTTCAGTCCAAAGTATATATATATATTGAAACTCGCCAAACTTTTGCATTGCACAAGGACACGCCCCCACGAAGTTCCAAATACAAGCGGAACTTCACGACATCAATTGTAACATTTGTTTTGTAAAAACTATTTTATTAATCTTAAATCTTAACGTATACAAGATTTAATCAATATTAACTATATTAGAAAAAATGGTTTACTAAATAAAATACTAACATAATTAGAAAAAAGTTCAAGGTAACAATTTCTTTAACACCAAGATTAACTGTCTAACTATGATAGAAAAGAATATTATTAAAATACCAAAAAGGGCTATCATAGTTAGATAAAAATTTGCCTTATTTAATTAAGAGGAGAATCCCACTGAGAAAGAGAGTAGTAAACAATTTCACCAAAATACAACTAACATAGATATTTAAAAATTCACCAATTCCATATATCAATTCATGTTAGAAAAGGAACATTCCACCTTTTTAAATCAGTTTATCCATGTTAGAAAGAATTCACCTAACATGGATATAAAAATATATGAACCATGTATCTAAATGCCTTTGTAAATCTTTTTTTAAAAATATAATTAATCACCTGAGTAAATAATTAAATAAAACATCAAACTCTTTGATCAATTACTTAACACACTCCTAACATGTTCAAGTATAATAAGATATTTAGTAAAATCCCAAACAACCATGGCAGGTAGAAAAAAGTTTCTGACCAACAGTTCATAACTAAAACACAGATAGAAAAGCAATACCAGTAAGTCTAAGGCATATATGCCGGAATTGGACTATTACCTAGGGGTGTCCAAAACCGGGACCGAGACCGGGAACACCTATTCCCGGTTACCGTTCCCGGAATGGGGCCGGGATTGGATTTCAATCCCGGTCCCGGCGGGACCGGGAACGAGACCAGGAATTCCCGGTTCATTTTTTAAAAAAAAAAAGAAAAGAAAAAAATGGGCTTCAACTTTGGTCTTTAGGATCTACTCAATTTCTTAGGTGGTTTCCACCTTTGCAACATTTTCAAACTATGAAAGAAAACAAGTCACAAATTAATTATTATGAAGTTATAAACAAATGCACAAGGAAAAAGAATGAACAAAAATGATATCACTAGTTTAGTCACTTAATTTATGCCACGTTTAAGAAAAAAAACAAAACAAAACAAGGATTAAACTTTCTCAAAATTCTGAACGCTTTCTTCTATAATAATGCCATGACATGAAGCAAATAAATCTCATTAAATATAAGAGATAATAATGCCATGACATAAAGGATAAATCAGTAAAAAGGACAAGTTTAATATAACAAAAGCAAGAGATAAAATAGGGGTAAAAGGCTAAAAACACCATGGTTTTTATATAGGAATTTACTTTATATGTAATTGCAATAGAATTAATCCAATAGAATTAGCTCTCTAAAGTGTTGGGCCTAATTTTTTTTTATATATAACATGGGGGCCGAGGCCGAGACCGAGATCCTGGGGCCTTGCCCGGATCCCGGTCCCGGCCATTTCCCTGTCCCGGTCTCGGGATTTTTTTCCTGGGCTTCCCAGGACGGGAAATTCCCGGTCCCGATTTGCCGGGACCGGGAGGGGTTGGACACCCTTACTATTACCAACCAAAAGAATGAAGCATACAGTTATCCAAATATAAGAATGCGAAAGTGAAATATGAAAGCCTAAAATAGTAGGGCAATATAGACACTTCTCACATAAAAACCCAAAATATAAGCTCACTATGGTTCAGTGAGAAGATGAGAGTTCCTTTCCCCGAGTATCGGCTACTGGACCAGAACCTACAAATCAACAAATTAAGGTAGGCACGGTTATGTCTACTAACCACTTAACTGCCAGTCTATATGTTCCGGTGTGTGCTAGCAAGGTGTCAATGTGGGAAGCTATAATATATATAAATAATTTGAAATATGAGCACATACTAGATAATCATGCAGTAATCCATACTAGGAAAACATTTAACAACTTCATGTAGATCAATGTTATATAAAATAGTTTAAAATACATTTTTCACAATCATCCATAACGTTCGCCCTGCGAAACGTTAGGTTATCCCCTACCACTAGGTGGACTAGAGCGAAACTCGACTGGAATCTCAACCCGTACCTAGAACCACGGAGTAGTAGAACTCGATGGGGATTTCAACTCATACCCAACACAATGGGGGTAATGCTCGATGAGGGCCACACATACCCAGCACACCGAAGGTAGTACTCGATGAGGGCTACCCATACTCAATAGACCGATAAAATAATTAGTCCATGTGGGCCAACAGGGTACCTCATTACGTGATGGCAAGAGTATCTAGGGCATCGATGCTAACTACCATAAGATATGCATCACAAGCAGTAATGGCAATACAACCACAAATATCAGTGTTCCAAAAATCATGTGATAATATTTCAAAACCATATATATATTTTCCAAATTTATGATGCAATACACAAATATATATGTCAGGTTTAACATAAAAATCCCACATGATATTTTCATATCAAAATAAACAATATAAATCATATTATATGTATACCACCGGAATCCAAAATTGAATAATAATAAAAATATAATTTCAAAGCTCTTACTAACAACACACGCACACATAGACTAAGTAGAAGAGGTTACCTTCAAGCAGGATATCAAGGTACCACAGTAAAACCACGCTCCCTTTTGCTCGACTCAAGGCAAGTCACCGTGGGAGTCCGAATATGGTCTTAGATGGCCGGAAAAACCATCGGACCGATGCCAGCGAGCTCCGAAAGCTCCGGCCAAAAACAATCTCGATCTACTTTTCTAAGCACGGATCTTGACCGTAAATGGATGGAAGAAGGAAGTAGAAGGTTGGAGGAGGTGAGAGATGGTTTCGCCGGAAAACTCTCACCCCTAAAGTCTTGTCGGTGGCGAGATAAGAGGGAGGAGGGAGAGAAAAAGAGAGGAAAGGAGAAGAGATAGAGAACTGGGGAAGAATGGAAAGGCAACGGTGTCATCTTGCTCCGTCGCCGACGCCGCTGGTGGTGGCGGAGGTCGGAGGAGAGGAATGGAGAGGGACGAGGAAAGAAAGAAAATGAAAAGAGAGAGAAGGAAGAGAGAAATCACCCGGGGGTTCGATCGGGATAGGAACCCCTCCTTTTCTTTTCCCTCCTCTTCTCTCCTTTTCCCTTTTTATAACCATTAGATCAACAATTTAATGGTCTAGATTTTACTCCATAGTAAATATTTGCTTGTATATTATGTATTATAATATTAAGTTATTCATATCAAAATCCATCAACTCACATATAATTAATTATTTTTCTTTTTATAATTTAACATTTTAATAAAAAATTAATAAATTGTTAAATCTGGACCATTCAAGTGTTGATCTAATGGTTATAAAGAGAGAAAAGGAGAGAAGGGGAGGGAAAAGAAAAGGAGGGGTTCCCTCCCGATTCGATCATGCCAACGAAAAGGAAAGAGAGAAAAGTTAAAAGAAAAGAGGGAGAGAGAGAAAATAATACTCCATCCGGTCCTAATTATAAGATCACTTTGGTTTTTTTTTTTAGAAATTAAGGATGCAAAATTAATCACTTTAAATTGCCTATAGTTATCTTTTTTCCTCAAAACTAATTTATTCTACTTATAAACTAACCTTTGGTGTAATTATATGTGACATATGTTATAGTTTAATGGTCTAATTTTGCTTCCTTAACTTCCACAAAAAAAAAGTCAAAGTGATCTTATATTTAGGACCGAAGGGAGTATAAAAATAAGGATGGAACAAATTTGACTATCAGGCCCTAATAATCCAAAAATAAGATATTTATTTTGAGCTATAAAATTCTTTTCGGTTCCAAAAAATATCTACATTACCCTCTAATTATTTTCTCTCATAATAATCTCTTTTAAACCCAAAACTAATTTCATCAAATTATCGTCCCTAAAATAAGGGAGAAACTATGCCTTTAAAATTCTTCGAAAATACCTCAAATTCCTCAAATATCCACTTAATCCATAAATTTTTTCATTAATTAATTCCTAATAATGTCCATTAATCCTCAATTAATTTCTAGGATGTTACATTAATACCCATAGGCTATAACAAGGATAATTTAACGATTTCCCTTCGATGATTGAAATTAAGAACTCCTTCTAATCAGTAAGAAAAAACAAAGGAATATCATAAAGTCGACTGATAGTATAAAAGAAGTAAAACAAAAACAGAAACAAACAGTAGTATATTATGGTGCATCATCACAAGATTGACATCTAAGTGACTGCAGATGAACTTAGAGATCCCCACTAGTAACATTACCATGAGCGGAACTTTTTGACATAAGCTCTACCAAAACCTAGAATAAGAGAATCATCTCGAAAAGCGCTTCCTTGTCGGTCCACTGTGATCCACGGTCTGAATATATAGCGCCATAGATATTAGAAGTAATTCAAATAGAAGACGATGCCACCACCAAAACTCAAGAAGAAGAGGTAATTGAAAGCTATTGATGATATAGAAAATTCTGAGCGTGGAACACCACAAACTACATGACATGGAGTAGCAAATTTAAATCGCTTATTACTTTAATTAAGAAAATTGAAATATGGCCTTGCGTTTTTTAGCAACCCGATATGATGATGCTTTGGCATGTTTTGAGTACTGAATTGGCTAGCATGCATCAAAACTAACTTCAGGGACACAACCTATTTTAGCTCGTTTAGAAAAAAACGAATGGAAGTAATGTCACCAGCTGGCCGTTTTCTTGACTTCGATTCATGCAATTGGAAATCCTCTTTTATTGGAGATGGCATGTGGCTTCCCTCCTGGGAAATATGATCAGATATATCATTCAACCATTTTGACTATCTTAGGTGCTGCCATGGCGCAACAAAACTCAGATACATCATGTCCCGATGGAGCCGAAGTAAAATCTAAGTGATGTTTCCGTGCCTCTTGAGAGAAACGAGTGGATTTGGCATGCACTAAGACTCCTAATCCTTTTTTAGTATAATACCCAGACTGGCTGAATGATATTTGGGCCGACTTAGGCCCAATTGATTTGCATGTGAAAGGGCCGAAAGAAGCCACCGTCTTAGTGCAACAACTCTGAATATGACCAATAACCCTGCAATGATCACAAAGGCGGCCAATACGCACTAGAAGAAAAGAAACATGAAGCCTGGCACCGGATTTTAATTGAAGAGTACTAATATGATCAAGACGTAAGGCTGTTAGGTAACGAAACTTTTATCCGCAGCCCGTTTTGTTTGAAAGAAGTGGGTTTATCATAGAGCCGGGAAAATGGGTTCAACCCGCGGGCTCAACCCACCAGCCCGCGGGTTAAAGCAGGTTAGGATTGGGAAAATCCCAACCCATTTGCTCGCGGGCTGCACAGGCCCAACCCGTGCAGCCCGCGGGTTGACGGGCTGGCCCGCCATATATATTTTTTTATAAAAAAAAAAGAAAAATCTCATTTTAATTTATTATGTTATTTTTTATACACTTCATATATATAAATTGTGGTTGACACAACCAATTGTGGTGTTTGTATGATAGAATCTAAACTTTGTTAATAATATTGTTGGTAAAATAAAAGTAGTAATATGTCAATAAAAAAAATATGCAATTTTGGAATTAATACTTTTACGGTATTTGGGGTATTCTACTTTAGTTGATGCAATGTTGATTTTTTTTGTTGATTAAGAACTTTATTTAGCCTCTTTTGTTATTTTTAAAACAAAAAAAAAATTTAAAAAAAAATTAAAAAAAAGGTGGTGGGTTGGCGGGCCAACCCGCCACCCAACTGGGTTGGGTTAGGGTTGGGGTTTTTGCAACCCATTAAGAAGCGGGCCGCACAGGCCCGAACCATTTAACCCGCAACCCGTGACGGGCCAGCCCGCAACCCGCGGGCTGGCCCGTTTTCCCAACTCTAGTTTATCATAATCAACAAAAGATCCAAGCAAATCACCTATAAATTTAGCACACTTGCAGTGCAATAATCCATTGGCAGGCCATAGGCTCGAATCCACATGAATATATATGGAAAGTGCATGAGAGATAGGCATGTCAGGCCTCCATTCAAACACTGCCGTTGTGAAGCCTTGTAATGACCAAGTTCCATGATTTAACACAAACAAGCGATCCTGAACACTACAAAGTAATGTTCTCGTACTAATTATAATATCAAGTTAACCCTTTTTGTGGAGATTAAGGAAGTAAAACAGACCATTAAATTTTAACATATATTATATTAATTAGATTATATGTTAGATTATAAGTAAAATAAACTATTTTTTTAAAAAAATAGATAAATATAAACAATTTAAAGTAATTTCTGAAAAAAAAAAAGGTTAACTAACACTATAATAATTATGAGATCAGGGAGTAGTTTTGAAAACTGCTTAACTGACCTTCTTACGAACACGCCAGTTAAGATAAATCAAAGATTGAAGCTTAGAAATATGCATAGACCACCGACTGTCAGCTACCTTTAAGAAAAGATAGTGTTGTTTACAATAAAGTCAGTACTGTCTCTTATCAAAATCAGGCGGCAACATCTTTTGTCAAAATATAAACTATGAACTTCAAAGAAAAACCTCCAGACCCAAACCCAGAAAAAGTAAAGCACTACAGATCTGAAAATCACTAGCAAAGAGGTAAAAGAACGAGGATCAAAAAGTAGAAACCTAGATCTTCCATTAGCGATGATGAAGGATGCAGCACCGCCTTTGAGAGAGTTTTCCTCCATTTAGCTTCTTATCTGTACTTGTTTTTTATTTATTTTTTGGAACCCAATGCCTCTATACCTCCAATCTTTTTAGGAAAACGGTAGAAAAATATTTTTGAATTTTAGAATATAAAATAATAGATTTTAATTCAGTTGAGTATATGTATTAATCAGTTAAGTATAAGTATTAACAAATACAAATTACTTATACCGAATTTTACAATTCAAAAGGTATTTTTCTGTCATTTTCCTTTTTTTTTCTTTCCTTATATTAAAGTTAACTTTCTTTTATGAGATTATGAAGATTAAAGTTAACTTTCTTTTATGAAATTATAGAAGCCAAACTGAACTCTTAATTTTAAGGTATCTTATATGTAATTAAATTATAGTTTAATTTATAAGATAATTTTTTAAAAAAAATCTTAGATAAATTAATTTTTTTTTTAAAAACTATTCCTTTCCTAAATATAGGATCTAGTTATTTTTTTTTAGAAAATCCTAAGAAAACTAAGTTACTTATAAATTAATTTTCCTAAATTCTTTCACTAAACTAAATTATTTGACTTATAAACTAATATATAATCTAATAATACACAAAGTATGTTATGATTATTTGATTCATTTTACTTCCTTAATATTTTTTTTAAAAAGTCAACTATTTCTTCTGTTTTAAGAACGACAGAAATACTTCAAAATGATTTACTTTGCATTTTAAAATACCAAAGGGAGTACACCAGTTTGCTGTGATCAGAGGAGGTTACGTCTTGTCAAGTGTAGTTTTATTCAAATCAATTGTGTAGTTTTCATTCAAATAATCAAATCACATGTGGTGATACTAATACGTAATATTAGTTTTTTCCCAAATGAACATTCCCACTAATTTTTTCAATTCCCAAGTGGCAGCTCATCAATATATAGTTATATACACATTAAGCTTTTCGAATTACAGAGAAACGCAACACAAAGGATCTTAAAAGACGGCAATCCAGAAACCAGGATTATAGCTGCAGTTAAGAAGCTAGAGCCCAAAAGATCAAGCACTGTAACCTCTGTTGGATGGATGCCAAAGTCCTATATCATAGCCAGTGCAGGCAGCCACACAGGCTTCTTCCATGGAAGCCTCAGAAACTCCATTGTTGCATATATTGGCAAATGCACGCATGTGTTTCATACCATACTGAGTCAGAGACCCACAATGAGTTTCAAACACCTTCACCTGCAAACCCATGTTCATCTTATCAATCTAATGAATTTTTATAAATTTTCAGATACTTGCAAAGCTAAGTGAATAAGTAATGTTTACCATTGTTTTTAGGCACTTCCAATTGTCTACCAGTGGCAATCCGGATTGTCTCACTGAGTTTAAAACAGAGGAACCTTTTGCTGGTCCAAATAGAAATGTTCCAATCAATTCCATGCTACCATCTAAATGCTTTCTGTGCTTCACCGTCTCTTTGATCTGCTTCAAAATTTCTGCCTTCTTTTCCAATTCATTTTCTGACCTCTTATACTGAAACATCAAAACCAAGTGATTTGTAATTAATGTAATGGTCTCATGGAGTGCTAGTTTTCAATTGTATATAAGAGAAAGAGGAATGTCACCATTTGCCACATGAAGAAAATCTCTGCATCTCTCTGGTTAAGGACTTCCATTTGTGCTCTTGGCATGCTATTCTGGGGAGGAAGGTTGGCTGTGTCAGGATCAAAACCTTGATACATATAAAGCTTTTCAGGCTTGATGCTGGTGTCCCCATACTCCATCACGTGTGAACCAAGGTCAAAGTTTTTTGAATTCGAAGTCCGGCTCTTCACCTGCACAACCAAATTACCATTTAATTGTTGTTGTTGTTGTTGTTGTTGTTGTGTGTGTGTGTGTGTATGATATCATATCTTACCGTCTCATATTGTTGCTCTATGGTTTCTATCTTCAGATTGTGAGTCTCACTGCAGCAAAGTCAATCGCCAACATAAGGTTGATATTAGAATATTTCCAACATTGAATGGTTAGACAAAGAATTGAAACTATATATAAGAATTAGAGGTATATATAATGTGAGTTGTATATGTCCTATCAATTGGCTTGAGTCATTTGATAGAAAAGCAACTTCAACCGACAAATATGTCTAAGATTCAACATGTTTCTGCATCTAGAAGATGAATGCCCAATGGCCAATGTTAAAAGACTCTGAAACTTTGAGAATTGAAAGGAAGACAAAAATGAGAAGAAAACCTGTCCTCCATCCAAGCAACGCTGTACAAATCACCAAGGCAAGTGACGTATTCTGGAGGAGGAGGAGGATCCAACCCAGGACAGTATGTGCCAAAGCTACTTTCTTCTGCATTGGATGCGGTTGTTACATACACATTCAGATCAGTGGGCATTATCCCCTCAAATAAGCTCCCACTTTCACAAGCTTCCACATATATAACCTACACAACCCAAACGCAACATCTTTAGTTATTAGTATTTAACATGAAGCAGCTTCATTCTTTTCAGGCACAGGCAGTTCACATGTTCTAAGTTCTCACCATCTCCTTGTAGCCACCAGATGCATATTTCATCTTCAAAACTTGAATGAAATCATTAGCATAAAGGTATGGCAAGTTTGGCATCCCTGCAATTGAAAATGTAATAAATTACTGAGCTCTAATTCTACTTGCTTCTGCAGGAAAAATAATGCTTTTAAAGTTTGGACATGAATAGAGACAAATAAGCAACAAGTATTGGGGGCTCACCCAGAACACCGGGGCCTCCATGGTCAGAGTAATAGATGAAAATCCTGTCATTGGGTTGACTGTTGATCACCTTACCACTTCCACCCTTCACTTTACTCTTATCTCCAAGTATAACTGCGTACAGATTCTCTGTTGTCACACTCTCTCCTGTGTAATCCTGCAACCATGTGTGTGTAAAGTGTAAACATATCAATTCCATTCGTTGACTACAATAGCATAATGACTCTTACTCCTCCTGTTATGCTCCACTGAATTATTTTAAGAACTGCTAAGTTACACTCCCTCTATTCATCCAATTCTTTAATACAAGACCAGTTAACTTTTTGGAAGATTGAGAAAACCAGATAAACCACCTCATGCCATTAGATTATATATAATATAAGACCTAATATTTGGAAAAAAAAATTTAGCTTCTTCAATCTCCATACAATATTCCACTAAATACTAAGAACGTGCCACTCTTGTCCCTATCATAAGAGATAGTCAACATTTTTACATGTACCAATAAAAACATGTTGGAATCATTTATTATAGTAGGGTCAATAAAATTTTTCATTTTTACCCTTACTCATTCTCTCCTGGCTTAGCAAAAATGAAAAACATATATTTATTACTTTGAGTTTTGCATATAACTTCTTATTTTTTGGACCAAAAAATTTGCTATGTTACCTCAAGGACCGGAGGAGTACTAAATAATCAAAAATACCTTAGGGACACCAGCATATACATCAGGCCCGTGTGGATTGTTGAGGATGACTCCAGGCCTAGGATTTAGCTCGTTCATAGCTATGTCATCATACATAAACACCACAATGTTCTCTTCTTTGAGCCCTCCTTTCCTCAGCAACTGGTACGCGTGACACACATCCGCCTATATAAACATCTTCAAATAATTATACTCTTTCCTTCCCCTATAATTGATTATTTCATTTACATAAATAATAAAGTACTGTAGTTCAGTTGAAATTTAAAAGCAAGCTCACTTGATGCCTGTAATTGCCATAGCCAGATGAACCAGCAACCAGAACCGCCCATCGAGTGCCCACTTCTCCGTCAACATCAACCGGTTCATCCGGTCCGGTAGGCAATTGAATCCTCGGCTCCCACCGGTCTAACCTCACGGCTTCACACCCTCCAAGCAAAATCAGCATCAACAAGTTCCAAAAGAAGGAGAATTTGATGGTGAAAGTGAAGACATGAACCGCCATGTCAGCTGAAGAATTTTAAGGTACAGTGCAGAGAAGAAGAATAGGTAATGGATATCAGATATGTGAGAGAGGTGGGAAGAGGGAAGACTTAAGAAGGACATGTAGAAGAAGGCATGCATAACAAGAGGTTGACACTTGTGAAATTGTGGGGTCCTTTAGGCTCTAAGTAAACAACATGTGGGCATGTGTCTCTCTATTCGGTTTCCTTGTTTTTCACTTTGGAAAACAACAAACTGAAAAAAGAAAAAGAAAGTGTGCTTTGTGCGAAACGAGATGGTTTGCCATATTCTGAGTACATTATATATTTTAATGTTTTATAACACAAACTTCAAATGAAGCGCTCATAAAAAAGGTCCTGCGGTGATGTGTGCTTCGAATCTGTATGTGTAGGTGGGAAAGTACCGAGCTAAGCAGCTAGCGATTCAAATACATAGTTTTATAAAAAATGAACAATTTAAACTTACAATATAGTCCTATAATGTTATCAGAGACCATTAAATTGTAGTATATGGTGCTTTGTTCAAGATTAGTGAGCGGCAGTGTTGTTAGTGCAGAAACCATTACGTGTTCATTTATGATGTTAAGGTATATATGGTGGCCTTCTATTTTATTTTAACGCAAGAGTTTATGAACATGGGGAGGATTTAATCTGAGCCGTATAAGTTTTCCTTACGACTCTTAAGTCCTAACAATAAGGACTTAAATCAAAATTAACCACAATTTCAAGGATTGATTCTTTAGTGAAGAAACTGTCGACTTTTTCTACAATAAAAAAAAAACATCAACAACAACTTCGCGCAGTAACGGTTAAAGCGAGCACATTGATCTAATAAAAAAGAAGAGCCAGCACATGTTCTTAATAATCTCATGTCTATGTGCATCTTGTTCAATGAGCAGCAAAGCTATTAATATTTTGAGGATTTTCAGAAGAAATCGCAGATATTGAGGGAAATTTGACACAAGCAGCATACAATGTTAAAATGAACTTGGACATTAAATAAGTACTCGTAGCTTTCAAAGTGTGGCTTCCTCCAACTTCCTTACACTTGCGGATTTAATATTTAATATACTCTAAACTCTTCTCATTATGATACGTGGTATTTTTGTGTTGGATTTCGGATTGCGAAGGCTTATATATATTATGACGGGACACTGTACAGAGAAACACACACATAAATGATAATATTTTTCCACATTACTTTATTGTCTTTTGTTTTCTTCTCAGCGTCCAAGAATGGTAAGGAATTATCATGGTGAAGAAGAAAACATAATCGATACAATACTAAGCTACACTGTAATGTACTTAACAACAGCTCCACGAAGCTTCTCCATGAATTCTGCCGCCTGTTTCTGCAACTCAGATAATATGTAAACATGTCATTTCATAATGCAAAACACAAGCCCCGGTCCTCACAGTCATTATCTGCTTAAGTCACTAGCTATGATCTTTTAGCTAACTATTAAATATTTTCCCAACGGAACTTGTGAATTGTAATGACAGACTTCTACTCGATAATGACCTGTTTCAGTTAATGATTTCCACTGATTCAAAGGCTTTGCAGCGCCCTTATACAGTGTACAGATCCACACCAGAAAGTTGAAAAGAGTGAAATGTAAATAAAAGAAGTAGAAAAACACGCAGGAGCTCATGATCTAGCAGCTTTAACATTAAGCATGTGAATGAAGAGGTGCAAAGAAGGGTACTGTATTGTTAGTGAATGATTATGGGATAATCATGCCCAAACTCGAATGCCATGGTCATGAGTTACACTATTAAAAGGAGGAATAAAACTTCCCATTGCCATTACCTGGTTACTCTTGTGTGCATTTGCTATGTTCTCATCAAGAAGAGCCAACAAGGACCTATTGATTTCGTTGCGCTCGACCATCTCTAGTAACTGCATTCATCATAAGTTTGGTTCGATTAAATCACACATGAAGTTTGGAGGCAGAGAAAACGAAATTAGCCCTTCAAATAACTACTGATCAGGCCGTACAGTTGTTTTCACATCTTTTGATGTTAAGATTTTGGTTAGGCTAGCCCTGGCCGTAATAAGTTCACCCTGCATTTTATCATAAGCTTCTGTTCCTTCCTGTAAGGCTTTCTGCAGAGCCTCCAGCTCAATCAGTCTATCCTCCGTGTGCTACAGAAACCACCCATTTCATGAAATGAAATTCTAGCCTATTATATATGACCCAAACATAACAGGTTTATACAAAAGAACCTGGGTTTTTGAAACAGAAAAGCGAAGTTTTCCCAACTCCAATTTCAGATGCTCAAAGAATTCCTCATTCAATCTGCAAAAGCAAGTTGTTAGAGCCAAAGAGGCAGATTTTTAGGCAGCACAACAGACAGAAGTGACAATCACATGAACGCTGGTGAAATTGAAAACAGGATTCTCCATTCACCCAAAAATACAAAAGAGAACAGGACATGACAAAATTATCCATATGAACGGGAAAATTCTAAATTAAAATGATAACATACAGCAACAATTATAGGCTATGCAATAGCAAATCTATAAGCTGGAAAATGTTTGTAGGCAATTTGGGAAAAAGGGGTGTACCTAGGCCTCATTCTGGCAATCTCGAATTCAATGTCCTGGGCTTCAGTGTCAAGGAAGTATTCAACGAGGTCTTCGTTTGTATCTGGAACATCCCGAGACTGTGGGGGGAAAAAAACCAAATGGGGAACCGACAAGGAATTACTTGAAGAAAAAAGAAGAAGAAAGTGAGAGAGATAGAAATACTTGGCGAAGAGCTTGACGGCGTTCCTTCTCTTCACGGACTTGACGCTCGAAAGCTTCGCGAGCTTCAGAATCTCTCTCAAGGCGTCTCTTAAATTCAAGTCTAGCAAGGTGTCCAGTTTGGGGTGGTCCAAGAACACCTTCTGGGTCCTTTCTTAGCGCAATAAAGTAATCAAACTGAGATGAAGAACAAGTATTTATTTCAAATGGGAAGGGGAAGAGAGAAGTGAAGAGGTGCTTACCCATCCAACACAAGAGATTTTGGTTCTGGAATGAGAGTATTTCAGCCTTGAAGTGGAAGAAGAAGAAGCAGCAGCAACACTTGTAGGAGCGAAGCCTATGGTAAAGGCAGCCATTAATGCAACTGCCTTTAGCTTCTGCAGATTTTGCTTCAGAAGTAGTTTGAAGGTTTATCCTTCAGAAATTAGGATGGCGCAAAGTGGAAATAATCTGGATAGGGCTTTCCGAGTTCATCGCTTGTGGGGAACGGTAGTACTATTAAACTATAAACAATCACAACAGCATAAAACATAAAACAAAATCTTATCCTATTAAATATGGTTGGTTACATTGATCATATGATATGACGTCATTATGCTCTATCATTAAAGAAATTTTTTGAAATTTCAAAATTATTAAAAGGTCCAAAAAACCTTGTGAAATTAGCAAAATTATTGTTCTCTATAGTTTAGTTTAATAGTGACTAGGACGATTATTCTGCTAAGCAGATGAGAACTCTTGGGTTGAAATTTGATGGGCCAAGATGATAATGGGGATAAATTTCATGGAAAAAAATTGAATTAACCATGTATTTAAATTAAATTTGTTTAAAATAATTTATTAGTATATGGTTTTAAAATTAATAGTTATTATTGTAGAATATCAACGTACAAGGTAAAAAAAATCGGACAGGACCGGCCGGTTCGACCGGTTCAACCGTGAACCGGTCCCTGGTCCGGTCCGATTCAGCTGTTAGATCGGGGGTGTGGTTGGCCCGGTCAAAACACGGTTCGACCCGGGGTGGTTGAACCGGTTTGGTTTTAAAAAAATAAAAAAATGTTTTTTTTTTATTTTGTTACAATTCACCTAATTACCAACTTTCACTTCACTTAATTTTAGAAATCAGGAAACTATAATATTTTAAATGCTATTTTACACTTGCATATGTTTAATATTTAACTGTTGTTGCTCTTAGTACTTGTATTTTAGTCTATAGATTATAGAATAATATTTATTTTCATGTGTAATCAACTAATATTTTCTATTTTTCTCTCTATAGAAACATTAAATATTCATATTTGATGAATCATGCATACTTATTTACATTTACATTTTGATATATTAGTGAATATTAATGTTAATATCAATAAAATTTTATTATTTTAATATAACGGTTTGACCTGGTCCGACCCCCGGTCCGACCAATGACCCTTGAACCAATGCCTCATCCGGTTCGATGTCCGGTCCGGTTTTTTGAACCTTGATTAATCTCCCATTCTTTATTTAAAAAATAATTCAAATGGTATAAACTTTTAAACTAAACTAATTTCCCTTTTTCCAAACTTGATTAGTTCCCATTTTATTTTGAATCGATCGGTTTGGTTTGATTTTCACTTCAAGGTCTCAAACCAAACTTTGGAACACCCAAAAAAGATTCTAGATCTATTTTTATGTATATCTATAGCCTACATATAAATGATTAAACATAGTTTGAAATTTATTTATTTTTAAATAATCCACGGTACTATTATTGTGCTGCGAATTTCTTCTTAATCGTTTGGCGCGATGCACCTTTTTTTATTAACGGGACTTTTATTGTGCGATGCACCAAGTTTAATTATGAATGCTCTCTGTGTTGCGTCTCCAAGGCAATATAAAATGTAAAAACTATGATCATGCGCACATTTAAATATAGTGTTCGGTATATTCCGCGTTTCATTATTATGCAAAACAAGTTATATTCCTGTCTCATTGGGTTTGTCGTTTTGCTGTGGATCGAAAGATGATAATGCCACTTTCGCCTATTCTCCAACTCAGAAACACGAAGGCTATATATGAAATCGATTGCCACACTTCTATCTTCTCGCACAGATATAGGAATCTTTAAATTTTAATTTATAAATCAATAGTGATTTTTTTTTCTTTTTGCAATCAAGAGTATACAACAATAACAAAGCCTAATCTTACGGGATTTTGTCAATCATATACATCTTAAGATGCCGTTATACTCTATTTAAAATCATATTTAGATAAATTATAAATCCAAATGTCTCACGTAATAATTTCTAACTTTGTTTGGTGTTTTATTTGGCCTCCCTTTCCCTTTTCTAAAGGACTTCAAATGATTTGGTCAACTTTTCTCACTGATACTCATAAATAATAGTCTTATTTAAACGTATTCAAACCATGCATCTCAAATGATTTTGTCATTTTTTCCTTGATAGATTTTACTCTAGCTCTTGCATGTATAAAATCATTTTGAATTTTATCTTCTCTTTGTATAACCACACATCCACATCAACATTTCCATCTCCTATACCATCACTTTATTATGTTCATATTGTCTGTTTAAAGCCCAACATTTATTACAATAAACCACCTAACTGAATCTAATGATTAGCATCCCCATCAACTTCATGATCTCTTTGTATAATTGTTAATATCCCAAATATCTAAATATTTCCGGTTGAAGAATAATGGGATCTCCCAACTTAACCCTTATATTACCTCTAACATGTCTCTTATCAAAACTATAATACATATACTTTATTTAATCATACTTGCACGAAAGCCTTTTGATTTTATGGTTCTTCTCTGTTACTCAATTTTAGATTTAATCTCTTTTTTGACTTAACCAAAAGAACTGCATTATGAGGGAAATTGCAGTTAGGATTTTTTTTATAAACTCAATTAAATCATCTAAAAACTATGTCAAACAAAAAATAGTGAATCTCACAGTTGAGGCAAAAGTTTGGGTGGAAAAACAATGCGTGCTGACAAGGTGTTGCTTGACACTAATCATTTCACAAGTCAACTCAAATCATATGTTTTTTTAAAAACAAGATGACATATGCTGTTGATGATTTCTCCAACTCAAATTTTCCACCAAACAAAATAATTTCGCATTTTTTATAACGGACAACAATTTTCAAAATAAAACAAGCTGGTGATAATAAATATATTATGCAGCAAGTAATAGCAGTCATTGAATACATGAGTTGTGTATGCAAAAACCAAGTTGCCAATAATAATTATTAAGAAAGGAAAACTGTCCACAGAGAGGCGTGCATGTTTGGTTGGTGGAAGGCAACTAGAGACTAGAGAGCACTATAAATATAATGGAATAGAGAGAAGGAGCCATGAAGAAATCAAAGGAAGCAAGAAACAGGGAGAAAAGAAGGAGAAGATGATGATGAACAAGGGATTGTTGATGGTGATAGGTATGGCGGTGGCGATGATGGTAGCAATGGGAGAGGCTGCAGAAATGGATGCAGAATGTGCTCAGAAGTTAAGTCCATGTCTGCAATTCGTGGACTCTGCAAATCCTCCACAGAGTTGTTGCAGCCCAATACAAGATATTGTGGTTAATGACCTCTCTTGTCTCTGCTTCCTTTATACCAATCCTGATCTTCTTCAAACCTATGGTCTCAACCGCACTCTCGCCGTGGGCGTTGTTCGCAGTTGTGGTCTCACCGTATCTTTCGCTTCTTGTCATGGTATCAAATTTTTCTGACTTATAAATTGATATATAATATAATGTTATAAAAAAGTATATAAGAGTAATCATGTGATGACATATGTTGTAATATTAGCTTTTTCAATGTATCTCTAAATTAGATAAATAGACCTTATATGGCATGGACTATAGGGTGTATGTACCTCTCTTACAGATCATTTCTTATTCCCCTCTCATTTTCTCTTTATCATCTACTTTTCACTCAAACCCACTATGCTCATCATATGTATCACACCTGGTTGTTGGGGTGTGTATGTATCAGTTAACAATTACTAATTGCATCTTTATTTCCAGATTCTGCTGCTCCGCCTTCTGCTCAAGCCACATTACCCCAAGGTACGTATTACGTATATGGACAACTCTTACCCCGCCACTTAATTACTTTCTCATTCAAACGGACTAGTTCAATTATATGTACGTTAAGGTTCATTTTGGTCCTTAAGCCAACAAAAAGAAAGGCGTAATTATATATCTTGCTTCATCATGTGGCCGGGTTTGCCATTCAACGATTGAAAAATAATGCTTAGCGAGATCCATTTTGCTTCTAGAAAATGTTAGTCCAAGTCAAAAAAGTGAAACGGTGATCGCTTCATTCCAGCTGGAGACGTTGAGAATTTGGCAACTCTTTTTGAAATTCTAGAGGCTATACTGTTCAGTTGTCCCTTGGGCAGTCCATGTTTTATGAAGTAGTCAATGGTGCATATATATGCCACTGGGCAAGGATTTGATTTGCTGATATAGATGACTCTTAAGAGCAGTAGAGAAAATTAGGAAAAAAGCAGGAACAATTGGCTGAGAAATCAAAATGCAGATAAATAATAAATACCCATCACGCACATATATTACGTACAAACTCACATCATGCACTAATATCTATGAGTGCATGGCAATTTTTTATTTACTCGTATGGTGGCCTTTTTTTTTTGTCTTTCAGCAACGCCCGGAGCTGACGTTGGAAGTGCAGGCAGAGTAGTGTCATGCATTAAATGGCTCTCTTTGGCTCTCATATATGTTTGTGCTGCTCTTCTGTTTCATTAATTATAATTTACGGAAGAAGCATATCTTCTATTTTTGCAAACGGCTTATTTTTAATGATCCTTATTGTATTAATTGGACCACTGGATTTTCCTCTGTTGATAGACGTTTCTTAATTTGCGGCGCTTTTTGTTTTGGACCACTTTTCTTCGCCTTATGCCCTTATGTTTTGCCCGTTAGATTCAGAGTTGTTCCTATATGCTTGAAATGTAAATTCCAATTTTGCTGCTTAATTGGTCAACCGATCACGGTCATGGTCTAAATTAAAAATAATGGGAAGAATTGAACTCAAGTCTAAAGTAAGAAATTTAATACTCCGATCCCTCCCTTCGGTCCTATTTCTAAGAGTTCAGCCGCCAAATAACGCTTCTTAAGAAAACATATAAAAGTTAATTGAGAGCTATAAATATGTCTGAAAAATAATTGTTTTTCCAATATTACCCTTATTTATAATGAGACTAGAGAGAGAAATATAAATAGGAGTATTAATGAATACTATGAAAGAGAGTGTTAATAAGTATGGGCAAAATATGAAAAATGTCATTAAATGATGACAGATTCCAAAGCAGCTCTTATATTTTGGGTCAAAACAATTCAAATTTTGAACTCTTATAAATAGGACCGGAGGGAGTATCAGACAGGTCCTATTGATAAACTTTTCACTTGTCATTGACAACTCCTTAGGACCTGAGCACAATTGTCCCAATGTAATATGCAAACAAATGTACATTAACTCCAACTCAAATGTATGACGGATATATAAAATCATCTCAAAATTTGAAAATTGATGACTATTGACAAATTTTTTGTTGCGATACTAATGCATAGTTGGTCTAACGATAGAAGGCGTTGCTAGATTCTTGGGATTTCAAGTTTGAGTCCTGACTTGTATTGAAAGGAGAAGATACGAACCCCGAAACTTAAATAGTCAGTTGTTCGGATATTTGGTAATATAGGATTCAGTAAAGACACTGACTGGCAGTTTTTTTTTTTTTTGGACTGAAGACTGACAGTTGATTATGTTAAGATGGAATTGCTGTAAAGAGGAACTTAAATATGGCTTCAGACTAGGTTTAATTTTAAACCAATACTTCATTACTTTGGAGAAGATTTACTCGTTTGCCTCTAATTGAAATGATCTTAAATATAGCAGCTACCATGTTAGTTTTGTATTCTCATGTTGTTTGTTTTACTGGGCAAAGGAAAAAATGCTGCTCTTACCATTTGTTCTACAAAAATAATTCCTTCCAGTAAAACAATTCCTATAGCATGAAAGAATGATAATCTCCACTCACATTCAATTTTCCTATAGTTTGGAACTGATTAAAAGTTGTTCGTGATCTTATTGTCCTCTGCGAATTTTTTTCTATAAGCCAGACACCGAACTTAATATCCTATTCCTTTTCCATGAAAATAATACTCCCTCCATTTCTTTATATAAATAGAGTTGAACTTTTTAGAAAACATGAAGTTAAATAAGTTTTTTTTAAATTGATTTATTAGTTGATATAACTTATAAGCTATATATAATTTAGGGTTAAAGGTCTTTTTTGTCCTACAAGTTTTTGTTCATGACCAATTTTGGTCCGGAAGTTTTTTAAATTCAAAATTGCCATGAAAATTTTAAAATGTAGCAATATCACTCCATTCCATTAAAAGGCTGTTAAAAAGTTGACATTAACTATTAATATTTTAATGATAAAGGATAAAATTGCTCAATTTTCATATTTTCAAGGCAAAACTAGACCAAAAATACTTCTGAAGCAAAATTGTTCATAAGCTAAAGTTTCTGGGGCAATATACACCACTAACCCTATAATTTAATAATATAGGAGTGCCACACACATGTTAAGATTAAGTACTTTATTTAGTTTTTTTAATCTCTAAAAAAATAAATTAAATCTTATATTAAATAATGGAGAAGTAATTATTTTTTTTCAAAAATAAGAAAACATGTGGTTATAAATAAAGAATTCGAACTACATAATTAGGCTTCAAGCCCAAGAAAACTTATAATTGGGCGACGGGCAAAATTTTCCCATAAATGTATCGGCCCCATATTCATGGATCCTACATTATTGGGCTGGGCTATGAGGTTTTTGTTTAATCAAAAGGACTTGTGATGAGGTGTTATTTCAAACTTTCCGTAAGCCCTATTTGAGGCTAGATTTGACTTTCAAACTTTACTTTTTTTTTAGTTTTTTTCAATCTTATTAATAATTCAAACTTTTATATTTACGTATTACACTTATGTATTTATGAATAAAATTAATTATTTTTTTATAGTTTTGATTTGAAGTAAATCACTAAACTAAACTCATTATATCTCAATTCATAGTCTTAACTCTTAAGTACAAATTTTTAGGCAAATGTAGTTTTAATTAGATTGAAACTTCCCTAAAATTTGACACAATGCATATAGTTTCAGAAATTTAAAATATACAAGATATAAAGCTATTTAAAATATGAGTCATTAAGATTGAAAAGATAATTTTATTCATCATCATTAATTGAATTTTATAATAAATATGTTCCCAAATCAAAGCTAAATGAGTTATTAGTTTTTATCCTAAACATAAAATGTGAGCACTTCTTTCAATAGGGATTAACTGAAATCTCAATCCTTCATGCTGTGAGATACTAACATTTTAATTTCCACTAGAATTCACATGTTAGTATATATAACTTAGTTTTAATTGAGTCAAGAGATTGAGAATAGATGATTATGTTTTATGTGATACGTGTATATATTTCTCCTGTTTTTTATTCTTCCTTTATTTTAAACTTGCGGCCAACTTGGAAAATTATCAAGGCCTGTAGTCATAGAACTTCTATGGCGCATTGATTTGAGAATAGAACTATTCACTCGGCTGAAAAGAGAGAATAAAATCTACAAAGAGACGGTGGATGGTTCACTGGTTCGTTTCGGTTTCGTTGCCGTAAAGGTCTTCTCATCTCAGATTTGAAACATCTCTTGCAATAACTACTTAAACATTTATTCAGAAGCAAAATTACCGGTCAATAATTTTGAAAAAAAAAAATGCAAGTGGTTTTACTTTTAAACTTGGGCAAATGTACAAATTTACTGATGGACAATTACTTGAAGAGTATTTGGTACAAAAAAGTGTTTTGTGATGTTTAAATACTAATTACTAAAAAAAATTTAAAAATGGTGTGAATTTAACAAAACTATTATCTATAATCAAACTTTCGTTTTTTTCTGTGGGTCCCACACGATTTCTTTCTTAAAAAAGTAATGGTCGTTTACTTATATATAACAGTTTTGTTAAATTCATACTATTTTAAAACTTTTTTAGTATTTAAATTTTAAGCACCACAAAAAATTTTTTTAGATCAGACGCTCATTGTGATAAATGACATTGGTAGATTACTTTGGAGATGTACCTTGCCGTACTGATTTTCACGTATAACGAGGGAAAATGATTCAACAACTATTGGGCAGTTGCATATTAATGGCATCCGAGATGCTTGCGTAGAAGTGAAATTTACATGAACCACCAGTTTTATCTCTCTCTCCCCCTCTCTCTATACTGGAATATAATCTCTCTAGGTAACCCGTCACCCTCTCTCTTTTTTCTTTCTCTAGTCCCATAATATATATCCTCACTTTTCATTCACATCTTCTCTAGACCAAGAAATTGGGATGTTGAAAATTCAGTGATCGAGTATTTGGCAATGTTGAAAATTCATTCACATCCCCTTTTATTATTAGATTCAACTTAAGTCTGCCAAATTGAATGTATTGTAGCTTTCGTCAACCTAAGGGATTGAATCTGTGTTACAAATATATGGTAAATTCTATCCATCTGTTTTGCTATGGCACTGGCACTATGTTAGCTTCAAATATAACTAAATATGAACCGTAAATTTAGTTCCGCCCTCGCTCATTTCTTTACCAAACTTATTATATATATTCCCAACTGGGTTATGCTTCATGTATACATGTTTAATTTGTTGTGTCATAAATGATCTGTGTCTTCACACCATTGATTACACAGTTGAAATTTTCAAGAACCTTCTTTTAAAAAACTTAAAAATTTAATCAAGAGTGTTCTAAAATTAATCCCTGACTAATCACTGATCACCAAGTGCTTAGTTCAACTGGTTGTAGGTTGTTCTTACTTAACCAGTGGTATAGAGTTTGAATCCTGGTTATGCAGTCGCAAAAATCATTTGGAGGTAGCGATATTCCCTCCATTGTGGGCGTATTTTCTTGCGAAAGGGATTAATCAGTTGCTAGAAGCACTAAATACTAATAAATAAATCTACAAAAATTAATCCTTGACCAATCTATTTCATGACTTAAAATGTGAATAAATTTTATCTATCCTGAAAAGTAACTATTTGAACTCGTATTCTTCTTCTTAATATGATATAGCCAAACAACATGTTAGTGAAATTTTGGATACTCTAGCTAGCTAATGGAATGATGTGCTCTTTCAATTTGTTGATGAACGACCATCTTCAAACGTGCACAGGACAATACAAAGGTTGCACTAACATTACCAAAAGCTAGGAGCACTTAAAAGTTCAACTTTTGATTTTATTAGTTTCTCCATTCTTCTCCCATTACAATCACTCCATGTGGTTATTGCGTAATGTTTGTCCAAGTGACGATTGCATTACTCATCAATTGCGCGAATTCATTGTGTTAATTGGTTTTATTATATTTTAATCCCAGTTCACAATTATATCACCATTAATCATCATTGTTCTTTGATTATCAGAATGTTAGCTTGAATCCACCCGGGACTGTACTTCTAATTAATATATTATTAGATACTGTGAAGCACCCCTTATTCCTCCAGGTACTCATCGTTAATAAGAATAAATGTTTCTTACTGGCAAAAAAAAAAAGATTAAAATGTTTCTTATGATTAAACAGTCAAATCTTCACAACTCTAATATGTCGCGAAATCGATGGCTATTGAGTACATGTGACATCAAATATATTAAAAGCTTTACCAATTAATCAGCATAATATTTATATCACCGTTGCTTGTTGAATGGTTCTATATATTACATCTTTGAAAATCTTCTCTCACAATAATGCGTGGCCTACGACAGGACACCTATTCTACATAATGTACTATCTTTGACTATACTTATAATTTGGTTTGTAGCAGTTTTCGTTTACCATTTTTCATACGGTGGCAGAATTCTGACCTCCGTCCCCCTTTGAAATGCTTAATTAGGTTCATCTAAAACAACTTCTTGAGCGTTGAACGAACCTATTTCTCCAAATGAGACAGTGACAAGCCTTTGTTTGTTTTGTACTTGGTAATCTAACTGCTTCCAACCATACTAATAATGCACTGTGCTAATCCAATCCATTCGCACGTGTGACAGAGTGGTGTATGCTAACGATTTTCTTATTCCTGTACTTCTACGTACTGGCGAACAATCAAACCAGTTTTCCCTCCTTACACATCGTTTTATATCAAGTAATTGAAACAGATCAGCCTTGAATAAGATATCTTGTTATCATTATCGTTTTATACCGCTGTATAAATGTTTTATATTTAAGACCAAAGTCAACCTTAACTTGTTCTTATATTTAGGAGCTGGGCAGTATAGAAGTAACAGTAATGTTGTTATTATGTGACCTCCAAATCCTTAAATCAACTTCTCATGATGGTAAGATTATATACATATATCTCTTTTCAGTCCTCACTCTTCTGATGAGAGCCTTATTTAGTAGGCCACCCCTGCCAAGATTGCCTTGCAAAAAGAGAGGTAACTTATTGACTCTCTACTCAAAGATATTTACTGTTTGGGCGAGGGTCACGGAGGTGATAATGAAGTAACAACTGCTACAGTAATGGATACAGATTCTAAAGCCGACAGCCCCAACCTTGCAAGCAATGTCACTCTTTGAATTAGCTTATACATCATTGCTGCATATTACTCTACGTCTTTCCACCTAACTTTCACTCCCCTTTTTTCGTGCAGCTCAATATTGTCTCTTTAGGTCATTTACGTCGCTGCCTCCTGCGTATTGGATTAAATGTCCTAGTTTGCCGATTATGGGCAACGTACATGTGTATAGTTCATAATAATCGTCTATACTTTGTTTAGTTTTGATGAATCAATACTCATATGAAATCTGTGACATGTGGTGCCTTGCAAGCAAATTCAGTACTGCAACATGGTTTTAGACACGTAGCAATCGTAGATTTGTGAATTAAGGCACGATAAATTTGTGTTAATCAAGAGTTTAGTCTCCATATATTTTGATTGTTGGGAAGTGTGGTGGGCAATAAGGGTATTTTTATATTACAATGAGCAAAATATTACAACTCACAAAATACAACTCTCAAAGTAGGGCTCACTATTTTTCTCTCTCAAATAAGTGCTTCAGCACTCTCACAATTAAGAGAGCTTTGCTCTCTTCCCTCTTATTTCTAATGCACCACTCTCACACTTAAGTGCTACAGCACTTTTACATGATAAGAGCTTTGCTCTTTCTAATTCTCTTTTTTTTTTCACTCACTCACGCAATTAAGTGCTTCAGCACTTTCTCATCTCACAAGAGCTTTGCTCTCTATTTCTTCTTTTCTTATAAGTGCTACAGCACTTATACAACACAAGAGCTTTGCTCTCTACATCTTCCTCTCTTATAAGTGCTACAGCACTTATATAACACAAGAGCTTTGCTCTCTACATCTCTCACTTTTTTCTAACACACACACCCCAAACATACAAGGATGCTCACACATATATATATATATATATAGCAAATTGTGCCGCCTTGAAGAAGCCTTTAGACAATTCTTGTGCAGCCTTCTTTGACTAATCTTCATCGCCTAAGATCATTGTAGAATCTGCTTTGTTCACCACCAAAAGGGAGTCATGTAGAAGTTGCTACAATCAAGTAGACACTTGTAGAAGCTAGGTGCATGCGTGTTTGAATCAGCTTTTGCTACTTTTTTTTATTATTATTATTGCAGCCTTTTTTGACTTTTATTTTGCTTAATTTGAATTTCTAACACTCCCCCTCAAATTAAGCTTTCTTGAGGCAATAGACTTTGTCTTCCTGCATTTTTTTTTCATATATCCTGGTAGTTGTTTTATAGTCACGTCCACGTTGTCCTCGACCACCTCTGTTTCTTCCTCTATATCCTCCACGATATCCTCCACGGTTGTCAGAACTTTGTCCAGAGCTACTGCTTGCTCTATCTTCATTTAAGAACAACTTGCTTTGCAAAGCTTGTTCTAAATTTTCAGAGTCATCATTCTACTTCATCTTTTGCTCATGGGCTTGAAGGGAACACACAAGCTCATCAAAGGATATTTATGATAAATCCTTCGATTCTTCAATTGCGGCAACAACATAATTGAATTTGCGTGCTAGTGAACGCAAAATCTTTTCCATTACTCTGACATCATCAAGAGTTTCTCCATTTCTCTTCATCTCGTTAGCCACCGATTTTACTCGGGTGACATAATCATCTACATTTTCAGACGTTTTCATTTTTAACGTCTCAAATTCAGCTCTAAGAGTTTGTAAACGTATCTTTTTGGCTTTTTCTGCTCCTTGAAGAGATTTTTGCAAAATCTCCCATGCCTCCTTAGATGTTTTTGCTCCAGAAATTCTTTCAAAGGTTGATTCATCAATGCTTTGATGAATTGCGTTTAGCGCCTTGCTATCTCTTTCTTGATTTTTCCTCAGCACTCTTTTGTCTTCACTTGAGAGGGCTGCTTCAGCTGCTGCATCTGCTGGGACTTCATAACCAGTTTCAACCAAATCCCAACAATCAAGTGCTCCAAGTAGGACTTTCATTTGTATACTCCAATTGCCGTAATTTGTCTTTGTTAACTTTGGAACTTGGAACTGGAACATATTTGACATCTTGGTGTTTGCACGAACTTGGCTCTGATACCACTTGTTGGGAAGTGTGGTGGGCAATAAGGGTATTTTTATCACTACACAATGAGCAAAATATTACAACTCACAAAATACAACTCTCAAAGTAGGGCTCACTATTTTTCTCTCTCAAATAAGTGCTTCAGCACTCTCACAATTAAGAGAGCTTTGCTCTCTTCCCTCTTATTTCTAATGCACCACTCTCACACTTAAGTGCTACAGCACTTTTACATGATAAGAGCTTTGCTCTTTCTAATTCTCTTTTTTTTTTCACTCACTCACGCAATTAAGTGCTTCAGCACTTTCTCATCTCACAAGAGCTTTGCTCTCTATTTCTTCTTTTCTTATAAGTGCTACAGCACTTATACAACACAAGAGCTTTGCTCTCTACATCTTCCTCTCTTATAAGTGCTACAGCACTTATATAACACAAGAGCTTTGCTCTCTACATCTCTCACTTTTTTCTAACACACACACCCCAAACATACAAGGATGCTCACACATATATATATATATATATAGCAAATTGTGCCGCCTTGAAGAAGCCTTTAGACAATTCTTGTGCAGCCTTCTTTGACTAATCTTCATCGCCTAAGATCATTGTAGAATCTGCTTTGTTCACCACCAAAAGGGAGTCATGTAGAAGTTGCTACAATCAAGTAGACACTTGTAGAAGCTAGGTGCATGCGTGTTTGAATCAGCTTTTGCTACTTTTTTTTATTATTATTATTGCAGCCTTTTTTGACTTTTATTTTGCTTAATTTGAATTTCTAACATTGATGACACCTAGCTAAGAAATGAAGCTTAAATAGAAATGGGTTGAAACGAGGTTTCACACCCACAAAAACCAAGAGGCACAAGTCAAAGCCAAAAAAATTGGGTTTGGTAGCTACTCACAACCTAAACTGTAGGTGCCATGTATAATAAAACGTTATATATTTAATAATTATGGAACCATGATGTCCATCCACCACTAGGAAATCGACACATCATGAGGTGACGAGAGATTATTTGGCTTGCATAGGATCTCCTATACCATGGAAGTATAGATATTGGCCATGTCTTCTTCTTCTTTGATTTCAGAGGCTTCTTCTTTAATGGACAGAAAGCATTGGGCACCTGTTTGTGTATTTTTAATCAGAAATACTTGGATATAACTATGAATGTGGTCGCAGTACCATGATTTAATTTCTCCAGCACCGAATTTTATAAGGAACCAACAATTTATCTAATAAGAGTGGAATATATAGTTCAGGATTGAACATAATAGGACGAAGCAACCTTGTTTCATGGTTCGCTTTAGTTTCATGTCGGGCAGGTGCACTTGTAGATATACTAAACGCACAGGTTTTGGTTAATTTGTCAAAGACAAACACACATCTTCATGAAACTGACCGAACTTTATTTCTCCAGCACCGAATTTTATAAGGAACCAACAATTTATCTAATAAGAGTGGAATATATAGTTCAGGATTGAACATAATAGGACGAAGCAACCTTGTTTCATGGTTCGCTTTAGTTTCATGTCGGGCAGGTGCACTTGTAGATATACTAAACGCACAGGTTTTGGTTAATTTGTCAAAGACAAACACACATCTTCATGAAACTGACCGAACTTTAAACTCTGATACAGCCTAGCTACCAGCATGCAGAGGAAAATGTCTAAGAGTAGTATGTCAAAATATATGTTGCATATATAATAAAAATTAATGTAATTTTTTGTTTGAATAAGCTTATTTGAAGTGATTTTGCATTGTATAATGAACATATATGAAAGGAGTTTCATCCTATAAAATGCAAAATCACTTATTTTAAGTGTTCCCAAACGTTTTCTAAGAATATATATTTTAGATTGATTCTTGCAGATTTTGCTACGACATAAGCTGGGGCAGATACCAGCTGATTGTGCGCAGGTGCAGCGTTGCTTCATATCCATACATAATAAGCGGTTTATGTCACATCACAAGGCACCAATTATATTTAGTTGCTTCTGTTCTAATTTTATGTTGGAGATATTTATGCTTAGTATACCCCAAAATTGTACTTTTTATTCGGTGATAAATACATAAATGGATTAAATAATTAATTTGTGCAAATTAAATAATTAGTTAAATAAATTATTTGTTAAAAAATGTGTATTAGTTTTTCGTTAATATTCATCCTTTTAATCCTTCATCTTAGAAAGTACTCCTACCTATGTGACCAATTGATATAGATAATTTAAAAGATGATAATAAATGTGGAAGACAAATTAATTGAAGTGTTCGTTGGGAAAAAAGCGTAACATACACCCCATATTTTGACCAAGGATTAGAGGTTAATTAGTGTTGAATTATGATGATTAATAATGTATGGAGATTAATTAGGTTGGATTGAGAATTTAAATGTTTAAACTTAGGAGGGAGAATTTTTGGGCTCTTCCCTTCACCATGACGAACTAGCAAAACCCATTCGCTATGAAAACCGGATAATCTGATTTTTAGAAGATGCAGCAGTGTCAGTTCAAAGAGGAAGGGAAAGAAATTTGAAGAGGGATATTTTGGGTTTTGCTAGGGTTTGTAGGAGGAGGAATTTGGAGTTGATTTGGAGCCTCTAAACTACTTGGTAAGCATTATAATCTTGATTTCTTATATAAATCTTCCTTATTGTTCATATTTCTATCTTTGGAGATTTTGGGGTTCTGTGTGAATCCGAAAAACTAGGGATTGTTTCATAGTTTCTAGATTATCGTGAGAATCGTTGGAGCTTAATAAGAGTTTCTAATGGTTCGGATTCATTGGATTTAAGCCTATATGAGATTTTTTTTATCTAAAGGTTGAATAAGTAAGGGTTTATGGTAATTCTGAGATTTATGTTTAATCTTGAGGTTTTTGTTGTTCCCATAGATTTATTTGTACTTATCTGTATGGATTGGTTTGTGGAGATATTAACTAATTTGCATTGTTGGGTATTCCTAGAGAAAAAAAATCCTTGTGATAGACTTAATAAGGGATTGGCTTGTATAATGATTTGGGATAATGTGATAATTGTTTTATAATTTTGGAAATTGGGTGATTTGTGATGGTAGACCACTTTGGCCTAGGCATGAATTGTGGGGCTAATATGTGTAATAAAGAGGGAATATTGATTTGAGAATTCAATGGTATAATTTGGGTGTAAAGAGTTATGGTTAGTGATTGAGATGTTTATTCAAGGGTTGAATTGTGAATTGAGGTTAGACTGGGTTCTTGATTTGGAAGAAATTATTGAGGATGAATGTTGTACTAAACTTGATGTGAGTTAAAGTAACTTAGTCAAGCTAAGGAAATGTATTTAGAATCCTTTATACAATTGGAATCCTCTGGGTGAAATCCCAAAGGGTAAGGTTAATGTCACTTGAGTTGTGTTTTGACCATGTGTTTGAATGGTTGTGGTGATTGTTGTAACATCCTAAATTTTTAATCTAAGAATTAGTTAGAGATTTATGATAATTGCTTGAGGAAATAGACTAATGATTATTTATGATAGTGTATTGAAATCATAGTTATGAAAATAATTAAAAAAAATGTTAGTCAGAAGAGTTAGGAAATAAATGATTCGGTTAGAAATCATCTAGGCGGGGGAGGTTGATTGGATATAAATATAGTGATTGAGATAGGTGATTTGTAATTAAGCGTCAGATATTCACTCATGTTGGTTGATATATTAAATTGAGAAATAAAGGAAAAATTAGCTATATGAAATGACTAGAGGTTATGTTATGGGATTTTCTAGAGAAATGTTGGGAAATAAAGAGTTTTAAGATAGTAAATGATATTATTTTTAAATGGTATTTTTACATTAGAAAGCTAACATTCTAAGCCCTCCAAAAAGTCTTAGTTTATGAATTTTGGAGACTTGTGGAGTGAGTTACGCAATTTTGAATTTGAAACCTTTTTTCAAACCTGAGTTTTCGGGCAGTCTTAGGAATTTTTCATTTTGAAAGGTCAAATGATAGAATTTTTGAGTCATTCCATTTTTATTTGAAAGCACACATCCTAAGCTTTCCATGGAGTTCCAAATCACGATTTTTTGAGGTCTATAGCATTATTTAATTTATGAATTTTTGAAGTTTGCCCAAAATGCTATGAGAGGCACTTCGCCGTGAGCTCACCGTAGGCCCTGGCAATTTTTGGATTCTAGATCTCGCTGTGGGCTAGCCACAGCGAGGCCCACGGTAAGGGCTCAAATTCTGCAGCTTATAAAAAGCGTTTTAAGCATAAAAATTTGGGTTTATAAGTGAAAGTTTTGGCTAGAGGGTGAGGAGTTCGACTATTCTCTGCTAGGGCACGAGTATTTTGAGGTTTTTAGGGCTTATAATCATTTCCCATTGGTAACAAACCTCTTCTAAGTCATCTTTCTACCATTCTCTCTTATGTTCTTAATGATTTTCAAATTTGGGGCTTTGGGAATCTGAATTTAACAGAGATTGGTGATTGTTGGGTGATTTCTAATGTGAATTAGACTATCCTTAGTGTACCCAATCAATTAAAAGCATGAAAATTAGTGTAAATCGTGTATTAGATGAGAATTAAGCTTGAAATCTTGAGGTTCTCCCTGAAATTTGAATTTGGTAGATTAGGTCTTGTGTTTTCATATACCGTTTGAGTTATTGAGGTTGATTAAATATAATGGGAAGAATAGTTGGGTTAATCTCGATACTATTGGGCGTTTTCTTGAATTTACAAGTAGCTTTAAGCTTGACTTGAATTTGAGTGATCTGCGTTCTTGAGTAATCGAAGTGAGTTTATGGAATTAGGATGTCCACTGGATGTAACAATGATACCGTTAGCATCGAACAGGTTAGATTGGTGGTAAGACTTTATTTGAGAAAATTTTGGGTTAACTTTTAGGCTTGAACCGATGAAGTGAAAATTGTAAAAGATGTAGGCAGGCTTTAGGAATAGGTAGTGGGGTTTAGTTATGAATTGTGTTTCGTTTTGATAGATGGTAATTGCGAGTGTTTAATTTGTAGAGTCTTAGTCGTGCTAAATAGTAGGAGGGGAAGCTGCGCTGTTGTGAGATCGGTGCAGGCTACAGGTAACTACTTCTACCCGTTTGCGTATGTGTATGAGTTAGAAAGTATTTTAAACGAATAGTTTTGGTGTGTGGATGAATGTAAATTTTGGAAGATTATTTTATATATATCACTTGTTTGGTGGAGTATGTACTTTGAACAAGCATGAATATGTGTGTTATCATGATTAAAAACTGTATGGTACATTAAAAATTTATTGCATGTTTATAATGTGGTAAATTACTGGAAAGGCCTTGTGCCTCATGTTGTGTTAGTGTTGCATACTCTGTTGATGGATTGTTGTATTGTGTATATGTGACACCGAATAATTAACTAAAAAGAATATTTTGCGATGAGATTCCTTATTGGCGCACAAGGACTAAATAAAATAAAATAAAATGGAAAGATGAAATGGGGAGAATGCCCCCAATCTCAGGCGAGGGTTGTAAGTCCCTACTGGATTGTATGATATTGGTGTTATTTGACTGTTTTGTTTGGTCTGTCTTCGTGTCAAATTGCAACATGTGATTTTGGTATTGGTTATGTGAATTATATTTGAGGAATTGTTACATAATGATTATTGATGTAGAAATGTGTGGAAAGATTTGTATTTGATATACTTATGCATCTATTTGGTATTTGTCATGTGTTTTGATTTAATGTATACTTAGTAATGCTTCACTGAACACCTTACTAGTACACACCACATGTAGGCGAGTAGTTAGTGGTTACGTGGGTTTAACCCTCATTTATCTCACTTTTGCAGGTTCTAGCAACGCCGTAGGGAATCAAGGGAAGGATCCAGAACCTTCTCACTAGGCTAGTGAGTTCTAGACCGGCTGGATGGAAATCATTGCCATGACAAATCTCTGATTTGTAATGCTTTTATATGCCTAATTTGAGGCAATTAACATGATTGAGATGCAAGTTTGGTCTAATAATGCTTAATTGAATGTCTTAAACTCTCAAGTGAAATGAGTATAAAATTAGGATTGATTAGCCATAATTGTATATTAATTGCATTGATTAATTTATAGGGCTATTTGATCTTGGTTTTGTCTTGTTTTTACTTACAGGGTCGTGCAAGGACCAAAGATCGGATTCCGGATGAAGAAGAAGGCCAAATAGAGGAGCAGAAGAAACGTGAGTTTGTCGTGGCCTCGCCGCGGCAAGCCCATGGCGAAAAGGAGTTAACAAGAGGCATAACCAAAGGCAGCTCGCCGTGGCCTCGCCGCGGCGAGCCTACGGCGAGAAGGCCCAAAAGTCCAGAAGCAACAGCAGCTCTCCGCGGCGAGATAACGGCGAGCCTGCGTTCTGCAGAAATATCAGTTCGCGAATTTCGGGCCCAATCCGGATCTAACTCATTACCCACTCACTTGACCCGACTTGGGGGACATAAAACACGAAAGTTGGACCCCATTAGGGCAGATTTGGAGTCCCAAAACCCTAGCCTCCCATTTTTCTCTCATTTCCTCTCATCTCCATCTTCATCTTTCTCACTTCCTTCCACCCAAATCCATGTCCTCTTTCCTTCCCACCTTGGTTGCTGTTCTTCCCATGGAGTAGCAGTTAGGCTCCACCATTCTTGGTGGTGGAAGCCAAGGGATGAGCTTGAAGCTTGAATAGAGGAGTTTTTCTATTTCTAATCCTTCTTCCTCTTGTTGTATTTATACTTTTCTAGGGTTCTAGGAGTATATTTGTGACATTTGGTTGAGTTCTTCATTTCTATATGTTGTATAAGGGTTGGAAACTATTTTGTGTTGTTTCTTTCTTGTTGAATACTTGACATTGTGCTATATTATCTTCGAGTTTGATAAAATTTATGGGTTCATGATTTTGTTATTCTCTTGGTGAAAATTATGTGCTAATGCAAGGTGGCTTGGTTAGTGGATTAAAAATGTTAAGTGGTTTTGCATGAATGGAATGGCATAGGAATTAATTAATTGTGTTTAGACATTGGGTAATTACTCTTTTCAACCTTAATCTTTGTTTGGGTGGCCATCAATGAGTTAGGGTTAATTGAGAAATCAAGTGCAATTGTGGGGTGGCCCAAATTGTAGATTTAAAGTCTTGCATGATTAGTTAGTTCTTGAATTTGTCAAATTGCATGAGTGGCATTGGACTTCAATCCTAGAGTCTTGATTTATTATGTGGGGTTCTAGTAATGAATTAAACCCTATGATTAATTAAGTGGCAATTCGGGGTTCCGGTTGTTGGATTAGGAGCCCCTTACAATTAGCAAATTCACTTTGATTTTGAGCTTAATCAACTTAGGTTAAATTAAGTAATGTGCGGGGTTCAGGCATTAATTAAGTTAATCTAAGCCTATCCTAGAGGGGTTCCTCTAGGGTTCTTTTGAAAATCAACAATTAACTCCCTGAAAATCTTTAGAAGCAATGAATCCCAAGGCTTCCGTTTATCAAGAGTGATTCAATTTCCTTTCCCCACCAAATCTCACTTTTATCTTATTTTTCTTTTTACTTTTGAACATATCATACCTTTTTCATCTTTTCTAAATCAAAAATAAAATACAATACTTTTTATCCGCTTTCTCAAGTTTGCATATTAACTACTAGGTCATCTTTTGCGTTAGGCTCCTCAAGTGAACGACACCCGGGGGTTAGCTTCCACTATCCCCTTGGTTCTTATTTTCTTGAAGGGCGGACCCAAGGGCGCGCTACACGCACACACACTCGAAAAAGAGTTTGAGCTCTTCATGCCGCAATTAGGGATCCATGCATTTTGACTTGCTTCCTCTTATATTCAACTTTTTGTTTGTTTACCTTTGAACTGAGGCTTTATCTTAGCATTTTAATTTAATTATTTGATATGTACTTGCTTTTATGAGGAACCGGTCTCACTTTGGTGAAACTTTGGATATTTTACTATTATTATTCCAGTGTTTGATATGGAATATTTAAGGACAATATATGGTTTGAAGTTTTAAATATCCATGATGATTATGGACATTTTTCGTAGAAACTACTTAATGATTTTATCTGGTGTTGGAAATGTATGGATGGGTTGATTGGCATATAGTAAGTTGTTTTCTATTATCCATGTTAGCCATATATATACATTTATATTAATATATTAAGGTAAACTCATTTCTAACATGGATAACTCTGCTTCATGTTATGTTGAATCTTTTCTAACCTTGATAGGTTCCCTTAGTAGTTGAAATATTTTTCTATTATGGTTAGACTACTAATTTGTATTCATTAAAATTATGAGAAATCATTTTCTAACTATGTTAGCATTTTCGCTAAGTTAAATCCTTTTTCCTAACATAGTTAGTCCACAACGGTTTTACAACTAGTCTATGATATTACTAAAAGTAATTTAAATTAGTAATTAGGTATTTAATGTTACAATTGTAGATACCGGTGTGCAAGTAGAGCTTGAGGATTTCGGCTACCCTAGTATTTATTTTGCTTTTGGGTGACTCTAGCAACCACACTTCCCTTATTATGCCTGTGTGTTTGACACTAGTTGGGATTTTCAAAACCCCTTATATATTAGTAGTATAATACAAGATAAATTTCAAATGCTACTTTAATAATTAAAAGCGTCTTTTGGGTACAGTTTTCTATATTGTGAACATTATGATAGTGATGAGAATAAAAGAAGTATTATGTGATGGATATGTTGATATTGATTTTCGTTATTGATAGTGGAAATTGAGAGCTAAACAATATATGGTAAACATGCTATTACTGAATAAATTGTGAATCTGGAATTGTTTGAAATGTGGAATTATGATGTTATTGAATTTACTATTTAGTGTGGCAAATTGAGATGTATGGATGTCCAGTACATGTATTGATAGTGATGATACAATTGATTGTTGCATACGACGCTGCATGTACCATCGCGCAATGTAATCTTCGGTTGGTCAATTGAGTGGTTATTTATACAGTCTCTGATTATAGATAGAGACACTCGTTGATCATAGATAAGGAAATCCCCATTCTGATTATAGACATAGGAAAATTGTCATCCTAATTATAGACAAGGGCTGTCACTTCATGTTATATAACTGTTGTTTTGATATATGAATTGCCTATGCATAAGAGATATACAATATATTGAAGTTGTGAATGCTATATTACTTTTTTCTAAACTATGAATAATTGTAAATGTGGTGTTCCAGTCATCTGATTGTAGACATGGACCATTCCTTGATTATAGATAAGGAAGACCTGCGATTTTAGATAGAGGTAAGCCACCCTCATTATAGACAGTACAGGGGCTCATTGATTTCATGACATAAACTTATTTGATATATATTTAAATATATATATGATGTAGATATTAGGTGTACATGTGATGAAACGATTATATTGAGGTTTTATTTCACTATTTTTTATTTGAACTGTGGTACCCAATTAGACACTTTGTTAACACATTCTCACTTGTATATTGAGTTGAGACAGTGGTTACTGAGACAATTTGTCTCACCCTGTCTTAGTTTACATTTTTGTAGGTGATCATGCACCATAGAGGATGCAAGGGAAGGGGCTGCCCGAGCCACTATAACTTTGTGAGTTAGTGATGGTATTTATTTTTTGGAATTCTATATTGCCAAATCTTTAAGGATACATCTTTAGCTTTCACATGCTTGTTTCTTTAGTTGGATAAATGTATGAAGATTATTGTTTCCTTGAATATTCTGTGCTCAAATGTCATCTGACTATGCCGATGTTGTGTTTCGGCTAATAGTACATGATTCAAATATTCTTATGCTTTCTTCACATGCATGTTATTTAAAGTTATGTTGAGATGATTATGAATTGTGATGTGAATAGGGACATTGTTATGTTTCCGGGATTATAGACCCAATGCCCGATGTATGACTATATTTAAGATATTGACAGGTCTTGTTTAAATAATCATGTTAGACCAGTCCTTCTAATATGGTTATGCCAATTGTTTGTTAGTTAATTTGTTAATAAATATGGCTGATTTAATAACCATGTTAGGACGTTTATTTTCTAATATGGTTATTTGTTAAGCATAGTTGGTTGTTTATAATAACCATGTTAGAAGGATCGTTTTTAACATGGTTTGGTGTTCTAATATCCATGATAGCAATTATATTATGTTATGATTTGTCTTTTTTATCATGGATATCATTCTGTAATGTGAATAAAACTCTTTTCTAATTACGATAGTATGATTATAATTGTATGGAAATTCTTTTCATATCATAGTTAGCAACCATGAACATGTTTTGAATTAATTATTGACAAATCTCTTATTTGTAATGCTTTTATATGCTTAAATTGAGACAATTAACGTGATTAAGATACAAGTTTTGGTCTGATAATGTCAAATTGAATATCCCAAACTCTCAAGGGAAATGAGTGTAAAACTAGGAGTAATTAGCCATAATTGTAGATTAATTGTATTAATTAATTTATAGGGCTATTTGATCTTGGTTTTATCTTATTGTCACTTGCAGGGTCGCTCAGGACCAAAAGATCGGACCCAGGACGAAGAAAAAAAAAGGCCAAACAAAAGAGGCAGAACTGAAGGAGCCGCGGTGAGTCAGACGGCGAACAGGCCCCAAATTCCAGAGAAAGAATGAGCTCGCCGAGGCGAGCCCATGGTGAGAAAGCTGGAAGAGTTCCAGAAGCAACAGCAGCTCGCCGCCGAGAGCGGACGGCGAACTGTGCGAATTCTACAAAATTTCAGTTGCATTTTTGGGTCTGATTCGGATCCAACTTGAACCCCACTCACTTAACCCGACTTGAGGGACATAAAACACGAAAGCTATACCCCATTAAGGCAGATTTGGTTCACTCACACACCCTCCAAGCCCTAACTCTCTCTTCTCCATCTCCATCTCCATCTTCGTCTTCTCCTTTCGTTCATCCATGGCTCCGTTACCTTCCTTCCTTGTTGTTGGTTCTTCCATAGAGAGTAGCAGCTAGGCTCCACCATTCTTGGTGGTGGGAGCCAAGGGATGAGCTTGAAGCTTGAATATGGGAGTTTTTCTGGTTCTAATCCTTCCTCCATTTGTTGTATTTATGCTTTTCTAGGGTGCATTTATGGCATTTGGTGGAATGTATTGCATTTGGTTGAAGTGCGTTTATGGCACTTGGTTGAGTGCATTTATGTCATTAGGGTTAGAAACTATGTTTATGTTATTTCCTTCTTGTATAATGCTTGACATTGCTACTTATTAACTTTGAGTTTAATGAAATTTATGGGTTCATAATTTTGTTATTCTCTTTGTGAAAATTATGTGCTAATGCAAGGTGGCTTGGTTAGTGGATTAAGAGTGTTAAGTTATTTGTTTGAGGGAGATGGCATAAGAATTAATTGGTTGTGTTGAGACATTAGGCAACCACTCTTTAGGTCCTAATTTATTGTATGGGTGGCCATCAATAGATTAGGGTTTAGAGAGAAATTTAGAGCAATTATGGGGTAGCCCAAATTGTGGATTTAAAAGTCTTGCATAATCAATTATTTTTTGATTTTGAACTTAATCAACTTGGGTTAAATTAAGTAATGTGCTGGGTCCCGGCGTTAATTAAGTTAACCTAAGCCTAGCCTAGAGGGGTTCCTCTAGGGTTCTTTAGAAATCAATTAAACTCCCTAAAAATCTTTAGAAGCAATGATTCCCGAATCTCTCATTCATCAAGAATGATTTTTATCCCATTCTCATCCAAATCTCACTTCTAATTCCCACCTTTTACTTTACCTTTTGCACATACCAAACTTCATACTAAAACCAAACAAAAATGCTTTTTACCCGCCTTTTCAAGTTTACATATTAGCTATTAGGAATCACATTAAACTAGGCTCCTTGAGATAGACACTCAGGGTTAGCTTCCACTATCCCCTCGGGGTTTAATTTCTTGGAGAGCGGACTCGAGGCAGCACTGCTCTGACATAACCCCAACGGTTAAGTGCTCTTCAATTATTGAGAGTTAATTGAGTATTAGTAAGTGGGATTTTACAAAAAGTATTGAAAACTTATATCTAAAACCAAAACAATCTTTTATTGAAGGGAGATTTTCTCCCCGGGGGGATTTAGTCTCAAATAATACTTTTCTTTTCCCCCACATATACCTATAACTTTTCTTCTTTTTTAAATCACATCGTCACTACTTAATCACTATATGAACAATCAAAGAGGGTAATGAGCCGTACATCTTGTTATTTCATACGTACGTAGATGGGAGTAAAATTATTCAGGCGCAATACGTAGAGGACATTCACTTGGGTCCTATCTGAAGCTCCAATTAAACTCTCCTCTTTGACTGAACAGTGTAGTGTTTTAGTTTGAATGATCCATTGATGAAATTCACCAAATTATTCTTCACACCTCCAGGCTTCAGGTCCCTTCATATATGCATGACACACGTATCCAGAAAATCTGAGAGCCAGATTCGTGACCTTTTCTTCCCTGATTTCAATTATACATATATGACCATAAATACAAAACTATATCCATATAAGTTTTTATTATACATGGATGGTATAACGTACATAGTATAGAATGATGAGTCAAGTGAGAGTTTGATTTCAAATAATCCAAAGTTAATTAAACCCATTGCTTACTCATAATTGCGTGTCAATTGACAAGTGAAGATGAGGCGAGTTAGCATCATTATACGTTTGCTGCTTTAATTGAGAGGCTGATGAGAGAGAAAGAGAGAGCTATTCATGAAAGGTTTTGATACAAGGTTATCAAATCGGGATATGAATCGTGAATCGAAAATCCTATTTTTGGAATCGTGAATCGAATCATATCATGTATCGTAAGATTCATAATCAATATTAAAGATGATATAACTGTAGTTTTCCAATAAGAAAACATCAAAAATTTGTAAATGTCAGCATTTTACTGGCAAATAACACTTTATATTTTATAAAACTAGCATTTAAAGAGTAAACATCATAGCAATGAAACCAACAAAATTTTAAAAGAATAAAGGTTTTCTAGCATAGGGATAAAGATACATCGAAACGTATCCTGAATCGTAAGATTCATGATCGATTCTGGCTTGTATCGCATGAATCAGGTGAGATACATGCATATAAAAGATACATCAATAGATTCATATCTTTTTCACCTATTTTCAAATCGAATCGTAAGATACGAATCGAGATTCATAAGATTCTGACTACCATGTTTTGATATGTAAAAGACAAAGTGAATTGCCGTGAAATGGAGTCAATATCTTAATTTTTGGGATGAGTTCTATTAATGAATTTGTGCATATAACATTATTATTCGTCCTTTTGGACGTGTGGTTATAACATTATAATTTGTGAGGCAGGTGTTGAAAAAAGGGGGTAAAAGCAAAATTGCGGCTTGGGAGACTCTGAGATGGTTACTCCTCGTCCATTAACTTGAACATCAGGGTAGTTAACCATGACTGGTGTTTCTTGAATTACACTTGGATGAATTAATTGCCAATTTGCCACCAGAAGATATGACTCTCAGTTCAAACTCTCAACCAAAGCTCCTTCAATTCCTAAGTCAAATAGGGTCTGACTTATAGAACACTATAACTGACTAATAGAACAAATAATCCAACGGTTCACTCTGTCATCCACACCAACGCTTAACGTGTCATCGCCCACACACTAGCATAAGCGATGTACACTGCTAATAGGGACACGTAAACGTGGTGATGACGAAAGGGTTGAGTAAGATTGCAATGAGGGCAGTGGATTTTTAAAAGGAAAACAAGAAAAAGATTTTTCATTTTTTTAAATTATTTGAAATGTATATTAGTACTTTTTAATGGGTGCTAATTGATTACATGTAGTTATGTCTTTGGATGACCCATCTTTCATGTTGTGTAGCTGTAAGCTGGGGAAACCCTCACATTAGTTCTCACATAGCTTTCACAACCCAATGGTGGACCCCAAACCTGTGCCTCTTGTTTCTCTGTCCTCCAATGAGAGTTTTTTTGATGGAGAGAGCAATATATTTTCCTAAAAGAAAATAATAATGAGGGGAAGAAAAAAGGAGAGGGGCTTATATAAAGAAGGAATTGTGTGGGGGCTTTTTGAGTCATTACAAGATATACTAGTGTTGGTGAGAGATCACTCATTATTCTTGCATTAAGCCTTTTTAATTCTTCAGTACTAGTGGTTAATTGTGATGGGAAGGCAACCTTGTTGTGATAAACTTGGTGTGAAGAAAGGACCATGGACTGCTGAGGAAGACAAGAAGCTCATCAACTTCATTCTCACCAATGGCCAGTGTTGTTGGCGAGCCGTCCCTAAACTCGCCGGCCTTCGTCGCTGCGGTAAAAGTTGCCGGCTTCGTTGGACTAATTATCTTCGTCCTGACTTAAAGAGAGGACTTCTCACTGAAGCTGAGGAGCAACTTGTTATTGACCTCCATGCCCGTCTTGGCAACAGGTTTTTTTTTTTTTTTTTATACTTCTCCTACTCTCCTTATACATTGCCCCTCTTGGCAACTTCATGCCAGGAACTATTCAATTCATCCTGTGCTTTGATAGCTACCACATCCGGTTATCTAGTTTGAGGTACCGTACGTAAAATAATGAAAACTTCAAACTTGCATGGTTTATTTTTCAAAGATCAAATGCCAGAGAATATTAAAAGACTCATCATTATGGTCATAGAACATGACATGAATCAAAATCCTCTTGAAAATTCAACCGTGTGATGTGTAATTTCTTTTTTAATTTGGTTTGGTAACAATAATGTTATTGAACTATTTTAATCAGACTTGTAGCTGATGAGATAAATATTAAAAAAAATGGATTTTCAGAAATATTAGAATTACTTAAGAAAAGATGATAATATACATGTATGCATCATTAGTGTTTTCTTGCGCAATGCCAGCAAATTATTGAAAATGATATGATATTTATGGTTGGTGAAAACTCAGATGGTCAGACCAATACTGTCATTGAGTACAAAATTGGTAGTAAGTAAGGTCTATCTTAAAGCAAACTTGCAAGTTATCACAAATCTTTGCTCCTAAGTTATTACAAACTAGCCTGATTATTAGTTGCTGTGTCTTCTGTTTGTCCAGGTGGTCCAAGATTGCTGCCAGATTACCAGGAAGGACGGACAATGAAATTAAGAATCACTGGAACACCCACATCAAGAAAAAGCTGCTTAAGATGGGTATTGATCCTGTTACTCATGAACCTCTTAACAATAAACAGCCTACAGCCTCCCAGGAAACAACTTCTTCCAATCAGAACAATCCACAGTCTGTAAATAATAATAGCAATCATCAGCTTAAGGAAACAGAGGGGGTCCTGAACTCCGAGGAGAATTCGAGCACATCCCCTGTTGAAAACTCTTCTAATTCTGGGGATGAGTCCCTTCTGCTAGACAGTATTTGCAGCGATGACTCCCTAATGAATAGCTTGTGGCTTGATGAAGCACCACTTGTGGATGCATTATGGGACAGTGAACCCAAAGTGCAGAACACTACTACTAATCATGACATGACCGTGCCTTTTTGGGAGGATAACTGTGCTTGGTTTTTGGACTGTCAGGACTTTGGTATTCATGATTTTGGTTTTAATTGTTTTAATGAAATTGAGTCTAATTCACTGCAAGCTTTAGGAATCGAGGGAAAGGATCACTAGCAAGCAGTACTACTACTCCCAATTATCAGGGTTGTGTCTATAAAAAAAATGCAGAGAGAGTATTATTATAATCAAATCTGTACATGTTACTAAATACCATGGGCTGAAAGTTTAAGTTCTTGGTATTTGATGAATTTTATCTAGCCAGCATGTTACACAATATTCTTGGAAGGTGGAAGCTGAACCTTTTTCCTCTTAAAGAGGTTCCTCACCATCCAAAGAAAGAGAACTGATACCAAAATCAAACCATAAAACCCGTCTCACCACATTATTTGTTTTCTCATATATATGTTGTAATCTTGTTATACGCATGGTAGGAATGATACGAGAGAATGGGAAATGTCAAAGTGCTACTGTTTTTTCGTGATTACAAAAACCTTTTGTACATAGATATGTTTTACTTTGAAAAATAATGGTTAAAATGTTATTTTATTGTGAATAATTATTATAAATCTGCTGTAGTATTATTCTGAGCTTTTCATGTGTTCCGGAGATAAATTGAAAGATGATTCACATGAACATTAAATTATTGCGTGACTCTACAGGAGGGGGCGCATATTCTGGTGGCGGCAGAATAACTTTTAGACAAGGCTAATGAAGCATAATAGTGTTTCATTTTCTTTTATCATGCTTATAAATGCACACCAGCTCTATCTTCTCTCTCTGTCCCCCACACCTTTTGTTCGTGTTCGTTCTACTTTTATCACATCTTCCTTTCTGAAATTATGCAGCATGTATACTAGTAGCATTCACACCTAATTAAAGCAGTTCTATATTATCAATGAACCAGTAACCTAATGACATGAGGTGAAAACTTTCTTGTAGCAAGTGGGAGGTAACTGGCTCACAGCTAGTCATTAGTTATTGATACACTAATTTTTTTTAAAAAAAAACGAGCATTTACACCTAATCAAAGCAGTTCTAAATTATCAATGAAATTGTAACTTAATGATATGAAATGAAAACTTTATTGTAGGCGGAAAGTCACAGGCCCACAGCTAAATCCCATCAGTAACCTCAAGTCATTAGTAATTGTAATATTAAATTAAAAAATACTTAATAAAATAGTTATTCTCTTAAATTTGTTATCATTTTGTTTTTGGTTCCTCAAATTTCATTTTATTAAAATATTTAGCCCCTCTAATTTAAAAAAAAAACTTGAATTATTTTACTTCTAAAATAACCAAAACCTCTTATTTAAAATTGAGGTATAAAAAATACTCTCAAACAACTAGATATTATGTAAAAATAAAAAAAGCGTTACATGGGGCAACAGATGAATCAAATCGTGTCTTTTCCAATTCAAATTAGAGAATTGGAAACAAGAGACTCAAAACAATCTGTGTGTGTGTGTGTGTGTGTTGAGCCATCCACATCAATATATTGAAGATGCTAGGAAGTTTTGATTCAAACGCGGATAGTCAGCTATGGAGGATCCAAAAGCTTAGAAAATATCAAAATAATGGTCTTATCCGCTTCACTGTTAAGTTCAGGTACGAGGGGACGCTGTGCAGACAAAAATGATATTGTCACCTTATCGTATTCTTTGAAATTGAAATTTATGTAGCCACTAATAATGAAGCGTGATCATAATATATTGTGGGCATGTTGGCGAGATTCTCTTCCCTCGTTTTTTGCACAATATATTTGCCAAGATAAAGCAAGATATTAAAATAAATGGCATGCCTTTTAGCTATACAAATATTTATAACCAAAAAGTATGCAAACCAAGCATGATATTATATCTAATCTGGGAAGATTGGCTGAGTTGGAATATTCTTTAAGTAAGTTGCCTTTGCCCAAAAAAAATTCTTTAAGGTAAGAGTTCAAACTTGCAAATGCAAAAGGAAAATCACATATTAAGTATTAAAGAAATGTAAAAGAGGTACAAATAAATCTTAAATGAGCCGTGGGCCAAAAAACACTTTGAATGAGCTTATTTGAGTTTGTAATTTAATATAGGAAAATTTTTACTGCATCCCACTGTAGACAAGTCATATTTTTAAAGCCATTTGGTTGTTCTTTGTAGTGGTTCTTAAGTGTCGTTTTTCCTTAAAACAATGAGTGGGGGACAGTTAATATTTTCTCCAAAAAAATGCAGACGTATGAAGTAATTGTAAGATTCAAATATGTTGGCCAAAAAAAAAATGTAAGATTCAAATATAAAGAATTGCAAATAATTCATATTCACTTTCTTTTCTCGTTTATGAAAATTAGACTATTATGAAAGGTTTGAACTAAACATCTTGTCACAAGAGGTTTTAGTGATGCGCATAATCAAGAACGAGCATGACAAAGTGTTGCACGGCTATATGTGATTCGTTAACTTTTGGTGAAATGAGAACTCAATAGAAATCCTTCGTGGATGAATTTCTTGTAATTAAATTAAATAGTTATATTTATCGTATAGCCACTTTAACATTTGGCGGAACTTGAAAAGGTACATTTGAAGAAGAGCGTCCGCACTTGTTATAATTATTTTTGTTTTAAAGAAGTTGCACTTTAAGCTTTTTTTTTAAAAAAATTATATAATACATATCTGCGCCCTGATATGCAATGTCCGCATTAGGCCAAGTAATTACAACTTAGTGGCACTAATGATAACATTCTAAAAAGTAAAAAACAACAAGATTAGCCACCACACCCCACAACCCAGCACCCACAAGCTTATTATCTTATTCTTCCACCTGTAATCGAATGTGCTTAGAATCTCTTAGAGCTTTCCAGAATTAAATCCTATTATGTCTTCTGATTTACTATCTTTCAATTCTCAAACAGTCACTCTACACCTTTTTTTTTTTTTTTGAGTGAAAGGGAAATATATTAAATCAAAATAAGGCTATACAGGGACATTGTGAGCTTTCCATTACAATATTCGCTTCAGTAGGCAAAAGCTCTTCTGTGTGTTCCTAGTTATTGCTCTAATGAGCGCTAGTATGCCATCAACAGAATAATTTTTCTGCCTAAAAATTCTGTTGTTCCTAATTTCCCCAGTCACTCTACACCTTAACAGCATTCTTTTCTTTTCTTTTTTTTTTGGGCCGGATATCTTTACAACAATCTAAATATATGAATTTGTTTCAAAATATTGCCTCAGAATGTTTGGTTTATATTATTTTGTGTGATTTTGTGCTATATACTAAATAGATATGTGAGTGGAACTCTGTCTCAAATTGTTAAAGTGAATTTTGAAAGAAACACCCTCTCTTAAAACTAATGTAATTTAATCACTTGCACAAACTAAAAATACAGAGAGAAATTCAGATGTATATAAATACATGCATACACCGATGAGACTGATGAAAAGAAATATACATTAAATAAACAAATTAGGGTACAATATAAATCTCCATTATATTAAGCGGTATTCTAAAAGAATGGGTTACAAATTACATTGTTAACACATTATTTTCTCGTTCGCCCTTATATTTAAACCAAAAATTCTCAACCATGCCAACAGGGTCAAAATAACTTCAAGGTAAGTTGCTACAATAGCTGCAAGACTCATTTTGTTCTTAAAACAAAACTAAGCCAAGCCCAATTAAATTTAAAATTTTAGCTTTTTCGCAGGATAATTAGTCAATGGCAACGGTTAAGACTAATAGCTCCAAAATGTTGCCCTCTTATCCTTACAATAAGACATATCTATTGATTGATTTGGCAAGATTAAGAAAACTAAATAAATTAATTTAAAACGTTTATATTCATCGTTTTTTTTAAACTAATTTGCTTAACTAATGAACTAATATATAATCTAAAGCCTGTTTAGATTAACTTATAAAGAATATAGCTTCTAAGAAAAAAGTCGTAAAAATGCTTTTAAAAAATAGATTTTGAGTATATTAGATTTTGTAAAAAAAAAGGCTTTTAATGAAACGAGATTGTTTGGATGATTGTTATAAGAATGACTTTTTTATATGCAGATTACTAAAAATTAAGGACATAAATTTAATGTGTTCTGAAAAAGAGAGGCTAAGTGTGTATATGATTGTTTTATAACATAAATTTGGCTCAAAAGCATAAAAATTTTAACTAATCTAAAACCTGGGTTTTCACCATCAAAACCTAGGCTTTCAACTCAAATATATGTAGTGGTCAAAAGATGATAAAACGTTAAATCGATCAAAATTTTATTATTAGTTAAAGAGAAGGGTTACCAACAACCGTGGTTTGAATAGAAGGACCAATGGATGGTCATGAGATAATGAAAATTACAAGGAAATCAATGGAAATACATAGTAGCAAAGAAATGGAGAGAGAAAGAGAGGAGGATTTTCAATATATCACAAGAGCGTGTAATAATACGGGAGTCGGGAGGTTGGTGTGACAAGAGCAGGTGTAATACGGGAGCTGGGAGGCATTACTAATTTACTATAGGAGTCGTCCTGACACAAAGATGTCACTTTCGAACCCAGATGAGGAGCCCAAAATGCTTTAAAGTTGCTGAGAGTGTTTTCTGAAAGGATTCTCCCCTCTACAATGTCTTGATTGCGTTCTTATATAGGTTGTGAGTGTTGTCTTGAGTGGTCAGTTGTACATGAGTCAGTTCCTTGTTTTGTGAATCAGTTAGGTAATAGTGGAGGTCATGGCTCTTACTCTATAACTAATGGGTAGTGGAGGAGATCATGGGGATCTGTTGGTTCATTGATTTCATGAGCCTTCCTTGACCTTATCTTTTTCTTGCAATGTGGCATCTTTCTTGGCTGGTGCTAAGCTAATGGGCTTCCTTTTCTTGGGTCCAAGTGAAAATTTGGTGCTCACAAAGTGCTTTTAACTTTTTTAGTTGTTGGCTGAATGCTTTTTAAATATAGGTTTTGGACCCAAACCTAAATAAAAAAGTTGTGCCAAACAAGCACTTAATCTTATTTAGTTTCATTTATCTCCTCATATTACCACTAAATTTTATTCTAATGCCCAGTACAATTATATTTTTTATACCAAGTAGTTAACAATAGCTAGAATCACATCGATCTAACATTATTTTTAGTGTTTTCTAACACTAACTTCTTAAGGTGTATACATCCCAAGGTAATTAAACCTGGGTCGGAGTTCAGACCGGGCGAGGTAGTGGATCAGGGGTTAGTGAGTCAGTCATGAATCGACTCGGTAGCCAGACCGGTAGTAATTTGAATAATATAATTTGATTATAATTGATCATAATATTTATATTTTAATTATAAAAAATAATTATTGAATACACATTCTTAATTTCTGAGTATTCAACTATTTAGACAAACGAAATTCTCTCATAATTATATTTTATTTCCTTATCTTCTTTTTACTATTTTTTTTAGTTGACACTTCATTCTTGACCAAAGTGTTAAGTTTAATTTTCTTTTTTCATATTTTCTTCCTTCTCTTTTTTTACTTCTCGCCTCACGTGAACCTCCCTATTTTCACTCAACATTAGGCATTAGTTGGCTGGCTCATGCTTCACAAAGTCTTGAGACAAGACACATCTTTAGTCTTTAGTCTTTACTCCTCTACCATGCTTGCTTCAACCCCGCATCATCAAAAGCTTCATCTTTTTACTTTCTTTTTCTTCTTACACAGTTCCTTTTACATAATAGGTCCAGCACGTTTATGGTTTTCCTAACAAGTGATGGGGGTGAGAAAGAAGTAGCAGCATCCACGGTCTTAACAACTTCGTTTTTCTTTTTCTGATTCTTATGTTGTTCATCTCCTCCCCCTCTCTTGTTTATCTCTACTTCTTATCCTCTTCATCTTTCATTCCTCTCTTCCTCACCATTTTTTTGGAAAATTAGCGTCATCTCACGTGCTTAGTGAATTTTGTTTTTAAAACCCGGATGGCTCACACAACCTCGCGAGTCAGTCAAGTTAGTACCGGGTTTAGCCGAATTGTTCGAGTCACACTTGGGTTGCTGCAGTGCTAGTTTGGGTGCTCACTCTGATCGCTCTGAAAGCTGGTTTGACGAGTTTTGGGCCGGATTGGTCCGAGTCTGATTACATTGACACATCTTGTTCTCTTGACATACTAATTATGAGCCACAAAGTGTGCAGTCATGGACCTCAAAGCAGTGTAAATAGATGAAACTCATAGAATTTATAGATTTAGTATTATGATCGGCACATGATTTGGACAAGGTATCTTCTGTGGCATAGTCAAGAAGATTCTTAGACTTGGTATACTGGAGATAGATGTATGTTCGTAAATATATTACTTCTTATATTTCTAAATATAAGATTCAGTTGACTTTTTTTTAGAGAAATTAAGAAAGCTAAATGAACCACTTAATCATAACATATTTGATGTATTATTATATTATATGTTAACTTATAAATTAAATAAACTGGTTTTAAAAAAAATTAGACAAACCAATTTATAAATAATTGGTTTAACTTTCATAAAATTTTCTTTAAAAAATCAATTAAATCATATATCCTATATTTAAAGTTCAACGTCTCATTCAAATAGCAAAATGCGGCAAACCCCGTAAGGATGAAAAAATAGGGATTGCTGAAATCCCGGTTAAGAATTTTTCTAATCTCAACTCGTCATGTTGATCTGACCCTTGTCTGATCTGATGAGACATGATTTTAGAAAACTTATTCCTAGGCACACAAGCCATTGTAAAATGGATATGTCTGTTCTTGGCTATTTGTTTCTTTATTCACTGTTCATTGTTGACCTCGGAAGAATTTATTTTGATCTGTAGCTGTCATAAAGGACCACTGCTGAGCTCGTTGTTAAACAGCATAATCGATCATGATTATGAGCCTATCTCAGAGTGTGTTTTTCTTAAGCCACAAGTTTCGATCAGGTTTTTAAAAATGAAGAGTGTATTGTTAAACAATCGGCAACATCTTCAACTGATGAGAATTGGATTTTTTTTTTTTTTTTTTTTTTTTTTTTTGCATAAATCGAGAATTGGATTTGATTCATCCTGACTCTTTTTTTGTTTTTTCACTTACGCCGGTGTAATATGATTTACCCGCTTCAATTATTTTTTTTATTTCTAAAATTAAATCTATGTTACTTCCTCCGGTCCTAAATATAAGACCACTTTGACTTTTTTTGTGAAAGTTAAGGAAGCAAATTAGACCACTAAATTATATCATATGTCATATGAAATTATATTATAGGTTAGTTTATAAGTAGAATAAATTAGTTTTGAAGAAAAAAGATTATTTTTAGGACTGAAACTACTTTTTTTTATTGGAAAAAAAAGTTAAAAAAGTTAAAGTGATCTTATAATTAAGACCGGAGAGAGTATATTCTTATTTTAAATCAATACAGTAATATAGAACATTATCAATTCTGCAACCATTAATTTATAAACACCAATTTACATCAAAAACACAAAAATAAAATTATTTACTTTCTAATATTAGAAAAATACTTACGTCGACTTCTTCAAATTCATTTCGTCAAAGTTTCCAACCATATGTGGCCATATATCTTATTTTTAGAATATTGATAATTTTATCATAAATCCAGATCTAATAAATAAGATACTTGACCATATGTGATTGAAGAACTTGATGTAAGTGTGGTCCACAATTATCCGAATGTCCGTAAATTGATTTTTGACCCATTTTAATCTGCTCCAAATTATGTATTTTTTCATTTAAAATTTTGTTAGATGTTCATCACTTCATATTAATTTATTTTTATAGCATTGATTTAATCCATTTTTTTTTAAATTTAGTTCCTCACAAATGCATTCACACATATTTATTCACTCGATAAATTTAACTTAATAATAATGATACTTTTTATCGATTTGAAAAACATTTATTAGTGAGATATTATATTAGTTTTTTCTTTCAAATAGGAAAATAAAAATAGTTACTATGTGAGGTCTAAGAACCGAAATAATATATTTATTTTTAATTGTATCTATCGCATAATTCTAATATCAATGGATGACACAGCCTTGCCTTTGACTAGCAATACAATTAATCAGTTTTATAGCGAGTAATGAAAAGTTCTTAACTTTTTTGATGTGAACATAACATCTAACGATGATGTAACAAGTCTCCATATTTTGGAGTTTAATCATTACCCCTCCTCCTGAAATGCTCCCACTTGAGAATTTTTTTATAAAAGCATTAATCAGGTGCAAAAATACTTCATTTTAAAATAGCCTCACTGTCGCCTTCAATTATTTTTGAAACTGACCAATCTAGAAAGCAAATTAAACTTATCAAAATCAACACGTTCCACATGAAATTTGAGGGTTTACGAATTGTTGTTCTGCACATGAAATTTAAGTTGGGCCTTATACTAGCTGTATACATGGGCTTTTTGATTAATATATTCTGTATATATGTATGATCTTTTTTATATGAGGAGTGAGTAGGCCATTGGCCCAAACTAATGTGGCCATGCGTAATTGTAAAATGGTGCGTTTTAGGGGAATCTTGTCTCTCCACATCTCAGTCTAGTTTTATCCCTATTTATAAACAAAGTGTTTAAAATCTGTCTGGTCCGGTTTGTTCTGTTGTAATCATTTTGGGATAGGATAAGATTGATGTTGGGACAGGATGGGAATTGGGAAGATCCGGTTCCGATATGTACCCCATCCATCCATAATTATAAGATCAAGTTGACATTTTCTTTGCAGGGATTAAGGAAGCAAAACAGATCACTAAATTTTAAACAAATATTGTATGTAATTAGATTATATGTTAGTTTATAATTAAACTAATGTGGCCATGCGTAACTGTAAAATGGTGTGTTTTAACTTTTAGGTGAACCTTGTCTCTCCACATCTCAGTCTGGTTTTATCCTTATTTGTAAACAAAGATCGATGTTCAAAATCTGTCTGATCTGGTTTGTCCTATCGTAATCATTTTGGGATGGGATAAGATTGATGTTGGGACGGGACAGGATGGGAATTGGGGTGATCCCGTCCCGATATGTACCCCTCCACCCATAATTATAAGATCAAGTTGACATTTTTTTGTAGAGATTAGAGAAGCAGAACAAACCACTAAAATTTAACAAATGCTGCATGTAATTAGATTATATGTTAGTTTATAATTAAAATAAATTAATTTTGAGAAAAAATTTAAAAATAAACAATTAAAGTGATTCATTTTGCATCTTTAATTTTTCAAAAAAAGTCAACTTGAAAATATAATTAAGTATTATTTTTTAAAAAAATTAATACTAGCTTGCTAACTAATTCACTCAGCCTTCAAGTAAAAATAAAGCCCACCCGGCCCAAGCCCATGAGTCACTTAGACCACCCTCCCCCATACTGCCTCTCATCCCTGAAAAAAACCCCAAGTCTTCTTCTTCTTCACTATTACCTTTGCCATCTCTCTGAAAGTGGTCAATATCGAGTCCTCTCTCTTTCTTTGTTCAATGTGAACTCGAAATCCTTCTGCATCTAGTGATTGCATGTATATATATGTGTGTGTTGTTGTATAAGAAAGCAAACTTAGATAATGACTGGCATGCTTAATTTCAATTTATGAGTTTGATTGATTTGCAGTTTGTTTTGTGGGAGCGAAATTGCGGAAGAAACAAGAAAAAGGAAACCGAAACCTGGCGTATTTTGTTACATTATTCTCTCTTCTGATCGCATTCTTTGTCATCTTTATGTTTTAAATAGAGTATGTATTTGTTCATGTGAATTCTTGGGAATTCTTCGCTGTGAGAAATTTCATGTAATTGAAGTGCAACAAGTATGACCTACGTGTGGCGACTGACGAGCGTTACACAAGTCCATATGAAAACTCAGCCTTAACCATCTTCATTCCAACAAGAATAGTTCTTAGCTGAAGCAGAGAGAGTGGTAGCAATGAATCTTCTCAAAACCTATCTAACATTTCCCAAATCCTTTGTGTATAGTTTTAGAACCTTCTATCACACCTCCTTAAGACAATTTCCTGACCAAAAAAACCCATATTGAGCATGGTGGTCCCTTGGTCTAACTTCTGAAGTTCAAGCCTTTATCAGATTCCAAGGGCCTAATACCTTGAAGTTTCTTAGGGGTTGTTAACCAACGATGTACGCAGCTTTGGTGAACCCAATGGTGAAAAGACTGCTAATTTTCCAACACCTAATGTACCTGTTGCGTCAGTTCCACCGGTGTATGATGCGCTTTTAATAACCCCTTAAGGCGGATTTCTCTATGTCTTTTTTTCTGTATAAACCACCCAAGTCTGCTACGAAGCTTGACAACATGCCTCTTAATTATTTTCATAAGTTTGAAATCTCACATGACTCGTACTACTCTTCATGGACACTCCAAGAAGATAATATGTTTATTGAATGCATAGTTAAACTAAAAACAGATGGGATATTTGTCACAAATATTGGTTTAAAGTGAGTAAACTAAGAAAATGAATAAATTTTATATGAGTGAAATTGGTATCTTCATTGTTTTCTGCACAAGTGATTATATGTGGGTGAATGTGATGAAGTAGCGAAAGAAATTAAGAAGTTTGAGAAGAAGAAGAGATTACCAAATGTTTTATTATAATTATCATTTACACAATTTTCTGGAAGTATTATAGTCTTTTAATGATTTAAAAATAATTATAAGATAAAATCTATTTAACAACCCAAATTTTACTTCATACCAAAAGCTATTAAAGCCCAATCCTAATCCAACCCTACTTCCATCCCAAGTCTGCTCCACTGGTCGCCTCACTTCAGATCAGTTCGTTATCACCACATGTCGTTGAGTGCGTCCTCATCATCATGTTGATCCATAATCAGGTATTTGTAATTATGATTTTTGCATAAATGTTCTTTTCTCCTGGAAATGTAATCGTTTGCTTCGATAATTTGCGAAGCTGAACTGCGTCTACCATTAACATTCTGCCGATATGTTCTATACGAAATGTTTGACTCTTTATGAATTCAAACCGTCTCTGTCTCGAAGGTCGCCATTCCCTCCGTTCGCCGTTTTCTTTCACTGCGGAAAAGGAAATAAAAGAAGCTTCTCTTCTCTCTCTTGTTCCTATATGTAACCCTATCTCTATTTGCACCCCTCTTTGTGCGATTACGATGCTTGGGCAATCTGTGTAAACATTGTTTTGATTAGCTATCTTTAGATTTGGAATTTAAAAGATTTGAATTTCATCTGGTGTCTTCTATTTCGGTGATTGGATTTGGATGTCTCACGATGTTCGTTGGGAGACACTGAAATTTGCAACATTTTTTTTTTTTGGCTCTTTTCCTTCTCTGCTTTCTGGTTCAATTACAATATGTGCTCATGGAAGCTGAAATTTGTGTATAGTTTATTATTTTGACCATTTTGAGACACAGAACTTTGAGCTAGCTCTGTTTAAGTTTAAACGAAGGAGACCCAGAAATTTACAACAAACTCTGTTTAAATCTCTGACATGCAGTTGAATGCGTCTTCTATATTGAAGAGTTACACGTATGACAGCAGAAAACTTCGAGCCTGGGGCCTTGCTTTGTGTCTCTAGAAGCTTACATGCGTGGCTAGCCAAAGACATTTCTGACCCACGTGGCGACTGACTAACGTTACACAATTCCACACGAAAACTAGCCCTAGCCATATTATATCCAACAAGAAAAGTCTTTGCCTACGCAGAGAGTGTGGTAGCAATGAATCGTCTCAAAACCTATCTAACATTTCCCAAATCTTTTGTGTGTAGTTTCAGAACGTTCCATCACACCTGCTCGAGACAATTTCCTGACCAAAAAACCCATCTTGAACGTGCTGGTCCCTTGGTCTCACTCCTCAAGTCCCGGTCGGTTATCAGATTCCAAGGGCCTGATACCTTGAAGTTTCTTCAGGGGCTGTTGACCAACGATGTACACAGGTTTGATGAATCCATTGGTGGAAAAAAAGCTAATTTGCCAACACCTAATGTACCAGTTGCCTCAGTTCCACCTCAGTATGCTGCGCTTTTAACCCCTCAAGGCAGATTTCTCTACGACTTTTTTCTGTATAAACCACCCAAGTCTGTGACGAAGCTTGATGACACTGGGACAGGACCTGGGACGGACCTTGATGAACCGTTTAATTTACTTGCTGATGTGGATGCTTCTGTATTGGATGAACTTCTGGAAACCTTAAAGAAGTGAGTTTTTTGTTACTATTAAGTTCATTTACTATCCGAAGGAGTTATTTTATCTATTGTTCATTACACTCTTTTATCAGGGTTGGAAACCTGCCAATTGATTGTTGGGATTGATGTTTTTAGTGCTTTCTGAAATGTTACTTCAATTATGGTTATTGATTTGTCTTCATGAATCTTTTCTTTTGAAGAAGTTAAGTTACTGGAAATTATGCTTTGTCTGTTCAGTATTATGTTTTCTCACTCGGTGCTATTGTTTGAAATTGTTTCAGTTCAGAAATCCACAGTTCAACTGTCATTGAACTTATGGATTGTGTTAGAATGCAAAAGAATTTAAGTCAGCTATGATCAGGATTCTCTGATAGTATTGCTTGCTTTTTTTTCTTTGCTTTAGCATATAAGTTCTGTCACGTTGGGCACTTGGGCTTGGCAACTGCCGAAACACGGGCATTTGTTTGGTGATTCATTTTATTAGACTTACAACAGAAGGGAAAAATTGACTTGCAGGATTTGACAGTGTTGATTAACATGAACTCATCTTGTAGAACCTGAAAAATTTCCTATTTACTTTAATTGGTAACTAGACATGTTTTTTTATGTATAGTACAGAATTTGAAGAATGAGTCACATTAATCAGAAAACCTACAAGATTATATTGCAGAAACCCTAACATTTTGGTGGCCCAGATACCGGCTGAGGTCTAAAGTTGAGATTGATAATGTTACTGAAGATTTCTCATGCTGGCAACGCTATGGTACTAGCCTTTCTGAGAAGCTGCTAGATGCGGATGAACCAGAGGCAGCTTCTGTTGGCTGGGGTGCTGGTGTGGATCACTCTGCATCATCAGCTTCACGTGGGAGTAATTTAGGGTGGCAGTGGTTCAAGGACCCCCGATTGGACTGTCTTGGGTTTAGAGGGATCTTCCCATCTAATGTAACACGTAAGTTATCTTATTTTTCTTCCTTATAAGATTGCTATCATGTTTTGTCTGCAATCTTTATCATTTCAATTTTATACAGCTATCTTGTTTGATTAATCCTCCTCATTTTACCTGATCCAGCACCTCTGGTTGAGGTTGACAAACAAACAGATGAAGAGAATTATCTTTTTTGGAGAATAAAAAAGGGAGTTGCAGAGGGATCAACTGAGATTCATAAGGGTGCATATTTATTTCTAGCAGTAAACTATTTTTGGGTTAATCAATTCTTTGGTGTGTTAAATGCTGCAAATTATGTCCAGGTGAGGCAGTACCGCTTGAGTATAACCTTGCAGCCCTTAATGCAATTAGCTTTGACAAGGGTTGCTATGTGGGACAAGAGCTCATTGCTCGTACACATCACCGAGGGGTGATTCGCAAGCGTGTAGTACCTGTGAGATTTGTCACTGATGATGGGAAAGGTAACGTTTGAAGACTTGCTTGGCTTCTGTAGGATTACCTATTTTATTGATCAACACTGAGCCATTTTTCTTTTGCTCTTCCAGAAGTAGAAGGTAAAGTCACTGCAGGCTCAGAAATAATTGACAATACGAGTGGCAAGAAAGCTGGTTCCGTGAATACTGCCCTTGAATGTTATGGGCTGGGGCTTTTGCGGATGGAGGCAGCTTTTAGAGGTTCTGGCACCTTATCTTTAGAGGGTCAAGATAATGTGAAGGTTGAGGCTGTTAGACCAAAATGGTGGCCTTCTGAGTGGCTTGAAGATCATCAGCATCACACTGCTTTTGCCTAGGATGCTCATGGCCCTGTCCAAGGGCCAAGTGCATGCCCTTGTTCAATCCTGGTACACCATTGTGTGAAATTAATGGTATGCCAAATATTTAAGGTGTTCATGTTGGGAGTTGACAGGTAGCCTCATTGGAACTATATCTGGAGGAGAGGCGCGGAGATAGCAATTGTTGACTTGGTGTTTTCTTATGAAAGAAATTTCATAAAGGGAATTGTGGTCTAACACTTTACCCTTGAGTTCTCCAAAGGTTTTGAGAACTGTAGGAGCTTTGAATAATTTTGTACTGAATAAATCATGTTAGAAAAATTTTGTAGTTGTGCATATCTCAGCCTGTATTTTGTCAACTGCTGCAGCATGGGAATTGTTGCACTATATATTTTGGTCCACCCTTATGGGCTAACTGAGTCATAAACCAAATATGGTGAAATTAAATGAATTAATTAATTATGTGAAGTTATTTATTTAATTTTGAATTTAAATTTAAATTAAAAGGGAGTAGCTATTTTATGTTATAAAAGAAAAATAATCTTCATGTTAATCAGAAACTCCCTCCCTCGCAGAAATTCAACATGAATTTGTTTGGTTTGTTTATTTTGTAAGAAGATAGATATGGTATCTGGATGCTGTGATGGGTGCTTATCTGTTTATGGAATTCTTTCTGCATTCTTATGTGGTGGGTGCTTACCTGTATATAGAATCCTTTCTGCATTCTTATGTGAAACCTCTATCAGTGAGGTGGAATGGGTCTCTCTCTCTCTCTCTCTCTCTCTCTCTCTCTCTCTCTCTCTCTCTCTCTAACCCGATTGAAATGGAATCATTATTTATGAAGCATTCTCAACACTGCTGACCTCATTCTGGATTAATACAGATTTATAACTTGATCTTGAATGGAAATGCTAATTCAACTACTTCTCCGTTGCCTTTTGTTGACACCTAATATTTGGCCTCCTAATAGAGTTCTAAGAATATGTATTGGAAGGTCATGTGGTGAATAAATGGGATGGGCACCTATCGTTTTTGTTTTCGGCCCCTAAAGAGTAAAGACCAAACTCGGAATTAACTCATTCTCTCCCTTCAAACATAAAGTTGATAAAAAAAAAGTTCTTTGGTTATAATTATTAAAATTGGTGTAGCCGGTAGTACATAATTTGCTGATACTCCCCTCTTATGTCTTCTCTGGCGACACAAAAACTAGATGTAGATGTAATATCGCTGCTCTACGCTGGGGACTACTAACGAAACCAGATGCTTTATGGGTTCCGCGCTTGAAAGCTAAATATCAATGCGGAACAAATGGGCTACCCAGTACTGTTGTAAGAAAACATTGTGCCTCTCTCACCAGGCGTTGCATATCTGCAATGTGGGAGATTTTTTTGGAGGGTATTGGTAAAAAACAATTAGGGCGGATACACAACAATTTTTTTTTTTTCTTTTTTTTTTTTTTTTGTGGGATTTGTGGCATCCCGTACAGAAGCCTTTGATCTATTACACATCTAGTGTAGCATACAATATAGACACAACATGGGAGGTTGAAATGTTGCTAAATGGAGTGAATTTCTTCCCCCAGTGGTAACAAATACTCTGATAAGGATCAAGATCTGGAAATGGCAAATACTATAGAAAATCAAACTGATTTTATGGCAGGTGGCGCATGAGAGACTTCGTACTAACTCACTTAGAGCCATGAGAGGGCTGTCAAAGTCAAACCCTTGCCCATTTGTGTAACAAAGTGAGGAGAGCATTTTGAATATTCTAAGAGACTGCGACAGAGCGAAGAGAGTGCGGTCTAATTTTTCACAACCCAACTCTTGTTTCTAGATTCTGTTATGGTAATTTGTAGTTATGGCTTCATTGGAATTCAAATTACAATCCAATAGGGGGCAGATTTGTGTTTGAATGAATGAATCCTAGGTGTTGGATAATTAGATCCGCCCTTATTGGGCCAAAATAATTGATTAAGAAAATAATGTTTTATTTTCTAATTAATTAATTCAAATAATTATCTGATTGGTTAAATCTGTGTGGCATAGATTTAGGAGAAAATATGAGATTATTTTCTAAATCAAATAATTATCTGATTGGTCAAATCCATTTGGCATGGATTAAGGGATAATTAACAAATCAGGTAATTATGAGAAATTACCTGATTGGTTAAATTCATTTGGCATGGATTAAGGAATAATTAACAAATCAGGTAATTATGAGAAATTACCTAATTGGTTAAATTAACTTGGCATGGATTAAGGAATCCATAAAATCAGCTTTGGCCAACTACTATAAATAGGAGGCCAGGTCCCATTAATTCAACGTACAAAAATTCAGAGAACTCTCACTCAAAGTGAAAAACTCCTCCTTCTAATTCTGTCCTTGGTGATTAGTTGTGCTGCCAAGCAAAAGGGACTCTAGTAGTCCTCTCACTCAGGAGAAAGAATCAAAGACCGGTGGAGCCTCCAAACGACGGTTCGAATTTTGATCTTTATATGTTCATGTATTTTATAATATCTACATGATTTGGAATTTTAATTTTGTTTTAAAATTCCAACACTAGGAATATGGAAGCGTGTAAACTAGGGACAATTAAAGTTAGAACGTGAGAGACCAAGAATTCGCCATAGTATATTCCAAAGTTGAAACAGCCACATTACGGTGCATTGCTTAGCTCACAACTTACATCATTTCATGGGTTTTGTTTCCTAGTAGGCTCTTCATTATCTGGCTATGTATCTTAATACAACTAGTATTGGTATAGCTTCTGGTTCAAGAAATAGGAAAAGTAGTCCAAGCAATTCTAGTAATTTTTTTTAGGGTTAAAGATCATATTTGCCCTGGAAGTATGAACGATGGATCACATCTGCCCCCGAAGTTTTTTTTGGTTTAATTTTGCCCCGGAAATGTGCAAAGTGGATCATATTCGCCCTTTACCATTTTTTTTGGGTCCAAATTTGCCCCGAAAGTGTGCAAAAGTGGATCATATTCGCCCTTTACTGGTAAAAAATTTTTAACGGTAAAGGGCAAATATGATCCATTTTGCACACTTCCGGGGCAAAATTGGACCTAAAAAAACTTTCGGGGCATATATGATCCACCGTGCATACTTCCGAGGTAAATATGATCTTTAACCCATATTTTTAAAAAAAAATTAGCAGTACTAATAAGCGCGTAGTACGACTAACGTACAAGATTGAAAACAGAGATTTGAGAAGTGTTATAGTTGTGAATGCACGTCTAGATGATAATAAAGGGAAACAAAGAAACAAGAGAGAATAAAAGAATGGGTTGGTCAACAAAAGCTGGGAGATAGTAGTATAAAATGGTATATTTGCTGAAAGGTCAAATGAAAAAATAGGTATGGGACGAGAGAATGAAGGTAAATTTTTTTTTTGGTAGAATTACATATGGATCCTAAGTAAGAGAATTAATTTCAGACAGGTCTATTAACAACTTCTTCATTTGTTAATCAAGGTTATTGCAGTTGTTAATAGTTGTCATTAACAACTCTTTTTCTGAAATTAATTTTCTTACTTAAGACCTATGTGCAATTGTTTTTTTTTTTTTTTTTGACGGAACGAAGGTGCATAAATGAGCAAAGGGGTGACGACAAGGAACAAAGATATTGGCTAAGGGGCCCATCAAGTTGGGTATTGTTTATCACCTCTACGTGTCTCAGCGTCGGATTCAAGCTCCAATAGGAGTATTTCATCATTCATTACCCCCCGCACTCACCTCACCACCCCTTCACCACCTTTCATTAAATTAATACTCCATACTTATCCCCACCACCATGAAATTCTATAACACATGTCAGCATTGTATCAGATACTAAATATAAAGTTTTTTCAGGAAAAAATAATAATTTTTTTTATTTTACCTTTTATATTTATCATTTTATTCAAATTAATTTGTTTCACTTGTAAACTTAGATTTAATATAATACATATAAATTTTTCAAAAATATTATATAACATATGTTATAATTAAATAGTTTATTTAATTATTTTAATCTCTTTAAAATGTTGATTCACCTCATATAGAGTATACAAGGTATAGTATACTCCTTCCGATCATTAATAGAAGATCTAATTGACCTTTTTAGGGAGATTAAGAAAGTTAAATGAATAGCTTAATCATAACATATGTCATATATTATTAAATTATATATTAGCAAAAAATTAGAAAAATCAATTTATAGGTGACTTATTTAATTTTTTGTAAGCCCTATTTGGTAAGGGTTGGTATTAGTATTGACCAATTTTGTAATAATTGGTAGAAGAGCCTGAGGATGAGTAGGGATTGAGAGTACTTCATAAGTAGAATTGTAACAAACCCATCTTCACCAAGTGATTAAAAAAAAAAAAAACATCGAGAGACTAAAAATTTCAAGACAAAGCTATCTAGCCGAAGGAGTACAATTTATCTGCTTTTCTAGCTCTCTCTCCAACGACTTGGCTCTTATTACCCACGTGTCGTCACTGACCTTTTTATTAAATTTCCCACTCGTCTTAAAATTGTCTTCTCTATTTTGACCAGCGACATTCTTCTTTAAAACCCCCACTTGCCCTGATATGTCCTCCTTCACCTCACTTATTCACGTTCCTCACATTCTCCCGTAAATATATGCTCACCGTTTAATGAAATACCATTCCGTTCCTTATTATAAATCCATCCTAACTACTTCTCACATACTAAGGAGTGGAAGTTATAGCATTGAATATGACCTATTTTTCCAACTTTACCTTTATTTAAGAATAGGTATTAAAGTAATATTTATGCACTATAAGTCTTCTCTCTCATATTCCCTATTTCCAATACAAGGATAAAATAGTCATTGTAGCATTAATTGACCACAAAGTTGACTTATATTTAGGAACAAAAAATTCACAGTAGTTGGACTTATAATAAGGAACGGAGTGGCACTAGTTTGAAAGTGATCATGTGTGAATATGGCAATTGTTAGATGGACTGTGAAAGGCAGACCCAATATGAAAGGATTTCTCTGTGCGGCTAAGTGCCTGTTTGGCAAACTTACAAAACCTAGGTTTTGAGTCCAAATCTAGGTTATTAAAAAAATAACCTAGGTTTGGACTCAAAACCTAGGTTTTAAAAAAGGTAAGCAAAACAGTTGAAAAAATGTGAAAAACCCTTTTGGATTGGAAACCTAGGTTTTGGCCACCAAAACCTAGGTTTTGAATAAGCAAGAATTCCCCCCTTTTGCACAAAATACGAGGTAAAAAAATGTCATCATTACACATGTCATAATGATCTACCAAAAATACCCTTATCCTCTCTCTTTCCCAACACATTAAACTTATGTCATTTTTATTAATTTACACAGAAAAGTCATTCTCAAAACAATCATCCAAACACTCTCATTTTATCAAAAGCCATTTTTTCAGAAAAGCTGAAAAAAGCTATTCCCCAGAAGCTATTCTCTAAAAGATAATCCTAACAGACTGCTACTTTTTTCAGCTTTTACGCGAAGTACAAGGTAGAAATATACCATAATGCCCTTATCCTCTCTCTTTCCCAACACATTAAACTTATGTCCTTTTTAGTAATTTACACATAGAAAAAGTTATTCTCACAACAACCATCCAAATACTCTCATTTCATCAAAAGCAATTTTTTTCAACTTTTTCAGAAAAGCTGAAAAAAATCACTTTTTTACCTTTTTTTTTCAGAAGCTATTCTCCGTAACCTAATGCAAACAGGTCTTAAATTAGCTTGGCTACTAAGCTTCGCTTCATCAGAACTGGTTAATGCTACAGTCGTTTCTATGTCACTGTCACAATCACCTGCCTTGTCCAACAATCCAACAACTACCACTATCAATCCCCAAGCCAAACAAAAAAGTCAGCCGCTTGTCAATCTTGTAATTTCATTGCCCTCTCGGGCTTTTTTGTTTCCCCACTCCCACCTCAATTTTTTTATATTCAAACTATTCCATACACTTGAGTATTGTTTCTTAAGTACATCCTTACGATCCTTATACACTATTTGCGTACGTCCAACTGATTTGTTTAAGGCTTGTATATATCCACATATTGCATGACCTGTTTAAGCAAAGAAAAGTCATGGGACTAATCTGTAATACTCCTTTATTTTCAATTCAATATGAGAATGACAGATTTTTTGAAACAGGGAGTAAACTGAAAAACCTCAAGATTATAAGGACCAAATCAATTAGTTTATTAGTTTAGAAAGCATAGATATTAAAATATGTGGTTTTACCAGGAGAATATAATAAAAGAACCAATAAAAGAACCGCCCACAGGTATTATGGTAGATGAAATGTCAACGGTCCTCATTGCTTCCAGATATCCCATAAGTCATAACTCATAACCATCTTTGTCCCACCTTCTTTAAAAGCAAACCTCAACGCCTCTTTCATACCCAAAATTTCTTTCTCCCTGCGCAAACACAGCAAAATATCAGAGACCCAAAAAACAAACAAACAAACAACCAAGAGAAACCAAGCAAGCAAGAATCATCCTTAGAATTCAGAAATGAAGCTAGTTTGGTCCCCAGAGGGAGCATCAAAAGCATACATCGACACAGTTAAATCTGTAAGCACCCTATTTACTCAAAGATTCAATCTTTCATGTTTTCTCGATGACCCATCTCTAATATCTTCTTCTTTTCTTTTGTCCCCCCTTTTACAGTGTGAGCTTTTTCGTGAATCAGGCGTGGCGGAGCTAGTTTCAGCCATGGCTGCCGGATGGAACGCACAGCTCATAGTGGAAACTTGGTCACAGGGCGGAGTTATGCCTACAAGCATAGGCTTAGAAATAGCAAGTCGTCACACGGATGGACGACACGTGTGCATAGTCCCAGATGAACGGTCAAGATCAGAGTACGTTCAGAGCATGAACGTCGCCGGCATGTCGGCGGAGGTGATCGTCGGAGAAGCAGAGGAAGTTATGAAGGGCATTTCGGGCATAGATTTCTTGGTGGTGGATTCTCGACGGAGGGATTTCTCGAGAGTTTTAAGGCTCGCAAAATTGAGCAACAAAGGGGCAGTTTTGGTATGCAAGAATGCAAACTCGAGGGTGAGTTCTGGATTTATATGGCGATGTGTTCTTGATGAAAGATCAAGACGTCTTGTTCGTTCTGTGTTTCTCCCTGTGGGAAAAGGGCTTGATATTGCACATGTCTCTGCCTTGGGGGGTAATTTGGGAACAACCGTTAAGGGTGGCAAGAGATGGATCAAACATGTTGATCAACTTTCAGGGGAGGTACATGTTATCCGACGTTGAATCTTATGTCCAAGTGGTAGCTTCAATGACTGAGACAAAGACATTTTTTTATACATATATATTTTGTGAATATGTCATGCTAAGGATTATTTTCCTTTCTATACAATCTTTCTTACCTTTGATGGTTGACTAGTAGTGGCAAGAGCCTGAAGATTTGGTTAATTTATCTTCATTCTTCGTTATTTGGTTGGAGGAGTTTGACATGTAGGATAGGAGTAATAGTAGCAAGTGCAAGAAGATTTACTGTAGCGCATGTAAATGACATGATATTATGGAAGTGTTTTTTGCATAGCCGTGATCAGTGGATGTGGATTGTAACCATGTATCATGTATGTGCCTCTATTTTTGTTCTTTTTTGCCCTTTGCCAAGTTCAGTGCAAGCCGCATTTGGCGTCTATAGAGAAGTGTTTCTCGTGATTACTAATCTTTCCTAAGTTGCTTGAATGACTGATTAGCAGATTCTTGAATTCCTCCCCGTGTACATGGGAAGAAATCAAGAATATGCTAACCAGTCACCTTTACCAATGATTTTGATGCGGCAAGTCAATATCCCTTGCTTCTGCTATTACGACTGTAGCAATCTTAGGCTGTTAGTATTCTATTCACATTGAACGGACCTTACCGTACGCATGGTCCACTATTATGTGCATATACCCATAAAAAAGGTAGTTAATCTAATTAATGAATAGTGTATGTATCCAATTCAATTCAGACAAAAAAAAAAAAAGGTATAGTGTATGCAACTCTAAAATCTAAAGCTGTGAAGCTACGCTACATTCCCTCTCGTCCAGTCTCCAATGTATACGCCAAGCATTATCCCAACGCACATACCCACAACTGCAACCCAAACAAAAAATCCAAGTATAAACTTCATTCAGGTTCTTCAAGTAAGCTGGCCAATGGGTTATCCTTCTGAGGTACACCTGGGTACATTCAATCGCTCATCTTTCGTACAATTACAGTATTAAAGGGTTGAGCTTTCATGCCCTGCAACCTAGAGAAAACACATTAATGAACAAGAGCAAAATACATAATCAACCATAGTGTACTTAACAGATAAAATTGAACCAATCATAGCAAACTTACCATATAATAACCGACAACCGCAAGATTTTGGTATTCTATAAACATAAATTAGTCCCAACTATCCTTACTTCTTCTGAATGCTTTCTTATCTGAGAGCACTTTCTTGCTCTTAAGGCGTTTCTGCTCTCCGATAGCAGCCCTTCAAAATTACACATATGAGCCACGAAAATCAGTTACATGCCCTTCAAAATTGTGGTGCACTAATGTAACTAAGTCAAAAACATAGCAGTAAATAAAAGAAATCATATCACTGGAGCTTGAAGAATTTTAAAAACAGAACCGCACTTACATCTTCGCAATTTTCTTCTTTTGTTCTTCTGAAGGAGGTGGTGGGACATATGCTGCTGCATCAATAATTGCCTGATTTTTTCATTATATAACAACAAAAATTACTAAGTTACTAAAACAACTTTTTTTTGGGTGGTTAACAGAGAAATTAAATTTTTCCTTTGATGACCAAACCAGGTAGGATGAGAAATAATAATCAGTAATCAGTTTTTGAATGGACTTATAGGCTTGCTCACAACAGGTAAAGAACAAGTATAAGTACTTACGCTTTAACTAAGACATGTCTCAAAATACAAATTACAAGGACCATATACGGTGGCTAACTCAGAAGGGCATAAAAATCAATTAACAGTAAACACAAGTCAAAGAAAACAACCTATAAATTTATTTCCCTATCCTGCGTTCTTCCACCTGGTCCTCACTTTAGAAAATAGAAGTATTGTCTCATACAGATGACATTAATCTCCAGCTTCCATCTTGAACTCATGTTTTTCTTTTCTTCTTTTTCATCAAGTTAATCATGGGAAAAGACGGTATATGGAAACATGTTTATTTGTAAATGTCCCCAGCATAACAAAGTTTGACGCTAATGCAAACTTTTGAACAATTTAAAAACAAGTCTAAATGTTCTATATTACCTGAAGTTTTTCCAAAGCATCCTCAATGTTACCCCTGAGAAAGAATGGTAGAATCAGGTCAACTTCTCTAGCAACATTCAAGGGAAAAACAAATCAAATAAACTGACAGGGAAGATACAAACTTTTGTGTTCTAGTTTTTGTTGAGGAAATCACAAGTTCCCCATCCTTGTTAATACGGTTTTTTTCCTGCTCAAGACATATTAAAGTTAGACCAAGAATTGAAGAAAAATAGGATCTAGAAATCAGTATATGACAATCAAAATCCATGAGATAAAGAGTGTCACTGATCTTCTATAAGCAGTATATGAAAAGGTACAAACACATGCACACACGTGCACAAATAATAATACACATATCTGCATGTATAATATAAAGATATATGAAAATTAAGCAGTCAACTGTTTTGTACCAAAACAAAAAGATCTGTTGCAACAAACCATTTGCATAATTCTCTCCCTGATCCTGTCACCTAACCAATATGCATTTTTAACATTGAACCGCATGTCCACCTTGGTATTCACTGTCCAAGCAACAAACGGGCATTATCTCAGAGTAAGGGGTGCAGAACAAAAATGGATGAAATTAATGTCGGTTTTGATGCAAAGTTGCCGGCAACAGTTAATAATAAGTTCCAGCAAAGTAGCAAATAGCCAAGCACCGTTAAAACTGACCTTTATTTACATTTTGACCTCCAGGTCCCCCACTTCTGGCAAAGCTCAGATTGACATGATCTGAAATGAAAACAAAGAACATAAAATCCATACCATTTTCTTGATAAAAACCGAGCTATGTATAGAGGGAAAAGAGGGAGAAAACACATGAACCCACTGAACTGTAGCATCATTATGTTCATTCAAAGAAGGCAGTAGCTATCAAAATCCCAGAAAATCCTCATCATAGCTTAAAAATATAGATCAATGAACAATTTCTTAACAGGGTCCTGGGATAAGAAAACACTCTAATTGTTGAAACATCAGAAGGGGGAGGAAAACTATGACAAATTGCTAGAATACTAAAATAAGCATCGAGCGACACAAATTAAAGAAGACATTTTTCATTGCAGATAAGATCGAAAGAAAGAAAAATTGGATAAAAAGAAATGTGGGTTTAAGTTTTGCATCAATTAATCGGATAACAATCACAAAAAAAAAAGAAAAAGGAACAACTAACCCAAGGTGATTTTAGGAGTAGGCCCACTATCAAATGAGAGAGCTCGGTCTTCAGCTTCTTGAAGAAGCTGCTGAACCTGGGAAAGGCGAGCCGAGACTTTCTTCCCACCATCGTCAGAATTCGAAGCTGCACATCGAATAGCACTGGAACTAATCCCGCGTCGAGGTAAAGGAAGAACAACACTTCCAGAAGATAGTGGCAAAAGGCTTTCTGGGGTTTTAGGAAGCCTGGGAAGAGAAGAAATCGGAAGCACGGGAGATGGGTGCAATAACTCCTTGAAGATCATTCTGCTTGTGTTCCTTATGGCAGCCATGAAGAATTCGCTGCAATCCTATGCGCCACAATTTTGCTCTGCACTTTCTTAACAAGAGAGGCCTCAAAAAAAAAAAAAAAAAGGAGCGGCCTTGGACGCAGAAGCTGTCGGCCTCAAACTGAAAACCACACATTTGGACCTCGGTGGCCCTATTTTTTTTTTTTTAAAAAAAAAAAATTTATCCACCGCTATCCGGTGCTACTAGCAACTGACTAATCTGATTGGGAAGAACCTTGCTAACTCCAAGTAATTATCACCGCTGCATACTCAGGCTCGATTTCGAGACTACTGATTAAGATAGAACATCAACAACTAGTCAATCTAAGCGATTGGAGGTAGTGGATATATGTTCTATGTTTATTACATCATCAAGAAAGTAAGAAGAGGAGAATATTCATTCACTATACAAATGTATGGCATCGAGGTCTTAATTATAAGATAAAGTTAACTTATTTTACAGAGATTAAGAAAGTAGAGTATACCACTAAATTTTATTATATGCTACATGAAATTAAATAATACTTTAGTTTATAAGTAAAATAAATTAGTTTTGAAAAAAAAAGAGATAAATATAAAAAATTTAAAGTGATTTATTTTGTATTCTTAATTTAAAAAAAAATCAACCTAATAATATAACTAGGATATAAGGGAGTATATTATTTAATCTCATGAAATGTATACTGTTACATCATCTCTATCCTCCAACCTTAAAATTAATCAAGAGATACATTTAAATAAATAAAAGAATTAGTCTACGTAATTCTTTCACGTACAAAGGTTAATATATCATGAGGCTATGGAATATTAAGATGATTAATATATTAATTAGGTAATATATTTAATATGAGAGGGGAAAATAGTAAAAGTGACTGTAAATTTTAGGGTTAATGTGCAAAAATATATATGTGACATTTCTCAAAGTGTAGTCAATACCAAATGATTTTTTTGGGGCAAAAGTAATTACGAACTTTCAAAAAAAGTGTAAAATTATATTTTTCAATATTTCCCTTTTGACGATCGGATACGTGTTGGAGGAGTGAAAAACAACATAATACTCAACATTTACCTAATGTCATACATTTAATATCAGAGACAAAGAAGAAAGCATGGAGTAGGAAAACAAACAGGAAAACGAAGAGTATGGGTGAAGTCCTGAAAAGTTTCACCACATCCGTTAAAAATCAAACACTATAGACCTTTAGCCTTCCACAAAATCTTACCAATCCTACTTTACTATAGTTTCGACAGTGCTTTGTCAATCTTTGTTCTCCTCGTCATGACTAGGCTTGTTCATTAAAAGCATTCATCTTCTGAATCTCTTACTTTATTGATGTTGAAGACATCATCATCAAACTTCACCCCAATTTCTTATTTCTCCCTACTCTACACTTTACTATTGTCTCTCTTCTTACTCTCCAACTGCGATGTCTCCAATAATCAAATGAGTAATAAATAACAAATAGACAACAACCAGTGGAAAATTATGCATTTTTCATCAAATATTAATGGAAAATGTGACTTTTGCACATCTAATGGAAGTTTATGGTTAGTTTCGTCCAAAAAAAAAAATCATTCAATGTTGGGTGCACTTTGTAAAATATCTTAAGAGTATTTTTGTACCTTGACTCTAAATTTTATCAAAACAAGTTTTTGGATAGAGAGAATTCATCCCTCCGTCTAAGCTAATTTTTTAGTTTTTACAAGCACACTGGATGTAAACGCCTTATTCAAACTTAATCGATAGAGAAAGCCATCTCCACTGAATGATATAGTCATAGAGTCGTGAATTATCACTTTGGGCTCTTGTATTTTGCCCGTTGATGTTTGTGTGTGTTTCTTACTTCTCTGTCTGTCTTTACATTCCTCGGCCCAATATGATTTTCTCATTTTGGGGGCACGAGAAACCAGGGGCCACCTGTCACCGCATAAAAGGACGGTGTGAATCCAATACCATAAGTGGCTTAAAACCGGTAAGAATCCATGATCATCAACCACACCACATCATGAACTTCACTATGGTACACGGAAATAAAATTCATCCTTCCACTAATCCATCAAACTAATAATATTTAGTTTTTGAACTTTTTGAAACCCATAATATCAATTTTATAACAAGTCCAACTATTTTTTTTTTTTTTTATGGATCAAGTCCAATTAAATATCGGTGCTAATAGCAGAAGGAAAATATGCGTCTCATCATGACAAATAATGCATGTGTGTGTATATATATAAACTAGGTAGGTCTCTTAAATTAAATGAAGTACTTGTACTTCATTTTATCTTTCTTGGATAAACTTGATTCTTTATCAAAAAATAAACCAGCTAGGCTTCTGATTCTGAATACATTCGATCATCCTTTTGTCTGCCATGGCGTTGTTAAACTATAGCATTAGAAGCTTATCACGCTATCCTTTTTTTTTTTTTTGACCTGATGCTTACTACGCTTTCTATATCTTCAATAGCACTGTATTAGTTATGAAATTAAATTTTAAAACTGAGGCATTCTTGCAAGCATGAATCTCATTTAGCGTATTCTGTTGTACATGCATCTGTTCTGATACGGGTTTTTCATTTCCCCACGCAGAAATATGCCACCCACAAAATATAAGAAAGGTTTTTTAAACCACAAAAAGAAAGCACTTACTATTGATGGGTAATTAGTAAACATTAAACTTTAAGGGCGTGTTAGATTTTAGCGTTTAAATAAAACGTTTATATAAGTTGATACAAAACCTTTATCGCATATTTACTCTCGATACAATAAGTCATGATATATACATAAAAAAAAGGCAATCTCTCCAGTAAATATAAACGAACACTGCCCATTACGTTGCATAAGATGCGATCTGAAGAGCATAAATGAACTTTATGGGGCATTTCGTGTTGAAGTACTCAGTTGAGGCGAGGCTCTCCGTCCTTCTCCATCTCATCTGATTTCTTTTTTAATGCAATATCTTTTATTTTCGTACATAACCCCACACCCCCCACAATGATGTAAATTGACAACGGCACTACCATTTTAATACTAATAATTATTAAAATCTGAAATAACTAGAAATAGTTTTTAGTTTTTTTTTTTTTTTTTTACTAAACAACATGTTATGAGATAGATGTTAGATTTAATATTTGACATCGATGCACAGTAACGTAATCCCTTGACAGTGCATCTACAATTTTATATTATATTAATGTTTTGTTTTAAGAAAAAAAAATATACTGTTCAATTGAGGTCGTACACCATGGCTACAGAATGGCAATTAATTTGGGAACCGAATTTTGTTTTATAGCGTGAAGTGAGTGCCCACTTGTTCCTGTAAGCCTTCGTCTCCCCACTGTAGTTGTGTACACCCACCTTCCTCAGCAATTCAACACGACACCCCACTCTTCCTCCCACAACAACTTCAGCATCCACTTTTTTCTTTTTTTGATCTCAGCAGGTCATCTATTTTCCGAGAACCTCAACGGCCCTAAACTAATTTAGATAACTGGTTATGGGCATCTCAATGAGTAAGACAACTGATCAAAAATTTTAATTTGCTTCATATCTAAACAAGGATCAAACCCCTGATTTTGTTTAACGTTAAATGAGATCTACTATTCAACCAAACGTTCATGATTTTGCCTCCACTCTCCGCCCATTGCAAAAACCAAAGACGGATAAAGGGTAGCTAATGTAGAGGAAAATATTATCAAATTGGTTTATAGTATGTTGATAATTAAGACAAACTTAATATACTACTATGCTCCTTCTAATAAGTCCAACTACCACAAATTTTTTATTTCTAAATATAAGTCCAGTTTAGGATCAATTAATGTTATTGTGACTAATTTACCCCTATGTTAGAAATAGGGAAGATGAGAGAGAAATGTTATAATGTATAGAATATAATTTTAATACATTTCTTAAATATAGGTAAAGCTAAAAAAATATGACATATTTAATGGTATAACTTTCACTCCTTAGTATGTGAGAAGTAGTTATAGTAGACTTATAACAAAGAACGTATATACACAAAATGAACTCAGTTTAATATCCGACCACCTCTCTCCCTTCTATGTGATCAACACCGCCTTGGCCATTTACCATCGAGAGAAGAGGCGGCCTTTCTCAAAGAAGCTTAATGATCCCAAACACCAGTATTCACTTCCTTTAGCCTCAAAGTGATCACTTTCTTCTCTTTTATTATTGCTTCATCCATCAATGAATTCATATATTAGTACTATATTTCCTGATTCTGGATTCTAATTTTGCACATACGTGTGTTATTGAGGTGTCGCACGTGATTCCTAGAAAAAGATAAACCTGCATGACAAGAGTCAGCGGCCAACGTAGCTGGCACAATGCAGACTGAAATGAGATGGACCACTCAGCCCCATCCTCTATCATATTTAATACCTTCACATGCACTAATCCCACGCTACACTCGATTCAACCCACCCAATAGCGACCTATTTGGTGCACCGTAATCGGAATAAATGTTGTTCTTATTTGCAGCTGAACCCCTCCCTCCTCCATCACTCTTAATTGCCATCATTAATTCCCACTCCACACATCGCATTCTCCAGCCATCAATCCCTCTTTTGTCTTCCCTTGTCCTTTCTAACATTCCCTTTATTGTAGGGCTCCTCTTACTAGTTTTTTTTTTTTGTGTGAAGGCTCCTCTCACTAGTCACTACCCTCTCCTATAAGCTTGCTTGGTCAAAATGGGATAATGTTTAAACCCTTTAATCTTCCCATCAAACCAAAACCACCCTATTCCCTGCTTCAATAACTTGCCAGAACAGGGTTAAGAAAAATGATGGCTTGGCTTGAAAAGATTCCTAAAGATTTGCTATAGACAAAAAAATTAAAACAGCCACTTAGCAGTTGGGAGAAGCAGCCCACCTGTCAGTTGCTCCGGATCATGATTACGTGCCGACGAAACTGCCATGTAGAAAATGAAAGAAAGTGATAACAGACAAAAAACACAACGCTTTGTACTCACAAATCGCTGTTTTAAATAAACCTTTGCTTCGTCTCTCTTCGCATTGACCCCTCACTTATACCAGATAAACCCTCCAACAGAGACAGAAATGCAAATAACATAACGAAATATGGCTCCTTCCTTTTCTTCTCCTTCTTCCTCCAAATCTCCTTCGTCACCTCCTCCACCTTCTCGCCTCTCTCCTCTATTCGCCGCTGTGAGTACATTAAAATATTGGACAAAACTCAAAAAAGTCTATTTTGAATCTACTATTTGTATTCTGCTCTTGTTTAATTTGTTCGTCACGGGTCTTTTTTTTTTTTCATTTATTGCAGATTCAGGAACAAGAGGAAGATGAGTATGGAGTGGATAGAAGCAAGAACAGAGCAACCCCAGGTAGTGTTGATAAACGTCTTACTCCTAGTCATCATCCTCCAACCCCTCTCCCCAAAACAGACAAAATCTACAAATCTAATCACAAGAAACGATCTGAATCTGTTTGGTCCATTGACGGAGAAGATGGTTCTGTTTCTTGCACAAAGTGCCGACCACACCCACGTGAGAAAATCACAGTTGTTCCTTTAGATAGCAACGGACACAACAAGCATTCACCATTGTTGACAAGCCCCAATGTGATTTTCAAGTCCATCTTTTCCTCTCTTACACGCAAGAGTCCAAAGTCTACCACTGAGGCTATGTCAACAAGCAGAGAGGAACAGTGGAAAATTGCGCTGGCTGAACTTTCACATAAGTTGATTCAAGCTACTAGGAAAAGAGACGAGGCTATTTCAGAATCTTGTAGGCTCAAAAACTCCATGGCCGAATTAGAGAAGAAACTGAACAGACTTGAGGTGTATTGCCACAAATTAAAATCCGGGCTCGACCAATGCAGTAACAATTCGCCTTATAGAATGGCCAAGACCCAAACTTTCCATGAAAACAACGTCGTACTTGAACACTTCACTGTCGCAGTCTCAGAAGCCAGGTCTTCGGTAAGCTTGCTAAGCCGTTCTCTTATTGTGCAGCTAAAGCACATGGGAGGTAAAGTTCATGAGAGAGTGTCTCTTCTTCTCGAACCTTATGATATTAAAATCTCATTCTCAAACAACTCAAGAAGCTTGCTTTTTTACTTAGAAGCCCTTTTGAACAAAGCTTTCTACGAGGATTTTGAGTCTGTCAGGTTCCAAAAGAACGCGGTGAGTTTCATACTGAACCCAGAAGAACGATGTGAGGTGAACTTTGCGTCGTTTAATATGCTTCATGGGTTGACATGGGAAGAGGTACTAAACAAAGGGACGAGACATTTCAGTGAAGAGTTTAGCAAATTCTGTGATAGGAAAATGAGTGAGATTGTTGCAATGTTGGGTTGGAACAGAGCTTGGCCAGAGCCACTTTTGCAAGCTTTTTTTGTAGCATCCAAAAGCGTCTGGCTTGTGCACCTGCTAGCCAATTCAGTTCATCCAAGTTTGCCTATTTTCAGAGTGGAAAAGGGAGTGAGATTTGATTCTGTTTACATGGAATACATGAATGGAGGAGAAAAAGGAACCAAGTTATTTGTCCCAAGTATCGTTCGTATGATGATTTCGCCGGGGTTTTATGTTGCTGGTGGTGTGGTTAAGTGCAGGGTGCTTTGCAAGAACTTAAACAGCAGTGGCCACTGTCACAGTAACATCCAAGATAAAGGTTCTAGCTCTACCCTATCACCTTGAGGTTTTTTTAAACTTTTTTTAACATTTGATCTGAACTCATCAGAAAAGAGAACGGCTGGAAAGTTTTCTGTTGTTACTTCTGTCTGTTGTTATATTATTACAATTACAATGGGGCAGATCAGGGATGTTTTTTTTTTTTCCTTTTTGGTTTGTTAAATGTGTATGATGTGTAAAAGACGACGCTTGGGATGTCTATATATTGAGATGAGATTTTTGGGTCAAAATGGACGATTTGGCTTCATCAGGTTTCTCCTTATAGTACAGTGGTCCTTTTTTGTCTATTTTCTTTTGGACCTTGTGCGTTTGTTTCACCCATACATGGAGATCTTAAAATGGTATGATTAAGATCTTAAAGGCAAGTGGGGTGAGATTCTCGTGGGTTTAAACTTTAAACATTTGGTTTGCGGGTGAAGAGATTCAAGAAGCATGGTAAAAACAAATAATGGATATTATTTAATCAGATTTTACGTACTTTTTAGCCTATGCTTGTGATTAAGGCTGGTTTTCGTTCCTATATGTTCTACCTAACAAAGTACTTGGATGCCGCCTTTCTCGTTTCGTTGGAATCGATCAGAGTAGAGCTGCGTGAATGCAAATAGGAGCTTATAATCAACTAAATAGATGACATTTATGATGGTTAGCTTGTATTAAAGTGAAGGCTAACTTCTCCTTTGAGTTAATGAGCTGTTTTTTTTATTAACCGGGTAAGGACATTAATTCAATTTAACTAAAATATTGAGCTTGATTTTGAGCGTGTAACATTGTTAGATTTCACTAATAGGGGCACCACTTGAAAGTGTATTACATCCTTAATCCGGATTAGTTTTGGATCGATTACCTCTAGTCCTATTATGGACGCCATGGGATATTGGGTGGTTAGTGAAAACAGGCACTATCTTTCATGGGGGAGGAATTGATCAGAAATCAGTCCATTCATTGCCAGATTTGTTAGTTGGAATGTCAAGTCATGTTGTATTATCTTATTCTATTATTTAGGCTAGATTCCATCACCCATATCTTATTATCTCAGTCGGATATTTTGTTGATTTTGATACTACAAATGAATGTGCAGCATGGTTGTATGTATCCCAAAAAAAACAAAAGTGCAGCCTAGTTGATTATTTTTCACGATGTGCATTTAGTTCGATACAATTTTTTTTTTTGTGGCAAGAAAAAAAGATACAGTTTAGTAGTTTTTTTTTTTTTTTGGGTATGCACTGATACTAATGTTCATTAGATAAAAACTAAAGATGGAAAAAAATTTAGATAAAAGCTGAAAACATCTCCAATTCATTCATTCATAATAATGAGTTTTACAACCATACGCTTTCAGGACTGAAGTCCCGGAGTAATTAGGGCTGGCTCTTTTTTTCCCCTACTCTCTAACTTTTTGGTGGTGGGAACTCTTCTCTCATCGTGTGCGAGCTTTTTTCACTGTGTCTCCCTCTACGGCTCCGGCCGAGATGGAGACGTTTGTATTTTACGTCAGTTTGCTTTTATTTTCATGTTTCTCTGCAAAAATAAATTGCCTTGGGGGTTCAGATGACAACAAACTTCATGTAGTAGTTTCGATTAGTGATTGTAAAAGTCGGAATTTGGTGAATATATATTGTCTTACATATTGTTGACTCTATCTTTCATAAAACTATTGCGGATTGTTGGTAATGGCGAACCAGAAACTCATTTTAGGATCAAGACCATGTTGTTCGTTGTGCAGTTAACAATGAGAATTTCTTCTGCCTAATCTTCATATTTCGTGTTGGTGTTTATGAGTTCTTTTGTTTCTGTGAGATCTGCTCGTGGAGATTCATCAAAAACCAATTTGGTTGGTTTATTGCCGATAAGAGGTGTGGATCATTTATGATGGTTCTTCGAACAACCATTACTCACAATGACTTTGTTGCTAGTGACGGCCTTTTTCTGCCCACGAATTCTGATAAAGGAATAATGAAGACGGTAGAGTTTTTGGCGACGACGGTTTCCTCCTACCTATATCAAGGTTTTATTATTTTTAGGATTTTTATCTATTGTTATTTAGGCTTTCTTTTACAGACCTTTTACTTTATGCCTTGTATCTTACTTTTCCTTATTATAATGAAATCATATATCTTATTTGGCTAAAAAAAATAAACCATAAGGCGTTCGTTGATGAATAATCCAAGCCATGTCAATCTAATGGGTCGGTTTTTTTTTGGCCCCAATCAGGCTGAGGTTAGTCCCCATGTTTTTTTCATCTACTCCATCTGTCCCTATATATAAGAGCAAAAGATTTGAATGGTTTTGTCCTTTTTTAAAAGAGCCTGTCTAAATTTATCAAAGCATTTAATGAGCTTTTTCCCACTTTACCTATCATTATTCCTTCTATTTACATTCTCTTTCATACTCATTTATAACACTATTATCACATTTCGCTCTCTTAAATACTCAATCATAAATAAGGGCAAACTTGAAAAAATAAAATTATTTCAGACATATTTATCTCTCTCAACCACTTCCTTAATCTGTGTGATTTTACTCCATTGACTCTTATAATAAGGGACGGAGGGAGTATTTATTATAGGAATATTATACATGGTCAGAAAATTATTTACTATAAATATAGTTTTCTTGCCATCAGAAAAACATAGTTTTAATCTAATATGAATTATAATCATAATTAAAAAAAATGAAATTCTCAAAAAATATTGAAAATTAAACTTATTTGAATGCCGTAGAAGAAGTGAGCAAAAATTGACATAATTAATATTAAATGTCAGCACATCAACTAAGAATTGAAAAGAACATAGGCGTGCAACAGGGTAAATAAGCTTCGTGTTTAACATTTAAAAATGTTGTCTTTGGATATTTAGACTCTTCAAAAAATTTGAATAATATTCCATTTTATGCTTAACATGTGCATCAAAGAAAAGGTCTGCCCTTTTATCTCCCTGTCTTCCCCGTGCTCACTTTTGCACGATAAGGAACATATAGATTGTCACGAACCATTATTTCATAAAGTGGATACAAAGCGAAACAACAATAATCATCAGAAGCAAGCACAGAGGAAAAATTAAATAGCGTCGCAAGTGTTTCATCTTGTTTGTTCTCTGAAACTATTGAGAAGACAGCACAGAGGCTATTCGCTTTCCCGATGAGTTGAGGATGGTGGCCTCAAGTTCAGATCTGGCACGGGCGGGAATCTAATCCTGCTTTTGCTTAGCAGCAGATTAGGCTGTGTAAGATCAAAATGAAAACTATGGAGTTAAAATCAAACACTTGACTGCTGTAAATGCTGCTTAACTTCTTGCTATTAATATTATTACTCACTCGTTTTTAAATATAAGACATATATGGAGAGATGAGCTTGTTCCTAGAAATTACTACGTTTTGAAACTTTCGGAGCAATTTTGAACCAAAAAAAAAATTTCAAAGCGAAATTGAGATTGGGGGTACACTTTCGGGACGGATTTGCTATTTAACCTTGTACTAATCATTTTACCGGAAAAGATGAGTGCGAAAAGAAAAGGATCATATCGGTTCTGAATTAAACTTAAGGAAGAATCAGCAAAAAAGAAATTCTCTTTTATTTATAAATATAAAATTGATTTTAATCCTAAGAAATATTTTAAATTTGTTAATATTATTTTAAATTATCTAAATTGGTGTTTCTCAACAATAATATTTTAAGTATTGCTCTCTCTTGTCTTTAAAGGCATTAACTACCAATTATTACAAACCAAGGAATGGTTGTTGAGTTATTAAATTTATGTTAAATTGACCGTTTTTTCAAATTTTATCATTCATTAAATGATATGACTTCACATTTTCAGCTTTGAACCTCCATTAATGACAAGGGTAAAGTGGAAAAAAAACAATTAATGTGGCAATTGATGCCTTATAATTTGTGACCAAAATTTTTGTTTGTTAGTGCCTTATAATAAGGATTAGAAGGAGTAGATACCAGATGGATGGGGAGAATCCAGTTTGAAAACTTGAGATATTGTGTATTGATCCACCATTAAAATAAAACTATATATCGTTTTATTTTTTTAAAAAATATATGGGATAAACATTTTATCTTTAGGACAAAAATCGCTTATTTCATAAGAAGATGCGGATTCACTCAGACCAACAATGCTCTCTCTGTCAAGGAACAACTGAGAATATTACCCACACATTCAGAGACTGCCCGTTGGCCAATTCGGTTTGGAAGAAGATTCTCCCAGCAGAAATGTTCTTAGATTTTCTCAGATCAGACCCAACGTCTTGGTTGAGAGCTATTCTTAAAAAATCTGAGCTGCATACATCCTGGAAGACTGGAATTTACATCACATTTTGGAAACTATGGCAAGCAAGAAACCACTGGATTTTTGAGCACGAGAAATACACAGCTGATAGCATTACAGCAGACATTAGAATTTTAGCTAGAAGCATAGAAAAGAGTTTTAGCCTTTTTAGACGGGCACCGTAACTCTTTGTTTTCATGTAAACATTTGGTTGATTAATATATTATCCTTTCATCCAAAGAGAAAAGCCCTTATTTCATAAAGTTTGTTTTCTCAAGGGATCGGATTGCTTTTAATGAAATAACATAATTTTCTCTCAACGAGGCTCAATGTACATGAAATACAATAGAAATGTTTTGAATGAGTTGGGTTAAAGGGGCTTATTAGGGTCAGGTTATGCTTTCAGGCTCTTAAAACTTTTAGAAAACTATTTATAAGTAATGCACCAACAAAGTTTTTATATCAGTAGGATTCGTACCAACAACCTAATGATTACGATATGAGCAAATTTTTTTTACTAACTGAACTAACGTTTATTAGCTTTAATTAATCTAAGTAGATTAAGTGAACGCGGGGGGAGATTTTGGATTGGACAGAGGGATTAATTGGCCGCATGAATACAGTTATACACATATTCTTCGAGAAGGAATTGAATCTTCCGTTATTAAAAACGAGAAGGAATTGAATCTTAAGCATTGGAGAGTGGACAATTCAACACGTCATGCTCCCACGAACATTTTATTTTACATAGCCCACCCCACCCTCCCAATACTTTGTAAACTAAATAAATTCATTCATCTTTTCCCCCCTCAAACAAAAATAACACAAATCAATAATTTAACTTATAATCAAAGGAAGCATCGTCTTCTCTCTCTTCTCTCTCTCTCCGGTACGTACCAGTCACCGGCGAATCCCACGATCTCCCTCAGCGATCTAGCGGTTGCGGTGGACAGATTCATTCAGAGGGTATCCCTATGTCTATCTCCGACTCCGATTCCTCTTCTTATGGCTCTGACTCCAAATCCTTCAAACAAATTAGCCGTGAGAGTAAGTTCACTCATCGATCCCTCTCTAATTCCCTCCATACACAATTTTCCGATTCATTCCTATGATTGATTCATTGACTATCAATGACTTCTCGACTCTGCGTGCTGTGTACTTCTTTTTTCACTGTTGGGGCCGTTTATTTTACTATTAAGTTCTCCAGTTTTTACTTTTCTTATCTGCTTGTTCACTTGTGCGTTTGGGTTATGCTTGATCTCGACGTTTATATCGATTGATTATTCATCTTTTATTGATTATGCATTTTACCTTTCTTTCCTATGCCTCGCTTTGCTTAACTTTGTTCTCATATCACCCTTCACCTGCGGGACACATTGGATTTGCCTTTGTAATGGCAACTTAGCTGGCGCATTTGAAAATTGCTTCTTCTTCTTCTTCTTCTTCTTCTTTTTTTTTTTTTTTTGGGGGGGGGGGATGGTCGGTTTTTCCAGCTGACTGCTCTTACTCATAACGTTAGTGATTTTGCTGATGAAAACAGTTCAATTGATTTTCTGGAAATTGTAAGGAATTTTAGTATTACCTTTTACACAAGCGGAAGAAACATGGGGCAAATTTAATTTTGTTAGATGTCCTATTCTGTCATACAGTGGAAGAAGCTAGCAGTGAGATTCTGTTACAGTGGATGTGTTTCAAGGTTTAGGTTGTAAATGGGATTGCATACTTTGCTATCCTTTGATCCAGGAAATTGTAGGATTTCTGCTGTTATGATGTTCCAAAAGAAAACAGTGTAATGTGATTGGAGCTGAAGAACTGCGATGCCAGAAAAATCTTATTCCTTTTCTGGGTCATACTTACTCCCATAGAAGCACAAACCGTTGGTAAAACAACTAGGATCGGCCTGAGATGTACCAAATCAATTATAGCAGAATAAAATCTTTCTAAATTCACTAATATTCATCTGGCGTCTGTTACTTAACAAGAAAAATAACTATTAGTTATAAACAGGAAAAGAACTTGGGCCCCATGGGCTGTAAACGGCATCAACAGGAACCATTCCATCATCTTTATGTGTTGTCCTTTAGAGTGTTTAAGGATCACTCTACTACTGGATACGTGTTATGTAGTTCTTAAGTTTTAGGAACTTCGCCAAACTTAGTGCCGCGCTGTTTTGTTCATTTTCTTTAGCTGAAATATCAATTCAATTAAGTCTTGAAGAATTAAAATGCATGTTTTAGAAGGGTGTTAGCAGGCATCCTATCCCTTTCTTTTCTTTTTTCTTCTATCATTGTATCAGTAAATTGTTTAATTGCAGCAATTTATTAGCCATGGCCAAATACTTGGAATTTGATCACCTTATATTGTTAATCTAAAAATGGAAATTGCCTTCAGGATTATTACATGAAATGCTTAGGGCAGCGAAAACAGGAGATTCAAAGTCTACTTGGAAGGTATGCATGTCATTGGCTGCTTTAATGAACTTTGCTTTCAGATTATTGCTAGTTTTATTTAGGATGTGAAAGACTCAAATGTTCTGTCAGTTTCAACTTCGATTTGAAGTTCCATTATAAGAATCTTTGCTGACAATAGGTTTTCATAATATTGATGATTGTACACAAGGCAGATTTATTTTCAATTTGTCACCTTTTTGTTGCATGATTAATCTAGCCACTTATTCATGTGTTTGTTCTATAGGTCTCCTTATTTCCACTGCATATGGCCAATAGCCAACTTTATTTCGAATGGAGCCATTCTGAGTTTTCTTTCATTTACCTTTAATCATGAGTTGTTGATTCTGATATCTGACTGTATAAATTGATGTTCTTGAATGAGTAATAGTTGATAAAGGCTTTAGTGGTTTAAATTTAAAATGTTGAATTTTATGTATAAACAATTACATCAATGCGTCCAAGGAGTTGAAAATTTCATGGGACTGAAGGGTATAATGTCAAAATTCGATACTACACATACATATTTTGCAAAATTGATTGAAAAAAAAGGAAGGGAGAGGGGGGAGTACAGGTGAAAAAATGAGATCCTTATTATGTGGTTCCACCACTGGGAAGTATAAATGTAATGCAAATTGAATTAGTTCACCTTGACGTTAGATATGCATGCAGCTGGGCACAAAAAATTTTCTGCAAATCTGAAAGGAGTTTTGATGGTAATTTAATTTGAAGCTTTCAGTCACCATCGTCTATTGCTTCATGAGTTTCTTTCCTCCAGGTACTTATAATGGATAAACTCACTGTTAAGATAATGTCTCACTCATGCAAGATGGCTGATATCACGGATGAAGGTGTATCATGTAAGAATTTCCAGATAGATTTCTATAAGATATCTTTATCCCTTGTCCGAGCCAATTATTTTTTCTCATAGTTGTCTTTGATTGTTATTGTTGCAAGTTGCATGTATGCTATTCTAGACGCTGAAAGTCTATTGAACACTTTTCTTTTTCTCTGCATCTAGTATTATATCTAGAACCGTTAAAAGAACAGATAACATTATTTATTAGCTTCATGTTGCCATACCTGAACCTTTACTTGAAGTCAATAGGAGAAACATGGTGAAATCCCGATAGCCTGTGCTCTTGGGATCTGGTCCTTTATCTGGACTTTGATGAGCTTCATATTTCTGCTATCTGTCCTGAGATAAAGAAGTTATAAAATAAATGAAGTGATATCACTTATCCATTAAAAAATGCATACTGTGAACCTTTATTGTGGCCTGTGGGACCTCTCTGAACTTTTGGAAACCTGTTCCTTTATTAGGGGATCTCAAGAAACTCTAACAAACCTGACAGTTCTCCAATTGCTGCTAAGTGCCAATATTAATATTCATGCATCTGATTTTGAAGTTTTAAATAAGAATCTCAAACTTGGAGTGATGATGAGTCAAGCATTTAGCTGCTTATGTTAAGATTTTGATGCTATTTTTGTGCCTTTTAGAGTTTCTAGTGTAGCTTGACTTGCGTTCTTGCTGTTAAATGTTGCATTGCCATGTTTTAGTTAGTTGTGTTAATTGTAAGCGTTGCTTAGTAAGTTGTGTTTCTTTGATTTTATGCAATATAGTTTTGGTGTTCTTCTGCAGTGGTTGAAGACATATACAAGCGAAGGCAGCCATTGCCTACTATGGATGCTATATACTTCATCCAACCAACCAGAGAGAAGTAACACATCCTTCTTGCTCCTGCCAAATAATTAATTTTATGTTTCTGGATTTTGTAATTATTTTAAATTCTCCAGTGCTCTTGCTAATTTTCTTTTCTTAATTTTGAGGATGTCTAATCTTTTTATGTCTTTGCATATTTCCTTTGTTATCAATAAGATTATCTTCTTAGATTTTTTTTTTTAGCCAAAAGATTATCTTCTTAGATAAAAAATGCCAAGATGAACTATTTTGGCTGTTAGATGGTTGCATTTGATTTTAGCAGTGATGTCAAGTTAAATTAAGCTGTCATGTTTTACCAAATTGGTGCATTTATAGTGATTCTCTCTTTCAATTTCTGTTGTCAGTGTTATTATGTTTTTGTCAGACATGTCGGGAAGGACACCCTTGTACAGGAAGTATGTCGTAAGCCTTATATCATCTTTCTTGGTAAAATTCTTTCTTTCTTTTTTTTTTTACTCTTGGTATTGGTTTCCAAGCATGCTCCTTTCTTGTTTATACAGGGCATTTGTTTTCTTCAGTTCACCTGTGTCTAAAGAATTAGTCCTGGATATCAAGAAAGATGCAAAGGTGTTACCTCGCATAGGTGCACTAAGAGAGGTTGAGATTACTTGTTCATGAATTGTATTTTGCCTAACTTGGTAGTTTTGGCATGATATATTCAAATTCTGCTAAGCATTGATTTTTCTCATTTGGATTACATTATGCAGATGAATTTGGAGTATTTTGCCATAGACAGTCAGGTGGGTGATCCTCTAGTTTCCTTGCAGACTGTCATAAATATTATATGTGTATATATATATTAATCATGTAACAGACAAAAAAAAAAATTAAAATCATGTTGTCAATACATATTATTTCAAAACGGAAGGCATGTTGATGAGGCACTACTTCAGTTGGTCCAGCTCCATTTGACCTTGAATGATAAGCTTAGTGATGAACTAGGAACTTCGCCCAGTTAAAGTGACTAGCATCTGTTAACTGATACAATAGGCTATGCTCTCAAACACTTGAAGTAAAGACATTGTGTAGAGCCCAAAAAATAGACTTTGTATATTGAGTCGATGAGTTTTTCAAGAAGATTGATAGGGAACTACCATAAATATGTGGATCTTGAAGTCCTACAATTTCTCAAGCTGGAAATTTGATCATTCACTGACAAATAGAAGCAAATAGAGCCATAGTTTCAGAACCTTGAGATTCTTCCCTTTAAGAATGATTTTCTACCTTGAATTTGCTCATTATAAATTCTTGATTAGTTTTTGAGATCAAAATGATTCTATTATTTGAAGCTCTCATTTTATGGTGTGTGATTTTGTCATCTACTCATCTTAATGCAGGGTTTCATCACAAACAATGAGAGAGCTTTAGAGGAATTATTTGGGGATGAAGAGAATAACCGCAAAGCTGTTGCATGTTTGAATGTGATGGCTACTCGGATTGCTACTGTTTTTGCATCATTAAGAGTATGCATTTTTTATTCCTTATACCTACAAATAAGAATGTAGTCATTGATTCTAAATGCTCAAACATGATCAAGAAGACTTCTAAAGCATGTAAACCTTTCTAGGAGTTTCCTTTAGTTCGCTTTCGTGCTGCAAGGACCCTTGATGCAACCACAATGACTACTTTCCGTGATCTAATTCCTACGAAGCTTGCTGCTGGAGTCTGGGACTGTCTTATGAAATATAAAAAAACCATACCTAACTTCCCTCAGACAGAAACATGCGAATTGCTCATCCTTGACAGATCTATTGATCAGGTTTTCCTTTGCCTTCATGTGTTTTTCATGGTGTTTAAATTAGTTTTTCAACAGACTGCTGATGTTTACTCATGAGGTGCTAATCTGAATCTGTAGATTGCACCTGTAATACATGAATGGACCTATGATGCAATGTGCCATGATTTACTGAATATGGAAGGAAACAAATATGTCCATGAGGTATATGCTACAATTTATATTTCGCTTAATCTATTTCTGAATTTTCGTGTTTGCATTTTTTAATGTAATAAAAAAATTTTGTACTCATGATTTACTGAATATGGAAGGAAACAAATATGTCCATGAGGTATATGCTACAATTTATATTTCGCTTAATCTATTTTTGAACTTTTGTGTTTGCATTTTTTAATGCAATAAAAATTTATTGTACTAAAGGTTCCCAGCAAGACCGGTGGTCAACCTGAGAGAAAAGAGGTTCTTTTGGAGGACCATGATCCTATATGGCTTGAGCTTCGCCATGCACATATTGGAGATGTATTTTCTTCTACCCTTCTATTATTATCAATTATGCAATGTCACTTTCTTATATCAATGACTTTGACAGGCTAGTGAGCGGTTGCATGAGAAGATGACCAGCTTCATTTCAAAGAATAAGGCTGCTCAAATCCAACATAGTTCAAGGCAAGTGATAATTTTAATGAGATTCTTGCTAAGAGAGATATTAGGAGAGAAATATCTTCTATTTTAATTATCTTACCAACTATTATCTTCTATTCTAATCATCCCAAATTAGCGCTTATCAGGTTCTTTGGTAAATTAAGATCTTTGCTGATGTGTAAAATACTGAGTTCATGACTGATAATTAAGTCAGAGGCTTGCATATTCTTTTTTTCTTGTGATGAGTTGACATCTCCTAGATTAACCAACCGAGGATCTGGAGTTGATAATAGAATTATCTAGTTATTGTCGGTGTTGTTAAGTACTTATCATTGCTTTTCCATTTATAGAGATGGTGGTGAAATGTCAACGAGGGACTTACAAAAGATGGTTCAAGCGCTTCCACAATATAGTGAACAAATTGACAAACTCTCCCTTCATGTAGAGGTTAGTTTGTTTATGGTGCGATCATAGGACAACTTTCTGTAGTGGTTGCATGATGTTGTTTGCTTTCATGTCCATCATGATTTTTGCTGATGGCGTTGATGATGAATTTTGGTGCTCAAGTTTAATAAATATTTTAAGGTTAATGTCATTGTTGGTCCTTATAGTTTAATTTAATTTTGGTTTTGTTCCCTGTGGTTTTAAATCGTTGGTCTTGGTCGTTATAGTTTCACAAATACTTGGGTTGAGTTTAACGACTGGTCCCTATACTTGTAATACTTGAACTCAGACCAAATCCTTATGAAACGAAAGGGGCCGAAACCAATGGTTTGAAATTATAGGGACTAAAACCAAAATTTGATCAACATGTAAGGACCAATAATGATTTTAACCTCAATATTTTTGCAAGACGGTTCTTCTTTTAGCATCTGATTAACATTGTAGTTAAATAGTTTGTAAATGGTTTAAAATAACGGTTCCATTGCTGATTATGTTCACTGCCATACCTTTATAATTAATGGGCTTAATATGTTCCAGATTGCACGGAAGATTACCAACATCATTAAGGAGACGGGACTACGGGAACTTGGACAGCTGGAGCAAGATCTTGTTTTTGGAAATGCAGGAATGAAAGATGTGATCAAATTTTTAACAGCAAAAGATGTGAGAAATTCTAACGGGGGAATGGAAAATGATTGAACCCGTCATAGCGTGCATAAAATTTAAGAAGCTTTATAATGCAGAATATGAAAATAGAAATATAGTTTTGGCACATTCTCATGGCTTAAAATAAATCAGAAGGCAATGTTTTATGCAGGATTTGACTCGTGAAAACAAGTTGCGGTTGTTGATGATTCTTGCAGCCATTTATCCTGAGAAGTTTGAGGGTGAAAAGGGTGAAAATTTGATGAAGGTGTGCTTACTTTGTTACTGTGGCCATCTCAATTGCCAACTCCTATTCAGTGTAAACTAAATAAATTTTGTCTCTGCCATATCTCCTGACTCTCTTGATGTGCATTGTATTTTAATTGCCATTCAGGTGGCAAGGTTGACAAGTGAGGATATGAGAGCTGTGCATAACTTAGGAATGCTAGGGGGACAACCAGATACCAAAAAAAATGTGACTGGTGCCTTTACTCTCAAGTTTGATTTACACAAGGTAAAGCAAATGTCTGCTTTAAGTTGATGGTTTTACATATTGACATTATGCCTGAAAATTGTTTGTTCAAGTTGTCAGAAGAAGCGGGCTGCAAGAAAAGACCGTGCTGGAGAAGAAGAAACGTGGCAGTTGGCACGCTTTTATCCCATAATAGAGGTGAGGTACACCTGAAGTTGGATTACTGTCAAATTTTCCTACATATAAAACGTGCTCATCATGGAAATCTCTAAGAGAGGGTGGAATGTAGCTGTCAACCTTGCATGATAAATTACATTCTTGTTAAAAAATATTTTCATGTGTTCATCTATTTGGTTATAGATTTCCTTATTGTTGACTATTGTTTTGATGTTTTTCTTACTTGGTTGGGGAATTTGTGATACATGTCATGCTTCATCCCTAAGTATTATATCTGACCCTTAATAAATTGTGAGTGGGTTTTCTTTTTACAGTATTTACTTGAATGCTGATACAAACCTTGTGACTATCATATCCCTCTGAAAATCACTCATCAATTTAATTCCCAGCAGTTAATTCCCAACATATCAGTTCATAACCTGTGTGTTTCAAAAGTACACCAAATAAATCTTGTCATCAACTTCACAATTTTTTTTTTTGGAGTAGCCACAGGGATCACTAATGACATTTGGTTGGAAGAATTACCTGCTACCAAAATTAGTCTAACCTATTTGATGTAATTGTTAAAACTAGAACCGCTATTATGGTGATTAAATTTTTGAGGATTCTAATTGTAGTTGATGCGGTAACTGGGCTGGTTAGCTAAGAATAATCCTATCTTTTTGCAAACAGCTATACCGTTTGATGTAGTTGCAATATGGAAAAGATGGTGAAATGGGGTCCTGCTACTTTATAATAATATCTTCTTCTTGATAATTCAATTGTCTGATTTTTCATATCCTGTCTACTTTTTGAGCCTCATATGTGATGAATGGATGATCTATCATTCAGGAAATTATTGAAAAACTCAGCAAAAATGAATTGGCAAAGGAAGAGTATCCATGTTTGAATGATCCTAGTCCGTCTTTTCATAGTTCACCTTTTGTTGGGCCAGCAAACCATAACCCACCGGCTCATTCAATGAGATCTAGACGCACACCAACTTGGGCTAAACCTCGAGGCTCTGACGATGGATATTCAAGGTTCTATACTCGTTTGCTCATTATGTAATTCGGATGAATATGATATTTACTTCTCTTGATACGACTTCATCTAGAAACAAAATATCTATTTCAAGTTGCTTCTATCACAATGAGAAGGCAGGATCTACCATGTTTGCCATTCCATGACTTTCTCACTTATTTTCATTTTTTTTGTTTGCTGCATCAGTGATTCAGTGCTTAGACACACATCCAGTGATTTTAAGAAGATGGGGCAACGTATTTTTGTTTTTATTGTCGGTGGAGCGACTAGATCCGAGGTTTGATCATTGCCTTAATTGATGAGCTTATTTTGTCTTATTTTTCCCAGTTGCCTTATCCGTTCCCTGTCTTAATTCTCAGCTTAGGGTTTGCCACAAGCTAACTGGTAAACTGAAGAGGGAAGTTATTCTGGGTTCATCCAGTCTTGATGATCCTGCTCAATTTATTACGGTATGAACATTTTCAAGTTTCTTTGAAAGCCTTAATGGTAATGTGTCTTCAACCAGGAAAAAGCAATTTGACATCATTATGCTATATCTTGCTTCTGCAGAAACTGAAGATGCTAACAACCCATGAGTTATCGTTGGAAGATCTTGAGATATGATGTTACCAACGGAAGCTTGACGAGCCTCCACTTGTCAAATATATTTGTATGATCAGTCAGTTCAAGCATCTTCATATAACAATTCTTTTTTAAACACTCGGCACGTTGTTATTCTTAACCATCATATCAGACTGTGCATATGCTAGGGATTTTTTAGTTTATTAGGGGTCCGTTCTCCTGTTTCCTTTCTCTTTTGGGGAATGATCCACTCTGATCCAGTAATTGGTGGAAGCATATTTGTATTTGTATCAAACCAAACAGAAAAATGTAACATTAGTTTGCTCGATTGTCCGATTCTATGGGTTTAATTGGGTTAGCACTTTAATGATATTGACTCTATGCACTTAACGTTTCAAACTTAATCTTGAAGGGTGAAAGCCTATGGGTTGATAAAAAGAAAAAGCCTATAGCAGGTAAGAATTTTCTACAAGACATTACACAAAGTTTGCACATTTCGGCTCTGTAATGTTCAAAACAGTTAGCCTCAATTGCACAGTAAAGCACAGGTTCACATTAGACTAACAACGTTGTACTTTCTCCTTCTCGGATGGGAAGTTTTCAGCCTTTCTCTTTCTTACTTCACCAACTAACGTGGTAACATATGCTATATATCTATCGACATCGAATTTTCTTTTGCATCCTGCAAAATTCATGTATCGAATTTTCCCAAAAATTGGACGCTCTCGCCAGCCCTGGAAAGCCAAAAAAAAAAAGAAACATAAGTATTCCTTAAAATTATTTCCAATTCTAGATTTTTGAGAGAATTACATTTACGTCTTAAGGGAACAAGTACTGACTAGTGAAAGGCACTCGAAAAAATGCCATTAGCAAGTAATTAAGGCTTGTCTATTATTAATTGTCTTCGTATATGCCTCGATACAATTCTCCCTAAATCTTTTCGATTTTTGTCAAATAATAGATCCTTATAAAGGAATTCCTCTTTTACCGTGCATTCAATTAAAATAAGAAAACGAAAAATTGCAGTTCTGCATTCACAAAAGCTGTACCCTGCTCACTTTGAGAATATGTTTTCTTTATTGGTTTCTGATATGTTTTTCTTCTCACTAAAATCACCTGAGATACAAGAAAGGTAAATACAGTTTGGGGACCCAATGGCAAATGCATTGCCTTGCAAACTAAAAAGGCAAAATTCGTTCTACTTTCGAGTATCAAATTACAATTCGGAGAATAAGAACAATGCATGCAGACCTGATCATGGACCCCACATATCGACCACATGCAGCCAACGTACCCGTTTGGATCTCTTCCATCAATTTCATACTGCATAAAAAACAAAAACAAAAAAGAAAACAATTTCTTAAACCTCGATAACTTCATCAAACCTCAATAACCTTTTTTTTTGTTTTGGGGGGAGGGGGTGTTTGCAATTTTGTCTTTTCCCTAAGCTGGTGCTGATTGGATCACCTTATCATTTAAATATATGCATGTCTCGAGGGCTTCTTCAGGTCCTCTTGTCCACTCAAGTATCTTCTTTGCCCAATACATTCTGTAAAAAAAAATAATTCTGATTCAAGAAACATAAATGTATAAAAAAAGGATGAACAAGAACAATCGATTAATATGAATAAATTGGCTGTCATTATCCAAAAGCATAATTTAATATACGTGAATTACTACTTAAGATAACAGAAAAATCAATAAAAACTTCTGGCCACAATAAAAAATTGTTTGGAATTTTTCTAAAGAAATAAAGAATGAGAACACAATGAAAATGTAAACATTAATTGGTTGATCTTGAGAAAACTACCAGTTCAGTTAATTGGAAGAGAATTCCCCTATAAATCAAAATCGCAAGATAATAGTATGATACCCAAAACTCAAATTTCAATTCAATTCCTCCCAAGTCCCAATATTCTCGGTAAAAACGCTTTTACATGACAATCACCATCCTGTTGAACAAGTGAGCTTACTCCTCTACCATTAGTAAAATCCAAGCAAGAAAATTCACAAAACATCAAACAATCATATAATATTCAAAAGACGGGCGATCTACACTGCCATACACAAAATATCCATAAAAATATAGAACAATAATTAGTTTTGTCACTAAAGCACAGTTCAGTCAACAAATCCAGAAAGATTCTTTGATCCTTGCAGACTACCAAACTTTTCTGTCCCTACCACTCTCCGCAAGTGAAAACTTTCATTCGATGTTTTTATTGACGTCCTTCATTGCGTGGAGACATGTGTGCTAAAATCAAATAACTCTACAACAATTATCGTCAAGCAACAAATGGATGAAAAGAATAATATGGAAGGAGCTACTTACCGCATAAAACCATGCATTTTTCCATGGTAAACCATCTCCTTCTGAGAAGCATTCCAGAGCTGATATTCATAAACAAAATGATAAATGACAGTGCAAAGGCCTTCAAAGTTCAAAGTCTAAGATCATTTATTTTAGAACAAACTACATGAAAGATTAACTTACAGGATCTGCAGTTTGTGCTTTCTCTAATACCTCCCTCCTGGAGACAAACATAAAAGCTAGATGAGCTTGCAAGCAGCCAAGACACGGTAAAAACAATATAATGTGACTCACGAGTAAATATGTTCTCGTTTATCATTGGCATGGTCTAATAAGGTCTTGCGAGCCCATTCCCATGCTCCCTGTAATGAATCGTAATGCGACTGATAGTAGCAAAAGTTATCAGCAAGTTCTCTCCGCACAATCAACTCTTCCAAGAAAGCTTCAATTGCCTTCAGATATGGTCATGTAAAACACCAGACACCAATGTCAGTTTGGGAAGAAAAGAAAACGACAAATGTGATATAATGACTGTAAAATGCAGCTACTTCCTTACCAAAATAAAAAGGTAAAAGGTTCTAGTAATCTACCATGATTTAATTTTACATGCCTGAGGATGTGATTTTCGCAGCTTCTGTGCTTCTAGAGCGCAGCGTTGAGCAGAAATTTGTCCAAAATGTAAATAGGGAGATAGACCAGAAAGACCACTGGGTTTGGATGGATCATTCCGGTCTTTGGAATAATTATTCAACCTCTTAGTCAAGAATCCATTTTTACTGCCCATCAATACTTCCATCGCTGCAATTTCCCCTGGTTCACACCAATGTAATTCTGGAACCTCTGCTCCTACCCTAATGGTAGAAAATTATTATATCAACAAAATAGTCTACAATTCTTTCAATGGCATCAATCAAAAGAGTAGTGTCTAACCTCAACACTTCAGCAATGAGGTCATCCCAATCGATCAATTGGTTCTTACCGTTCCATTCCCTAATCGGTGGCTCTAGTGTAGGGAAATCAATCAGATACTCAGAAAGCAACTTGGTTATCTTTCCTCTTATGGTCCTAGCACTGTACTCCAATTTATCCGATGCTACCCAAAGGGGAACTACATTGTGAGCATCAACCTCATGTATTGTAACCAAATCGCTTACCTTCTCGCAGATAGCCGCTTTGCACTTCCTAACTTCTCGCAAGGGTGAGAAGTCTGTTACCAGCATCGAGGCCCCACATTCTGTGAGGAAATCCTGTATGGTGTCCTCTGCCTCTCCCTGCACACAAACCCACAAAAATTCCAGGCATCCACCAAAATGAAGTTTCATGATACCATTGTTGAAATATGAATTAATTATATATGAGTGTTAGGTTTGTCTTACTATATTTAAATATAAATTAATTGTGTGTACAAGTTAAGTTTGACATAATCACTAATATATGCAATTAAGTACTCACCTCAACATTATATACAATTAATTTATCTTCAAAAGTTGATAATGAAGAAGCCCAAGTACATAAAAGCAAAACAGGATAGAAAATTACCCGAACTAAGAAAAAGGGAATTTGAAGATTTTGCTGAATATCCCGTGACAACTGGCGCAAACCTCTCAACATAAACCCTAAATGGCGGGCTTTAGCACCCAAAAACTGGTCAAAAAGATTGAAAACAACAGCGACAGGGACATTAGCTTTATTAGCCTGATGAACAGCATGGATGAGAGCCCAATTGTCTCTTACACGTTGATCTCTAAACATCCAGTACACAATAGGACCCACATTTCCCTCAAGAACCCTAGATCCTTCCTTCAAAACTCTAACCCTACCCGACTGTACCGCCATTGTTGACATTGCCGAAGCCATGGGCGCAATCGCAATCGCAATATGAGCTTCACGAACAACAGGAAAATTAGGCGATCGTACAAGTGTAAGAAGAAAGAAGCGAGCTACGATTATAGTGCTAATTTAGCTAATTAGCGAGAAATTGCTTGCTTTGAGGGATTGAATAGTGAAGTACTAAATTGGAGGGAAGATTTGATCCAAGGAAGGTGCCAAATTAACATAAGACTTGTGGTTTGTAATGAGAATGCGTGGCTCGTTTCAGCGCTTGACACGTGTACTAATTCAATTTTGGATTTTTGACTGAACTTTGGCCCATAAGTGGATGATTGGGCTGGCTCAATTATTCAAGCTCCCATAGCCTCTATTTGAAGGTCTGACTTTTTATCAGTGTGAGGCCCGAAATTCTTTTAGACATCAGATCTGGATCTGTAAAATTGATGTTCTTATGAATTTAAAGTATTGGGCTCAGTCCATACGCATTTGTTAAGAGTCTTCATTGTCAAAGGAAGCCGGTCTGGTCTTGTGACTTGATATCAAAGCTCCCATTGCTAATTCAATCTCCTTTGTAGTACTATATATTATCGGAGTACCAATTTTTCAGCAAAAAATACGTCACATGGCGGACAGAGATAAGGTCAAGAGAAGCTCGTCAAATTAAGGAATCACAATCCCCATTATCTCTTAACTTTCCTCATTTTCAAATTTGCTCTGCTTAATGAGTCCAAACCACTCCCTCCACTCCCTCTCCAACCCAAGAAATAAGGAAACAACTCACAACCACGACTGCCATATATGGACCTCTTGGGCATTTTATAAGATGACTAGCAAGACTGTGAGAAGGGGAATTCATTCGAAAACACAAGCACAGCAACTTCAAAAATTTCTCATCCCTCATCTAGCCCAAAAACGCCATCTCACAAGATGTACAACTCTTGTAAAGAAGCCTCTCGGCTCTTGTTTCATCTTGGACTCCTCTCGTTCTAGCATCATGTCTTCTATATTATCACCACAAGATGTTCCTGTCACAACCATGCCACGCTCCTGGTCCCGGCTCCCGATTCACCGCTCATGTATTTGCTCTCGTCCAACAAAACTCCCCTTCTCTTTCTCTCTATATTTCTCTGTTGTAAATTCTTTAATGTATTTCTTCTGATTTCCTGTATTACCATTTATTTCCCTGTAATTTTCATCATCTCGAGATCGTCTCTTATTCCTTGTTTAACTCTTATAAGGTCAAAGAATCAAGACTATATAAAATACTCTAAATTTTATTTTTACCAATTTTTGGCCGCCACAGTTATAAAAAAGGAAATAAGCCCAATTGGGGTTTTTTTTTTGTTAAACACTATTCCAGACTCGAAAGGTAGGAGTGATACCTTTCTTGCTCGCCATACATTCTTATTCATTTCGCTGTCACCCTTCAAACTACATGTGTTCCACATGATCTTTTTAGGGGGAAAAAACTCTTTACTAATAGTGGTCCGTGTATGAAGAGGGTTTCTGCTTAATGCGCGGGGAAAAGAATTTTTTGTCAAAAATTGTAAAAGAGAGGAGAAAATATGAGAATTTTGTCATATTTATCAAGACCACACAAATGTTTGTCCCCAGTAACATCCGAACTTTTTTTTCGATGCAGACGTCTTAACTATTTTAATGAATTTGAAGAAATATGACTCGCTTCCTTCAGCCATCGGCCCACCACGTCCACATGTTGAAGCGACCAACATATCCCCTATTCTGATATCGATTCAATGGACAAAATTACAATAAATAAATAAAGTAGGACTATATATCGATGTAATCGGCGTGCAATTATATGTAATCTGCATGCAATTATGCATATTCGTCCCCTTTATTTATTCACTCTTATCTTGTTTCAGGAGTAAAAGACACTTGTACAATGTTTTGCTTTATTTCCTTTGTTAGACGCAGACAATAATGTAATGTGGAGAAAAATGAGAAATAAATGTAAAGTTACTGCATATAATGCGCCATTCTGTATCGTAATGATATCTCACGAGGACTATTATTACTAATTAATATGATGATAGCTAGCTAACAAACTTATTACTAGTAACATAGATATAGATAGGTGAATCACCAACCAAATATCCATATACTCGGCTTATTATGGGAGTGACCATTATATTGCTCTCCACATGCTCCAAATTATGGTTCAGACACAAACAGATGTGGTCCCATGTTTTCTATTTGTTAACTTTGGCTTAATTACAATGGACAAACCACCAGATATAGAGTTCATCCTTAAGTATCTCGTAGCCTCATGAACCACTGTTCATTCACAAGTGTGTCAAAGAAAGAAAGAAAGAACACGAGTCAGTGTAATTTCAATGATGCAATGAAATGTGTTGCACCAAATTCTTCTTAATTTATGAAATCACGTAAGAACATTAATTGCGCATCGTAATTTTGAGTTCATGGGCAGGAAATGAAAACTCTAGAGCTCAACGAGACAAGTCACACGACAAGTTGGAACAACATGGCCTAAAGCAATTGATATTCAACGCGACGTCGTTTACCTCACCTCACCTCACCCAACAGACTCAAATTATGTCGTTTAAAGACAGGATGTGATGTGCCTGAAATCCTAATTCTTTAGTTACGAAGAAAAAATATCTTGTTGGCATTTCATGATTGGCACATACCAATAACGGTTCCATTCATTTGTTGTTACCTAGAAAACAGTGTTAAATATCAATTTTTGCTCCGGAAGTATGTGCTAGGTAGCGATTTTGTTTTGGAAGTTTTTTTGGGATAAATTTCACCTCGAAAGTATGAAAGGTATTGCAATCTCACTCTGACCTAACGGAACTGTTAACGGACGCCACGTCATGCTCCATATCAGGATGAAGATAAACTTTCGGGGTAAAATCGCTCATCAAAGAAAACTTTCAGGACAAAAATAGTTTATCTTCATTCTGACGAGGATCATGACGTGGTGTCTGTTAACAGCTCCATTAGGTCAGGATGATATTGCTACACTTTTCATACCTCCGGAATGAAATTGGTCTTAAAAAAATTTCCAGGTCAAATAGCCATCTAACATATTTATCCACCAAAAAACAATAGCCTCTCATTCTGGATTTTACTGTTACATGTGTACAAATACCTTCTAAATCACTGTTGCCTGTTGGCGTCCCGCCCTCGTTTGTGATTGAAGGGAAGTGAGATTACGTGACACGACAAAAGTGGGGCCCTTACTTCAGACCCAAAGGTCAAAGTTGTTGACCAAAAGGTCAATTGCCTTGAAGTGATTGGCTTGGACACTAGGAATGGGCCCCACGGTGGGCGTGCGTCTGAAATCACGTACACCAACGCCTCGTGGCCCTATCCTACGATCATTCATTAGCACTCAGCCACCATGATTGTGACACGTGCCTCCCTTGCTGGATTCCATATTCCTCTACCCCCGCACAACGCTCCTCACCCCAAAAATAACAACCACCATTATTACTTGACAGTTAACATGCAAGATGCAACGAACAAAAACTTCATCAATTATTATACTCCCCCATATATAAACATAAATCAACCGACTATGACATTATATCAAGTTCTGCTATATATATAATATATTTCTCTTATTTTTTTAATGACAGAGAGATATAATTAGAGCAATAATAAGCTGTACTCATGTATTTTAATTACCTACAAAAAAATTGTGTGGCTAGCTATATTTATATTAGTTGGGCATCCTGTGGCGACTGCACACTTTACCGCTTAAAGTATACATGTTTAATTTTCTGCATTCCCAAAATATATGAATGATAATGAAGCAGTTTGTCTTTGTTATATGGTACAATACCATTTTTGCTCTCACCCCAATAATATTCACATGTTTATGCTTAATTTTTTAACCACTATACCCACTTGAACAAAATAAATTCTGTGCATAGGAAGTACTATTTCATATTTAGGCCTTCAGGCTTTGGGAAGCTGAAAAACTTTTCTAGAGGCTTAGAATGCAACACGCATATGTCATAATGGATGAGCAACATGGCTTCTTTATTTGGAAAAATAATAATAAATATGGTAGTGATAAAGAATATGGCTCGTACATGGATGATGATTTTCAATACTCCTAAAAAAAAAGATGAGTAGAAGGCACTAATCAATTTTAAATCATTCAGATCTAATCTAGATGATCCAAATTCATTATTTTAAAGTTTCTGGTTTTTAAATGAAAATTATTTTAATGGGTATAAAATCTAAAATAAAAATAATCTTTTAATTATCATTTTGTTAAAATATATAGCTTTCACTTAAAAATCATAAACATAAAAATATTAAATTTGGACCATCCAGATCAGATCTGGATGGTTCAGAGTAGATGAGTATCTTCTGCTCATCTTTAGTACCGAAAATCGGATGAAGAAAAAATGTAGAAGGTATAAACTATAAAGAAGCCAGAGTTGGTGAAGAAATACGGAAAGAAGGAGGACTTTTTGGCTGCATCTTTGAGAAGGAAATTAATTTGCTGGCCAGAATAGTGATCATATTAAATTAAGTGTCCCATGTGAAGCAACAGCGGAAAATCAACTCAACTTAGTTTGCACCGTATCTCTCTTTTGAATATATACTCCAGCGTTTTTAATTATTTCGATAAAAATGGATTTATATTTTATAATGTGCCCAGTTTTAAAAAATACAAAGCAACGTACCCATTCAAAAGTTTGCGTCTTGTGTTCCATCTGTATTGGCTACTCAAGACAAAGGACGTATTTCCAATTCGAACGTATCAAACTTTGAATTCAGGACGTCAATTTTTTAAAAAGTTGTCATCACACCCTCTAATGATTTCTTTGTTTAAAATATTAGTGCTACTCGTTCATAGAGGCTATATGCTTTACATAAATTGATAGGAGGGAACCAATCATGACCGTAATAAAGTTAAAAAGGAAGTCACCGTTGGGTTTGATCCGCAAAATTCTCATCTATCTTCGGAACCTTCAATTCAAAGTTGGCACACCACATTCTTTATAACAGGAATTAACGAAATAGCCACCAGTTAATCTCTATCAACTTAAAATTAAAAATTAAGAAAAATGGTTGTTTGAAGAGAAGAAGGAGAGGAGACAATATGAAGAATAAAGTCATACACAACAATAACTTCAAAGCGTTGGCAATAATAACATCTTTAAGACTCATACAACATTTTTCTTTATATAGACTTTTTCCACATGTTTCAATTTTATGAGGGTGTGCGAATTAGGTTAATGGTGAATTAATAATTCCTGCAGGATATAATGAATATCCTTTGAATATAAATTGCATTCCCAACATTCAGTGCACTCATAAGTAAAAGCAGTGAATTTTGATGTTCTTACGTGTTCCCTCGCAATGGAGATAAGGATTGTTTATAACCATGAAGAAATATCTTAAAGTGATATTTATTTTGGAGTAATATGACTTTTTAATTAAGTGTCATAACCATATGTTTTCATAAATCAGCTTAACTAAAATACCTAATGGTTATTTAAAAGGGTATTAAATGTCTAATTTTGCCCCGGAAGTAACCCAGTAGGAGCTGATTTGCCCTGAAAGTAACAAATGGAGCTTATTTACCCCGGAAGTAACAAAAACTACGTGAAATTGGACTTTTATCCAATAATAAAGGGAGTATTCAGTGTCCTCTGGGGGCTAATACGCGCCGTTTTTACTATTTCCGGGGTAAATAAGCTCCATTTGTTACTTCCGGGGCAAATAAGCTCCTACTGAGTTACTTTCGGGGCAAAATTGGACACTTACCCTTATTTAAAATATAACATTCACATGAAGAGTTTCACATTTGTAAAATGCAGGGTTTTTCCTTAAAACGAACACAACACAACACAAATTAAAGTGGTTGTTACCACACTTTTAGTCGTAATAAGTATTTTCATAAATTAAAGAGACATTAACTCAGTGACTCCACAATAAGGACGTTAAATTCAGGAGATTGAGAATAATAACAAATTTTAAAACATGAAGGGGAATGATGAGGAAGATTGAATCTGAAGGGGAAGGATGTAGGACATGATGGAGCTATAAGCACGAAGTCAGGAACAGCCTTTCTCTGCTTTCTGTGTGGGAGCATCAATGCCTGAAGAATGTGGTGGTGGTCGAAAAGGACACACAAGAAAAAGGCAACATGTGTGTGTCTGTGTTAAGTAGTAAAACCAATAATAATGAACAAATGGGAAAGGAAAAAGATAAGAAAGGTGACACAATCAGAGCATTGGAACAGGAGAAGATTCTCGTATAAAGCAAGTGTCGTCCTATACTAATCATTATATATCCTCTGCTTTAACCCTTCACCCCACAATTGTACACACATGCATTGCATTTTCATACCATAAACAGCTCAAACCAATTGGAAAAAATCCAGAAAAAATACACTTGAATTCTTAAATTACTGTAGGAGATTTTAAATATTCCACTAATGATTTTGAGCAAATGAGTTCCAACATTGATAACTTTATATTACCCATCTTAAATTTAGAAATTCAAGTGGTGTTATTTGCTTTTAAAATTTTCTTTGAAAAAGGAGCTTATACAACTAATCATCTAGAGAGAGAGAGAGAGCTTTTAGTAGGTGAGCGGTCAGCTTTGCCGACAATGATTTGTGTGTGGCCACTTGGCGAGTAATTACACTATATACTCTCAAAACAGGAGGAGGGGGCTAATAGTAATTCTACTGTTTGTTCATTCGTTCATTCTACCTTTCTTTTCTAGATTAATCCTACTCGCTCCATTTCACCCAAAGGTGAATACTGAACGCTCCAAAAGACCCACTTCATTCAATGTTTTTCACCTTTTCACTGTTGCAGTAGTGGTGGGGTGTGTGAAAGTGAAACCCATTCACCATAACAAAGAAAGATTCGTATTCAAAAAACATGGATGCTGATGCGTGATAATGATGATAATGACCTTGTTTGTATATATCACACTCTGCTACAGTCGACAGAGCAGGAGAATACTAATATAGAAGTTACCTATTGTGGCCATTACATTTTTTTTATATGCACACCTATCAGGATTATCGGGTGTCAAATGTGAGCATCTCTTTCAGCCTAAATTGGAATGTTAATTCGCCACATTGTAAAAGTTAAACCCCTTATGTTGGACACAATTCGCTTTGATGCATATTGCCGCACATCTTTTACATATTAAACTCCTCACAACGTACTGCCATGTTGTTATGTGGCAGATGATTTTCAATAAACATTTTAAAATAAATTGCACAAAACATAGTATCATTATTAATATAAACTTCTCAATAAAGAAAATGTATATTTCCTTCAAGTGAGTTCCAAGACATCACTGCCAAGTTACCAATCCCATCAACCTCAAATTTAAAACATTGTCCAGTTCTTGGTCTATATAAAAACGCACATTAATGCAACCTAGGAAATTAAAAGGCATTTCAGGAAATAGTCGAAAGCACAGTTGCTATGCTTCAAAAACACGTCAAAGCATGCAAAAGAACATGAATTCGTTTGTGTTTGAATTGGTGTGTTGAAGTCCTCATATGACTTTTAATTTCCATCATGACGTTATGGTTTTCAGGCCAAGTATGTGATATATGTTTTATCTCCGTTTACACTAATGTACATATCAATCACAAATCCAAACAAGCATGGATCTCATTCGAATAAATCAAATATAGTATGATGAACTAGCACTCAATTCTACACCAGTATTGTGTCAAAAGCCAAGAACTGATTAATTCACATGGCATCTCACTGTTTTATGATATATTTAAGTTGCAACACTAATTTCTCGGTGCACAAGATAATCAATTTAAGTTAGAGGCCAAATGATAGTCACGTTTTATATTGGAATAATTTTAAATGATTCGCATAAACTATAAATTATGGCACTGCAATCACAGTAATGACTAATGAGAACATTAAAAAAATGGTTTAGGTGAACTACTTGAACGAAGATAGTAGTATAAATAGGATTTGTCTAGGGCTGAAATTCGCCGTTGAAGTCGCAATTCCATAACTTGAATCGGAAACTGTTAGATAATGACAACGAACTATAAAACAATGGTGTTGTTAGTAGAGTTTGTTGTAATTTCACTTTCCAACAGCTTTCCATAGCAAAAGTAAGCCTAACATGAAATAAAATAACAAAAGAATCCGTTATGTAAGAATAAAAATAGGGAGGATCATGCAACAGTATCTTTAACTAGTTATTTTTTATTACCAATGTAATGCAACAACTTCAACGAGAATTCGTAGAGTAGTCGGAAAAAAATCTCTTAGACGAACAAACACAAAAAAGGGGGGAAAATAAGAATACAGAGAGAAGATAGCATCTTGTGTGGTGCTTCATGCCGACATTACAATGCTTTGCTTAAGGTGCTCAAAAGAAGAACCTTTATGCTTCAACATTACAAAGCATTTGAATGCATAAAGAAGTTAACCAAAGTTTGATTTGAATGAACCCAACTTAATCCTCATCTTCATTATCTCCCAATTCCCGTGGTGGGGTTCCACACACGCGCGCGCACACATATATGCATGTATATATTCAGTTCATTCATCTGATAATGTTTGAGGGGTTTTCACTCCTCACTCTTTTGCTATTTTTTTTTTTTTTGAATTACTCATTCGATATCCTATGGCAGGCCATCTTTCAGATATATCAATGACCTCAGGCTATTCTGAATAACTGATTTTGGACATCTCGATGGATATGACACCTGATCAGGAGTTTTAAAGTATTCCATGCCCAAACAAAGATCAAACCCCTGACCTTGGCTAAAGTTAGATGAGGCTCAACCAAACTTGATTCTTTTGCTATTTTTCCAAATCATTCCATTTACCACCAAGACATCACCCTCCCAAATATTCCTGTTTTGGAGATACTTGCCAATCCTTGCAAATGGTCCACCAAGTCCTACTAACAACCAACCATTTTATGGCTCACTCACCAGTTCAACTATATCTTTGTCTACTCATGCCACCTAAAACATTTAAGTTTTTTAGAACAGTACTCATAATTCATGTCCTCTATTCCCATTAAAGTCACGTCCTCCACTTGTACGACACAATGTAAAATAATTATTATTATTAGTATTATTATTATTTTGTTTTTGTTGTTGTTAGCTGACTATCTCAAGATTGATGATGAGACTTTTGGCAGCGGAAAGTGAACTGAAGACCCCATCATCCACACGACAATGTTAGCTAACAGAGAGAGCCTTGTTCTGCTGACGCACCCATCTATGCCTCAAAATATGAAAATAGGCCAATTTATAGACGATATTGACTTTATAGACAGAAAGCTGAACTGATTTGGAGCTGAAATGCTCAAATCTCAATCAATGCATGTGCAGCATCTTCCCAGGTTTTAACATTCTCTCGAACGAGGTTTTTATAAGACTCAACTCAGTCGGACAGTTTTTAGTTTCTCTGGACAAAGCCTAGCTTGCATTACAAGAATTCTTTGCAGCTTTAGCTTGAACTGCCACATGAATTCACAAAAATAAAAAGAGTACTCAATTTGCTAGTTTCGACAAAAGTGAGTGGGGGATCGGATCTGCAAAAACCAAAGGAGAATTCATAAAAACCTTCCCCTTTACAAAATACTCTTATTTATCTCAACAAAAATTTCCACGACATGCTTCCAGTTATGTAACTCACAGCTCATGCTCCTTTTTCTTCTAGCTTTACAAACAAGACAAGAAATTCTTTCCCCGCATATATAACAACTTCAAAATCATGCAAGGGTCGAAGATGGAATTAGCAATACAGAGAATCTTTTCCCCACAAATGTCCCCCTTTCTCCCACCAGCCCCAAAAATCCTCAGACCAAGTGAACCAGAATACAAAGCAGAGGAGACCAAAGATAAAAGAAGGAGGGTGGTGAAAAGAATTCAATAAATTCTAAAAAAAATGAAATATCCTAACTGATAATAAACCAATATTATTATAAAAATAAATAAATCTCTCCTAGACTGAGGATGTATCAACAAGGACCTCGTTAAGCACATCATCCTCTCCATTGGCCAAGTTAAACATCTCTGCATCCTTATCTTCATCACTAGAGAAATCACGTCTCTCCATTTTGGAATGAGCTGCAATAAATATAAGCTTCTGAGCTTTTTCCATTGCGGTCCTGGATTGTCCACGAGCACAAACCCATCTCAATAACGACACGTTGCACTTGAATCCACACGATGTTGCGTGAAGGAATATCAGCCTCACAGCAACTTTCCCTAGAGACTTGAACTCTGTAAGATATGTCTCCCACACAAGTCTACTGCTTTGTGGATTAGCAATCCTCATCTTCCCTGTCACAGGATCCTTCTCCTTCATCTGTACAGCTCTCGCATATACAGGATCAAGCCCTTCTGTTCTCCATTTCATAAGCTCCATTAAAGCAATATGAGCTTCTTCCCTTGAAACCAGCCGTGTTATGAGCTTATCCACATCCTTCTCTTGCTCTGGCGTTAAATACTTGAATGGAGGAAGGTACTTGCCACTTGTGTCCCTTACTAAGTAAAGTGGATCAAGAATGTAAGCTGCAGCCCATGCAGGGTGGTAGTTCTTATTGAATCTTCTTTCTATTACTTTCTCAAGTGATTCTTCTTCAATGTGGAATTTTGAGCACCAACCCTTCACTTTTGACTTCAATTCTTCCCACAGAGGAAGGCATTGGCTTACAAGTGGTCTCTCTGTTTCGATCTCCAGAGCCATGTCCTTCACTAGTTTAACCAACGATTGAACTGCCTCCAATTCATTCCAGAAATTCACATCACGTATCATATCTCCTACTTCTCTTGCAATTGGGTCTTCAACACATACCATTTTGAATGATTCGTCTAGCAGAATTAGCTGCAAAGCACGAGCCGAACTCAATATGTCTTCTATCATGGTGTGAACAGGGGAGAAGTTAAAAATTTTGGTATCTCGAAACGGTACTCGGATCAGCCAGGTGTGACCATACTCCTGCAATTGGTACTTTTGGAAACTATTCCGAACCTGAGACTTGTAATTGACAAAATTAGCGAGCTTGAGACAATTTCCGGTGACAGTGCTGAATAGCTGAAGTTCCTTGGCGAAGTCTTTGATTAAGCTATTAAAGCCTTGAAACTGACAAGAAAGATTTACCATCCAATGATTCTGAACCTCCAAGTTTTTCAAAGCCTTGGATTTGAACTTGTCCGCAACAATCCCTACACACTGTTGCACAACATTCCCACAAATGCCAGTGATTGTCTCCCACAACACTTCCTCCGCATAATTTGAAGGAGCAGAATCAGTCACAAACACAGCCTTCCTGTACACACTGGTCCCATTTGGCAGATTCACGCTCAAATTCACCAAATTCTCATCACTGTAAACCCCATATTTCTTTGGCTTCCACCCATCAGACGCAATTTGAAAGAACAGGGCATCTCTAATTCTCGCCTCCGATTCTACCTTGGCTTCCTCGAATTTGGCATCCAATCTAGCACCAGCTATTTCCCTGCGAGAAACAGCTGGGAGACCCACCTGGTGAAGGAAAGCTTTAAACTTTGGATGCTCCAAACTCGAAAAAGAAACAGAACCGCAAGATTCATAAACCCAATCAGCTAGATAATCAAGAGCACAATGAATCTGGGTTTTGGTAAGAGTAGGCCCAGGTGATGTCTTAGGACTCTTGAGCTTCTTCACACTATCTTCCAACATAGCCAAAGCCCCCAAATCCTCCTTCCCACCAGACAACATCAAATGCGGTTGATGCTGCGTCAAAAACACCGGACTAGGTGAAGCTGAAGACGACGTCGTATAAGTCAGCTCCCCACAGAATCTCGAAGGATCCACCATAGCAAGCTGTGGAGCTTGATAAGAAGAAGCGGGCCCACCACCACCACCGGTGGCCCTAGCAGTAGAAGAAGACGAAGTTCTCTTGCGGTGGTTGCGGTGGCCGGAGGAAGAAGTCGTCGGCGGCGGCGGAGGAGAGGAGACAATAGCAGAGGAGGGTGAAACAGAGGAAATGGGTAGAGGGGAAGAACTAAAATTGGGACAAGTCCCACGCTTTAGGTGTTCAGAAGCAGTACGAGAAGGATTGGAGGCGGAGAAAACGGCGTCGCATAGACAACACCTGAGTTTCACTGCTTTAGGGAGACCAGTGTCAGTGTTATGAACCAACATGGGCTCTAGGTGTGCCCAATACCAAGCTCCTTTACCTTTAATTGCTTTGTTCCTAACCATAACCAATCCTTCATAGCGTTTGTTCACAGCTTTAGCTGCAACCTCGTCGGCAGGAGCTGGGTCCACAGACGGTGTTGTAGTGTTAGTGGTAGTCATTTCATGAGAAATCTGATTCTATGGCTTGATTACATATTCACCATCCTCTTCATCGTTGTCGTTTTGGGATTCAAGATTTGTGATGAGTCTGCATCGTGTTCGGTGCATTTAGCCGCAGAGAACAGGTGGTGATGGTGGTCGGAGTTTGAATTCCCGGTGGCATGCCATAACATGAAAAAGACCAGCAAGTAACTAATTAAAACGAGGAGGCTTAACTTAGTCTCTGTGATGTACACATTACTGAAAAATAAAAGTATATAATTTGGGATAAAGGCGGTTTGGGGAGAAGGGAAGAATGAGGAAAGTGAAGATTGAGATTGAGAAAATAATAATAATACTCCGTAGGAAGGAAGAAGGAGAGAACTCGGGAGACACTGTTGAGGATACTCAAGAGAAAGTTCACGCGCTTTCACGCGGGGATTATCTGCGCGTGGGGGACATCGTTGTGGGATGTTGATGGCAACCTGTACAATGAGCCAACGAGGTAAGACTGGAGGCAGAGTCCCACGTACGAAACCGAGGAGCCGATTGGGGAGTGGAAAACACGCGCTTCTAGGTGGGGTTTCGTATTTTTTTTTTGTTTTTGGGGCTTTTTTGAAATATTCATTTAAGGCTTCAAGGTTAACGTGTTAATTTCCTTCTCTTTAAGGGTCTAATTGTGGGGGCTTTTGCCTTGGGTGGGGGAGGCCTGATTTGTCCGTTTCTTTCTTTCCTTCCTTTTTTTTTCTCTCTTTACTTTTGATTTTGTTTATTTATTTTGTGATTGTGAATGAATTAATAAATAAGTAATTATGGGAAAAGGGGTGGAGGTCAAGGGGCATTTCCTTTTGTGATTTTGTTGCGTCATGTGATGAATTGAATGTGTGGACATTAAAGGGCAGCCTAGGAATTTAATGAATTCCAAACCAGTTCCTATGACTATGAAACAGTGTTGACTGTGACATGCATCCTGGCCATGGTTGCCGTACCACCATTTTTTTTCATAATGATAATAATAATGTGCTTCATTTCCCCCCAATATGCCAATATCAATGTCATGGGAAAAAATTGTGGCCTATAAAACATGCAGGAAGAAAATATCTTGAATTTCGTTAGATTATATACCACAAGGGACCCCTCCTTTTTCTTATAGTTTTATTCCCTAATCCTAACCATCCTTTCAATTTTACGGTTGAAAAAATATAAAATATGATAACACAAATCTTTTATTTTCTCTCTCTCTCTCTCACTTTCTAGATTCTCGGTTACATTATCTTTATATGATTTTTTCATTTTCTATTCTCATTTTTCAACCATTAAATTTTATAAATGATTAGTAGGATTAGAGAAGAGAAAAAGGAAGAGGGCCATTAAAGAGAGGTTTCTTGCTCACCCACCTCAGTCTTGATGCATCATTTATTGTAAAAGAGAGAGGGCAATGCAATGATGCATGTTCATGTAGAATGAATAAGTGAAGAAGTGCGTTGCTAATAATTAAATTATTTTAATTAATTTACATGTTTCTAAATACTTGTTCAACTTACCTTGAGATTTAAGTCACCTGTAATATGTGTCATAATTGAATATATACATGCATGAATGTAAAGCATTTAATTAATACTCCTAAAAAGTAAAAACTGTCAAATGTCTGATAAAAAGACTAAGAGGTAAAAGATGTTCCGGATGAGGTAGGAAGGAGTGATAGTTAGAAAAGAATTATTGGCACATGTACTGTACATACATCGATAGAGAATGAGATCCTGAAGAGATAACACAAGAACAAGAGAAAGAGATTCCCATAAAGCTTCAAACAAAAGTCAATTAAGTTTTACTAAAAGATGTAGTTATATTAGTGACCGCCGTGACCTACCTTATCTGATCGAAGACTCCTAACTACAACGAAGCAACCTCTAGCATTTACAACCCTAATCAACCTAAAAATCCTCATATCGCTCGTTCGTCACTAACGGTATGACTTACCACCACAGCCTTTTTTGTTTGTCTTCATTTAACTCAACTACCGTTAAAACACAAATATATACTGCTCCCTCTAATTATTATATATAAAACATCAATTAACAAGTATTTTTAGTCGTTTTTATAATATACTTGTTGATTTCTAAGAAATATTATTAACTGATTATGTATACATGTTCATATTTAATAAGGAGGTAGTGTGCGGGAGAGAGTGATAGTTAGCATGATATTAGAGCTCAATGGTTAAAATAAGGGTAATAATACTGAAATTCACTTAAGTTTAGGACAAATGTAATTTAAGATTTTGAAGCCTTCACATGTATGCGTGTGAATCTTTAACTTTAACATTTTCGCTATATGTTTGTATTCATTTCGAATAATTGGGACTGTACGTGAATCATAATATCACTATGCATTAGTAGATTCCAGAAAATGCATGACCTATAATTTGAAAAAAGAGCATGCCACGAGGGGCACACGCTTTTATAATTGCAAATTTGAATCATGGTATTCAGTCGGCGTTCCTGTCGTAATTACAATATACCTTCTATAATGACTCATAATTATCCCCGCTTTTTAATCATTTCTACTTACCATTCTTTCCCGTAGAAATGTCCAAATTATTGGGGTTCAGTCGTAATTCATAGCCCCATTTGTTGTCTGTAAGTATATACTGAAAGGGATTCTTCAGCAAATACAGTAGCCCAAAAAAAAAAAACAAAATCGGTTCGAAATATATTGAGATTTTAAATCCAAATATAATATATACATATTTATAAATATATATGTATATATAAAGAATATGAGCGTACAATTTGTTAAAGAATAAATGCTTCCAAACCCATTATTTCTTCTTCGATCTCTCTTGCATGCAGCCACCGGCACCATCACCAACATCGTTATTTAATTTATAAATGAAGACTAATTAAACATGTTAATATAAAATCAGAACTACTTATATGATTTGTATAATCGGAACTGCATCTCCCATTAAGAAGCTTAGTCATTGATAGGATACGAGTTTGTGCTTACTTCAGGGATTAACTTCTGGATGCGTTCAAAATACAGATTCTGCACAATTTGTAAACATCAGATGAGATCCTAAAATAGAATTGTTTTTTGCTCAAACTCATACATACAGGACTAGACTAGCTTTGATTTTTACCTGCTGTCACATTAATAACTTCAACATGTTCATCGTCATTTATAACATCTTCCGTAACCAGTTGACCAGGAGAGATAGTGTGTGTTTGGTAACACCTAAAGTGAGAAAATAAGTTCTTATTTTAAGCCAAAAGAACTTAAAGTCAGAAAAACAAAAAATGACTTGTTTGGCTGAGCTTTCCAAAATTAAGGACGTATAACTTATAAGTTGATGAACTAAGTATAAGTTGTTTAAAGTGACTTATTTTCAAAAATAAGAACTTATGGAGGTGAGGTCCGCAAATCCTGACTTATTTAACATATCTAATCACAACTAAATAAAACATACACAACCTGACTTATGGAAAATAAGTCACTTATAAGTTATTTTTTATAGCTAATTCAAATATAAATCTTATTACATAATTTGACTTATTTTCGATTTAACTTATATATAAGTCACTTTTCCATAAGTCAATCCAAACACACCATGTATCTCGGAATTTTTTTGAAAAAATTCCCTATAAATGTCATAAAAATGATTAGCACATAACTCTTAATGAGTTTGGTATAATTCAATTTCAAATACAGCAGCTTGTTATATAATACGACAGTGACACCTAAATTGGTAAAATAACAGACAAAAGAATTATATAATGTATAATTTATGATCCTAAAGAAAATAAGTAAAAGTAAGGCATATACATGTAGGATAAACTCCTTTTTATGGGGCAAGGAAAGAATAATTTTTTTGTCATACCTATAAACGGTATCATTAAATTTATTACATAATTTTAACATTCATTTATCATTATGTATACTTTATACTCTTGAGGTTGAGTATATTACATATCAAATAGTAGTAAAGCTAGAAAATTATTAAATCGTAACATAAAGTCAAAGGGATTTCAGATTTTTCTTGATTCAATGAAATATGATGAGAGCAATTTACAATTATGACCCAGAAGAGCGGTTCACTTGTATTATTCTGAAATTTGTGTATGTGATTAGTAGGAAACAACAAAAGGGACATTCATATTTCATAGTGAGCATAGGGGCCGGACATTAATTGAAGTGGGAAATGGGTTGTTCCGACACCAAAACCCACCAAACGAAATAATGGTTTGGAGGCCTACCTTTGTCTTTTCACTATTTACCCAACCCATAACAACCATATGCAACTGCTCTGTCCCCCTTCTACATACACTGTTATCACTATTTTTTTTTTCCATGTACCCTAATTAGTTTGTCATTTTAATAACAAATTCAACAACTCCCTCACAACTTGATTCCAACTCCCAAACTACTAATTAAGTTTTTATAATATTATTTTTATATAAGATTATTAATTACAAGAGAGAATGCAATTCAAATTTGAAAATATTTCGTTAATATAGATTAAATCATAAATTTGTTCTATATTTAGATAAAGTTAATTAATACTCTCTCCGGTTCTTATTACAAGATCTTGAATTTTGAATTATTTTGATTCAAAATTATAAGAGTTCGCATTGTTTTGTCCCATAATTTAATTCATTTTTTTATATTTTGCACCTAACTAATTTGAAATATTGTATTAAATAAATTAAAGGTATTATTTATATTCACGAGGGGAGATCGAGAGAGGGAAACAAAGTTTTAAACGAGAGGATGACAAAACATAAATAATGCTAATATTGAAAAAAAAATTTCTATTTCAAATGTATGTATGATTTTTAATTACTCTCGATCCGTCTCTTATTATAAGAGTCAAGGAAGTAAAATCACACAGATTAAGGAAGTGGTTGAGAGAGATAAATATGTCTGAAATAATTTTGTTTTCTCAAGTTTGCCTTTATTTATAATTGAGTATTTAAGAGAGAGAGATAGAGATGTGATAATAGTGTTATAAATGAGTATGAGAGAAAATGTGAATAGAGAAAATAATGATGGGTGAAATGGGAAAAAACTCTTTAATTGCTTTGACAAATTTAACCAGACTCATATAAAAAAGATAAAACTATTCAAATTTTTTGCTCTTATCTTATATAGGGACTGAGAGAGTAACTTTTAACAATTTTTGTAAGAACCCGCTTTATGGTTGTTAGGCTCTTGTGCTCTTATATAATAAGGATAGTACAGAGAAACTTAACTTATTTTTAGCCCTGACGTGACTCATAGTAGCACTACAAAAAAAAGGGCTTTTAGTAGCGGTTAATTTAGTCGCGGAACACTAAAACCGCTAGTAATTTTACATTACTAGCGGTTATAAGCACAAACCGCAAGTAAATCCAACGGTTTGACCACAGAAGTAGTTAGTAGCGGATATTAGTAGCGGTTTTGGGGAAATAACCGCAACAAATTTGGCGCGCTTTGGCGGGATGACTAGTGGCGTAAATTTAGTCGCGGTTCTGGAGGGGAAAACCGCTAGAAAATGAATGGAAACTGAATTAGTGGCGGTTTTCATACATTAGTAGCGGTTTCGCCCAAAACCGCCACTAATTCAGCGAAATAAATGCAACTGCATTTATTACTGCTTGATTTAGTCGCGGTTTCAGCAGCGGTTTTTGCTGAAACCGCGACTAATAGTAGCGGTTCTTGCAGAACCGCTACTAAAAGTGAACAGTTTAAAAAGGCTCGTGCCTTTTCAGAGAAAAGGCACGAGCTTTTTGAGAAAGAAAGTGACCTGACGTGACTTCGACTAGAAAAAAGAGATCAAAATCATGGTGAAAAAGGGCGATCGCAGTAAGAGGCATATGACCGATGAACAAATGGAAGCTGAGGAGCGGCTACGTAAGGAACTGGCTGAGCAGGCCGAGAGGGATCGTATAGAACAAGAGCGCATACGTGTGCAGAACGATCCGATTCCAGAAGATGTAATCAACGCATTCTGGAGCGGGGGAGAGGACTTCGACGAGACTGGAGGAGGAGCGGATTTTGAGGATATGGAACGTTGGTTGGACGGTGAGGAATTTGACGAGGCGGGGCACCCTAAACGATCCTCCGGAAGGTCCACCGGTTACGAAGTGCAAGTTCAGGGTAAGGAAATTCAATTTTTATTGTTTTTATGAGATAATTATAATTTTTTATCGCTCATTAAATTGAAATTGTTCCCTAATTTTTACAGACCCTTCTGGTAGCATAAGTGAGAAGAGGTTGACGGTGCAAGATGCGATGAACCTTCCGAGCGGGCACAGAGTTATAGTTGAGTGGGACGACTTGACCAAATTACCGGTTGGACAAGGGGGGCAACTGTACTCGAGGTTCGTCGGGGGTGTAGGCCAGAATTATCAGCGATTTCCGATTGACGCTTTGGACTGGAGGAAGATTGACGCGAACTCTAAAAAGTTCGCGTTTGACGAAATTGTTAAGGTTTGTTGAATTAACTTTGACCTTATTTATTGTTTATTATTTATTATTTTTTATTTCTTTTCTGTTATTATTTGAATTTGATTTTAATAAATATTATAGGAAATATATTTATTATTTATTATTTCTTTTCTGTTATTATTTGAATTTGATTTTAATAAATATTATAGGAAATGTATTTATTATTTCTTATTTGTTTTATGTTATTATTGGAATTTGTTATTATTTATTAATTTCTAATTAAACATACTTAAATTTAATATTTTACAGAGGAAGTTTGATGTGAGGGACAGCCGCAAGACTTGGACAGAATCAAAGATGGGGGACGGTTGGAAGAACAAGCGGTTGGATATGTTCAAAGAAAGAAATCGGGGTGGGAGTAGGCCGATTCAGGAGTTGGTCGATGATGTCCCTGGGGGCGTCCCTGCGGATGCGTGGGAGAGATATGTGGGTTGGAGGAGGGGAGACATTGGGAAGGTATAATGAATAATATTATTGAATTGATATTGAAATATCATATTGAAAAATTATTTTTGAATTACTGATTATTATTTTATTTTATTTTATGTTAACAGAAGAGGTCGCAACAAGGTCTTGCCGCGAAGGCCCATCAGAAGGTTCATCATACGGCTGGGACGAAGCCGTTTTCGGTTGGGTACAAAGAGATGGTATGAAGGAATGAAGTTTCATTGTTTGATTTAAAAATAATTTATCTTTATATATTAATAACTGTTTGTATCTTAATTTTCAGGAGGAAGAGGCTGCGAAGAAAGGGCAGAAGGCTACCTACGGTCGTTTCTACCAAATAAAGCACAGACACGCCGACGGGAGCCCAACATCCAGGGAGGCTGAGGAGCAAATTGTAAAATTTTTATTTATTTATTTATTTTTATATTATTATATTTTTAATAACAACGACATCAAAATAAAATTGTTAATATGTTTGTGTGTGCAGGCTAGGATTGAGGCTGCGGAGAGAGAGATCGCCGAGTCGCAGGGGGACAATGTAGACCCCACTGCCTCGCTAAGGGCTGCCCTAGGGCCTCAAGAGCACCCTGGCCGGGTTCGCGGGATGGGATTCGGAGCCCGACCTACGGTGGTGTACGGCAGGTCAGGTGACCCAGGCAGCGCCCAGTCTACAGCTTCGAGCCAACCATCAACAAGTGGCCCGATTAGGGGAGGCGCAGAGTTTGAGGCTCAAATGAGGGAGAGACTCACTCATGAGATTACGGAACGGGTGACTGATCAGGTGTATGACCGACTGGACTCCTGGGTGCACGACGCCAATAGCACGTTGGAACGGATACAGCGGATGTTCGACCCGGATCGATCTCCTTTGCGAGTACCACTACCTCCTCGTCCACCGAAGCATCCTCGCAACCGTTCTCCGGAGCATCAAGACGACGATCAGCCTCCTGCGGCGTAGCTCTAGGGTCTTTTTTTTATTAGAATGTTTATTTTAGGATTTAAGTTGAACATTTTTATATTTAAATGTTTGCTAATTTGAATATTAGTTGTTTAAACATTTCATATCTTTAATGTTGCATAATTTTGTTAGTTGTTAATATCTGATTTTATTTTTTACTTTACAAATGGCGATAATTTGTTTTAACAGTTCAACAAAAAAGTTTCTCCCTGACTTACTAAATAAACCGTTGTTATTTGTTTATTTTCTTATATAGTATTTGAAAAAAACAAGATATAAATAACATTAAAAATACAAAATAGCACATTTAGTAGCGGTTTCAGAACCGCTACTAACTGAAGAAATACTAAAAAAATTAAATTTAGTAGCGGTTTTAAACCGCCACTAAGTTACTAATTATAAAAATAATTTAATATTAGTAGCGGTTCTAGAACCGCTACTAATGTATACTCAGACACATCTGCCACCTGTTAACTTTCCAACGGCCTGATTGAGTTAGTTGCGGTTTTAGTAGCGGTTAAAGAACCGCTACTAATGTCTAAATTTCATTTTATAAGCCCTTGATTCTTTCCAATTCATTTTCACATTTCATTCAAACTATTAAGCTCTTTCCTTCTTTGATAATATCTTCAGTCATATGATGGATAAATCTTGGATAAGTTTGCCACGGACGTCTCCCCGCTATTTGGTTGGTGTTGACCACTTTTTAGATTTTGCTTTCAACCGCACCGGTGTTAACAATCAGATATTGTGTCCTTGTCCGAAATGTAAATTTAAGAAGTGGCATCCCAGAAATGTTGTGCGTGAGCATCTTATACTGAAACAATTCCCATCAAATTACACATTCTGGGGTATTCATGGCGAGAACGATGATGATGGTGGTGAGGTAGTTGCTCGAACATCTCAGGTTGGAATGCAGATCGACGATGACGATGATGACAATCATGTGGATCCATTTAACGATGTTGTGCGTGATGCTTTCGGGGTGCAAGGTGACGGCATCGGGAGTCAGGAAGGGGTTGAAGGACCACTCCCGGAGTTTTTTCGAAATGAAGCTGCAAAGAATTTTTTCGACCTTATGACGGATTCAGATAAGCCATTGTTTCCAGGTTCTACTAAAAACTGCCTCTCATTTCGTTTCTAGTTTTGTCACATAAACGTTCATTTTAGAATAAGAATAATGTTTATTCAGGGTGCAGTAAATATTCAAAACTATCATTTCTTGTCAAGCTCTATCATATCAAGTGCTTGTGTGGCTTCAGCGATAAGGGGATGTCGATGGTGTTAGAATTATTGGGAGATGCATTCTCTCAGGCAGAAATCGCACCATCATTCTACGAAGCAAAGAAGACTATTAACAAGTTGGGATTGAACTACACTAAAATCCATGCCTGCCCGAATGATTGTATGTTGTACTGGGGAGACGACGCCGGGTTGGACAGATGTAAGCGGTGTAATGCGTCTCGGTACAAACAGGAGAAGAGGGGTCGAATAGCAACCAAGAAGCCTGCAAAGATTCTAAGATATTTCCCCCTGACTCCACGACTTCAGAGGTTGTATGTGTCATCCAAAACGGCGGAGCACATGCGGTGGCATTCATCAGAGCCCAACGTCGATGGGAAGTTGAGACATCCTAGGGATGCTGAGGCTTGGAAAGCGTTTGATGCTCGATTCCCGGAATTCGCCAGTGACCCGAGAAATGTACGCCTCGCTCTCGCATCAGATGGGTTCAATCCGTTCGGGAATCTTAGCACTACGTACAGTATATGGCCTGTGGTATTGATACCGTACAACTTACCCCCTTGGATGTGTATGAAACAGAGCTCATTCATTCTTTCGATGATTATTCCGGGGAAGAAAGCTCCTGGAAACGATATAGATGTCTACCTTCAACCGTTGATACAGGAGTTGAAGGAACTTTGGACCAACGGAGTTGAGACGTATGACGCTTACAGTAAGACGCTCTTCACACTCCGTGCATCGTTGATGTGGACAGTGAGCGATTTTCCTGGACTTGGCACATTGTCTGGTTGGAACGTGCATACAGGCAGAGCTTGCCCCAACTGCAACTTTGACCAAGACTCGGTCCGCCTTCCTCACAGTCGCAAGTGGTGCTTCATGGGTCATCGGCGGTTCCTTCCTGGCGGTCATAGGTTCCGGCTGCAGAAGATTAGATTTAACGGATCGCAGGAAATGAGGGATCCTCCTACGTTTTTGTCTGGCGCAGATATTCTTCAACAGCTTGAAGATGTTCATGTAGAGTTCGGGAAGACAGACGGCGTTCAGCCTGGGGGAAGAAGGGGACGCGGCCAGTCCCAGGGGGAAAACGTGCAGCAATGGCGAAAGAAGAGCATTTTCTTCGAGCTCCCCTACTGGAAATCTAATCTACTTCGCCACTGTCTTGATGTCATGCACATCGAAAAAAATGTGTGTGACAATATTTTGTACACTTTACTCAACGAGTCTGGAAAGTCCAAGGACCATCTCCAAGCAAGGAAAGATCTGATGGCGATGGGAATACGTGAAGACGCTTGGCCGGATGAGAATGACAAGTTTGCCCCAGCCTCATTCACACTGACAAGAGCCAACAAGGAAGTCTTCCTCTCCACACTTAAGGACATCAAGGTCCCTGATGGTTATTCAAGCAACATCTCAAGATGTGTGGACATGCACTCTAAGAAGATTGCCGGGTTGAAAACCCATGACTGCCACGTTTTGCTCCAGCAATTCCTACCTCTGGCAATTAAAAGCACATTGCCCCCGGAGGTGTCTAATGTTTTGGTTCAACTCAGTTCTTTCTACCGACGGTTGTGTGCAAAAGTTTTGGACAAAGCAGAGCTGGATCAATTGCAGGAAAAAATTGTTCTAACGCTCTGTCATATGGAGATGATATTTCCCCCGTCTTTCTTCACGGTCATGGTTCATCTCACTGTACACCTCGTTCAAGACGCAAAGATGGGCGGCCCGGTTCAATACCGCTGGATGTATCCCATAGAGAGGTCCGTTGATTCATTTTTCCAGTGGTTTCATGATTTTGTTTCAGTTACCTGATTGTACTTGTAATTACAGATACTTGGGGAAATTGAAGTCGTATGTGAGGAACAAAGCATCTCCAGAGGGTTCTATAGCAGAGGGTTATTCTGGTGACGAGGTGTTAACATATTGTTCGCGCTATTTTGATGATGACATCGAGACTTCATTCAACCGCCCTCCTCGTGTCGATGACAGCCCATCAAATGTCCAGTCACCTTCCAACACATTATTCCCGCCAGTCGGAAAGCCAGTTGGAGGAAGTCAGTATTACAGGCTCACTCCCACTGAGAGGTTGCAAGCACACAGACATGTCTTGACAAATTGCCCTCAAGTGGAGCCCTACATTCAGTAAGAATTGTAACACTATATACACGTATCATGTTATTCTTTTTATTTCCAAACCACATAACCCTCTGATATGTTCCATTGGAATTTAGGGATTTCCGCCGCTATGTTAAACGCCAACTACGAAGCCGCACAAGGTCATCTGCCGAGGTGGACAAAAAGGTCCATCGAGAGTTTCCGGATTGGTTTGCACAGAGGATACTCAATGACAACAACCCCCATGCGCCTGATATGATAAATCTAGCAACCGGTCCACTCGACCATGTCAGGAGATATACGGCATACAACGTCAACGGCTTCAAGTTCTGCACCATTGCAAGGGATGAAGGTTCTCTCACCCAGAATTCCGGAGTCTTTGGCACATTCGGAACAAGGAGTTATGCCAGCTCACGGGATACAGACATGCGATTTGGAGGCGTATCATACTATGGAAAGCTCGTGGACATCATCGAGCTTAACTATCAAGGTCATTTCACCGTGCCTCTCTTCAACTGCATGTGGGCAGACACCAGAACTTCTCGAGGCATTACATTGGACATCTTGGGCATCACGTCCGTAAATTTCTCGAGGCTCATTCACACAGGGGAAATGGTAGATGATGAGCCGTATATTCTTGCCTCACAGGCGCAGCAAGTTTACTATGTGGAAGATCGGACACATAAAGATTGGCACATGGTGATTCATATGAAGCCGCGTGACCTCTACGACATGGGTGACGAAGATGATCTGGAACTAGGCAGCCAACATTTCGAACCTGAAAACTTCGACAACCTCATTTCTGAAGAAGACGGTCATTTACAAGTAGTTAGGTGAGCATTTTCACTACAAATAATTTAAACAAATTTCAACACCTTTAGCAATAGAAATTTATATATTTGTTTATGTTCTTTTTAGGCAGGAGCAAGAAGAAGATGATTGAAGCAGCCAACCATAATTATTTTTTCATTTTATAAAATTTTCATAAAAATTTGTATCAAACGTTCATATATCATATTTTTTTTAATGTAGGTTGAGCTTTTTTTTTTTAATTAAAGACATCTAGTAGCGGTTTTAGAACCGCTACTAATTCTGCGGATAAGTATTAGTGGCGGTTCTAGAACCGCTGCCCAAACCGCTACTAAATCGCGCACAAATCACTATAAATATCCACCCCCTCCCCTCATTTTTCTTCACACATTCATTCAATTATTCCTTCTCCCTTTCCATTCAATTTATCCTCAGTCTGACCGTTAATGCCTTTATTTTTTGTTCTGAAAACAATTTATCTTATATTTCTTATTATTTAATGTGTTTTATTTTCTATTCCGAATTAATTTGCTAATTTGTTTGCTACTTTTTTTTTCAGGTAACAATATCGAATTATTTCCCATTTTTAGTGATAAAAATGTTTTAATTTATTATTCATATTATTCTTATAACAAATATAATTACTTGTTTATTTTTAACTATTTCTTTTTTATGTGTTTGATATATTGTTTTTTTATAGATATGGTTGTTAATATAGTTGAGAAATTTTTTTTATTTTAACAATAAGAACATTTTGTAATACACTAATTTATTATCATTGTTTTTTGATTACATTTGATCATATGACTTTGATTATATAATATCTAATCTGGGCGTTTTTTAAAATCCTTAAACTTTAGTAGCGGTTTTGAACCGCCACTAATAAATTGGACATTTTTTTATTCTTTTTAATTAGTAGCGGTTTTGAACCGCCACTAATAAGTTGGACATTTTTTTATTCTTTTTAATTAGTAGCGGTTTGAGAACCGCTGCTCAAACCGCCACTAATAAATGGACCAATTTTTTTTTTAATTAGTGAACCGCCACTAAATTGAGAATTGAATTTTTCCACGATTATGCTAATTTTTGACATTAGAGGCGGTTCTCTTTTATTTAGTAGCGGTTCTACAAACCGCTACTAATCAGTAGCGTCTTTGACTTTGTTACACGCGGTTTCTTTAACCGCTAGTACATGTTTGTCACGGACGATTTAGTGGCGGAAACAAGAACCGCTGGAAACATGTTAGTAGCGGTTAGAACCGCTACTAATCGTCATTTTTAACCGCTACTAATGCACGTTTTTTTTGTAGTGGGAAAGTTCAATAAACAAGCATAATGGGCATGCAGTTAAAAACCAATTACTACTGTCAAATAACTTTGGTGGACAAAAAATTTAGGACACCCACATACAGCAGCAAATGATAAGATATATACGAGGGAGCTTAATGGTGTTCATAGTTTGGACTTTGGAGGATGTGTGTGGTAGCAAATATGCATGAAACTGAGAAAAAACCTCAGAAACTGAATCCGAAAGTACTCCTTCAGCTATACACGCGTTCTCCGATCGAATCATAAGTCTGCTTGGTTCCAAGAAAGTCATCGGAATTCTCAACAATCATCACAAACTTGTTAATCCATGACCCACAACTTTCAACCATTTTCATCTATGGAATGCACACATTCCTTTGTAACATCAGAGACATCTCAACACAGCATCATATTACTATATTTACAGTAAATTGTATCAGGGGAGTTGCCAGAGATAATCAATATATATAGCGCGTGATGACCAAAACGACTGAACCACAGAAAGGAGAAAGGTTCACAATACGAGGATGAGGATGCTGTCTTCTCGCTTCTTTAATTAAATTCCAAGCCACGTGCTCTTTGACCTGTAATTTCCTAAGCTTCACATTCACGCTTGGAAGCTTTTCCTTCCACCACCACCACCTTCTTGTTGCATCGTTTCTCGCTTCCACACCACTCATAATTCTAGCGTATGCCTAGCGGTGCTCGGGGTCAACCCAGTTTCTTTTCAAACCCCTCATTTATTGCATATAACCAAACCTTGATTGATACTTATAACTTATAAGGGATTGTTTATTCCAAATCCCTACCCAATTTTGTCACATGTCATCATTTACGCCTCTATTTGCCCCGAAAAATATGGCATCTTTCGTTTTTTCCGTCCCCTTTCAAACATACAAATATAGATGGAAGGGATTTTGAAGCTGCATCTGGACCACCACCTGGAGGCATACTGGGGACATTATATACACTTTTTATTTTGACGGAATTTAAATGTTAAATCACTATCATTATCAATGTATTAGACTAGTCAAGAATTTAAATTAGTACAACGTTGTATCACAACCAAATGAAGTCGTGAATCTATGTAATCCGGTGAATATCATTTGAGCCATGAATATGTGTGAACAATTTGATTTGCAGCATTGACAGCAGCCTCTAAAGGGATTTGGAAAACAGCGAGTCGAAAGGGGTGAACTCAAACAGCAAAACACATGTAGGGCAAGGAATGAGAAGCTGGTATTGTAATTGTAATACTATTAACATTAATGATACCTTGAAAAAGAAAGGGAAAATTAAATTCAGGTCCCTTGTAAGAGACTTAATTAAGATAAGGTCCCACAAAATCACGTAATTAATCTTATGTTCCTATTAGATACTCATCTGGTCTTATTTATAAGACACTTCCAACATATTTCACATAGACCAAGGAAAGCCTTTAAACTCATTAACTTTCCACTAAAATATAACAAATTTACAACTTTACCCATATTTAATATCCACTATACCACATTAAAATAAAGTCAACACATAATAAATGAAGGGTAAACTTGTACATGCACACTAAATATTTAATAAGGTGACTTATATATAGGACCAAATAAAACATTCTCTCTCTGCCCTATAAATAGGACCAGATGAGTAGTTGTTATGGCATACCAAAAAATTGTTTTCATACGCTCAAAAGTTGTTAGTCACTAAGACTTCACTAACAACTTTTTGGCCTGCCATAACAACTTATGGCCAAAAAATCACTCTTGGTCTGTAACAACTTATGACCTTACGATAACAACTTTTTGACCTGCAATAACAACTTCGTGGGACCTCAGATTAATTACGTGATTTCGTGGGACCTCATCTTAAATAAGTCCCTTATACCTACCTATATTTAATTTTCCCTAAAAGAAACATGATTTGCAGCAAAAATGGCATAACTTTATAAAAGGGGCCAAAATTGCCAAAAAGGAATGAAAGGATATTAGTGTTCATAGCTGGAGAGGTGATGAAGCAGATGATTGCCGGCCCAAGATCCCATAGGGAACCCACTTTTGGTCCTTGTCAGAAAAAGAAAAATAAGTAGGGGACGCTCATCTACTTTAGATCGTCAAGATCTAATTTGGATGGTTCAGATTTAATATTTTTTAAGTTTATAATTTTAAAAACATAATTATTTCAATGGATACAAAATATAAAATGAAGAAAATCTCTTAACTACTCCCTCCGTCCCTTATTATAAGAGTCAAAGAGGTAAAATCACACAGATTAAGAAAGTGGTTGAGAAAAATAAATATGTCTGAAATAATTTTGTTTTCTCAAATTTACCCTTATTTATATAAGAGAGAGAAATGTGATAATAATGTTATAAATGAGTATGAAAGAGAATGTAAATAAAGAAAATAATTATGGGTAAAATGGGAAAAAGCTCATTAAATGTCTTGATAAATTGTGCTAGGCTCTTATAAAAAGGGACAAAACTATTCAAAATTTTTGCTCTTATATATAGGGACGGAGGAGGGAGTATCATCCAATCAAAAAACATATTCATCATTTAAAAATTATAGACAAGCACAAGAATGGTTCCAAGCACATAGTATTTCTATTTCTATTCCACAACTTTTTGGGTTTTTGCGCCATACCTTCCCCAGGGGCTACCCCACGTTTTCTGGATTCATGTTGCCACTAACCCTATTTTGGGCCTCCATTTCTGTCCCAATACTATTGGCCCACATGTTTTCTCATAACACTGCATCAAAAATTTAATATTTACAATTTAAAGAGGGACAAAAAAGAAAAACACAGCGCCCACCGTGGGGCTCGAACCCACGACCACAAGGTTAAGAGCCTTGCGCTCTACCGACTGAGCTAGACGGGCACTTGTTGTCCAGCCGTTTAGCTAATTTATAGTTTAAGGTACATATTGGCCTCCTGAGATCCCACAAAGAATATTTGCCTACAAATAGCTTCTCTCTTCTTCTTTTTTTAATTTTACTTTTCCCCCAAACTTTGAAAATAGAGACAATTGTTTTTGGAAAAGGCCGAACAAAATAATTGGTCACATGATTTCGTGAACATGAGAAAACATGGAACCGGACGTAAATTACTAAATCGTTCTCACCAATACTACTATTTCCAACTATATGTAAGTACAAAGGAAAGTTTTACATAGAGCTCTCAGCGCTGCATTATAAAGGTTAAAGTCGTCTCACCTCCACCCACAATTAACCAAAATACTTCAACTTCCTCAACCATCGTGGAAGACGATGAACCAACGTGTCCCACCATGGCTTCCACTGCATTGCATTTGAAACCCCAAGCACAGACGTCCATACATGTAACAGAACTCATTTCGATGGCTACTTGTTCACGGATGCCACTCAATGTAGTCAAGTTCACAACACAACACCTACATTTTCCATTTATATTCTAGAGAAGCAGCCTCTCTTCGAATTTAACTAACAACCCACAAGTGAGACTCTGATCTAGACACGAAGCATAAAAGAAGAAACAGGAAAAAAAAAAAAAAGTACTTCGGATTATATAGATTGACTAAAGTAGAAATTCCTCCCTATTACTCTAACTCACATGAAGTCACACTTTCTACTTGCCCCTTTTAGACGACAGAAGCACCATTCCAATCTCAAACTCCTCAAGCTTCTGAAGACGTCTATTAGTATTTTTTCGTGGCACATGTGTCCGTACCAACTCTAAGATTCGAAAACACACCTAAGCTGCAGATGCCGCCTCACAGTCAGTCAGACTTCTCATTTTGGTTATTGCATGACCCTCCATTCTGTTCAACGCCATTCTTCAATTCCTCCTTCAACTAAAGCACGTTGCCAAAAGCAGCAGCGTTAACGCAAAGAAAAAAGATACTTGCTGCAGAATGTCACTATTTTCAAGCCTAAATAATCTTAACTTCGATGCATGCATCTAATTTCGATAAAATTGATTATAGTGTAGATTTTACCTTCTGAAGGATTTTCTTCTGATGCCTAAAACCCTGTGACAACAAAAGTAAATTATCTCAACATGACTGAACATCTTGAAATATCTGTGAAGTTATTCATATTGCAGAAGAATTCCAGATTCGTGATCCAACCTTGTCAGTTCCATAGATGTAATCACAGTAGGTGAAAACTGAGGCGAAATTGCTTTGGCAATTTCCTCCAACATAATGATGGTAATCGTGATACTCTGCACCACCATAAAATGGAATGTACTTTGTAATACTCCAGGGGAAGTCATACCTGAGGGAAACAGTACAAAAAGGTCAGGTACGGCAGAGGCTACAGAAGAATGGTAACACAAAAGCAGGAAAAATATGAGGGTGTGGGGATTGGGGAGTTATGCTGCTGTTACTGTGCAAAAAACAAGTCATAACCTGCCATTTATAGCATAAAAATTTAGCTATCTGACTACTGGCTGCTATATAAGGACTTAACTCATTCCCAGAGAGTTACAACTAAGCTTCTGCATTTATTTATTTCAATTTGCTCAGACGATTATCCACAGAAAGTTTCATTTCTCTAGCTAGTTAAAATCATCAAATGTGGTGGAAGTTAATTGTTGATATAGCACATGGTTTAATATGATCATGTAGTCAATCCCATCTAGTGGGATAAAATTGTTGCTGTTTTAGTTGTCCTAAGTATAATGAGAATGCAGCAGAGGTTGTTTCCTTGCATTAAAAAGGTTTGACTGTACATTATCCACATTTATTCATCATCCCTCAGTCTACCATTAAACAACCTCAAATTCTGGTAAACTGCAGAGTTTCGGAAGGAAATAATAATAAACAGAAAATAGGCATGATGCCAGAAGATAGAGTTCTTCAACACTCTTACTGGAACAAAGGAGAAGTTTAAATTTGGGGGGGAATGGAGTAAAGCAGAAAATAAGAAATGAAAAGGTTTTAAGGAAGACGCAGAATATTGAGTATTACCCACTATGCGTGTCAATGGCTTCAATCTGCCGTAATGCAATCCACAACCAGAATGTAATCATGTGCCCAGGAACAATAGCTGGTCCAAGGAAAGATGGAATTCCAAGTATCAATATTTCAGCCCAATGGGCGTAGGGTGCAGCATATCCAATGGGAGCTGTGTATTCATGGTGTACTCGATGAATCTTCTCGTACCCCCACTTACAATGCAGAAACCTATGGATCCAGTAATTGGTATAATCCTCTATCATAAAATACACCACCAACTGTGAAAGAATCTCCCATCCTGACGGCAATGGAAGCCCCGTCCTAATTCCAATAATCTGACAACACATTGTAAAAGGTAAAAATTCAGTTCAATAAATCTAATTGAAGCAAGCCACGCACAAGATCCTAATATCCCACTCCCTGGGTCTCTCTAAAACATGAAAAATATTTCAGACAGACGCCAAAGTCAACAAATTGCGTTGGAATTAATAAATTTCGGAAAATACCTTGACGGAGGGATAAGAGAGGAGTTGCAAAGGACCAACGACAAGAAGGAACATGCGCATGACATCCTTATAGCAGCGAAGCATTTCGTCGAGGGATAAACGAACCTTGGGCTGAATCTTGAAGATGTCGAAGAGGGGAAAGCGCTTGACCTCGAGGAAGAGGAAGGGGAGGGGGAGGAGGGAGAAGACGAGTAAGAGGAAGAGAATGTTGTGACAGTAGAGGAAGTAATCGGACTTGCCAGCCGAGTAGTTGAACCAGAGGGTCTCCGAGAAGGTGAGGTTGCGGCCGAGCGCCGCCGCGGCTTCCGGCAGAGATTGGTAAGGCAACATGGAACAATGGCTGGGAGAGATTATCGGAAGAGAAGAGACTACTTTGTTCACAATTATTTGCGGGAATTTTCAAATGCCTAGCGCCTCTATTTATATCCACTCTTCTCTTATCTTTTTTTTTTTTTTTTTTGAACTGATTCTCTTATCTCACTCTCCCTTTACTTTCAACATATATAATCAATTTGATAAACTTTTTTGTTGGATTATGATTTAGGGGGTGGGCACTAATCAAATTCAGGTTATAAGCAAGGTTATGAACACAGCACACTGAATCGGTAGAGGTTATAGGTTAAAGGTTCGTGGGTCGGTTCGGAGTTACCTCGAGTTAGACCGAAAAAGAATAAAAAATTTTAAAAAATAATTTATAGCTTGAATATTAATTCAATACCTTGAATCATTAACAAAATAATTATATAATTATTCGACATTCTTTACAATTTCTATGACAAATTGGCAATCCACCATCCAATGATACAAGATCAATAATAATTAAATATTATTCTTAGTAAAATATCAAAATAGATAAAAAAAAATAACAAATATTCGTGCATGCCCGTCAGGCACAGAACTAATAGTTATCAACACCAAAATTATCATTAACTTTGATCAAAATATTGCTTTCTATAATCCATACCCGATAAAAACAAATTAAAAATAACTTTAAAAAACAAAACTTGGTCAACCCAAGCAACCCGTCAGGTTGCATGGGTTGAGTATGGGTAACCCCAACTGCCACATGTTGCTTTCATCTCGGGTTAGCCACTTACTCGATACAGTTCCATGGCCGGTTCGCCATGTTCCAAGCTGACTTGTCCAGGCCTGTTAGGTTTAGGTTACTATGATTATAAGTGGGATTAGATTCGTAACTTGTTATTTACCAGAGAACTCTCGTGCCACTATGATGTAAATTTAAAAATATATCCATGAGCTATTTATTTATCATGTCACAGTCTCTATCATTCTTACTGTTTTAATCATTGGTTGGATTCTGCATTTTTAAATGCAAAAGTTTTTTAATGGCTGGCATAGCCATTATTGTATTATTCAACTTACAACTTTATATGTTTAAGGAAGGTTAAGAGAAAAATTTAGTGTGGTTGCGCTATAAGCTCTTTTTGACGTGAATTTATAAGTTATGACATATACACTAAGAAATTAGTTTATTAATATACAATTTTAATGGATATAATTTTTAAATTAGCACATATAGTTGGTTACAGAAGTTAGCCAAAGTTTTGGGTTTCTGAATTGAAAATTTTTTCAACCAAAATGATAAAAAGTGGACATATATGGAATGAAGGGAGCAGGAGGCCGGTAATTAGTTCATATAGAGATGACGTTAGACACTTGATGGCAGACAATGATGTTAAATTTGCTTGGGAAGAAAGAGCTATTAAATCAGCCATTCCTTCATAATTCTGTCCGACCAACAATTTATGGAGTGAATATGCATGTAATCACTAATGACCCCTCAGTTGATCATGGCCAGCTCACTATTTATAACTCGTGAAAATAATTTGGGTATCCAGATCATGATACTATTATTATATGAAGCTGGTGAATTAAACAAGTTTAGAAACATTACCACTCAATTATAATTTATGATTTTTTTAAAGAGGCAGTAATAACAGCGCAAGGCTATATAATGAGCATGAGATCAAACACACCCTCTCACTTGATCAAAGCTTTTATGCAATTAGGCTTACGCCTAGTATAATTTCTGTTTATTCTTGTTTATTCCCTTGCAACGGCTTATATACATATATATATATATATATACACTCCCTCCGTCCCACAATACAATATAAGGTCTTTTTAACCGAATTGCGGGTTCCTAAAAAATTAGTTAGAGTTAGTTAAAAATAATAAATGTGTAGGAAATATACCATATTGCCCTTATTTATGAATGAGTAAGAGAGGGGGCAATTATGAAAAGAAGATGAAAGAGAATGTGTGAGAAAATCAATGCATGGGTAAAATGGGAAAAAAACATTTATTACTCAAACAAAGTCAAATAGGACCTTATATTGTGGGACAAGGGCATTCAAAAAAATGGACCTTATATTATGATACGGAAGGAGTATATATATGGATGAGAGGCAAAAATGGGAAGAGAAGAGTAACATAAAGTTTCAATATAGCGGTGGTGGTTGTAAAAGTTAAGAAGAAGTGGAAGGAAAGGGTATCCTAAACAGAAAAGAAAGAAGGAAGTTAAGGATATGAGGCGTATTTATTATTTAGGATGTTTGTTAATTAATAAGATTACGGAACAAGAGAGATTGTGTTGGACGTCGTTGTCATGGAAAGCGGGGTCGTTTTGGTATTAAATGGAAGACCAGCAGGCTCATGAGGAGAGAAGCATGAGTTAAGAACCATAATTAAGTGAGTAAGCATCTTTAGCTTGCCAAGTCGCAACCTTCCTTATCTTTTAATCATTTACTCCCTTCACGCTATGTTGCCTGCTATGTTGTCAATGATCTTATCACCACATTCACGTTTACGCACCTCTCCATCTAGCTATCATGCCTTGTCTTCTTGAGTATCTTTCATTTGACTCATCATCATCTCGATCCCTCTATATATATCTCCTCATTATGAGCGTATTATAATGCCAATTAATTCCTAATAATCAACCCTCTGCCTACTTGTTTATTCCTCCTAATCATTTGTGTCATATACTTGTATACTCAATTTAGTCTTTAATATAATTTCTAATAAACTTTTTTTTTTAAAAATTAAAGAAGTCAAATAAATAACTTAATTATGACATATATGTTATGTATCATTTTATTATTTATTAGCATATACGTTGGATAAATTAATTTTAAAAAATTGATAAACCTAAATACCTTAAAATGATTTATTTGGACTTGTTAATCACCCGAAAAAAGTTGATTAACTGATCTTCTACAAGAAGGATTGGAATTGTTATCTTCTTTCTCCTCTTCTTTTTATACCATGCATTCGTATCACTCTTCTATAAAATTGTAGTGAATGAAGTATAACGTTTTCTTCAATTCCTTGTGATTGATCATTATTGAATATGAAACCTTAGCTTTCGAGACTTGAACACCACTCTTCTTTTATAGGATCCATTATGTGCATTATAACTTATAATGTTTTTGCAGATTTTTCCTTGCAGATGAATTCATCACGCCACCTTCTTCCTTCCATTATTCCCAACTGATCATTGTGAGGCACATGATAAATTAGAATACTTACTCATATCTAAGAACTAGTCAGTGCAAAACAATAGGCTCGTACCACCAGCAGACACCATTGCAAAATACAGCAGCCGGATTATTTGCAGGGACTTGTACAAGGATACGTGTATATATATATAAAAGCATGGAAAGAAATGATGAGAGTGAAGAGTGGGGAGCCCCCACAGGGAAAAGTGATGAGTGCGGCGATGATGATGTGATAGGGAGCAAATGATTTGGTAAGTGGACTTAATATCCCCATTGCTACAAAAAGTTTTCACCTTTAGCCTTGTGGGTGTCGTATTTAAGATTTGTGAGAGATATTGATGCAAGGCTTGTTTGTAAAGTCGAACAAAACCTTCAAAAGCATTTTTTCAATCATGACTAACAATATATAAGATAAATAAATGTAAGAAGAGTTTTGTCTCAGTTTACATGAATGTTGTTTCAGTTATTGTGTGACAAACAGGATGGTGCGAAGTGCGAACTGATTTGCATGCGGACTTCAAAACGCATCGAGTGTGGTGGCCAAAAGCAATAATCATGGATCCATTGGCAGAGATGGGTAGTGCAGCTAGCAATATCGATACATGTATATCGATGACTGTTGATGGCCATGCCGGCTTTCTCAAAAAGCAGCTTTAAACGGAGAAGGCTGATCCCATATTCATTAAAAAGTAACGAAAGTAAAAATTACAGTGTGGGTCTTGCTTGTTTGTTTTTCTCTGCATCTATCTATATCTGCCTTCTCTTTTTGACTTTGTTTCAACGTTTTCACCGTCGCTTTCTAATCATATAGCCTCCTGCTTTTTTGACCCCTCTAATTGCCATCCTTCGTTATATTCATTCATTCATTCTTCAATTCATATCTTTCTAGCTAGTCAACCTAGTTCTAAATAATCACATGTGAATGCCAGTAATTAGGGGTATAGTGTCCTTGACTGGTCATAAACTATATTTCTTTTTTGGGACCCGGTTTGAACGTGATTGAAATTTGAAACACCTAGATCTTGAAAACAGATTGTTGCAATATTATAATTGACGATAGATTGAGCAGACTAAAGATGTTGGAGGAGTTTTCATCTAAATTTATACCACCATGTTGTCGGTAAATAAACCAAATAAAAAGCATTTTAAAAAAAGATAAGGTTTTTTTATCACGAGAATCATTCATATATTAGTATTAGTTCACGTTTAATGTACAAGAGACAATGCCAAAAAGTGGAATAGAAAACATCGTAAAACGAATTGAACCCCGCTTAATTAGTTTGACCAATTAAGCACCAAAGATAATTTCTTGTGGGCGATAATAATGTAGGTGACAGTTTTGTTGGCGTCGGGAAAGCAATGTGCGGCAACTTTGTTTTAAACTTGGTCACAAGGCTCCTTCAAATTTGTAGATGACTATACGATATGAAGAAGGCAAGACATATAAGGCGTAGGCCCTTCCATAGCGACCACGGATTATCATATGCCTAGACATTTGTTACAATTTAATTAACACCATATACAACTTTTTCCCTACCACAAATTCTGAGGTGTGCTTCCCATAACTTGTCCATACGATGCTAAATATAAGATCTATTTGATTTTTTTTAAAAAATCACAAAAAAACTAAATAAGTTATTTGTAAATTGATTTATCTGAATTTTTTTTCAAATCTGGTTTATTTGATTTATAAATTAATACATATATATTCTAATATTATATCAAATATTTATGATTAACTAACTTATTTTGCTTCCTTAATCTCTCCAAAAAAATCAACTAAATTTTATATATTTAGGACCGGCGAGAGTATTAATATGGTTTTATAAATTTTGGAAAACTTGATCAACTCTTTTTTTATTAAAAAAATTTGATCAACTTTAATCCTTATGCCTCTTTAATAATCCCAAATGATTCATTAAAATATTTGTGTCATAAAGAATTGTAAATTTCAACCATTAGTTCCTTATTGTAGGACTTAAATGGGGAATTGATCATAGTCTTTGGCGTAACTAAGACTTATTTTTCATATTTGTTAATCTGATCTTAATTTACTTCTTTTAATTCTCCCTCAACAAAATAATCAAGCAAAAAAAAGGAGAGAATTAAGGGAAAAAATTAAGGTGTTGTGAAAAAAAAACATATCATATTAACGGGCTTAATTAACTGATATCTTTATTGTAACTAAATGAAGTAAATGTCTTACATTAAAGATACGAGTGTGTCTTTGTTTTGAGTTGGTGGTTTAGTTTTAATTTGGTCTCTGGTTTGTCATTTTGCGTCTGTGTTGTTAGTCTTAATTCTTTACGCGGTGTGCCACAATGGTACGTTGCTCTGATGAGTAGCATTATTGCTTGTATCTTCTAAGGGTTTGAATTATGATACTCATAAAGGTAATAACGAATAATCCCCCGTGATGTAAGTAGCTAACTAGCTAGTGTCTCAATCATGTTATTCAATTTATATCGGTGTTGGCATATGCACGTATAGCTTTTCATCTTTTGAAGGATTTGGTAGTATAAAAAAGGCACAATCATATTATATCCTAAATAAGAAAATTAATACTAAACAAGTCTAACGAGTCGTTAATAACAACATTTACAAGTGAGAATATCAGTTTTTACAAGTGAAAAACAAAATTGATAACTCATTAAGACATGTTTGATAATAATTATCTTATTTTGGACCTCAATTTGGCTTATCCTGTAACGTCCATTATAGTTCTTATCAACAGGTGAAAACTGTAAAAGCCGCTACCAAACCATCCAAAGGCGAACTACAAGCCAAGTCAACAGCACAATAAACTGTACTCTTCCTTAAATACTACGATTAGATCATCACATGAGGCCATGTGTACAGAACCGCTCAAATTTATTTGGGCCCCGAATCAAACACATATGAAGGATTTGGGCTACCAGTGGATCACTTCACTTCTCACTTCAAGTGAATAGTACAACTGTACAAGTAATAATAAAAAAAAAAAATATCTGGATCGTACCACTTAAAGTGGGCAAACAATTCTTGGTACGTAATTTGTTTTCTAGTTTTCAAGAGAGTGCCCACATGTACATGCAAGCCATCACCCACCTTCCAAGAAGCTTCCTTTGCAATTTACTGGGGTGCTGTTTGGTACGAGGGGCATGGGATGGGAGAGCCTGGGAGGGTGGGTAGATGGAAATTTTGTTTTGAGTTGGATTTAAAAAATTAAAGCAGTGGGATTAAAAATTTTAAATTAATTTTTACACCCGGCCCCTTGAAATTGGTAAGTACCAAACAAGGCATATATAAGAGACCATACCTTAACCTACTCTTCCTTGCAAAACTTGTAGCTAGGTAGCTAACACACTTTCCCATCACGCACTGCTGATTCTAACGCTCAGACAAAAATATTTATCCTTCTCAACATGTCTTTTCCGTTCCCACGTCACCGTCGTAAGGTTTCCGGCGACGTGGCTGCCGTTTCTTCGGGGTTTTCGCCGACTCTCTCCCTTCCCTCGCCGCCCTTCCTTAACACTGACTCCCTCAGACTCTCCAAGGTCTTAGTAAATGTGACCATCGAGAACAGCCTCGGACCCGTACAGGTTCTGATATCAACTGACGACACCGTGGCCGACCTTATCAAAACCGCCTTGGCCATTTACCATGGAGAGAAGAGGAGGCCTTTCTTGAAGCTCAAGGATCCCATACACTATGCTCTTCACTACTCTCCCTTCTGCCTCCAAAGTATTATTAATCACTTCCTCTTCCTTATTATTATTACTGCTTCCTATCCATTAATCAATTCATATTATATTTATTGTTTTGGTGTTGCAGGTTTGAAAGGCAATGAGAGGTTGAGGAACTTGGGGTCACGTAATTTCTTCCTTTATTTAAAGCCCCCCACTCTATGTTCTTGCTCAGAGGAAGCCAATATGAGTAAGGATTCTGCGTTGTTACCATTGATGCTTTTCGTCCATCTCCCCTTATAAATATCCCACGCCTACCCAAGATCAATTTGTCCTCCATTGTTTCCTCAATCCGTATCTGTTTAAATAATGAAGGGTTGTGTTTGTGTTTAACTAATTGAATCTAGATATACGTTCCTTGGTTTGCTCGTATCATTTTGTTACTGAAGTTTGAACCTTTAATCTACTCACGCTGCATTGGTTTGAGACCATTTTATTCTTCACTATAGTATTAGTATTAGTATTAGTATTAAGTGATTCATATTAAAATTCATCAACTCATATATAATTAATTACATTTCTTTTTATCATTTAATATTTTTATCACAAATTAATAAAATATCAAATCTGGATCATTCAAATGCTGATCTAATGGATACAAAAAGAGAAGAGGAGGGAAAAAGAAAAGAGGGATTCCTCTCCCTATAAATATGGGGTGCGGAATCTCTCCACTTATTTTTCACTCCACTTACTTCCATTTAGTTGAAACTACATCGTTTTGCCTTTAAAACATAAAGCACAATTTTCTAAAAATTTGTTGGGTCATTGTTCATTTAATAAAACGACGTAGTTTCAACTAAATGGAGTTAAATTGAAGGAAAATTAAGTGGAGAGGTTCCTTTCCCATAAATATGACCATGGTTTTGATTTATGCACACGGAACTGTTCTGTTGGCTTTAATGTATGATACCTATTAATTTAGTAACTCTCAATGAATAATGCGAATGAATTGATTGGTAACTAATAATAGGAATCAGTTTCGGTGTTCGTCGGAAAGATGAGTAGAGGGTGCTCCTCTATTATGGACATTCCAGATCCAATCTAGATGGTCCAGATTTAATTTTTTTTAAGATTGTGATTTTAATAAAACAATTATTTTTATGATTACAAAATCTAAAATGAAGATAATCTTTTAACTATCATTTTGTAAAAAAAAAACATATTATTCATTTAAAATTCACAAATTTAAAATTATTAAATCTGGACCGTTGAGATTCAAATCTGAACGATTTAAAGTAGATAAGTGTCATCTACTCATCTTTCCGACGAACACCGAAACTGGTTCTACTAATGATAACGAATAATCCAACTGATTCAATTTTTAATTAAATTAATTTTTCAAAGCCAATCATAATTTTTTTGAAAAAAAAAATTTAATACGTAGAAATAAGTTTTCTAAATTTTATCTATGATGTGCGTAGGTCATAAGTTGGTAAACATTTCTTTTACTAATTTAAAAATATTCTTTATTAGGAGGGAAGAATATAATGCTTTCAAATTACAGATAGGATTAAAGGGAATATACATCTTGATGAAAAAAATTATATTAATTGATTTTTTTTCAAAAATCAAAGTATATTGCAAAGATAGGGAAAAATTAAAATTCACTCAAATTTATAGTTTTATACAACACAATGTATGATTCATGAGACGTTAGTAGTATGGAATTTCACTCCATGCTCGTCATAAAGATAGGCAATGAGTTTCTCATCTTAATATTTGTTGTTTAGATTTATTTTAACGGTTTAGATTCATTAATTTATTTAATATTATTAAAAAAAATTTATTTTAATGGACACAAAATAAAAAATAAAGTTAATTTTATAACTGTCATTTGTTAAAAAAAACTAAATTATCTTTGAAAAAGTGGGCATTTAAAAATTTTAAATTTGGACCATTCATATCAAATTTTGGGTGGTCCAAATTTCGTTTCAGCGATAAGTAATGCTTTCTTATCACCGCGATGAGCATTGAATGGAAACCCAGTAATACTGTGTTAAGTCTCGATCTTCTCAGCGTTCATTTTTCTCACCATCCCTCATCATCAAAAATCTTGCATGTCTAAAATAATCCAGAGGTGTGTTTTATGCCGCCAAGTCATCAAACAATTAAAAATAAATCTCCACTTCCAATGTTCTCATCTACCCACTGCAACACTCCTCACATTTCAGCTTCTCTCTTTCCCTTCCAACTCCCGACAATTGTCTTCTGCGTGTCGATTAATTACCGCGTTGTTCTTCCTCAATTAATCTCCCACCTCTATTTCTTAGTGGCTTTAATTGGACTAAAGCACTGACGCATTGAAGAAGTACATAACTGAACATACCCAAGCGTAGAACAAAACCTTTGAAAGCTTTGAAGCCTGATAAAAGTTTAAGAAACAAAAGAGGAACACAAAAATGAGAAAGATGTGAACTTTAGAGCCAAAATACAAAGAATACCCTGGTTATTGCAATCAAATGAGGAAAAACCAAGACGAAAGTGTCGAGGAGAATGGTGCAAAGCACTATTCCCGATGTATGGATTGTGAACGATGGCGGTGGAGACGGCATGGCCACTAAATAAATACCAAACTCAAACATTATTGGTAAGGAAGAAGCATAAATAATGGAATTTAGAGAATAAGGAAGGGGAAGGTATGGCCTAAATGACGTGGCAAACTGTATGCTTTTGGATCATAAGAACGGGCAGGATTGTGGGTGCAGGACACTGAGAGAATTGAATGCTGAGAGAATCTACTCCCGTACTGTATTCATGCACTACACGTCTACAGTCTACACCATTCCACTTACAAAAACGTATATTTATACAATATATAAATTTAATGTATCTTGTACTATGAGAAAAAAATATCACAATGTTGTGAAAATAAATTAAGTGAGCCCATTCATTAATATTTCCGAGTTCTCTGTTTTATTTACTAATATAATATTTGACGGCTATGATTAGCAGCGTGATGTACAAGAGCATTTCAGAACAATAAGGAAGACAAAATCTCATCCCATTAAGTAGAGTCAACTACATGACAAAAATACATAACCATAATATTGTTTAAAAAAAATTTATATTACTTTTTCCCAGTACTTGATGATTATCTGTATAAATTAATATATATAACTTATTGATAAGTCAATTATCATGAATTTTTTGAACTGAATTTTTGTTAGTGAGAATTTCAATATAGGACCGCAGTAACCAATTAATTAAAAAGTAGAACTAAAAAATTCTGAAATATCACTTTAGATTCAGGGTCATTAAGTGAAATTAAATTGATATGGAAAAAGACAAAAAAAGGGCCCACCCCCACACGGCCTCTCTGACACTCTCTCTCACACACACAGACCCCACTCATTTTCACACGAACAAGGAAAGGCTCATATGAATAAGGAAAAGCTCAAATGAATAAGGAAAAGCTCATGTGAACAAGCCTCAATTAAAAAAACAAATATTCCTCTCACTCATTCTCTCCTCTGACACTCTCTTTCCTATGACTCTCTCTCTCTCTCTCTCACAGACCCTACTCATTTTCACACGAATAAGGAAAAGCTCATATGAACAAGACTCAATAAAAATTCAAATATTCCTTTCATCCCCTCTCTCCTCTGACACACTCTCTCTTTCTCTGACACGCATCTTTCTCTCTCTTTCACACACAGAGACCCCGCTTATTTTCATATGAACAAGAAAAAGCTCGCTCATATGAACAAGCTTCAATAAAAACCAAATATTTCTCTCACCCCCCTCTCCCCTCTAACACTCTCACTGAAACGCTCCTCTCTCTCTCTCTCTCACACACACACAGACCCACTCATTTTCACATGAATAAGGAAAGGCTCATATGAACAAGGAAAATCTCATATGAACAAGCCTCAATAAAAAACCAAATATTCCTCTCACCCTCTCTCTCTTCAGACACACTCTCTCTCTCTCTCTGTGGCACGCATCTTTCTCTCTCTTTCTCACACACACCCTGCTAATTTTCACACGAACAAGTAAAATCTCATATGAACAAGGAAAAACTCATATGAATAAGCCTCAATAAAAAACAAAATATTTCTCCCACCCTCTCTCTCCTCTGACACTTTCTCTTTCTGACATGTGGGGTCAATGTTGTCTTATCTCCTCTCAATTTAATTTCAGTTTACCCCCAAGATTCAAGTGATATTTCAGAATTTTTTGGTCATATTTTAAAATTAATTGACTGCCGCGGTTCTATATTAAAATTCTCCCATTTTGTTAATTGATTACTGACTTACAGACAATCGATCATGATGGCTCGATAAGATAATTGACATGTATCAAATCGTTATTCTTCATACTGGATATCGAAAACCTGGCTGAACATATTCAATTTAACCAATAACAATAATCATGTTCCCGTTACTTTTGTTTTTGCTAGACCCATACTTCTTATTTTGAATTGAAGCTTAATTTTTACAACCACACACAAGTGTGGCCTAATATCCAGTTGCCTCACTTGGTCCTTCAATCAATCAAATGATGTGGTGCATGTTTGGTTTTTTTTTTTGGGCCCAGAAGTCCTTCTGAACCGGAGAAGCTAACTGAAAAGAAAAAATCATGTTTGGTTCATAAGCAGATGAAAAGATCTTTTCCTCCAGAAGTCCGGTGGAGAAGCAAAAAGCCAGAAGTTAAAAATTTTGACTTTTGGCTTCTGGCTTTTGTCTTCTGATGGGCCCCACACCTTTTATTGTTTGTTATTTAATAAAGTGGGTAGGAAAATTAGACTAGTAGACCCCTAAAATTTTTAAATAAGATATTTTCTTATAATATAAAATTTTCTTTTTATCTCCAAAAATTTATCATAATAATCTCTAATTATTTTCTCCCACAATATCCTCCTTTGAGCTAAAAATATAATTTTTTAAAAATTATTTTCCTTAAAATAAGGGAGAAACTAAGTCTTTAAAATCCTTCAAAAACCCAAATTTCACTTTTTTTTTTCTAAACTATAAGAATATATGCATATTATATATGTATTATTTAATAACAATAATGCCCTTTTTAGTAATTTTTCATCTAAACTTACTTTTCAAAATAATCATCCAAACATGTTCTAAAAGTCAGATTGAAAAAAAGTCACTTCTAACATTACTAATCCAAACATAAATCACTTTTACAATCTAACTTTTTTTCAAAAGACCTTCTGAAAAAGACATTCTAAAAAAGTTCTTCTGAAAAAAAGCCAATCCAAACACACCCATGGTTTGAACTCTGAATCACAGGGCACGAAAAGCATATGTAGTCGGCCATTTACCGAAAGAATTCAAAACCTCATATATTTGTTACTAGTACCACCGGTTCTAATCATAAGATTTATAATTAAATTGAGGATGCTAGTTAAAATTATATGATACTACCAAAACATCCCAACCTCCCTCGCTCATTTGTTTATTATTGAGAAGTATCAATAGGGATAATTTAAAAAAAATTGAGAAAAATTTGAAAGATGTATTATATTTAGAATCAAACTCACATTCTCAAAACAACCTTATATTTAGGATTAGAAGGAGTATTTAGACCACTAACAGCCCTTCAACTGTTTGATCCAAGAACCACACACGGTGGATCAAGTGATCAACTCTCTTCGTTTTGCGAATTGGAAAATGTTTGGCTTAAATATATTGATAATATTTTTTTTAATAAACTTGATAACATTTGACTGAATCTATCATCCTATCACATCTACACTTGAAAATGAATGTATGTTTTGAAATTGAAGTCACATGGCCGAAGATCAAACCATTATTCAAAAGAACTAGTAAAAAATAATTAAATTAAAAATATTTTACTTAGAAATGAACATATTTAAAATATACCAAATAAATTGAGCTTTAAGTTACCAATATTAAAGTTTACCAACAAAATCAATTAATATAAACCATTTATTTAAGTAATTTAGTAAATGGCTTAAAAAGATTTTAGATTATTTGAGAAAATTGTCATACTAATTCACAATCATACGTTGTCGATTTTGAATAATTTAATTAATTAACCTAATTGAATTAAAATTTTAAGTAACAATCCCTAAACATAAGTTGTATAGATTTATGGGTTAAAGGTCATAGTTTCCCCTGAAGTATTTTTGGATCCAAATGTGCCCTTGAAGTATGAAAATAGATCAATTTTGCCCTTTAACCGTTAAAAATATTAACGGTCAACGTCCACTTTTTAACGGTCAACATGAGTTTTTTAACGGTAAAGGGCGAAATTGATCCATTTTCATAATTCGAGAGCACATTTGGACCAAAAAATACTTCAGGGACAACTATGACATTTAGCCCTAGATTTATTATATAATACTTTGTGAAAATCCTATTAGAAGATAGTTCCATTATCAAAATCTTAATTTGGATTGGTAAACTGAATTGATTTGGTGGATGATCATTCGGAATGAAAGAAAGTCATGTTTATGAAATTAATAATTATTTTGTTAGTCACTATTTCTGGAAATAAATAAAAATAGGGAAAACTTATTTCGTACTACCTATATATATACTATTTTATTTTGATTAACAATGTTTTTATCACTTAATTAAATCATTAATTTTACTCGCTTTCTACTATTAGTTCATGTAACTTTGTTTTATTCACATTGTTATAGGAGCTAACAAAATAAAATTCAAACATTTAGATATAATAAAAAACTTCAGGATCAATGTCCAAATTTATCCTAAACATTCCTATTCATGAGCTACTTTGTCTCGAATTTTTTTTTTAAAAAAAAAATTGCTCCAAAAGTTTTAAAACTCAACAATTTTGACATTTGATTTTAAAATATTAACCGTTAATATCAATTTTTAATGGTCAAACTGTCAATATTAATATTTTAATGGTAAAGTGTAAGCTTGTTATATTTCTAAACTTCTGGTCAGTCTTTTTTTTATTTTAAAAAAAGAACTTCTAAGACAAAATAGCTATTGGTCAAAACCTTTTTAACAAATTTATACCTTTACCCAAAAATTTAATACCAAAAACAAAATTAAATCAAAGTAGGGAAAAAGACAGATAAATCCCCTCCATTATACTAAAGGACAAATCAGTCCCTAAAGAAATGAAAATCCCATATCAGTCCCTAGGGAGCAATTTGGGATTTCCATATGTTAGTCAAAGACAATAATGCCCCTCCTCACTTATTTGCCCACCCCACAGATCTCTCTCCTATTTGAAGTGCCCTCCACCACTCACTTCGCAAGACACCATCCCTTCCTACAGAGCCCATTGAACCCTACACCCCTCACGGAGATCAACTCGCCGAAATCGAAATCGACGGCCTCATAGAGCTCGACGGCGAAATCGAAATCGAAATCTCTGTATCTCCCTCTTCTTTTTCTGTTTTCAATTTGGGTAAGCAAGTTCTCTAACCTTTTTTCGGATTCCCTTTTCGATTCCCTTTTTGAATCTTGTCGAGCCCTAGCTCTCAATTGATCTAACATTTAGTCACTCCCTTCTCTTCTGTTAAAGCAATGTCTTCCCTTCTTCAGAACGCCGTGAAGAGTCACAGGCCCCCGCCGTTCTGCGTTCGCCACTCTGCTTAACGACGCTGTGAAGAGTACAAACCCCATTCGCCTTTTGAACTGCTGCATCATTGCCAAAGGTCTCCATTGAATTGCGTTGCCAATTCTGTAGTTAAAAGCGTAGGAGGTCATTGGCTTTTTACTTCTTTGTTCCATTCAGGTTTGTTAAATATGTGCTTATTACTTCTTTGTTCCTGTATTTTTTATTTTTTTTTCAATTTAAGTTATGGTGCTTATTACTTGTAATCTGTGATGTGTGAATGATGTGAAGTTTCCTCTATTCTTTTGTTGTATCCAATTAGTTGTGTTGACTTTGTGCATGGTCTAGAAAGATAGTTTGATTTGGTGTATTGCAAAAGTTCTCTTGTTCTGATATTGCTATTTAACTAAGCCACTATTTGTTCACCTCTTTTGATCAACTAATGCAATTAACTTTAAAATGTCTTACAAGTTTTATTGATTTAGGAATTAAAGACTATTTACTCTGCGTAGAGAATATGACCAATGTAACTTGTGTTATTATGCTACACTATCTACATATGCAGTTGTATCAGATTTTGCTGTCATTGCCAATGCCAAGGAGTCAATTTATTTGATTCCTTTATTGATTAAGTCTATTTGTTTAACTTTCATCTTTTAGTTTGTAGTTGAGTCTTGCGTTTTGGTATGATAATTTATTATTATGTGATAAAATGCTTACTGGATTTGTGTTTGAGATGCCCAGAAAAAAAAATGATAACTCGCAGCATTTTTATTAGCTTTTGCTATTAGGTTTGATTGAGTTTTTCCAAATTCGAATGTTTTTCAAATTTGACTATTGCATTTTTTATTTACTTTTGGCAGGTAGAAGAATTTTATTGCATTTTGAAGCTGTTGATTCTGCCTTTTGTGCTTGGATATAGGTACTCAATTAATTTTATTTGATGATTGTATGCATTCTCTCTTTTTTGTTTGAATTCCTCCCTTCATTTTCAATTTTGTTCTTACTATCTCAGAAGGCAAGATCAAAAGCTGTTTACATCTTTTATTTTGCTTCTTTCCTTCAAATTCCTTATTCCGTTTTTTTCTACTTAGAAGGAAGATCGCTGAGAATTGGCCCGCAGGTTGTTTGGCGTGATAATACTGAATAGAAAAAGAATATTTGCTAATTCGGTGTCATGAGGATGGGAATTTTGCTATTTTAAATGTGACCAATTTTTTTCTTATGTAGTGGCATTTATACTTTCTTTTCAACTATTGAATTGAAGAGAAAACATGGTTGTATTCTTTGAATTCAATCCTTTTACTGAGAATGGATGGTAATCTCTCTTTAGGGAAAAATAGCCTTTCTCTTAGTTGACTATGGTTGTGCATCTGACTTTGAACTGAGTATTTACATTGAACCTCAAACATTGGCTTTTGTTTAGGGATTCATTGAAGGACTTCCTCTGAGCTTCATCTTATCAATTATTCTTAAGGTTAACTCATGAGCTTTTCAAGCAACATACTTTGGTGGTTATTGTTTACTGTTTTATAGTTTCTTACTAGCTTTTTTGCTTTTTGGATTTTTAATATTGTGGAAATTGAAGTGAACAAAGCTTGAATTATGTGCTAAAAGAATGTAATGGTATATAGCATATTTTTGTGTGTGTATGATATACGGCATATTATGTATCACAGTAAATGATAAAAAGCTTAAGTATTTAGGGTGATTGTTAATTGATTTCACTGGATTGAGGTGATTGCTAACTTCAATAGCTTTAGTTATTGACTATTGAATACTTCATGTATATTATGTTAAGGTTTAAGCGCTGTTTCCAATTTTGTTATTGAATGATATGGAATTTTTACATGAGTAGTTGGTTACTTCGCATAATAATCTATGTTGAAATAAGGGTCTGTAATTTGAATCATTGATATTCAAATTCGCCTACTTCATCGTCAAGAGTGCTTGGCTAATTCAAGAGTGCTTGGTTACTTTTTGCAGTTACTGACCTAATTAATGTCTGTATTAATTATGTTCTGCGAGTTATGAATAAGCATGTGTAGGTTGATGATATTGAATTGTTTCTAACACTTTGAAGTGAGAAAACATAGATTATTATGCTTTTGTGGATGTTAGACTGAATTGGTGTGATATGATATCTTCATTCCAGGATAGACTATGGGGGGCGAAAAAGGAGATTGTTCTAAAAGAGTATCGGATGAAGAAGAAACTAGTACTTCTACCACTGAAGAGATCAGTCCAAATCATCTGCAAACTGGGTTGAATTTATATAGAAAGCGATGGTTTAAGAAGCATGGAACGGAGAAAGCAGAATCAATGTTAGCTAACAATGAGGAGGTCCTAAGAGGATGGAAAACATTGCCGGAGTCCAAGAGGATGAAGTACCGTGAAAAAGCTAAGAGACCAAGGCCGGAGAAAAAGCTGGGGAAGAGGACAATATTTTTCTACACACGTTGTTCACCCCGAAAGTTCAAAGAATTGGCTGACTTTGTTGGTGAAGATGAGGGTTTGAAGGAGCGTGTGAGGAAGTTAGGATTTTCCAATCTCTTGAACGTGAACTGCATGAGTCTTCCTCGTGACTTGCTTGCGAGTATCCTTCAGGCATACGATCCACCAACTAAAGAATTCCGAATCAGGGGCAAGTCCAATAAAATAACAGTGGATGATGTGAAGGAGTTTCTTTGTGTGCCATGTAGTGGGAAGGAGGTCAGTTGCAATGTTGATGAAGCGGACCCGATTTATCAAAGGCTGAAAAAGGACTTCTACAATGTCAAATACAAGAATATATTGGATCTGATAAAAAAGGGAAAGAATAATGAGAATTTTGAGTTCCTATTTATGTTATACACATTTGAAACTTTTGTATGTCCAACCGCTAGTGCAAAAGTCAGTGACCACTTCCTCAGACTGATTTGTTCCACCATGAAAGGATTCAATCGTTTTGATTGGGCAAGTTACATAATGCAAGACCTTCGGCAAGAGATGGAAGCATATGTGCAATCATCTAGGAAAAAGAAGAGCGCACACTGCTATGTGAGAGGATGTATTTATCTAGTTCTGGTATGTAAATTGTTTTCTTCCAAAGTTTTACTGTTGTCATTTAAATGGAAATGTGTAATTTGACATGTACTTACCGGTGATGCAGATATATTTTTGTGAGCGCTTCCCGTTAAAAGTGGTTGAAGACCATGCAAATGCAATTGAATTCTGGACTGCAAAAAGGATAAAGGAGGTGGTGAAGGATGAGAAAGACAGCTACAAGGGCATATTACGAGGAGGAGTAGACGCTGGTCCCCTTCGTGGTGGTAAGGGGACAAATGTAGAAGCTAAACTGGACCCGGTATGTGTTTTGTACATTGTATATCTTTGGTAAAGGAAGTAGAATTCCTAATAATGTGAGCATTTTGTTCATGCAGGACCTGAGGGACTTACGTCATCGCTTGATGAGCGTTATTGACACCGAGTTGTTGAAGTTCCAGGTCACGAGAGATGGAGCAAATGAGCCTACAGTTGGTGAAGCAAGCGATGTTGATGGGAAGGCAGATGAGCCTGTAGTGGGTAAAGGAAGTGACGTTGATGGGAAGACAGACGACCCTGCAGTAGGACTTGACGATGATTTTGGGGGAGATGACAAAGAAACTAGTGATGGTTTTGGGAGCAAAAGTGATGGTGACGGTGACGGTGACGGTGATGGTGATGATGATGATGATGACAAGGAAGGAGATACCACTTCCCAAAGCGATACACCATGTATGACCCCTTTACATGTACCCGACAATGACAGTGACTATGATACCGACGTACGAGAAGGAGGAGATGATTATGGTCATGATGAACATGTTGAAAAGGAAATGGAGCCGAGAAGATCGCAGAGGATGAGGTTTTCAAGATATAATTCTCCATGGATTTTGTTGAATTATGCGAAGAAGAGAAAACGAACTGTTCCTGAGAAGGAAGCATTCTTTAAAATTCTTTCAAGGCTGCCTCCAAAAAAAGATGGCGGAATGTAAGTGTTATTGCTTCGTTGAATTTATTACACATGCACTTCAACGGTCAATAATAAGTTCATGCATTTTCCAGGTATGTCGTTCTGATCCATAATGAGCACGTAACTCGGGAAGAGCTATACAGTTTGGGTGGGATTCAAAGAGTCAACACTCGGGTTAGTTGTGCTAGCTAAACAAGATTATGAATTTTTAATGTATGGTTTAGGTGATGAATCTTGATGTTGTGGTTTGCAGGTCATGTCCCTTGTTGCTAAGACCCTAATGGCTGATTTGAGAGATGAGGGAGGAGAGAAGATGAGGCATATTTTTTATGCTGATTTCATGGTTGGCAACCAGACCTTTTTGTAGAATAGTTTATTTTTATATTTATACACTGATTTGGGGTCATCCAATCATCTTTCAGATAAAGATGACCGAAAAAAGGTGGCACGTATCTACCCACAAGAAGCAAATTTTGCCAGGATACGTAGGTTATGACATATCAAAATGTGATTTGATTGTGGGCCCAACGCTTGTAGGAGACCATTGGATTTGTTTGGTTTTGGAGACAAAATCATTGAACTTGTACTTGTTGGACTCCATGAACGGTGATGTGATGAAGACGCGTGGGAAGAAGAAGGAGGAGGATAATCCCCGTATGGATGCTGCAAAAAATGTGTAAGATTTACAGAACAGTGACAATCGTTATCCATATGTGCAAATTATTAAAAACATGATGACACTTTAATGAAAGGATCGTGTTTTATCTCAGTTGGACAGGTTTCATGATATGTTGGCACGTATCAATCCTAAGGAATTCTCCAACAAGGCAGTTGGTAAAGTTACTAGGGTTCCTGTGCCTCAACAAAACAATCTGTATGTGTCTATCTCGTAAACTATTAAACTGTATGAAAGTTTACTTATTTTCCTTTTGTCAATGAATTGAAACTTGCTTTTCGTTATATGCATGATTGTGGGGTCCATGTGATGATTTGGTTGACCAAATGGAGTCCTGGTGTGAAGCTTGATTATACAAATGTTTGTAACTCTGATTTCTTGCATATATGTTTTTGTTTAAGTAAGTTGGATATTACATTAACTTGGGTTTTTCATGTATTTAGGAGGATGTAGCAAATTTTAGGCGAGATGTCATGTGGTGGCTTGTTACTCATCATCGAAATCAAGTGAAGGATAAAGCATTGGCTCTTCTTCAACAGCCAACCAATTAAACCAATTCAAAGCGATCTACAGGACAGGGAAATTAACAAGTTGCTCTATGACTTGTGTTAATGTAAAGTGAACAGGGAAATTAACAAGTTGCATTTGTTGAATATGTATGTTTGATGTAGTGTTGGACAAAGTTTGCCTTTTGGTATGTTGTATGGAAAATTGAATATGTATGTTTCATGTAGTATGGGACAAAGTTCCTTTTTCTCTATGTTTCTTGGTGGCATATTCACAGGTCTATTTGCACACATTTATTACAAAAGAAACAAGTTTAACCATTTCTCTGGTCAGCCATTAACAACTTCATCTTCGTAATTAACAACTCAATCGTAGGAATTAACAACACTGGAATAGCAATTAACAACTTAGACCCTTATTGCAATGTGAGCATTTTTTGCCTCAGCCGTTAACAACTTCATCTTTAGTATTAACAACTCCATCTTCATCATTAACAACTCCATCGTAGGAATTAACAACACTGGAATAGCAATTAACAACTTAGACCCTTATTGCAATGTGAGCATTTTTTGCCTCAGCCGTTAACAACTTCATCTTTAGTATTAACAACTTCATCTTCATCATTAACAACTCCATCGTAGGAATTAACAACTTAGACCCTTATTGCAATGTGAGCATTTTTTGCCTCAGCCGTTAACAACTTCATCTTTAGTATTAACAACTTCATCTTCATCATTAACAACTCCATCGTAGGAATTAACAACTTAGACCCTTATTGCAATGTGAGCATTTTTTGCCTCAGTCGTTAACAACTTCATCTTCAGTATTAACAACTTCATCTTCGTAATTAACAACTCCATCGTAGGAATTAACAACTCCAAGTGAAACTAAACTTGTTTGTTGATAATACAGTAAAGTAGCAACATGAAACGACATTCTTCATTGACATAGAGTTTTTTTACATATTCAATGACAATTTAACATTAAGATGATCATGCCACTTAATGTTTCCTTGTCACTAAACCAAAAAACATCATTTAAAACATCATTTACAATTTGCTGTCAGCGTTAACAACCTCAGCGTAGGAATTAACAACGTTTTCGTAGGCATTAACAACAGTGTCATACATATTAACAATCTGTAATGCTGACAGCAACTGTCATTTTTTCAGTTGCCCGTGTCCAAGTGAAACTACACTTGTTTGTTGATAATACAGTAAAGTAGCAACATGAAACGACATTCTTCATTGACATAGAGTTTTTTTACATATTCAATGACAATTTAACATTAAGATGATCATGCCACTTAATGTTTCCTTGTCACTAAACCAAAAAACATCATTTAAAACATCATTTACAATTCGCTGCCATGGTATTCACAAAAAGGCCAGCACAGTGCCAAACCGAACTCCAAAAAATATATGAGTCGGTTCTTCAAAAACAAAATACTTCGCTACTTTGTGACAAACTACTTAGCTTGGGTTGGGATTTTTGCAGGTCCTTCTTGTGTGACCGGCTTGATGGCATCTTGTACAATGATAAATCTTCTTATCTTGAAATTGTGACTCCCGCCTTTTACTTTTCGGCCTACCAGCTGGTCGGGTGGTGATAGGTGGGTGCAGCAACATTTCTGACAGTATGTTAGGCAACATGTAGTTGTTCACATCTGGCTTATCTATGGTGACAACTGGAATCATGCTACGGCTATAGATCTTTTGTTGGGACGTTATTTTGTAGCATTCATGTACAAAATCATATACATTTGCATGCAAAAACTTGATTGCAGTACAAGCGTGTGGACAAGGAATCCCCGACATTTGCCAAGCTGCACAAGTACATTGATGTGACCGTACATCCACCATTAAAGAACCATTCACTGTATGGATGCCGAACCTGTCACCTCCATATGGTTCAGCCATCATATTTTCAGTTTTCCCAACATGTTCCTTCACCTTTGCTTCTATTTTTGGACCGACCCCATTTTTCCATTTAATCATTGCTAAACTTGCAGCATACATCTTCTTCGCAACCTTCTCACGATGCTCATGGATAAGCTGACAAACATTATGCTTTCTCTCCTTTACCATCCAAGCATTGAAGGATTCCGCAATGTTTGTGGTTATGTTGTCCCAACGTTGGTATGGAAACTTGCTTCTGGCCCACTTTTCAACCTCCCCATGATTGATCAACCACTCATACATCTCTGGAAAGGAACTTTGCATGTGTTCCATTGCCCTTTCAAAACCAATTTCAACCCTTGCATATGCAATGTTGTCTAGCAACGTTAGCACATCTTCCTTCATTGCTTGAGTGCACCGCTTACCTCTGTTTAATCTTAGCATCTCTGAACTGAAATTCTCTTTGACATGCCTATAACAATACGCATGCCTCTCACTTCCAAAAATATCCCCAACAGCTCCTTTGATTGCTAGGTGACGGTCTGACACAATTGTCAATTCAATTGACCCAACTATCCTTTTTATCATGTCTAAAAACCAAGCTCAATCGTCTCTTGTCTCCCCCTTCACAATTGCTATTGCAAATGGCAACAAATCATTGTTTGCATCATAAGCGGAGGCTGACAGTGTAACAGCCCACACTCGACAACGATATTGTCCGCTTTGGGGTTCAGAAACACCAACCTCCTCCTCACGGTTTTGTTCCTCACGAGTTCAGAAACACCAACCTCCTCGTGAAAACGCGTCGTTGTGGGAAGGAGAAGCCCAGCACCTTATAAAGGAGTGGAACATCCCGAACCCAGCCGATGTATAACTCTCTAATTCCACTATTAACCACTAACAATTCAACATTAAAAACGTTTATATAGCTAACTATGTTAGAAAAAGGAATTAATTTAATAAAATAACTAACATAGTTAGAAAAAGATCTTTCCATAATACTTAGATATTATTTTTTTTTAACTCAAATCTCAACTCTAATCTCCGTCATCACAATATAATTTTCTTCTCAGTACAATAACAGAAAATTACATTATCCATGATTAATCTCCACACATCATCCTTAAAATACCATACCATAATAGGTATTATACAATAATTTTCTCCCAGAATAATAACAAGGTTCAGCGGAAGCATCATACAAATATGATCCTAAATGTGGCAATACCTCCTGTCCTTCTGGTCCAGAGTATCTCACGATATCAGTGAGAAGTTCCCAGATCCTTCCCTTGACCTCCTACTTCGCTCCTAGGACCTGCAAAAGTGAGATCAACGGGGGTAGCCCCAAACGCAACCACTGACTACTCATCTAAGTGCGGTGTGTGCTAGCAAGGTGTCCAGTGGAATACATATATGTATATATACCAGTTCCAACAGCATGCTCAGGTATTCACATATAATGCATATCTTGGTCCCAAATATCTTTTCTCATCGTTTATAATTATAAAATAATCTATCACAATTCATCCTCAATAATAGTATATATATCTCATTGATAATTACAGACAACCCAAACAAATCTTATTAGAAATGTTGGGAAAACATGTGGGACCAGTCGGGACCTTCCACCCACCCCTGATCACCACGGTACAGTTCACGAGGGACTCTCTACCCTCCCTGAATAGTACCACAGATTAGAAGGATCTCTGTCCTTTCTGAATCCGTAAGGGGCGATATCCCCTCTTTCGTCTTTCTCTCCTTTATTTCTCATAATATATCAATTAGTCCCTGTGGCGCAACAGGGTACCTCATCATGTGATGGCACAATTTCCAATTCACCGGTGTCACATACCCAAATAATTTCTCACATACAACACATAGATATGCAACACCACAATCAGGCACCAGGCCTTCCAGTATTTTCATAATATACATATATTAAATAATTTCCAAAACCACATATATTTCCGTTTCAAATATTTCACATCACAAATTTATGCCATTTCAAAATAATACTCCACAGGACATTTATTATAAAAATATTAATATTCCAAGATCTCATTTCCATATCTCATCAATCATCAATTGATAATCAAATCTCAATTTGTGATTCAAAATCTCATCTCCATATAACATCATAATTTTCAAATAATAATATTTCAAATTTCTTACTAACACTACACACACACATAAACAAGCAGAAAGCGGTTACCTGATAGCTGGCACCAATCTCACAATAGTGCAGCTCCCCCGTGCTAACTCAGTGCAATTCAAGCACTACACAATCATGCATACTACCACAATTAATTATTTATCCAACAATTTTATATGTTGGAAAATAAATTATTTACTACCCTTTCTTTGCCCTTATTTATTTTAAATTTCCAATTTAACATTTATTCTCCCTTTCTATTTCTAAAATTTATCTCTACTCCATTTATACATATATCCAAAATTATTTATCCTTCCAATAACTATTTATAAAAATTCAAGCCTAAATAAAATTAAACCTTACATCCCGAAATTATTTCTCAACCTCAAAAATCCATTATTTAATCCACAATTTATTTTCCAAACCTTAATAAATATCTAAAAATTATTAATTTAACTATAGACCCATCAGATCATCAAAAGTCCTAATTTTCAATATTTCTAAAAATCCAATAAATTCCAATAATTAAGAAAAACCTCCCACAATGAAAAATATACTTAGAAAAACTCATAATCGAAGTCTAAGCTTCAATTTATTAATTTTAGGACTCCCAAAAATTACCAATTTAGACAAGGTCTAATTTTTCAAGTATAACAAATCGAAAAACTAATGACATAGAAAGGTAGAGGAGACTTACAGGATTCCAAAAATGTGCTTAGTTGGCCGAAAAGCTTACTATTCCTATACTAACAGACTCTAATAAGTCTAGTAATAGGAATATATATGGTGGAAAGAGAGAGCAAGAGAGAGAGAGATAGACGAGAGAGAAAGAGAGAACGTGAGACGAGAGAGAGAGAGAATTGTGAAGGTGTGTGCATGTGTGTATATATAATTGTAATAATAATATAATAATATAATATAATAATAATATAATAAATAGTAGTTGAGTGTGATTGGTTGAGGAAATAATAAAATATTAATAAATGAAAAAGTAAAAGTCACTGGCGAAGATGGAGAGAAATTATTGATGCGAGGAAGTGTCGGCAGAGTGGAAAGAGAAAACTACACTACTAGACCCTAAAATTCTCAAATAAGATATTTCTTTTGAACAAAAAATTTTCTTTTTACTCTCAAAATTTTTCCATAATATCCTTTATTTATTTCCTCCCATATTAACCTCTTTTGAGCCTAAAAATAATCTCTCCCAAAATTATTATTGTCCAAATAAGGAAGAAACTAGGCCTTTAAAATCCTGTAAAATACCTCAGAATCCTTCAAATATTCTCATAATCCATCATTTCTCATTAATAAACTCTTATTTACCCTCACAAATCCTCAATTAATTTTTAGGATGTTACAACTCTCCCCACCTTTTTAAGAATTTTGTCCCCAAAATTCTGCTAACATGACCCCAAAACAAGCAAACACAACACATACAACATATAAAATCACTTAATAAACTGAACTTACCCAGGGAATAGGTAAGGGTATTCTCGTCGCATGCGCTCCTCGGTCTCCCAAGTAGCATCCCCTGGATTCATACCTCTCCAGAACACCTTAACTAGCCTAATCGTCTTATTCCTTAGCTGCTTATCCTTAACATCTAAAATCTTTTCCGGCTCAGCTTTATATGTCAAGTTTTCTCTCAACTCGACCTCCTTAGGCTCAATCACATGCGAAGGGTCTGGATGATATTTCTTCAACTGAGAAACATGAAAAACATCATGAAGATTCGATAATTGCAGAGGCAATGCCACCCTATATGCCACTGATCCGACCCGTTCAATGATATCGAACGGACCCATAAACCGGGGAGTAAGCTTCTTAGCTCTAATGGACCTCCCAATACCCGTAGTCGGAGATACCCGAAGAAAAACATGATCCCCAACACTGAACTCTAACGATCTACGTCGTTTATCTGCATAGCTCTTCTGCCGACTATGGGCAGTCAATAGCCGCTGGCGAATCAACTTAATCTTCTCTGTCGTCTGATCCACAATATCTGGGCCAATAATAGCCCTCTCGCTAAGCTCCGTCCAACAAATTGGCGACCGGCACTTCCGACCATATAGAGCCTCATAAGGCGCCATCTGAATACTCGAATGATAGCTGTTGTTATAGGCAAATTCCGCCAATGGAAGATGTCTATCCCAACTGCCTGGTAGCTCCAAAGCGCACGCCCTGAGCATATCCTCCAAAGTCTGAATCGTCCTCTCAGTTTGACCATCGGTTTGAGGATGATACGCAGTACTGAACTTAAGCTTCGTACCCAAAGCCATCTGTAAAGACCTCCAGAACTCAGAGGTGAATCGTGGGTCTCGATCTGAAATAATACTCTTGGGAATCCCATGAAGCCTGACGATCTCGTCCACATACACCTGAGCTAATCTAGTCAAAGGATAATTAATCCTGATCGGAAGAAAATGAGCGGACTTAGTCAAACGGTCTACGATAACCCAAATTGAATCGTGACCAGACAGAGTCAAAGGCAAGCCAACCACAAAATCCATCGAAATACTGTCCCACTTCCATTGAGGAACCTCAATGCTCTGCAATAGGCCACCTGGCCGCTGATGTTCGATTTTCACCTTCTGACAGGTCAGACACTTCAAGACAAATTGAGTCACGTCGGACTTCATCTTAGGCCACCAATAAACTCTTTTCAAATCATTATACATCTTAGAAACGCCAGGATGCATAGCATAACTGCTCCAATGAGCCTCCTCAAGAATAGCCTTTTTGATATCTTCATTATCCGGAACACATACTCTTTTCCTAAATCTCAAAATACCTAAATCACCCAGATCATAATCCGGATAAACACCACCATCAAGCTTTTCCCGGATTTCCTTAAGATGACTATCCCGATCTTGAGCCACTCTTAAATCCTCGAAGAACCCAAACTGGCCAACAGTTGCTCCCAAAAATGCTACTAACTTCTCTGTCCTAACATGAATAACACGACAATCTCTGAAAGAAGACTGCTCCTCCATACTTAAAGCAGATACATGCACTGATTTCCGGCTAAGGGCATCAGCAACCACATTTGCCTTTCCCGGATGATACTTAATTTCAAACTTATAATCCTTAATCAGCTCCATCCAACGACGTTGCCTATTATTCAATTCCTTTTGATCCATAAGATATTTCAGACTCTTATGATCACTGAACACCTCAAACTGTGCCCCCATCAAATAATGTCGCCAAATCTTCAAAGCAAAAACAACTGCTCCCAGCTCCAGGTCATAAGTCGGGTAATTTTCCTCATGCGGTCTCAATTGCCTAGATGCATACGCAATAACCTTACCATTCTGCATCAAGACACAGCCCAAACCCATGAAGGATGCATCTGTATACAACTCATATGGCTGACTTGGATCCGGCAATGTCAACACAGGTGCAGTCGTCAACCGGGTCTTAAGCTCCTGAAATGCTGACTCACACCGATCAGTCCAGATGAAAGGCCTATCCTTCTTGGTCAAATTAGTCAAAGGTCTCGCAATCTGCGAAAATCCCTGAATAAATCGACGATAATACCCGGCTAGTCCAACAAAACTCCTAACCTCTGTCACTGACTTAGGAGACTCCCACCGCAAAACTGCCTCAACTTTACTTGGATCAACCGCAACTCCCTCAGCAGATACCACATGCCCTAGAAACTTTACCTCCTTGAGCCAAAACTCACATTTAGAAAGTTTGGCATAAAGCTTATGATCTCTTAGAACTCGCAGGATAGAATACAAATGCTCCCGATGCTCTTCTTCACTCTTGGAATAAATTAAAATGTCATCAATAAACACCACTACAAACTTATCTAAATATGGCCGAAAAATTCTATTCATATAATCCATAAACACAGCAGGGGCATTGGTGAGCCCAAATGGCATCACCAGAAACTCATAATGGCCATATCTCGTCCTAAATGCAGTCTTAGGGACATCCTCCGCTCTAACTCTCAACTGATGATACCCAGACCGAAGATCAATCTTGGAGAAAACTGAAGCTCCTGCCAATTGATCCAACAAATCATCTATCCTAGGCAACGGATACTTATTCTTGATGGTCACTTTATTCAATTGCCGGTAATCGATACAGAGCCGCATGCTTCCATCTTTCTTCTTTACGAACAAGACCGGGGAACCCCAAGGCGATCCGCTAGGCCTGATAAAACCTTTATCCAGAAGTTCTTCAAGCTGCTTCTTAAGCTCTACCAACTCCGACGGAGCCATCCGATATGGAGCCTTAGAGATTGGGCCCGTGCCCGGCTCTAACTCAATGGTAAACTCCACCTCCCTTTCAGGAGGGAGTCCACGCATATCATCGGAAAATACCTCTGGGAAATCTCTAACTACATCCACCTGATCGATAGAGATCTCGCTTTCCTCCTTAATGGAGAAGAAAACCATAAAGGCCTCACAGCCTTTTCTCACACACCTCTCTACCCGAGCCGCAGATAGTAACATCGGCACACTAGATGACTCAGCATAAGACACAATCTTATCCTTACAATGTAAGATTACATTATTTTCCTCTAACCAATCCATACCAATAATCACATCAATTCCCCTCAAGGGCAAACAAACTAGATAAATTTTCGATTTACGGCCTTCAAACCATAAATCCAGATTTTTGCATACTAAAGCAGTCTCAAATTTAGCACCCGCAGGGGTAGACACACGCATATTATATGGCATAATAGATAACTCAAAATTAAGCCTCCGAGTACAATCGAAAGAAATAAAAGAATGCGACGCACCAGAATCAAACATCACATCAATATCATGGCCATGAATAGAGACCGTACCTCGAATCATATTAGGAGACATCCCTGCCTCCTCAGCTGATGTAGCATAAACTCTACCCTGAACTAAAGGGCGACTGGGCTGAGCTATTGGCTGTTGCATATTCTGGCCCCCATCTGGGCAGTATCTGATCGTATGCCCAATACGACCGCATCCAAAACATCTATAGCAGGCTCCCTGGTGATACTTACCACACTTGCTACAAGGACCAGCTACACTAGGATTTGTTAGAGTTTAGTGGATGTTATACAACTTCATACAATCTACGCCGTTTATATGAAGTTGGTGATTGTTTGAGTTGGGTTAAAGGAACCTAGGGGAGGTATAGTGGATGTTGTAGCAGGATATTGCGATGGCAAGTCGAATAATTGACTAGGAACCTGATGCTATTGGTTAAGTAGAAATTTAAGATATGAGGATTGTTGGATTGGTAGTCCAAATCAGGTTCTAATAAGTAAGGTAAGTAGAGCATGTTTTGTTTTAAGAGTGGTTTTCTGTGAGGTTAGGTTTTTAAGAACTTGAGGTCCCAAGTGCTAAATAAAGACTAATGGTTATACAGTGTGTGTTGAATTGGTATGCTATCTAAATAAAGGTAAGGATGTGGAAATAGATGAAAGTTTCAGTGGTTTTAAAGTTTAAAGTTGGGTTGATGATAACTGGTAAGAAGTTAAGTAAAAATGTGTGAAACTTGGCTCTGATACCAACTGTAATAATTTCGCCCTAATCCCACTATTAACCACTCACAATTAAACATTAAAACGTTTATATAGCTAACTATGTTAGGAAAAGGTATTAACTTAATAAAAGAACTAACATAGTTAGAAAAAGATCTTTCCATAATATTTATATATATATTTCAAACCTCATTTCCAATCTTTGTCATCACAATATAACTTCCTTCCCAGAGAATTTCATTATGCATGATTAAACTCCACACGTCATTCTCAAAATACCATACCATAATAGGTATTATACAATAATTTTTCCCCAGAATAATAACAAGGTTCAGCGGAAGCATCATACAAAATATGATCCTAAATGTGGCAATACCATTCTGTCCTGTTGGACCAGAATATCTCACTACATTAATGAGAAGTTCTCGGATCCTTCCCTTGACCTCCTACTTCGCTTCTAGGACCTGCAAAAGTGAGATAAACGGGGGTAGCCCCAAACGCAACCACTGACTACTCATCTAAGTGCGGTGTGTGCTAGCAAGGTGTCCAGTGGAATACATATACGTATATATACCAGTTCAAACAATATGCTCAGGTATTCACATATAATGCATATCTTGGTCCCAAATATCTTTCACAGTTTATAAGTACAAAATAATCCATCCCAAATCATCTCCAAGAATAATATATATATCATTGATAATCACAAACAACCCAAACGAAATCTTAATAGAAGTGTTGGGAAAACATGTGGGACCAGTCGGGACCTTCCACCCGCCCCTGATCACCACGGTACAATTCACGAGGGACGTTCTACCCTCCCTGAACCGTACCACAGATTAGAAGGATCTCCGTCCTTTCTGAATCCGTGAGGGGCGATCTCCCCTCTTACGTCTTTTTCTCCTTTATTTCCCATAATATATCAATTAGTCCCTGTGGCGCAACAGGGTACCTCATCACGTGATGGCACAATTTCCAATTCACCGGTGTCACATACACAAATAATTTCTCACAAACAACACATCGATATGCAACACCACAATCAGGCACCAGGCCTTCCAGTATTTTCAGAATTTACATATATATGAAATAGTTTCCAAAATCATATATATTTCAGTTTAAAATATTTCAAATCACAAATTTATGCCATTCCAAAATAGTATTCCACATGACATTATATTATGAAAAATAATAATATTTCAAGATCTCATTTTCATATCTCATCAATCATCAATTGATAATCATATCTCAACTGTGATTCAAAATCTCATCTCCATATAACATCATAATAGTCAAATAATAATATTTCAAATTACTTACTAACACTACACACACACATAAACAAGCAGAAAGCGGTTACCTGATAGCTGGCACCAATCTCACAATAGTGCAGCTCCCCCGTGCTAACTTAGTGCAATTCAAGCACTACATAACCATACATACAACCAAAATTAATTATTTATCCAACAATTTCACATGTTGGAAAATAAATTACTTACTACCCTTTCTTTGCCCTTACTTATTTTATATTTCTATTTAACCTTTATTCTCCCTTTCTATCTCTAAAATTTATCTCTACTCCATTTATACATATATCAAAATTATTAATCTTTCCAATAACTATTTATAAAATTCCTTAACATCCAATAATCCCTCAATAATTCTTTAGGTGCAACCCCAAATCAAATCAATTAATTAAATCCCCTCATATGACCTTAATAAACATCTAAAAATCATCAATTTACCCATAAGCACCTCGAATAATTTAAAAGCCCCAATTTCTAAAACTTCCATAAATCCAAAAATTCCTAATAATTAGGAAAACTTCCAACAATGAAAAATCTACTCAGAAAAAACTCATAATCAAGGCCTAAGCTTCAATTTATTAATTTTAGGACTCCCAAAAATACCAACTTAGATAAGGTCTAATTTTTCAAGTATAACAAATCGAAAAACTAATGACATAGAAATGTAGAGGAGACTTACGGGGTTCCAAAAATGTACTTAGTTGGCCGAAAAGCTTACTATTCCTATATCAACGAGCTCTGATAAGTCTAATAATAGGAATATTGGTGGTGGAAAGAGAGAGCAAAAGAGAGAGAGAGAGATAGACGAGAGAGAGAGAGAACGTGAGAGTGAGAGACGAAGGGAAGAAGGAACGGTGAAGGTGTGTGTATATATAATAATTGATGAATAGTAAAATAATAATATAATATAATATAATATAATAATAATATATTATATTAATAATATAATATAATATATATAAATAGTAGTTGAATGTGATTGGTTGAGGAAATAATAATTGATGCACAGTAAAAGTTTCTGGCGAGGAAAGGAGTGTCGGCAGAGTGGACACTATACTACTGGGCCCTAAAATTCTTAAATAAGATATTTCTTTTGAATAAAAAATTTTCTTTTCACTCTCAAAATTTTCCCATAATATCCTTTATTTATTTCCTCCCATATTAACCTCTTTTGAGCCTAAAAATAATCTCTCCCAAAATTATTATTGTCCAAATAAGGGAGAAACTAGGCCTTTAAAATCCTCAAAAATACCTCAAAATCCTTCAAATATTCTCATAATCCATTATTTATCATTAATAAATTCCTATTTACCCTCACAAATCCTCAATTAATTTTTAGGATGTTACAACTCTCCTCACCTTTTAAGAATTTTGTCCCCAAAATTCTGCTAACATGACCCCAAAACAAACACAACACATACAACGTATAAAATCACTCAATAAACGGAACTTACCCAGGGAATAGATAAGGGTACTCTCGTCGCATGCGTTCCTCGGTCTCCCAAGTAGCATCCCCTGGAGTCATACCTCTCCAAAACACCTTAACTAGTCTAATCGTTTTATTCCTCAACTGCTTATCCGATTATGGTGTTGCATATCGATGTGTTGTTTGTGAGAAATTATTTGTGTATGTGACACCGGTGAATTGGAAATTGTGCCATCACGTGATGAGGTACCCTGTTGCGCCACAGGGACTAATTGATATATTATGGGAAATAAAGGAGAAAAAGACGTAAGAGGGGAGATCGCCCCTCACGGATTCAGAAAGGACGGAGATCCTTCTAATCTGTGGTACTGTTCAGGGAGGGTAGAACGTCCCTCGTGAATTGTACCGTGGTGATCAGGGGCGGGTGGAAGGTCCCGACTGGTCCCACATGTTTTCCCAACACTTCTATTAAGATTTCGTTTGGGTTGTTTGTGATTATCAATGATATATATATTATTCTTGGAGATGATTTGGGATGGATTATTTTGTACTTATAAACTGTGAAAGATATTTGGGACCAAGATATGCATTATATGTGAATACCTGAGCATATTGTTTGAACTGGTATATATACGTATATGTATTCCACTGGACACCTTGCTAGCACCCACCGCACTTAGATGAGTAGTCAGTGGTTGCGTTTGGGGCTACCCCAGTTTATCTCACTTTTGCAGGTCCTAGGAGCGAAGTAGGAGGTCAAGGGAAGGATCCGGGAACTTCTCACTGATATCGTGGGATACTCTGGACTAGAAGGACATGAGGTATTGCCACATTTAGGATCATATTTGTATGATGCTTCCGCTGAACCTTGTTATTATTCTGGAGAAAATTATTGTATAATACCTATTATGGTATGGTATTTTGAGAATGATGTGTGGAGTTTAATCATGTATAATGTAATTTTCTGTTATTATAATGGGAAGAAAATTATATTGTAATGACAGAGATTGGAGTTGAGGTTTGAATTAAAAAGGTAATATCTAAATATTATGGAAAGATCTTTTTCTAACTATGTTAGTTATTTTATTAAGTTAATTTTTTTTTTCTAACATAGTTAGCTATATAAACGTTTTAATGTTTAATTGTGAGTGTTTAATAGTGGGATTAGGGAGTTAGTGTTACAGTTGGTATCAATTGTAACATCCTAAAAATTTTAATAGGGGATTAGTAGGCTAATTAGGAATTGATTATTGAATAATGATGGATTATGAGAATATTTGAAGGATTTTGAAGATTTTAAAGGCCTAGTTTCTCCCTTATATTGAGAATAATAATTTTAAGAAAATTATTTTTTTTGGCTCAAAAGAGGTTGTTATAGGAGGAAATAAATAAAAGATATTATCGGGAAAATTTTGAGAGTAAAAAGAAAATTTTTGGTTCAAAAGAAATATCTTATTTGAGAATTTTTAGGGCATAGTAGTGTATTTTCTACTCTTTCCTCCTTCCTGCCGACACTCCGCGTCAATGATTTCTTCCATCTTCACCCGTGACTTCACTATTTCAATTATTATTTCCTCAACCAATCACATTCAACTACTATTTATATATTATATTATTATTATATTATTTAAATATTATATTATTATTATTATTATATTATTATTATTATTACTATTTCAATTATTATATATACACACTCTCACGCCTGCTCTCCTTCATTTTCTTTCTCTCTCTCTCACTCTCTCATTCACGTCTCTCTCTCCCTCCCTCCACCACTAATATTCCTATCACTGGACTTATCAGAGTTTGTTGACTTAGGAATAGTAAGTTTTTCGGCCAACTAAGCACATTTTTGGAATCACGTAAGTCTCCTCTACATCCCTATGTCTTTAGTTTTTCGTTTTGCTATACTTGAAAAATTAGGCTCTGTCTAAATTGATATTTTTGGGAGTCCTAAGCTTAATAAATTGAAGCTTGGACCTTGAATATAAGTTCCTTTTTATATATTTTTCATTATTGGAGGTTTTTCTAATTATTGGGAATTTTTGGGATTTGTATATATTTTAGAAATTAGGACTTTTGATGATCTGAGGTACTAATGGTTAAATTGATAATTTTTAGATGTTTATTAAGGTATATGAGGAGATTTAACTGATGGATTCGACTGAAGTTTGGACCCAAGAAAATATTGATGGATAAAGTTTGGAATTAGTGGGATTTTATGTAGGTAATTATGTAATTCCGGATGTTGGATATGAGTTTATGGATTTATGGGATTAGTTTATAATCAACAAAAATAATATTTAATTAATAATATTTATCATTTAGTAATATTTTTATCCGGAATAAAAAAATAAATGTATGTATATATTTAGGGGTAGTTTAAGGTAAAATTGTGTTAGAATACTCTTAGGTAGTGTTGAACAATATATTAATAGATATTTATATTGATATTGTAGAGTCTCATTAAGAATTACGGAGTGACTTTGTGTGATTATCTGTGAGCTAAGGAGCAACAGGTAACTCTGGAAATTTCTTTCGTATGCTTGTAAATTATGTGTGGTTTTATTTTAATTAATTATCACACAATAATAAGTTTATCACTTTTCAAGCATGCTTGCTTATTGTCTATTTGCTATAAAAAATAAATTACGCTTGTTTTATTTTAAGCATGCTTGAGTATGTTGAGTATATTTGGGCTGAAAATTATTTATAAATTATTTATGGTGTAATGATGATTGCATTTGCATCCATGAGGGGTTAAGATTTGAAGAGGAGATATATGATATCCGTACTACCACGTGGTAAGCCATCACTCGGTGCACAGTGGATGGCATTTGTCAGGGCCCCTCCTTCCATGTTTTCCTTTGGCCGGGATTGCATTGGGGTTGTGGGACATGTGACACCTCCTTAGTGTGATTCTTTAAGGAGGGGAGCCATAGTCCGGACTTGAGCTCTGTATCTTTGGCCGGATACATCTTAAGTACTGGTGAGCTTGAGATAATTCAGTTGTATGAATTAGTTCTCTGTTGGACAATGTGTGTTAGCCTATGGCTCCAGTCAGCGGAATAAGGATGGACGGTGATATAAGGAGTTGCATATTGCATATTATAAATATTTATGGGTACGACTCGTTGAAAAATTAAAAGAAATGTTTTCCCTATGTTGAGTGTACCTAATATGTATTTGAAAGCTATGAGTTGTACGAAGAACTACATGTGTATAATTGGTTAAATTAGAATTATACGTGATTTGCATGATACCAACTGTAACATTTTCTCCAATCCCAATATTAACCACTTACAATTAAACATTAACTCGTTTATAGTGCTAACTATGTTAGGAAAAAGAATTAACTTACTAAAATAACTAACATAGTTAGAAAAAAGATCTTTCCATAATATTTATATATGTATTTCAAACCTCAATTCCAATCTCTGTCATCACAATATAACTTCATTCCCAATACAATAACAGAGAATTTCATTATGCATGATTAAACTCCACACATCATTCTCAAAATACCATACCATAATAGGTATTATTCAATAATTTCCCCCCAGAATAATAACAAGGTTCAGCGGAAGCATCATACAAAATATGATCCTAAATGTGGCAATACCTCCTGTCTTTCTGGTCCAGAATATCTCACGATATCAGTGAGAAGTTCCCGGATCCTTCCCTTGACCGTCTATACCGTACCAATCCTAGGACCTGCAAAAGTGAGATCAACGGGGGTAGCCCCAAAACGCAACCACTGACTACTCATCTACGTGTGGTGTGTGCTAGCAAGGTGTCCAGTGGAATACATACATATATATATCAATTCAGAAGCATGCTCAGGTATTCACATATAATGCACATCCTATTCCCAAAATCTCTTTTCATCATTTATAATTGTGGAATAACCCATCACAATTCATCCTCAAGAATAATATATATATCATTGATAATTACAATCAACCCAAACGAATCTTACTAGAAACGTTGGGAAAACATGTGGGACCAGTCGGGACCTTCCACCCACCCCTGATCACCACGGTACAGTTCACGAGGGACTCTCTACCCTCCCTGAATAGTACCACAGATTAGAAGGATCTCTGTCCTTTCTGAATCCGTAAGGGGCGATATCCCCTCTTTCGTCTTTCTCTCCTTTATTTCTCATAATATATCAATTAGTCCCTGTGGCGCAACAGGGTACCTCATCACGTGATGGCACAATTTCCAATTCACCGGTGTCACATACCCAAATAATTTCTCACATACAACACATAGATATGCAACACCACAATCAGGCACCAGGCCTTCCAGTATTTTCATGATATACATATATTAAATAATTTCCAAAACCACATATATTTCCGTTTCAAATATTTCACATCACAAATTTATGCCATTTCAAAATAATACTCCACAGGACATTTATTATAAAAATATTAATATTCAAAGATCTTATTTCCATATCTCATCAATCATCAATTGATAATCAAATATCAATTTGTGATTCAAAATCTCATCTCCATATAACATCATAATTTTCAAATAATAATATTTCAAATTTCTTACTAACACTACACACACACATAAACAAGCAGAAAGCGGTTACCTGATAGATGGCACCAATCTCACAATAGTGCAGCTCCCCTGTGCTAATTTAGTGCAATTCAAGCACTACACAACCATATATACAACCACAATTAATTATTTATCCAACAATTTCACATGTTGGAAAATAAATTATTTACTACCCTTTCTTTGCCCTTATTTATTTTAAATTTCCAATTTAACATTTATTCTCCCTTTCTATCTCTAAAATTTATCTCTACTCCATTTATACATATATCCAAAATTATTTATCCTTCCAATAACGATTTATAAAAATTCAAGCCTAAATAAAATTAAACCTTACATCCCTAAATTATTTCTCAACCTCAAAAATCCATTCTTTAATCCACAATTTATTTTCCAAACCTTAATAAACATCTAGAAATTATTAATTTAATTATAGACACCTCAGATCATCAAAAGTCCTAATTTTTAATATATCTAACAACCCAATAAATTCCAATAATTAAGAAAAACCTCTCACAATGAAAAATATACTTAGAAAAACTCATAATCGAAGTCTAAGCTTCAATTTATTAATTTTAGGACTCCCAAAAATTACCAATTTAGACAAGGCCTAATTTTTCAAGTATAACAAATCGAAAAACTAATGACATAGAAAGGTAGAGGAGACTTACAGGATTCCAAAAATGTACTTAGTTGGCCGAAAAGCCTACTATTCCTATACTAACAGACTCTAATAAGTTTAGTAATAGGAATATATATGGTGGAAAGAGAGAGAAACGAAGAGAGAGAGAGAGAGAGTGAGAGAGCTGAGTGATCAGCGTGAAGCCGTGTGTGTTTATATAATTGACGCACAGTAACTCAATAGTAATGAATAGTAACTCAATAGTAATAATAATAATATAATAATATATATATATGAATAGTGATGTGAATAGTGACCGGAGGGAGACACGGCAGAATTCGTGGAGTGTTTTACGGAAAAGTGAATAGGAAAAGGAAATAATGCACTACTCGGTCCTAAAATTCTCAAATAAGATATTTCTTTTGAACCAAAAATTTTCTTTTCACTCTCAAAAATTTCCCTATAATATCTTTTATTTATTTACTCCCACAATAACCTCTTTTGAGCCTAAAAATAATTTTCTTCAAAATTATTATCCTCCAAATAAGGGAAAAACTAGTCCTTTAAAATCCTCAAAAACACCTCAAAATCCTTCAAATATTCTCATAATCCATCATTTATCATTAATAAATTCCTATTTACCCTCACAAATCCTCAATTAATTTTTAGGATGTTACAACTCTCCCCACCTTTTAAGAATTTTGTCCCCAAAATTCTGCTAACATGACCCCAAAACAAGCAAACACAACACATACAACGTATAAAATCACTCAATAAACGGAACTTACCCAAGGAATAGATAAGGGTACTCTCGTCGCATGCGCTCCTCGGTCTCCCAAGTAGCATCCCCTGGGGTCATACCTCTCCAAAACACCTTAACTAGTCTAATCGTTTTATTCCTCAATTGCTTATCCTTAACGTCTAAAATCTTTTCCGGCTCAGCTTTATATGTCAAGTTTTCTCTCAACTCGACCTCCTCAGGCTCAATCACATGCGAAGGGTCTGGATGATATTTCTTCAACTGAGAAACATGAAAAACATCATGAAGATTCGATAACTGCGGAGGCAGTGCCACCCTATATGCCACTGATCCGACCCGTTCAATGATATCAAACGGACCCATAAATCGGGGAGTGAGCTTCTTAGCTCTTATGGACCTCCCAATACCCTTTGTTAGAGATACCCTAAGAAAAACATGATCCCCAACACTGAACTCTAACGATCTACGATAATACCCGGCTAGTCCAACAAAACTTCTAACCTCCGTCACTGACTTAGGAGACTCCCACCGCAAAACTGCCTCAACTTTACTTGGATCAACCGCAACTCCCTCAGCAGATACGACATGCCCTAGAAACTTTACCTCCTTGAGCCAAAACTCACATTTAGGAAGTTTGGCATAAAGCTTATGATCTCTCAGAACTCGCAGGATAGAATACAAATGCTCCCGATGCTCTTCTTCACTCTTGGAATAGATTAAAATGTCATCAATAAACACCATTACAAACTTATCTAAATATGGCCGAAAAATTCTATTCATATAATCCATAAACACAGCAGGGGCATTGGTGAGCCCAAATGGCATCACCAGAAACTCATAATGGCCATATCTCGTCCTGAATGCAGTCTTAGGGACATCCTCCGCTCTAACTCTCAACTGATGATACCCAGACCGAAGATCAATCTTGGAGAAAACTGAAGCTCCTGCCAATTGATCCAAAATAATCATCTATCCTAGGCAACGGATACTTATTCTTGATGGTCACTTTATTCAATTGTCGGTAATCGATACAGAGTCGCATGCTACCATCTTTCTTCTTTACGAACAAGACTGGGGAACCCCAAGGCGATCCACTAGGCCTGATAAAACCTTTATCCAGAAGTTCTTCAAGCTGCTTCTTAAGCTCTACTAACTCCGACGGAGCCATCCGATATGGAGCCTTAGAGATTGGGCCCGTGCCCGGCTCTAACTCAATGGTAAACTCTACCTCCCTTTCTGGAGGGAGTCCACGCATATCATCGGAAAATACCTCTGGGAAATCTCTAACTACATCCACCTGATCGATAGAGATCTCACCCTCCTCCTTAATGGAGAAGAAAACCATAAAGGCCTCACAGCCTTTTCTCACACACCTCTCTACACGAGTCGCAGATAGTAATATCGGCGCACTAGATGACTCAGCATAAGTCACAATCTTATCCTTACAATGCAAGACTACATTATTTTCCTCTAACCAATCCATACCAATAATCACATCAATTCCCCTCAAGGGCAAACAAACTAGATCAATTTTTGATTTACGGCCTTTAAACCATAAATCCAGATTTTTGCATACTAAAGCAGTCTCAAATCTAGCACCCGCAGGGGTAGACACACGCATATTATATGGCATAACAGATATACCTCGTACTGTTAAGGGTTCGTTGATTACATAGTTGTAGCTATATTGTTATGTGGTATGTCTTCCGTCCCGTGGTGGGGAGGATATTAAGGTCGGCAATGACCTATTGAAAAGATATAACAGGGTGAGTTGGGAAACAGTAATTGCTTTGTTCAATGATTAGAATTGGTGGGCTAATGTTTTGAGGATATGATGGGTAAATAAAATGACCTTTTGCAACGATCGGGAAGCTGAAAATATGATTCAAATTTTAAATGGTGTGGAGTATAATGTTTTGAAGGTTGTTGTTTTGATTTCTGAATCATTCATATTATTTAACCGATTTAAAAATATGTCTTGAGGACACTAAGGAATGACTGATTAATACAAGATAAGTCGATGTTGCTTATATTTATATAGGTTCGAAGAGTTATGAGTGGTTAGGTTCCTGGGAGATTGTTTGGAAGCCTGGTATTAAAGGTGGAATAAATATGTTAAGATGTTCGATCATGGGTAAGCTTTGGTTGGAATGGACGTCATAATGAAGAGGGTGATCGATATAATTGTTTAAAGGATTTAAAGGGTTAGACGATGCTGAACTAAAAGGAGATCATGACAGATGAAGGTATGACTAGAATAGGATTTTAAGTTATGTTGGAAGGTTAACAAGCTGATTATTAATGGATGCTCAAGATTATTAAACAGAAAAAAAAAACAAATTGCTACTACGAGGTTTATGGTATGCCTAGGGTTATTCCTCTTGGTATAGCTCTAGTTAAAGTCTAATGCTGAGATAAGATGAGAAATAGTGGGTAATCGAATGATTAATTTCGCTGTCTTGTATAAATGCTAGTTGGTATAGAAATAAATGGTAAATAAGCTGGGTGAAAGGAGTTCTGTTTAGAATTGGAAAATATGCCCAAGCTAAGTTCATGAAAAATGTTCAGGATTGTTCATGTAATGTTATGAAATTGGGTACTATGAAAAGAATTGAGGACCTTCTGAAATTTAATGATTGCCTTAGTCCCATAAGTGCTTAGGAAGGTTTCTGCTCAATTTGATTATGGATGTCAACTTAAAAAGGGATTTTAATAGATTCAAGGTCGTGAATATTGGGATTAATATGGATTTTGAGAATTGAGAGGAATTTGAGGTTTTCTTTAGGCATATTGATAAATATATATGTTATTGGTCAAACCACTGGGAAGTGAGACGGATGAAGTTAGAGTTTCGTATGGAGTTTGAGATTTGAAGGAAATGTTGAGGTTTCTTGTCCATTAGAAATGTTGGTTCTAACGAGAAGATTCTACTAGTTTAAATTGTTGAGGATTAATATGGATGAAATTGTAGAATTAAGGCATGATCGTTGAGGCTAAATCGATTGAGTTGGATTGACTTGAGGTATAGTCATGATTTTGAATATGTGAAAATTCTTTAATGGATATGAATTAATGGATGATGAACAGAGAATTTACTTAAATTCGAAATAGAAAAATGACGTTATATGATTGAAGTTTAAGTAAGGTGATTATTTGGGACTATATGGTAGTTTTAATGATTTGAACGCTTTATATTGATCTCAAATTGAGGATGGTTGGATAGAATTTTCTATGTAGACTTGTTATTGGAAGTAATGCATATGTTAAAGACCTATCTATTAATCTAGATAGGTAGGGAGTGATCCCATGGACTGTTACCACTCTAGGTTGGAAGTGACCCCATAGCCTGTCAATGATTAAGTAAATAAATTATGCATATAAATAGGTTATAAAGAGACCGTAATTGGGATATAGATTGCTCTAAGTGGTTGATTGGCTAAATTAGTAAACATAAAATGGGACCATAAATGAATGTAGGAAGCTAATTAAGTCTAATTTGAAGGTTTATGATTGAGTTTGAAATTGTCTTGGTTATGGTTAGCTAAAGTGTTAGTGAATCAAAATAAGGAATTTGGTTTTTGGTGGATTCTTATTAGTAGCTAAGAAGTTAGAAAATAAGAGAATATGACCGATGAGCATTAGGATTTGGGCAATAAGATTGGTAGTTTAAACCCGACATGGTATGGTGCTTTTGGACGTGTGATAGTCGTGTTAATTAATATATTAAAGGTCTAAAGAGTGATAAGAATGATTAAGGTGTTATGGATTTCAGGATTGGATTAAGAAAGCTGAAGTATGGACTTATATCTGGGAGATAAGTATAGGTTAAAGGTTTAGAATTTTCAAAAGAGATGGATTTGTTATTGGAATTGAGGTGTCAGATTCTAGTAAATTGGTCTAAGAGTATTGAGATTGCTTGGTGATATGTAGTTATATACGTGATATTGGATCTTGAAGATGGTTAAAGTGTGATTTTCCTTCACTAAAATTTAGGAGATAATATATCAATGATGTACCAAAATATGATATTTTAAGGATTATAAGAGCAAGATTTGGGTTATCATTTCTAGTAGTGGGTTGCCTTTGAATTAATATAGCTGTCGAATGGCATCAAGAGGATGTATTAGTGACCAAAAGGGGCAAATAATTTGATAAGTTGTGATTTTCATAGTGATGATAGACTCTTACCTTAGTGTGTGAGTGGTGTGATGGTATAATTATTGAGGATAATCTATTTATGGGCAAATAAGACCTTAGAAAGCTAGTATGTAGCTTAGAGATTTTGAGAAAGCCATAGAAATGAGGTTCCATGGTGTATCATTTCAATTAAATTTTGAATTTCTTTGACCAATTAGAGCTTTGATAGACGTGCCGAATGGACCCTGTTATGTATTATATCTCAGAGTTGTACGATTTAGGGAATTTTGGGGTCTAATTAAGATTAAATTCAAACCGTATGACCTGATTATGAAGGAGAAACTGAAGTATGTGTCATTTAGAATTTAGATTAATTGGAAGCAAAAGCTAGAAGCGGCAGAGTTGATATGTTTGGGAATTTTAAAAGAGGAAGAAGTTAGTTATTAATGTTGTTTGACTAGGGAAGATGAAGAGTCAAAGTGTATTGGAATTCCTTAATTGCTAACTAATAAATTTCAATTTAGAGTATAACTTATGTTTGGGGTATCTAAATGAGGTTATAAGAGGAGTCAAAGGATGTTTAAGAAATTGGAATAAGTGTCAAATATTTAAAGTCTTTAAATAAAATGGAGTAATAGTTAGTGTTGATTGATTTCTAAGCACTGGTAAATATTCAAATGTGTTTGAGTGGGAAATATAGCTTAGATTATTGTCTTGAAGTCCAATTAATTTTGAAATTAAAGTATAATTCTTTCAAGTAGGGAGGTGAACCAAGCTGAGGATTATGAAGTTGGTGATTGTTTGCATTGGGTTAAAGGAACCTAGGGGAGGTATAATGGATGTTGGAGAAGGATATTAAGATGACAAGCCGAATGATTATTTGGGAACCTAATGTTATACAGTTAGGTAAAAATTTCATATGTGGGGAATTGTTGGATTGGTAGTCTATTTCAAGTTCTAACAAGTAAGGTAAATAGAGTGAGTTTTGTATTAAGAGTGGTTTTGTGTCGAGTTAAATTTTCAAGATCTTGAGGTCCCAATTGCTAAATAAAGATTGACGGTTATACAGTGTGTGTTGAATTGGTAAGCTATCTAAATAAGGGTAAGGAAGTGGAAATAAGTGAAAGTTTCGGTGGTTTTGAAAGTTAGAGTTGGGTTGATGATAATTGGTAAGAAGTTAAGTAAAAAAAAAATTGTGAAACTTGGTTACTTCGCGGCGCAATTACCTTACCAATTCCCTAGATAGTGTTGATTGTGATTGATTATGTGTTGTATTTGTTGTTCTGTGTTTTAGGAAGGTGAATTTTGGGGACAAAATTCCTAAAAGGTGGGGAGAGTTGTAACATCCTAAATATTTAATTGAGGATTAGTAGAATAATTAGAAATTTATTTATGAGAAATTATGGATTGTGAGAATATTTGATGGGCTTTGAGGTATTTTTGAGTATTTTAAAGGCATAGTTTCTCCCTTATTTGGACGATAATAATTTTCAGAGAGATCATTTTTAGACTCAAAAGAGGTTATTATGGGAGGAAATAAGTAAAGGGTATTATAGGGAAATTTTTGAGAGTGAAAAGAAAATTTTTGGTTCAAAAGAAATATCTTATTTGAGAATTTTTAGGGCCTAGTAGTGTATTTTCCACTTTCCTCCTGCCGACACTCCGCGTCATTCCATCCTCGCCCGTGACTTTCACTATTTCAATTATTATTTCATCAACCAATCACACTCAACTACTATTTATATATTATATTATTATTAATATTATATTATTATTATATTATTATTTTACTATTCATCAATTATATAAACACACACGCACACACTCATTCTTCATTCTTCATTTCTTCATTCTCTCTCTCTCACTCACGCCTCTCTCTCTCTTGCTCTCTCTTTCCACCATATATATTCCTATCACTGGACTTATCAGAGTCCGTCAGCATAGGAATAGTAAGTTTTTCGGCCAACTAAGCACATTTTTGGAATCACGTAAGTCTCATCTACATTCTTATGTCTTTAGTTTTTCGTTTTGCTATACTTGAAAAATTAGGCTTTATCTAAATTGGTATTTCTGGGAGTCCTAAGCTTAATAAATTGAAGCTTGGACCTTGATTATAAGTTCCTTTTAATATATTTTTCATTATTGGAGGTTTTTCTAATTATTGAGAATTTTTGGATTGGTAGATATTTTAGAAATTGGAGCTTTTGATGATCTGAGGTGCTAATAATTAAATTGATTATTTTTAGATGTTTATTAAGGTCATATGTGAGGAGATTTAATTGATTGGTTTGACTAGAATTTGGACCCAAGAAAATATTGGTGGATTAAAGTTTTGGATAAGTGGGATATTGTGTAGGTAATTGTGTAATTATGAATTTAAGGGGATAGTTTATGCCCAACAAAAATATTAATGAGGTTAATTAAATTAGATTTGGTGTAGGCCTTGATTTTTAAAAAGGAATATTTTTAGGCTTGAATTTGACTTTGTTGAGCTATTAAGGTTTTGAAAATAAATTGTGGATTAAGGAATGAATTTTTGAGGTTAAGAAATAATTGGAGGATGTTTAGAAAATTTCATTTAGGCTTGAATTTTATAAATTGGTATTGGTGATGAATTTTGGGGATAAGGAGGGAGAATAAATGTTGAGTAGAAATTAAATTAAGTGAGGGCATGGAAAGGGTAATTAGTAATTTAATTCCTATGTATGAGTTTGTTTTGGTAGGCGATTAATTATAATATTCTATGTAGTGTTTGAGCTGTCTTGAGTCTGTACGGGGGAGCTGCACTATTGTGAGATTGGTGCCAGCTATCAGGTAACCGCTTTCTGCTTGTTTATGTGTGTGTGTGGTGTTAGTAAGTAATTTAAAATATTATTATTTGATAATTATGATGTTATATGGAGATGAGGTTTTGAATTACAGTGGAGATATGATTATCAATTGATGATTGATGAGATATGGAAATGAAATCTTGAAATATTAATATTTTTCATAATATAATGTCTTGTGGAATGTTATTTTGAAATGGCATAAATTTGTGATTTGAAATATTTGGAACTATAATATATGTGATTTTGGAAATTATTTCATATATATATATATGTATATCATGAAAATACTGGAAGGCCTGGTGCCTGATTGTGGTGTTGCATATCTATGTGTTTGTGAGAAATTATTTGGGTATGTGACACCGGTGAATTGGAAATTGTGCCATCACGTGATGAGGTACCCTGTTGCGCCACAGGGACTAATTGATATATTATAAGAAATAAAAGGGGAGAAAGACGAAAGAGGGGAGATCGCCCCTCACGGATTCAGAAAGGACAGAGATCCTTCTAATCTGTGGTACTATTCAGGGAGGGTAGAAAGTCCCTCGTGAACTGTACCGTGATGATCAGGGGCGGGTGGAAGGTCCCGACTGGTCCCACATGTTTTCCCAACATTTCTAGTAAGATTTGTTCGGGTTGTTTGTAATTATCAATGATTTATATATACTATTCTTGAGGATGAATTGTGAGGGGTTATTCCACAATTATAAACGATGAAAAGAGATTTCGGGAATAAGACGTGCATTATATGTGAATACCTGAGCATGCTTCTTAATTGATATATATGTATGTATTCCACTGGACACCTTGCTAGCACACACCGCACTTAGATGAGTAGTCAGTGGTTGCGTTTGGGGTTACCCCCGTTGATCTCACTTTTGCAGGTCAAGGGAAGGATCCGGGAACTTCTCACTGATATCGTGAGATATTCTGGACCAAAAGGACGGGAGGTATTGCCACATTTAGGATCATATTTTGTATAATGCTTCCGCTGAACCTTGCTATTATTCTGGGGAAAGATTATTGAATAATACCTATTATGGCATGGTATTTTGTGGATGATGTGTGGAGATTAATCATGGATAATGAAATTTTCTGTGATTGTACTGGGGAGAAAATTTATTTTGTGATGACGGAGATTGGAGTTGAGGTTTGAATTAAAAAGATAATATCTAAATATTATGGAAATTCTTTTTCTAACTATGTTAGTTATTTTACTGGGCTAATTCCTTTTCCTAACATAGTTAGCTAATTGTGAGTGGTTAATAGTGGGATTGGAGAAATTGTTACAGTTGGTATCAAATAAGCTGGGTGAGAGGAGTTCTGTTTAGAATTGAAAAATATGCCCAAGCTAAGCGCATAAAAAAATGTTCAGGATTGTTCATGTAATGTTATGAAATTTGGTACTATGAAAAGAATTGAGGGCTTTCTGGAAAATAGTCAGTTTTGGTTTAGCAAGATAAGGAATAATAGTGGTTACATTCTTGCTTCTTTCATGAAAAAAAAAATTATTATTGGTTAAAACCATTGGGAAGTGAGACAGATGAAGTTAGGATCTACTATGGAGTTTGAGATTTAAAGGAAATGTTGAGGTTTCTTATCCATTAGAAATGTTGGTTCTAACGAGAAGATTCTACTAGTTTAAATTGTTGAGGATTAATATGGATGAAATTGTAGAATTAAGGCATGATCATTGAGGCTAAATCGATTGAGTTGGATTGACTTGAGGTGTAGTCACGATTTTGAATATGTGAAAATTCTTTGATGGATATGAATTAATGGTTAATGAACAGAGAATTCTACTTAAATTTGAAATGAGAAAATGGTGTTATAGGATTGAAGTTTAAGTGAGGTGATTATTTGGGACTAGATGGTAGTTTTAATGATTTGGTTGCTTTATATTGATTTCAAATTGAGGATGATTGGATAGAACTTCCTATGTAGGCTTGTTATTGGAAGCAGTGCATAGGTTAAAGACCTATCTATTAATCTAGTTAGACCTATCTAGTAATCTAGTTAGGTAGAAAGTGATCCGATAGACTGTTAACACTCTAAATAGGGAGTGACCCCACAGCCCGGTAAACAATTAAGTAGGTAAATTTTGTATATAGATAGGATATGAAGCGGCCGCAATCGGGATAGAGAGTGATCTAAATGGTTGATTGGCTAAATTTAGTGAACATAAAATGGGACCGTAAATGAATGTAGGATGTTAGAAAAGTCTAAGTCAATGTTGAAGTTAAGTTCAAGTTTAGAGATTTCATGCAAGTATAAGTTGTTATAAGGATTTCCTCAAAACTATTAAGGATGTTTTGTCTTACCTTTGAATTTAAAAGTTTGTGATTATGGTTAAGTGGGGTTAATGTGAAGTTAGTTAATTCCGATTTGAAGGTTTGTAATTAAGTTGAAATTTATCTTGGAGGTGTTTAGCTAAATTGGTAGTGAATCAAAATAAGAAATTGATTTTTAGTGGATTTATTGGTAGTTGGGAAGTTAAAATAGGAGAATGTAACTAAGGAGCTTCAGGATTCGATAATAAGACTTGTAGTTAAATTCGATATGGTGTGATGCTTTTGGACGTATAGTAGTCGTTGTGATTAATTTAATTAAAGGTCTAAAGCATGATACGAATGATTGAGGTGTTATGGATTTCAGGATTGGATTAAGAAAGCTTAAGTGTGTATTTATATTTGGGAGACAAGTATAGGTTAAAAGTTTATGATTTTCAAAAGAAATGGATTTGTTATTAGAATTGAGGTGTCATATTCTAGGAAAATTGTTCTAAGAATATTAAGATTGCGTGGTGATATGTAGTTATAGGTGGTATTGGGTCTTGAAAATAGCAAAAGTATGACTTTCATTCACTGAAATGAAGGAGGTAAGATGTCAATGATTGACCAAAATATGATATTTTAACGATTCTAAGAGCAATATTTGGGTATTATTTCTAGTAGTGGGTTGCCTTTGAATTAATATAGGTGTCGAGTGGCATCAAGATGATATAATAGTGACCAAAAAGGGGCAAATACTTCGATAAATGGTGGTGATTTTCATAGTGATGATAGACTCTTATATTAGTGTATGAGCAGTATGATAATATAATTATTGAGGGTGATTCATTTGTGGGCAAATAAGACCTTAGAAAGCTAGTGGGTAGCTTAGAGATTTTTTTTTTAAAAAAAAAAGCTATAGAAATGAGGTTTCGTGGAGTATCATTTCAATTAATTTTGAAGTCCCTTGACCAAGTAGAGCTTTTATATATGTGCCGCATGGATCATGCTATGTATTATTTCTTAGAGTTATATGATTTAATGAATTTTGGAGTCTATTTGGGATTAAATTCAAACCTTAAGACCTGATTATGAAAGCGAAATCTGAAACATGTACTATGTAGAATCTAGATTATTTGGAAGCAAAAGTTAGAAACTAAAGAGTTGAAAGGTTTGGGAATTTTAAAGAAGTAAGGAATTAGTTATTTATGTTGCTTGAAGAGGGAAAATAAGGAGTAAAAGAGTGTTGGGATTCCTTGATTACAAGTTGATAAATTTCATGATAGAGTATAATTAGTGTTTGAGGCATCTAAATGAGATTATAAGATGGGTTAAAGGATGTTTGAGGTATTGGAATAAGTATCAAATAATTAAAATCTTCAAATAAAATGGAGTATTGTTAGTGTTGATTTATTCTTAAGGGCTGGTAAATAGTTAAATGTGTTCGAATGGGAAATATAACTGTTTTGAAGTCCAATTAATTTCAAAATTTAAGTATAATCATTTCAAGTGAGAAGGTAAATCAGGCTGAGGATTATGAAGTTGGTGATTGTTTGAGTTGCGTTAAAGGAACCTAGGGGAGGTATAGTGGATGTTGTAGCAGGATATTGCGATGGCAAGTCGAATAATTGACTAGGAACCTGATGCTATTGGTTAAGTAGAAATTTAAGATATGAGGATTGTTGGATTGGTAGTCCAAATCAGGTTCTAATAAGTAAGGTAAGTAGAGCATGTTTTGTTTTAAGAGTGGTTTTCTGTGAGGTTAGGTTTTTAAGAACTTGAGGTCCCAAGTGCTAAATAAAGACTAATGGTTATACAGTGTGTGTTGAATTGGTATGCTATCTAAATAAAGGTAAGGATGTGGAAATAGATGAAAGTTTCAGTGGTTTTAAAGTTTAAAGTTGGGTTGATGATAACTGGTAAGAAGTTAAGTAAAAATGTGTGAAACTTGGTTATTTTGCGCTGCGATTACCCTTACCTATTCCCTGGATAAGTGTTGATTTTGATTGATTATATGTGTTGTGTCTGTTGTTCTGTGCGTTAGGTAGGTGAATTTTGGGGACAAAATTCCTAAAAGGTGGGGAGAGTTGTAACATCCTAGAAATTTAATCGAGGATTAGTGGGCTAATTTGGAATTGATTTATGGGAGATTAGGAATTATGGGAATAAATGGGGAATTTTGATGTACATTTGAGGATTTTAAAAGCTTAGTTTCTCCCTTATTTTAAGAACAATAAATTTGAGGAAATTAATTATGGGTTCCAAATATGTTATTATGGGTGAAAATAATTAAGGGATTAGATAGGTAAATTTTTGGATATGAAAAAGGGTTTTGTAGCTCAAAATAAATATCTTAAAGTAATAATAATAATAATAATATTAGGGCCTAATGGTGTAATTTTCCCTTTCCCTTTTTATATTATTTCCCTCTCACTAATACTCCCTCCCCCTGCGAACACACACACACAGAACCCCCACCCCCAATCGTCTCTCTCTCTCTCTCGTACACTCTCCCTCTCTCATTTCTCTCTCTCTTCTTGCTCTCTTGCGCCACCCGCCGCCGCCGCCGTCGCCGCCGGCAACGGCATACCTCCTCTCCCCTCTACCCCATCTTCTCTTCTCTCCCTTCCTTCCCCCAGCTCGCCGACTCTCTCTCTCCTTCTCCTCCCTTGTTCGGCCGCCGACGGCCTCGTTTAAAGAGGGAGTTTTCCGGCGAAAACTCGCCAGAAATAGCTCCTCTCCGCCCCATTTATCTTTTCCAACCTCCTAGATCCTTCTCCTTCCATTCTCTGGTCCGATCTAAGCTTGTAGGAGGAGATCGAAATTGTTTTTGGCCGGAACTTCTTGAGCTCGCCGGCGCCGGAATATGAGGTTTTCCAGCCAACTAAGCACATTTTCGGAACCCCGTAAGTCTCTTCTACATCCCCATATTTTTAGTTTTTCGATTGGCTACGTTTGAAAAATTAGGCCTTGTCTAAATTGGTATTTCTGGGAGTTCTAAGCTTAATAAATTGAAGCTTGGACCTTGATTATATGTTCCTTTTAATATATTTTTCATTATTGGAGGTTTTTCTAATTATTGGGAATTTTTGGATTTGTAGATATTTTAGAAATTAGGACTTTTGATGATCTGAGGTGCTAATAATTAAATTGATTATTTTTAGATGTTTATTAAGGTCATATGAGGAGATTTAATTGATTAGTTTGACTAGAATTTGGACCCAAGAAAATATTGATGGATTAAAGTTTTGGATAAGTGGGATATTGTGTAATTATGAATTTAAGGGGATAGTTTATGCCCAACAAAAATATTAATGAGGTTAATTAAATTAGATTTGGTGTAGGCCTTGATTTGGAAAAGGGAATATTTTTAGGCTTGAATTTGACTTTGTTGAGCTATTAAGGTTTTGAAAATAAATTGTAGATTAAGGAATGACTTTTTGAGGTTGAGAAATAATTGGAGGATGTTTAGAAATTTTCATTTAGGCTTGAATTTTATAAATTGGTATTGGTGATGAATTATGGGGATTATTGGATGTTAAGGTTTAAAATAAATGGGTATTGGAAATATTAATATTTAGGCTAGGATATATGTACAAGTGGATTAGAGATGAATTTTGGGGATAAGGAGGGAGAATAAATGTTGAGTAGAAATTAAATTAAGTGAGGGCATGGAAAGGGTAATTAGTAATTTAATTCCTATGTATGAATTTGTTTTGGTAGGCGATTAATTATAATATTCTATGTAGTGTTTGAGCTGTCTTGAGTCTGTACGGGGGAGCTGCACTATTGTGAGATTGGTGCCAGCTATCAGGTAACCGCTTTCTGCTTGTTTATGTGTGTGTGTGGTGTTAGTAAGTAATTTAAAATATTATTATTTGATAATATTGATGTTATATGGAGATGAGGTTTTGAATCAGAGTTGAGATATGATTATCAATTGATGATTGATGAGATATGGAAATGAGATCTTGAAATATTAATATTTTTCATAATATAATGTCCTGTGGAGTATTATTTTGAAATGGCATAAATTTGTGATTTGAAATATTTTGAACTGAAATATATATGATTTTGGAAACTATTTCATATATATATGTATATCATGAAAATACTGGAAGGCCTGGTGCCTGATTGTGGTGTTGCATATCTGTGTTGTTTGTGAGAAATTATTTGGGAATGTGACACCGGTGAATTGGAAATTGTGCCATCACGTGATGAGGTACCCTGTTGCGCCACAGGGACTAATTGATATATTATGAGAAATAAAGGAGAGAAAGACGTAAGAGGGGAGATCGCCCCTCACGGATTCAGAAAAGACGGGGATCCTTCTAATCCGTGGTACGGTTCAGAGAGGGTAGAAAGTCCCTCGTGAACTGTACCGTGGTGATCAGGGGCGGGTGGAAGGTCCCGACTGGTCCCACATGTTTTCCCAACATTTCTAGTAAGATTTGTTTGGGTTGTCTGTAATTATCAATAATATATATACTATTCTTGAGGATGAATTGTGATGGGTTATTCCACAATTATAAACGATGAAAAGAGATTTTGGGAATAAGACGTGCATTATATGTGAATACCTGAGCATGCTTCCGAATTGATATATGTATGTATTCCACTGGACACCTTGCTAGCACACACCGCACTTAGATGAGTAGTCAGTGGTTGCGTTTGGGGCTACCCCCGTTTATCTCACTTTTGCAGGTCCTAGAAGCGAAGTAGGAGGTCAAGGGAAGGATCCGAGAACTTCTCATTAATGTAGTGAGATATTCTGGTCCAACAGGACAGAATGGTATTGCCACATTTAGGATCATATTTTGTATGATGCTTCCGCTGAACCTTGTTATTATTCTGGGGAAAAATTATTGTATAATACCTATTATGGTATTGTATTTTGAGAATGACGTGTGGAGTTTAATCATGCATAATGAAATTCTCTGGGAAGGAAGTTATATTGTGATGACAAAGATTGGAAATGAGGTTTGAAATATATATATAAATATTATGGAAAGATCTTTTTCTACTTAAATTAATGGTTAATGAACAGAGAATTCTACTTAAATTTGAAATGAGAAAATGGTGTTATAGGATTGAAGTTTAAGTGAGGTGATTATTTGGGACTAGATGGTAGTTTTAATGATTTGGATGCTTTATATTGATCTCAAGTTGAGGATGATTGGATAGAACTTCCTATGTAGGCTTGTTATTGGAAGCAGTGCATAGATTAAAGACCTATCTATTAATCTAGTTAGACCTATCTAGTAATCTAGTTAGGTAGAGAGTAATCCGATGGATTGTTATCACTCTAAATAGGGAGTGACTCCACAGCCCGGTAAACAATTAAGTATGTAAATTTTGCATATAGATAGGTTATGAAACGGCCGCAATCGGGATAGAGAGTGATCTAAATGGTTGATTGGCTAAATTTAGTGAACATAAAATGGGACCGTAAATGAATGTAGGATGTTAGAAAACGTCTAAGATAATGTTGATGTTAAGTTCAAGTTTAAAGATTCCATGCAGGTATAAGTTGTTATAAGGATTTCCTCAAAACTATTAAGGATGTTTTGTTTTACCTTTGAATTTAAAAGTTTGTGATTATGGTTAGGTGTGGTTAATGTGAAGCTAGTTGATTCCGATTTAAAGGTTTATGATTGAGTTGAAGTATATCTTGGTGGTGTTCAGCTAAATCGGTAGTGAATCAAAATAAGGAATTTGGTTTTTGGTGGATTCTTATTAGTAGCTAAGAAGTTAGAAAATAAGAGAATATGACCGATGAGCATTAGGATTTGGGCAATGAGATTGGTAGTTTAAACTCGACATGGTATGGTGCTTTTGGACGTGTGATAGTCGTGTTAATTAATATATTAAAGGTCCAAAGAGTGATAAGAATGATTAAGGTGTTATGGATTTCAGGATTGGATTAAGAAAGCTGAAGTATGGACTTATATCTGGAAGATAAGTATAGGTTAAAGGTTTAGGATTTTCTAAAGAAATGGAATTGTTATTGGATCTTGAAGATGGTTAAAGTGTGATCTTCCTTCACTAAAATTAAGGAGATAATATATCCATAATGTACCAAAATATGATATTTTAAGGATTATAAGAGCAAGATTTGGGTTATCATTTCTAGTAGTGGGTTGCCTTTTAATTAATATAGCAATCGAATGGCATCAAGAAGATGTATTAGTGACCAAAAGGGGCAAATAATTTGATAAATTGTGATTTTCATAGTGATGATAGACTCTTATATTGGTGTTTGAGCAGTATAATAGTATAATTATTGAGGATGATGCAATTGTGGGCAAATAAGACCTTAGGAAAACTAGTGGGTAGCTTAGAGATTTTGTAAAAGCCATAGAAATGAGGTTTCGTGGAGTATCATTTCAAATAATTTTGAATTTCTTTGACCAACTAAAGCTCTTATGGGCGTGCCAAATGGGTCATATTATGTATTAATTCTTAGAGTTGTACGATTTAGTGAATTTTTGGGTTTAGTTGAGATTAAATTCAAACCTTAAAATCTGATTATGAAGGAGAAATTGAAGCATGTGTCGTTCAGAATTTAGATTATCCGGAAGCAAAAGCGCAGAAGAGTTGAAATGTTTGAGAATTTTAAAGGAGTAAGTAATTAGTTATTTTTGTTGTTTGATTAGGGAAGATGAAGAGTAAAAGAGTATTGGAATGCCTTGGTTGCCAATTGATAAATTTCAGCATGAAGTATAATTAATGGTTGGGGGCGTTAAATGAGATTATAAGATGGGACAAATGATGTTTGAGAAATTGGAATACATATCAAATAATTAAAGTCTTTAAATGAAATGGAGCATTAGTTAGTGTTGATTTATTTCTAAGCCCTAATAAATGTCCCAAATATGTTCAAGTGGGAAACATAGCTTAAATTGCTGTTTTAAAGTCCAATTAATTTCAAAGTTAAAGTATAACCTTTCAAGTGAACCAGGCTGAGGATTGTGAAAATGGTGATTGCTGAGTTGGGTAAAAAAGAACTTAGGGGAGGTATAATGAATATTAGGGAAGGATATTAAGATGGCAAGTCAAATAATTGACTAAGAACCTGATGTTAACGGTTATGTAGAAATTACACGTGTGAAGATTGTTGGGTTGATGATTTTATTTCGAGTTCTAATAAGTAAGATAAGTAGAGCATGTTTTGTATTAAGGGTTGTTTTCTGTGGGATTAAATTTTCAAGATCTTGAGGTCCCAATTGCTAAATAAAGATTGACAGTTATATAGTGTATGCTGAATTGGTAGGCTATGTAAATAAGGGTAAGGAGGTGGAAATAGATGAAAGTTTCAGTGGTCTTGAAATTTAAGGTTTGGTTGATAATAATTGGTAAGAAGTTTAGTCAGATAGTGAGATCTAGTTATTTTGCGGTGCGGTTACATTTACCTATTATCTGGGTAAGTTTTGATTTTGATTGATTATATATGTTGTGTTTGTTGTTCTGTGCTTTAGGTAAGTGAATTTTGGGGACAAAATTCCTAAAAGGTGGGGAGAGTTGTAACATCCTAAAAATTTAATTAAGGATTAATGGGGGTAAATAGGAATTTATTAATAAGAAATGATGGATTATGAGAATATTTGAGGGATTTTTAGGTGTTTTTGAGGATTTTAAAGGCCTAGTTTTTCCCTTATTTTGAGGATAATAATTTTTGGGAAATTATTTTTAGTCTTAAAAGAGGTTATTATGGGAGGAAATAAGTAAAGATATTATAGCGAAAATTTTGAGAGTAAAAAGAAAATTTTTGGTTCAAAAAAAATATCTTATTTAAGGATTTTAGAACCGAGTAGTGCAATATTCTCAGTCCATTTACTATTACTCCCGTGACTACCTTCTTTTCCCTTAGTCAAACTTCCCTCCCATCATTGCACAAGCACTACAAATAGCACTACAAATATATATAGATATTATATTATAAATATATTATATTATTATTATAATAATAATATTATTATTATATATACACATACACACACCATCATTCAGCATCTCTCCCACGTCTCTCTTCTTTCTCTCTCCGTTCTCTCTCTTCTCTCTCTCACTCTTTCTTTCCACACCAATATTCCTATCACTAGACTTATTAGAGTCTGTTAGTATAGGAATAGTAAGTTTTTCGGCCAACTAAGCACATTTTTGGAATCCCGTAAGTCTCCTCTACCTTTCTATGTCATTAGTTTTTCAATTTGTTACACTTGAAAAATTAGACCTTGTCTAAATTGATAATTTTTGGGAGTCCTAAAATTAATAAATTGAAGCTTAGACCTCGATTATGAGTTTCTCTAAGTAGATTTTTCATTGTGAGAGGATTTTCTTAATTATTGGGGATTTTTGGATTTTTGGATATATTGAAAATAGGGCTTTTGATGATCTGAGGTGTCTATAGTTAATTAATAATTTTTAAATGTTTATTAAGGTTTGGAAAATAAATTGTGGATTAAATAATGGATTTTTGAGGTTGAGAAATAATTTAGGGATGTAAGGTTTAATTTTATTTAGGCTTGAATTTTTATATATAGTTATTGGAAGGATAAATAATTTTGGATATATGTACAAGTGGATTAGAGATGAATTTTGGGGATAAGGAGGGAGAATAAATGTTGAGTAGAAATTAAATTAAGTGAGGGCATGGAAAGGGTAATTAGTAATTTAATTCCTATGTATGAATTTGTTTTGGTAGGCGATTAATTATAATATTCTATGTAGTGTTTGAGCTGTCTTGAGTCTGTACGGGGGAGCTGCACTATTGTGAGATTGGTGCCAGCTATCAGGTAACCGCTTTCTGCTTGTTTATGTGTGTATGTAGTGTTAGTAAGAAATTTGAAATATTATTATTTGAAAATTATGATGTTATATGCAGATGAGATTTTGAATCACAAATTGAGATTTGATTATCAATTGATGATTGATGAGATATGGAAATGAGATCTTGGAATATTAATATTTTTATAATAAATGTCCTGTGGAGTATTATTTTGAAATGGCATAAATTTGTGATGTGAAATATTTAAAACGGAAATATATGTGGTTTTGGAAATTATTTAATATATGTATATCATGAAAATACTGGAAGGCCTGGTTCCTGATTGTGGTGTTGCATATCTATGTGTTGTATGTGAGAAATTATTTGGGTATGTGACACCGGTGAATTGGAAATTGTGCCATCACGTGATGAGGTACCCTGTTGCGCCACAGGGACTAATTGATATATTATGAGAAATAAAGGAGAGAAAGACGTAAGAGGGGAGATCGCCCCTCACGGATTCAGAAAGGACAGAGATCCTTATAATATGTGGTACTATTCAGGGAGGGTAGAAAGTCCCTCGTGAACTGTACCGTGGTGATCAGGGGCGGGTGGAAGGTCCCGACTGGTCCCACATGTTTTCCCAACATTTCTAGTAAGATTTGTTTGGGTTATCTGTAATTATCAATGATATATATACTATTCTTGAGGATGAATTGTGATGGGTTATTCCACAATTATAAACGATGAAAAGAGATTTTGGGAATAAGACGTGCATTATATGTGAATACCTGAGCATGTTTCTGAATTGATATATATATATATGTATTCCACTGGACACCTTGCTAGCACACACCACACGTAGATGAGTAGTCAGTGGTTGCGTTTTGGGGCTACCCCCCGTTGATCTCACTTTTGCAGGTCCTAGGAGCGGTACGGTATAGACGGTCAAGGGAAGGATCCGGGAACTTCTCACTGATATCGTGAGATATTCTGGACCAGAAGGACATGAGGTATTGCCACATTTAGGATCATATTTTGTATAATGCTTCCGCTGAACCTTGCTATTATTCTGGAGAAAAATTATTGAATAATACCTATTATGGTATGGTATTTTGTGGATGATGTGTGGAGATTAATCATGGATAATGAAATTTTCTATGATTGTACTGGGGAGAAAATTATATTGTGATGACGGAGATTGGAGTTGAGGTTTGAAATACATATATAAATATTATGGAAAGCTCTTTTTCTAACTATGTTAGTTATCTTTATTAAGTTAATTCTTTTTCTAACATAGTTAGTATTTAGTAAATATTACATGAAATATTTTATTATCCATGTTAGACTCTTGGTATTACTGAAATTCCTTTCTAACATGGATTACCTTTTTATATAAGATTAAATCCTTTTCTAACTACGATAGGTTTTATTATTATTTTGGAAAGTTCTTTTCTATCGTAGTTAGACGGTAGTAATCATTTTTAATGGAAATCTTTACAGAAATTCTTTTCTAACTATGTTAGCGAATTTTTGTTAATTTAATTCTTTTTCTTAGCATAGTTAGTACTATAAACGTTTTAATATATTATTGTTAGTGGTTAAAAGTGGAATTTGGAGGTAAATGTTACAGTTGGTATCAGAGCCAGGCTCGGGTCGGTGTGCCAGCGAGGACGCTGGGCTCCCTAAGGGGGTGGATTGTGAAGTCCCACATCGGCTGGGTTCGGGATGTTCCACTCCTTTATAAGGTGCTGGGCTTCTCCTTCCCACAACGACGCGTTTTCACGAGGAGGTTGGTGTTTCTGAACTCGTGAGGAACAAAACCGTGAGGGGGAGGTTGGTGTTTCTGAACCCCAAAGCGGACAATATCGTTGTCGAGTGTGGGCTGTTACAGACAGCAACGTTCCCCTATAGGGTCCACTTAAGTGTGTTCCGTCTATATACAACACATATCTAGCACCAGCCAAGAAGCCCTCTATACAACTTCCATATGCGATAAATACCCGCTCAAATATGTGTTTTCCTTCTTCGGTCGTACTATGAACCCACTCAGTCACAGTTTTGTCATCAGTTTCCTTCAACCTTTCACATATCCAAGGTATTAACTTATAAGAGTCTTCTGGTCTACCTTGTATATCTTCCATTGCTTTTTCCTTTGCACGATAAGCTTGCTTGTATGTCAGCCGCACACCATATTCTGTAAGCAAGGTCTTCCTAATTTCATTTGGCCTCTTGTCAATGTGATTCTTAATTTCACCAATTATAATCGATGATGTCAAGTTAGATGTCCCACTATTTGTCACTTGAAGATGGTCTTGGGCACTATGAATGTGTTCATTTTGAAATGTTGTCACACGTAGCAACGGAGTTGTCTTTCCCACCGCATTCGCCGTTATCTTTTAAGGACAACCATCTATTTTACATTTCACCGACATCTTGTCCTTACTATTTTTTGAATATCTGTACTCAAACTTGTTCGCAACACTATACTTGTACAATGCAGCCTTGAAAGCATCTACATGTGGAAACACCTGTGATGAACCTGAAAATAACTCCCTCCATTTCATTGAGTTCAGCTCTGGATTTGGTGTCGGTGCTATGTCAACTCCACATATCAAACTATTAAGGCTGCCACTAACTTCAAGCGCTACGCCTTCTCTAGCATCTTCAATTGATACATGTTGATAATCACTTTCCATAACCCTTGAAACCAAACTTTGTTCATACTCACCTTCCATAACCCTTTGAACCAAATTTGACCTTGGTTGTGAGAGTCCCAAACATCTGTCAACAATATATTAACAACTTCAGTTACCACATTAACAACTTTAATTACCAAATTAACAAAAATACTATAACAAATAACAATTAACGTACAAAATAAATTCTTACTTACATGTCCACATCATCCATTATGTCTGATGAATTATCATTCCCTTTTGATGCTACATAGATATGCCCAACCTTATCATTATAATCAAACATGTTCCCAACCTCACCATCATCATTTAGATCTATCAACATCTTCTCATCAAAGCTTACAGTATATTTAATATCACACATATTAGAATCCATCCCAAGCCATGATGATATCATCAACCTTAAATCTTCAAATGTTATCCCCTCTTTTATGGTTTTCATCTTCACACCACCTCCCTTATATTCAGATTTACCTTCAGAATTACATACAAACTTGCCTCCAACATGGAAATAACAACATAATACTTTTAGTTCTCTTGAATTACCATCAAGTGCCATTTTTTCATTCCTCCCTGCAAAAAATGATTAATTTATCAATATATCACTTTCCATCTCATTTTTAATGTCATTACCTACTTTCTGAACAACAATAACTGAGCCTTTCGATTAACAACTTCATATTTCGTTTTAACATTTATATCATAGCAATTAACATTTATATCATAGCGATTAACAACTCAGTAACTCTGTAATTACAGTTAAACCATATTTTTGCTGACAGAACAAAGCATAACTCCATAAGCATCCCAAAATCCATTATCTTCCTCTCTTTAGGTTTAAGATACAATCTTAATTCCATCTCAATCTACAAACCACACACCCATTGAAAAAACCATGAGAAGAAACACCTTTCAACTCATGAATCGAATTGAAAAAAAATGGAGATGAAGTTATTTATGTCTTTTAACAAAAAAAAAAGACACTATATATGTACACAATATATATATGTTATTCCATAAAAACCTGTGGGTAAAAACATGTTATTCCACATAAACTAAGCATGTGCAGAACGTGATCAACAGATATATGGATGAAGGTGCATGATGGACTTCATCTTGGGGAAAGAACATGTGCAGAACGTGATCAATAGCATTTATGTCTTTTATCATAGCTGTTTTATAAGGATGAAGGTGCATGATGGGTCCACCACACAGCTATTTTTTGGTCATAATCTTTTCATACGTCTAACTCCTTTAAGTGATTTTTACGTTTTCATCATAAATGCACAAACTGATTTTTAGGTTTTCACCATAAATGCAGCTAGAGGAGAGAATAAGAATAAGATTTGGATTAAATAATGGATGAATACACAAGCCACCCTTACCCCGTCAACGCCGTATGCCGTCACCTCCGTTTGCCGTCAACGCCGCAACTCCGTTATCCTACACACCCCAGCTGCGTTTTAGCTTCTAGGAGGGTGCCATTCTGCGTTTTGGCCAGGGGGGGCTGATTCATTTGCTCATTCAATGCCTTTATTTGCTTTAATTTTAAGGGTCAATTTAGTCATATTACCAACATTTACTAATCCCAAATTGCTCCCTAGGACTGATTTGGGATTTTCATTTCTTTAGGGACTAATTTGTCCTTTAGTATATTGGAGGGGATTTATATGTCTTTTTCCCATAAAAGTATAGATAACTAGATACTTTGTTTTAAAAAAAAAGATAATTAGATACCAATATATAGAGTTTTAAAAAATAAGATGAATTTCTAGTTTCATGGGTGAGAAAATCCAGAGAGCAAAAGGGGAAGAAGGAGGAATAAAGGTGGCTTGCCTTGCCTGGTTTGGATTAGAATCTTAGCCTCCCCTACTCACTGGAATTTTGTTAACAGCTTCTTTAATCTGTCTCCCTCTTACTTTTCTGTCCTGTTCATCGTTTTCATTACTCAAATCGACGACCTTGCGCGACATTCCAAACGTGCGCACTTCCCACCGCATGAAACCAGTGTTTTCCGTTGGAATTACAATCGGAGGGAAGGCAAAAGTGAGCGCGCGAGTTGAAGGAAGGAGGAGGTGAGGGACGACAATGGCCGATCTATTTGCTTGGCTCATCTCCTTCTTTCTCCTTATTGCCTTACTTGTCATCGTCACCTACCAGGTATACCACCCAAACCCTAGCTCATTTTTACCATTCTGTCATGTTCATCTATCTTCTAAATTTGAAGCGATTCACGCTTTATTCGACTTCGCATTATCCGAATTATATGTGATTCTTTCTGAACTGGATTGTGTTCCAGATTGCAATTTCCAGCCAATCTGAATAACTATTTTAAATGTCAATTAGCTGCTCCGAAGGGGATAAAAACCAGGGGAAAGATTATTCCTTTTCCATATTTCCTTTAAAAATGTACTCTTTGATTTAGATAACGAGTATGATTTGGCATTAGCCATAAACAGCATTGGTATAAAGACCCAGGTGATGATACCGCAACAGGGTTATTATAAATAGTGATTGGAGTCTTTACTGATAATATTATTGTCCTAGTACTCTTCTTTTGTTCTCACAATATAACTTTTCAATTGACTATTAAGGTGATATTTTTTTTCTTGTAAGAAAACATGGCTTCCTCGTTTTGCACCACAATGCAATGAATCTAGGGTTCCATATCAGGGAAATCTTGAATTGAATCTAATCATTATCGCTAGATACTTTAGTTGTCTATATCTGTTTGCCTTGGACATCTTCAGGTTAGAACTGATCAATAGATGGGCTGCACTCCTTGATTTTTTGCAATGGTAAAATGTAAGCTCAATAGACGTTCTATGTTGAGTGAAGCTGGGATGCCTGCAATATATTTGTTCATGTGTTGCATTGGGCAATGGACTAGCAGAGCGATAAACTTCATAGTTCATACTTTTTAAACAAGATATTGGATACACAGTTGGCATTGTATGTTGATGTTGGCAAATTTGATGGATATAGGATGTTTATTTGATAAACAAACGCTTTAGTACATAGAAGATTGTGTGTCTTTATGAGTGATCACGTTACAGAATTAAGATGTATAATATGTTGTTTGTTCTAATTTTGGGGAGAGGTCTATGCACTTAAATTTGATGGTTGACTGGGTGAGAAGGTATTGATGGAAAAAGATGAAGGAAACATTGCCGCGGGAGTCTAATTTTTCTTACATTTTCAAGAGTTCAGAGCCTGTGGAGGATATTTTTTCATGATTCCTCTGAATTACATTGTATCTGTTGCTCTTGGTCTTATGTGGTATATGCTAACATGGTTCAAAATTTGTTGCAGCTGATGTGCCTGGCCGACTTAGAATTTGACTATATAAATCCTTATGACTCTTCATCTCGGATCAACAGAGTTGTGCTCCCTGAGTTTATCATGCAAGGTGTTCTTTGCCTGTTCTACCTTGTGACTGGGCATTGGGTTATGTCACTTTTCTGTGCTCCATATCTATACTACAATGTGAGATTGTAAGTCCCCCCTGCCCCCCCCCCCCCCCCCAAAAAAAACAAAAAACACAACACAAATACAAATTAACAGGGAAAATTTGTTGTTTCCAAATATTGTGACTGACTGCTGTTTACTATGTTTCCAAGAATCCTTAACGGCGGAATGTGGCAGAAAAATTGTAAATAAAAAAAAGGGTAGGGGTTGGAAATCATGCTTGGTTGTTGAAGAGAGGGAGGAGAGTTATTGAATTCTGGGTCTTTATATTCTGCAGTATTTAGATGGCGCTTGAGTCTGATTGCTTAGCAGAAGTTGTAACTTAATGTGGAACTGGACAAACCAATCTGATGGCTGCAACCTCCGTTTATGTCTATGAATCCATAGTTGATAAGCATTCTAGCTGCAACATTTTTATTGTTATAAATGGTTTTCAACCGCATTACTGAGGGAAGGATATGAAGTCTGAAAAATGAGTATCTACAGCTCTTGAAGCAGTTAAAAGTTAAAAAAGGCATATCCTTAGCTGCTGAAACAAATGTGGTCTCGGGGGCACATTTTGCAGTTGCGCAGCATGGCCATCTGTTATTTTCCATTTAACGCCGGAGTTCCCAGTTGGAGAATCAAATACATTTAATGATTTATTTGACCCTGTCATGTAGTTACAATTGCATGGTATTCTAGTCTCTCACATAATAGACTGTTAGATAGTCGCACTTTAGTCACATGATTGACACTTGACAGAGATGAAAAGTTTCTTTGGGTCCAAGCTAACCATTTTATGCAATAAATAATCAAACTTGATATAATGATACCTTGGGATTTTTTGTGTGATCCATCGTTTTTTTGGGGAATCCTGCTAAGGCATATTTGATTTATCTGTTCAGGTACAGACGTAGAGAGCATCTTGTTGATGTTACCGAGATTTTCAATTCGCTATCTTGGGAGAAAAAGCAACGGCTTGTCAAACTATTCTATCTTGTTTTCATCCTTTTCCTCTCCATATTTTGGTATGGAGACTAGTAAATAGGCCTGTGTTTGTTCACAGTAATCTTAAGTTCTTCATTAAAGAGGATGATCTAATTCTTAATGAATATTTTGCTGCAGGATGATTTACACTTCCCTTGATGACGATGAATAAATGATGATAATTGCTTGTTTTGTGGAGTGCTACCTGGAGTTACCCCCTGCCCGGGCAACAAAATTTCCAGACCTGCATGGTATTTATTGACCAAATAACTATTTCCTTAACCTGTAATTTTTGATGAATTGCGGGGTTCTGTTTGTCGAAATAAGACCGTACATACATCTATTAAATGATAGTTTCGCGCATGCATTGGATGTCTGGGATCTCATGGAGAGTTAGGATAGTACCACACTTATTATTGTAACGAAATTCCCTATCATAGCCAATGTCCATTCTGTGGATTTCGTTATATACTTTACATTAATTTAAAAACTGGCTTTTGCTTTTGGTAAAGTTATTCGGTCATTCTATCATATTCACTGCTGTTCATTGCAATTGTAACCCCCCCCCCCCCCCCCGGTCCGGGGACAAGCTCAAATTCTACATATATGTCCTCCGCAAAATGGTAGCTTTCAATAAAAATGAGTCTGAAATGCTCCTCTACTTAGGCGAGCCCTTGAAAGGGTATATTTTGGGATGCTTTAATATGAATTCTAGTTCAACAATATTAGTGGTTATCGTGTATGGTGCAGAAGATTCGGTTCGCTATGTAATCTCATTAACAGCCGAATAAAATACAACTTCTGTAAAGTTCACTTGATATGATCAGGATGCCTTGTTCGAATAGAGATCGATTTAATTGTAAATTGGGATGTATATTTTTTAAATGTAACGGAATATATTCCGTGAATTTTGTTGCAGGAGTTGAATGGCTGTTTACAAGCTATATCAACTCTGGGTTACGTGTCACATACATAAGCTTCGACTTATTGAGATGCAGCGAGATGGCTTTTTTTTTAAAAAAAAAAAAAAAAACCAGAAGCTGAGAGATGACTCAAGAACTTAGAACTGAAAAGAGATATACATTCAATGGGATGAATTATAGGTTCCGGATTCATCGCCATCCTTTTTTTCAAAAAAATGGACATCCTTTTTAAATGTTTGTTCTGAAAAAACTCATTACAAATTTCATGCTATATTTACGGGCATGGTCTTATATACCAAATGTCCTATCCATGTAAATAATTAATAGTAAATATTAAAAGCCATGAATGCCAGTGAGAAAATGAACTACAAGAGTGGTAGAACAATAATAGAGCGGTAGGAGTTTTAGTTTATAGAATGTTTAGTGACAATAGAAAAATTAATACCTACAACTCCCATACAGACGCGAAATCATTAAATTTATTTTCTAAATTATTCAGTATATATTTAAATAACATGAGATATAATTCATCCAAAAAAAAAGTAACATGAGATATGTACAATACAAATTTACAACAAACTAAGCCTATGCTGTGAATACAAAATAGAAAAAAAAAAAAATTGAAGGTATACTTTTAGTTTTTTTTTATATTTATAAAATGTCTCATTTTGGTTATTTTGATCATTCAAATTTAAAAACTTTTAGTTATTCTTCGCTAACACTGTTAGTTTCGTTTAACTAGAAAAATGACGACGCAACAGATTTATAGGGTGATATTAAAACTTAATTTTAAAATACACTAACAATGATTATACCAAGGAATTAAAATTTAAACTTACTTTATCATCAGTATTTAACTTAAATTTTTTTAATCAGCATTTTCCTTTGAATGAATAAACTAGGCTAGCAAAAAATACTAAAAGTTCACTCTAACAAAAATAATGGGCTTGTTTGGCTGGACTTATTCCAGCCAAATAAGTCCTTATTTTAAAGGATAAGTACTTATTTTTAAAAAAGTTGTTTTGAGTATGTTTGTCTCGACTTATAAAAATAAGTAGGGTTAATATAACTTTTGGTCTCTGAACTTTCACTCAATTTTGGTTTTGGTCCCTGAACTTTAAAATTTTTGGTTTTGGTCCCTGAACTTTCGGTCAATTTTGGTTTTGGTCCCTGAACTTTGAAATTTTTTATTTTGGTCCCTGAACTTTGGGTCAATTTTGGTCTTGGTCCCTGAACTTTCGGTAATTTTGGTTTTGGTCCCTCAACTTTAGTTTTTTTTTTGAAGTTTTTTTTTTAAACTGAGGGACCAAAACCAAAATTACTAAAGTTCAGGGACCAAGACCAAAATTACTGAAAGTTCAGGGACCAAGACCAAAATTGACCCAAAGTTCAGGGACCAAAACCAAAAATTTCAAAGTTCAGGGACCAAAACCAAAAATTTTAAAGTTCAGGGACCAAAACCAAAATTGAGTGAAAGTTCAGGGACCAAAAGTTATATTAACCCAAATAAGTAACTTATAACTTATAAGTCAAAATAAGTATAAGTTCTTTTTTTCAACTTATGACTTATAAGTCACTTTTTTGGTGAACCCCACAATTCTAACTTATTTTACACATCAAATCACAACTAACCCAAACATAAATCACTTTTTCAAAAGTCCATCCAAACATACATCTCATTACACAATATGACTTATGACTTATAAGTCACTTTTTTTAACAGCTCATCCAAACATAAATCTCATTACACAATCTGATTTATTTTCAGTTTGACTTATTTTCAGTTTGACTTATCTATAAGTCACTTTTTCAGAAGTCCATCCAAACACACCCAATGTTTATCAAGGTGGGACGAGGACTCAAACGACATAAGTAGCACGAGATGGGTGATACGGCATGTCGGTTTTTGTCGTTTTTATTTCATCTCACTTGTGACGACGACGACGACAATGGCGATTAGTTAGGTTTGAGGAATATCTGAGCAACATCAGTGACTTCCCTATCTTAGTTCTCTTCTTCACTCTTCTTCCTTCCTTTCAAAATGGCGTTTGCACCCTATACACCTGCTTCTGCGCCACGCATTTCTGCTCCTCCTAGGTTATCATCTCCCCTTCTTTCTTATCCCATGTGGTTTGTGGCAATTCTCGTTATCTGTGTTTTCAATTCACGATACTTGTGTTTGTTTTCTATCGCAGTTGCGGGACAAAGCTCTATTCGGGATTGAAACTTCAATCCCCAGGTATGCTTGCTTATCCTTGTGTGGCTACTAGCCATGTCTAGCCTTGTTTATTTATTTAATTAAATGATTAATGATTATTGTAATGTAAGTGTAGGTCATTTTGGAGCTGGGAAACCTAATTTGACCGCTGAGTTTTACGGGAAAGTTCACAATAGTCTCCAGTTGCGGTAATCTTCTGTTCTGAGCTCCCCTCTTCCACTCCTTTTCTATTTGATTACTAGTGGTATAATGCTCTGATGGATTTCAGCTTAGCTTTTGATTTTATTATGGAAGAAAAATTGATGTATGCTCTCGTCCATTTATTACCATTCACTAGCAAGAGATAAATTAGATGGATAGTGCCATAGAGGTTTTTTTTTTTTTTTTTTTTTTGCATCTGACAGACTGACACCTTTGGATAGGAGGAACAAATGTTTTCAGCTATCTTTCATTTCATTTGCATTGTAATCCTTGTCGGAAACAGCCCTTCCCTACTGTATCCATGGTTTGCTGGTTGCTCTGCGATTATCTGGGGCTACTGTGATCCATGGTTCATTTTATTTTCCTGTATCCCTGGTTCTTATGAAATGCTGTAGATGTATAAGCGTGCCACATTCAATACTTCATGGTTTTCCTTGCACGAGAGTTTTATTCGGGAATGCTATGTGTTTTATGAGTATATAGACTAATGCATGCAACATAAACTTTCACGTATTCAGGTCTAAAAACCACGGAGCAACAAGAGCACGGATTCAGATGATGCCCATCGGGACCCCTAGAGTTCCCTACAGAACGCCTGGTGAGGGAACCTGGCAGTGGGTTGATCTGTGGAATGCCCTTGTAAGTTGTTAGTGTGGACATCTAGTTTCCTCTATATCACTTTAACCCTTTTGGAGTGAGCATGTGAGTGAGTTTTTCTTTTAAAAATCTTTTTAGTAAACCGATGAATTATTGGATGCAGTATCGTGAACGTGTTATCTTCCTCGGAGAAGAAATAAATGAAGAATTTAGCAACCAACTTCTGGCAACTTTGCTATATCTTGATAGTATAGATAATTCCAAGAAGATCCGTCTGTACATTAATTGTCCTGGTGGAGATGTGAGTTTCCAATGATTCGACATTGTCGTGTTTTTATCCTTTTGTTTTTTTCGGGTGACATCAGCTAATGTTTGCAATTTATTGCAGCTCACACCATCCTTGGCTCTGTATGACACCATGCAAAGCTTGCAAAGTCCCATTGCCACCTATTGTATTGGTTTTGCCTTAAATCTAGCAGTATTAGTTCTTGCCGGTGGGGAGAAGGTACAAAATTTAGCTACTGTTTGACTTTAAGTGTGACTTTCTATGGATCTGTTTGTCATAGGAGGGGTTTATGCATTTAGATTCCCAAATCCCCACTTGCAATGAACATGACTTGGCCTTTGTGGTTGGTCGAATCCACTGAAGAGCTTTTATCTGTTTCATAAATTTGTACCTGAACCAATCCTTTTACCAAGACATTAAATCAGAGTCCTCTCTGGTCTCATGGCTATGTGTGAGCATTTGACGCTTATCTGAAAAGTTCTATTTCTTGTGCAGTATAACATTTAATAGGGATTTTGAAATAATTACTTTTCTCCCTTGTGCAATGCCCCTTGGCCATATTGTTTCCATTGCTCATTCTCTTTATTAAATATTAATAGGGACAGTAGTGTACTTTGAGTTACTTTCCGATTATTAATATTAGCATTCTGACTGATTCCCTAGCTTCCTTTGTTTTTTATTTTGGCTCCAATTTCGTGTTTGTTATCGCATTCACTTTAATGCTATTTTCATTACAATGTGTACTCTATGCTGGTTTTGTTGAGGCTTTCGATCTCAATGGTTTTGAAAGGCTACTGAAATTCTAGTATCCTTTCTTTATGTTCCACTGCTTTAAGGGTGACCGCTGCGCAATGCCTCGTGCAAAAATTGCTATCCAGTCTCTTGTAGGAGCTGCCCGGGGTCGGGTGAGACTGCCTTAACTCTGAGATCACTGTTGTCTTCATTCACTGGCTTTAAAATTGATGAATGAGATTTTTTTTTTTTTTTTTTGGAAGCAAACTGACACTCAAAAATTTGCCAGGCCGATGACATCCGTAATGAAGCAAATGAGCTTCTTAGAATCAGAGAATACGTTTTCAATGAGTTGTCTAGTAAAACAGGTCAGCCTGTTGAGAGGGTAAGTTTGCTCAATGAAAATTCTTGAGATAAATGAACTGGCTAACTCACGTCTAGGACATACTAGCCTCTCTGCCATATTCATGACCATTTTTGCCTTATCAACTTGCGCACTGAACAAGAATAAAAAGTTCTATGGAAAAGCTTTTAGCTTTTTTATGGGGACAGTTAATTGCATCCTCAACACACGGTTTAAACTTATCATGCTTCGTGAATCTCAGTTGGGTTTCTATGACTTGTTCTTATGGTTTATATCCTAGTAATGAGTGTGTCAATGTCGTTCATTTGTGGCGTTCATCTGATTGTTCCCATATTTGAGAGCGTTGGCTATATTGGCCTGAAATCTAACGTTATTGCATCTACCCAGATAAGCAAAGACCTGAGCAGGATAAAACGCTTCAAGGCACAGGAGGCTCTTGAATATGGGCTTATTGATCGGATTCTCAAGCCGGCCCGCATCAAGCCTGACGCACCCCCCAAGGACGTGGGAGTGGGCCTTGGATAGGAATTTGTGGCTTTCTTCTTAGATGACTGAGAATACTTGAGAAATCACAATGTGTCAAGATTTTCTTTCTTTCATTATTTCTGGAACGTGTGTAAATTATAATCTCCTATCAGTTGACCTGCTGCCAGGATATATATGCCAGAAACTGGTGGATTCTTAATGAATGATATTTGATTTCATTTTTTATGCCTTTGTTAACTATGACAAGCAAGATATCTTCCATCAATACTTGCATCTAGGGCAGAGCAATCGGTATTTTGGTTCGGTATTCAGCAAAAACCGAAAACCGAATTGTGATTATTTTTCTAACTGAACCGAAATCGAATAGAGTACGGTAACTGAACCGAAATATTTCAGTTCGGTTTCGGTTTTTCTCAAAAAAACTGAAATTTTTTTCCTTTGAAATTACATTAGATTTTTTTTAATAAGTAAAACTCAATACAAATTATATATCTAACAATTTCAACAAGATCCCAAATAACATAATACAATATATAAACTAAAAACATAGTATAAGGTTTCTAAGAAATGCAAAACACAAACAAAATAAATGTATTCAACATTATTTATCCAAAAAAAGCATAATGAAAATTTTAAAAAATAAATATCAAAGAATGATATATGAAAAATCATTTTTTTATTTAAAATAAGAAAAACAAAAGGTACAGTTGTAAGTTTTGAATTTTAAAACTTAACCGTACCAAAAGAAAAATAAGAAAAAAAAATATTTTTTAAATTTTTTTAATATTTCAGTTATTCGGTTTTAACCGAATTATTTTTTAGGACACCGAATCGAATACCGAACATCGAAAAGCCAAATTAAAAAAACCGAATACACACCGAAAACTGAAAAAACCGAATTTAATTAAGTTTCGTTCGGTTTTCAGTTTCGGTTTAATTTTGTTCATCCCTACTTGCATCCTCCATGGAAAATGGATGAGGATCACGGACGAGATATCTTGGATCATTGGGAAATGAAGGGCCTGTTTGGCAACCTGGAAACAGTTTTTCTGTTTTCCAGAACAAAAAAAAGGGAAAATTTCAGTTTACCCCAACAATAGTGAATTAATATCAGATTCCCCCCTAACTTTATGAAATCTCACTAAGCCCCCAAGATGGCAAAGTGAAATTAATTCTGGAAGGCTCAAAGACCTTTCTATCCATGGAAAAGAAAGAGCAAATGACATATATCAAAGACCTTTCTGATGAGAAGCACACTCAGACTCACTTCACTCCCACCCTCTCTCTGCGCAAGGAAGAGCAAGTGAAAGCAACTCGTCCATTAATTCAATGCACAGCGGCTACCTCGCTTGAATCAATAACTCTGACCGCCTCCCTCCTGAATGTATGTTTTGAAGACTTTTACAAGGCCCTTAGGTCAGTGTTGGGGTGAACAAGCCGTTGGAATCACTTCTTAATAGAGGTAAATGATTGTCCTCATGTAGAAAATTCCCATCTCTTTAATCTAAACCTTTGAAGACTTGTACCATGGCTTAGAAATTCATCAAATGCATCTAGGAAATTTGGCATACGTGTGTTGGAAATTTGTCATACGTGTCTTGGAATTCTCTGAAAATAAGTAGGTACCAAGTATAGCCTTTGAAGACTTGTACTATGTCTTATAAATTCGTCAAATGTGTCTAGAAAATTTGTCATACGTGTCTTGGAATTCAATGAAACTATGGAGTAGGTACCAAAGCATAGCTTTTGAAGACTTCTACTATGTCTTAGAAATTCGTCAAATGTGTCTGGGAAATTTGTCATATATGTCTTGAAAATTTGTCACAAGTGTCTTGGAATTTGCTGAAAATGTGAAAAATTATAGCATTTGAAGACTTGTCTTATGTCTTATAAATTGGTGAAATGTGTCTAGAAAATTTGCCATATGTGTCTTAGAAATGTGTCATATGTGTGAGGAATTCCCATGGCTATATAAATAACATGTATTGTTGAAATAATTGTTGTTCAAATGGCACCAGTGTACATGTATTAATAATCCCTAATGTTGTAAATAAGGTTATTTGTCTAGTAAGTTGTCAAATGTGTGTAGCAAATGGAGTATATGTTCTTGTGAATGCCATTATGTGTCCTAAGCTCAAAGTAGAATGTGTTAGTTGGTTGACTATATATTATGAACAAATGTGATTGGTAGTCCAAATGAAACTTTGAGTATAATCATTGGCAAGTATAATTGATATTAAGGTAACTTGTCCATAAATTATAAAACTTTGAGTTGATATAATGCAATTGTTATGTTGTTAAATTGTCTATTTCAATTCTAAACTTGTAATTGATTTAATTTTGCCATGTGACTGAAATGTGGGAATTAATTATGTGCAGCAACACACAAGGAGAATGAGTAGCAGTTGTGCAAAGCAATTATTTTGCATCTTCCATGTGGGAGGAAAATATGTTAAGAGCTTTGATGGAAAGATGATATTTGAGGGTGGGATTGTAAGTGGAAGAATGATAACTAAAGGGATTTCAAATGAAGACCTTACAAATTTGATAGCAACAAAACATGAAGTACACAATTAGTTTTGCCGGGGGCATCTTATTGGACCTTGTAGATGATGTTGGAGTTGCACAATTGATTGAGTACAACAATGCAAATGGTCATGTGTTTGTAAGAATGTGGAAGAGTTGAAATAAGCAGCACAAGTGGATAACATAGAAGAGTAAGTTATGACCTTGTTATGAAATTTTGCTCATGGAATAAGAAGTTGTGATATTCAACAACGTCAATTGTAATTTATGAAACTTGACTTGTGTTTACAGGATAGATGATTTGGCAGCACCTTCATTTGGAAGATCAATATCTCTAAGTATATGAGAAGTTGAGGCAGACAACTTAAGCACACCATCTCCCATACAATGTGTGCCACCTCCAATAGCTATACAAAGTGGGAAAAGAGCATTGAATGTAGATGGTTAAATTGTGGAGAGTTTGCCAAGAACAATGCTAGTTATGAGTCTTGAAAATTCGTCATATGTGTCTTGGAAATGCATATGTCAAAAGCAAGCATAGATTTAGCTTTGACGATTTCAGAGACTCGGAAAATTACACGAGTATGTTGAAAATTGTTCATATATGTCATGGAAATCCGTCATATGTGTCTTGAAAATGCATATGTCAAATGCAAGCATGAATTTAGATTACATGATTTATGAGACTTGAAAAATTACGATATATATGTTAGAAATTCGTCATATATCTCTTGCAAATGTGTCATATTCTTCTTAGATATGCAAAATTGAAACGGAACGTGCATTGGTTAGACTTATAAAATTACAAGTGTCATCTTGCATATTGTTGTATATGTCTTCTAAATACGTGATATTTTACATGTTAAATTGGATGATTCTATAGACTTGGAAATATACATACTTATGTTGGAAATGCACACATAAGTCTTGGAAATTTATCACTACAATGAGTAACCATATTTTTCTACAAACAACCCTATTGCCATGCAAGTAACAACAATTTCCAAAATATCACTACAATCTCATTATTACAATAGGGCTGCGCATAACGCCATTCTAAGCCTCAAAAAGGGACTCTCACGGCCCTACTTAGACTACATACATCCATATTGGATGCCAAAATGGATTACAGTTTCAACAGAAGTATTAACAATGATAAGCCATCTCTTCCTTTTTCCATTATTTTTTCCTACTTCCAGTAACTTTGTTGCAGCGCCATTAATTGAATTTGGTGGATGGTTGATAAGCCACCGCAAGTAGTCTTTCCTTAATCTACCAAGTTGTTCCTACATAAAAAATATATGCCAAGCTTTGTTTAGGACTTTGTGAACATTGACTACAAATACGACACAATTATAAACATATGGCATGCTTCTTACTACTGTATAATGTGGCATGGTCATCTTAAGCCAATTAGGGTGTTCCATATGGGGCCACTCTTTCAAGTAAGTTATGACATGAATCCCGCAATCATAGCTATAACAAAATTGCAAATGTCAAAAATTTAGTTATGAAAAAACTGACATGCCTAATGAATGGAAACAATAACATCTCACATGTTCTCTTGTCTTGGAATGTTGGGGTAAATGATTTCGTCATTTTCTCGATCCTTAGCCAATAACTCCAATTCGAACTTCAAAGTCTTCAGAATTTTAATGTTGTTCTCCTTCTATGCAATTAAACAAATATGTCACATATTGTTGTCATCATATGCATTTTAAATTTACAAAATCATGGCATTCAGTTAATAAGAATGGTTGAGGAACATACACAACATTCATCAATCCTATGCTTCTTTTTAAAGTCTCGCTTGTCTTCAAGAAGCGAATCTAAGACTGAAAATTTTAATGTTTTTGGTTCAATGACGAGGCAGAACCCAATGCTTATGCCTTAAAACTGGTCTAAAGATGTCATCACATTCTGCCAGATTATGCCTTAACTGCTCAGGTAGTAATTCTTTTATGCGTTTCTGCAAATAAATGAATACGGCAAATAAGAAATACACTAAAATAAAGTTGTATACTACAAGTACATAATTGAATTTCAAAACATAATTGACCATAAGAAATTCAATACATTGGTTGTATGGTTTCAATCCACAGTTAAATGAAAGAGTACTTCCTTCATCAACCCACATCTATGTGGATAAACAGTGGTTATTATGAAGAAGGACGAACTCTCGTGTTGAATATATAGTATCACCATAAAATACTCTAATAAAAATAATGCTTTGAGGTAGGGTGGCTCCAGATTTTCAGTTAATTATATGTAATTTGAAGATGCAAAAATACTGCAGTACAAAGAGTAAAAAATCTCAGGTGGTAAAATCATGGAGGAATTAAGACCAAAAATAAATTGAGGATAACCGGTATAAATGATTATGCTTATAGTGAATCATCTCAACATAATCAGGTTTAAGAATTATTGGACTTGACTACAATAAGATGGTGATAACTCACTCTTTTCAAAAGCAATCTAGACCCAAACAATCTTATATCAAAAGCATCAATTCTAGAATTATAAGACAAGATTGTGGAAACAAAGAAGCTCTCCAGCTCATGGCAAGAAGTATGATTGCATGACATGAATATACTAAATAATTGATTAGCTATCACCATGTAGTGTAAAGGAAGCCAAAATCATTTTTATCTCATAAAAAATCCAATCCCTCCTACAATGGAAAAATGTAAAGTTGTTGACTAATTTCATCTTCAATAATTTCTTTTACAAGAAAACAAAACTGTCCTATTAGTAGATTCAATTCCATTCCAAAACAACAACTCATTTTAGAAAGAGTTAAAGATTATCAAACAAGCGACAGAAAAATCTTCATAGGATTAAGAAAAGTGAAGGATGAAGAAAGTACCTGTAGGGAGACGATGGGCAGAAGGAGAGAGATGAGAGGGCGATAAGGTAAAAAGAGAAGAGGCAGAGATGGAAAACAGAGGCAAATGACATTGTTGCAGCGAGCTTCAAACACCTCACTGCGACGCAGTCAGATCCACCGCTGTCGTTGCCGTAGTCACAATGGAAGTTGAAGAAAAGAGAGAGACAGTAGGGCGCGGCGAGGCGCGGCGTGGCGGAGGAATGGCGATGCGACGGAGCTGCAGACATTAGTGAGCCACTGATGGTGTGAAGCCATGAAGGTGTTAGGGTTCACCTTCCAAGCTTACTCCCTTCTCTCGCATCTTGTATCAGTCCCGTCAGCTTATTGCTCTTTCTTTTTTGAGGGGCATAATGGTCTTTGATCCTCCCAAAATTATTTTCACTTTGCCCCTTTGGGGCCTTAGTGAAGTTTCAGAAAGTTAGGGTGAGAATCTAATATTAAGTCGCTATTGCGGGAGTAAACTGAAGTTTTCCCAAAAAAAACAAAAAACTATGTTCGGTAAATTGTTTTTAGAAACTTGTATTTAAAAACAAAGAACCAGGTACCTGTTTTTAAAAACAAAAAACAAAATAGGTAACAGTCTAAAGTAGTTTTTTAAAAGTTGTTTTATGTTTTCTCGATACATTTTCCCATCTCTCATTCTCTTCGACTCTTCTCCCTCTTTCTTTGCTACAACCATCACCCATGTAACTCTCTATGTTCTTCGATTCTCATCTCCTTCATTGTCAGTCTTCCCTACCTTCACTCTAACCTTATTGGCTTTCTCTCTTCTCCTTCATCTTCATAAATGTTTGAAGGTATGTGTGGCTTAATTACCTTTTTCCTGCTTGGTACTTTCCTCTCGCTTATTGGTTTCGTTTTGTTTCTAGGCGATTTATGGATGGTTTCCTATTCAAAAATTTGGGGCAAATTTTGTTAAACTTGACTTTTGTGGCAGAATGGCTTTTAGAATTCCCTGTGTCATTGTCAATAATGTGCCCGATGCCTTCACTTCATTTCTTGCTTTGTTCTATTTTTCCCATTTTAATGTGGTTGGTTTCTTGGTTTTTAATAAGAGGCAACTTTTGAGGACGAATAATTCTTTTGAAGTTAGTTCTTGAAATTTTTGGTGAGAATGTTCTAAGCAAATCTTTTCATTAAGTTGGATTGAAATTCTTCGGAGTCTAGCAACAACATCATAGAAAGCAAGGATTGAAAGAAACAAATTAAGGAATGGATGCTTGGGGCTCGAGTCATTCTGTATATTGGTATTGATAGTTGGCGATTTCCATGCCCCTTCCTACATTTACACTTTTTATCCTTATTTTCATTACACGGCTCATAATTTAAAGAAGCCCTTCTTGTTCTTTGGTTCCATATTTTTATAGTTTTGCTCTAGCATGTTCAATATACAATAATGCCAGGAAGGTTTGAAGTATTAGTTAACAATGACTTAATCCCAACAACTCTCCCCCTAGTTGATTTATCTTCGCCTAATTTTATGACTTTAGTATAGTGATTGAAATTTGGTGTGATTGATTATTTTATTTGATGTAACAAGGGGGCGGATCGTCTAGAAGACAAGTATAAAGACAATATAGGACAAGACAGATGATCGATGAGAGGAAGAGTACCCGTCTCTTATAACCCTAGCCACAATGACACCACAAGGATCATCAATCCTTGATCCAGTCAAGTGTTCTCAAGACAATACAAAGATGCAAGCAAAACTCACACAAGAGAAACAAAAGATTCAATTTGTTCAAGTCTGTTAATTTCAGTACATAGCAAACCCTATATATAAGCAACCATATAGTACTCTAGAAAAAAAAACCCTAAGAAATCAATGGTGCATTAATGATGATTGGTAATTTGATTGGAAACATTCCATCTAAAGAAATGACTTATTCTTGAAAAAAAAGTCAGCTAGCCAAAATAGGAAGATATGACAAGGCTTCTAGAACAATCATTAGACAAATGACCTTATTTCAATGAAATAAAATAAGGAACTTTTCAAAAACAAAATCCCACCAGATTTAATGCATGTGGAGCTTTGTAGATGCTTCTTAAACCTTCTTGGATCTTTCAAATGGGTTTTTTTCTTAAAATTTTTTGTTCATGACAATTAATGGGCCTATGAGACACCTATTTGGGCCTGAATTTGGTTCAAACTCGTTCTGAAAATCCCTTGACCCATTATACAATGCCTTTGACCCCAATTTGACATTTTAAAGCTCCATTGAACTTCTCCATGCATGTAAGTATATTGGAAATGCCATGGTGGCTTTGGGGATGCCTTTTCTTGTGGCACATCAAGCTCAACATATTTAACTGTCAACTATGCAAAAATCCATGTCATCCTCCATGTAAGCACTATATAAACTCTTTGAGCATCTTTTATGGTTTGTCGAACCTTTGATTGGATTAGTGCTTCTTGGAATTCATAGTCAACATTTTCAATTCCTTTGGATATTCTACCATTCTCTCCCTCTTCGAAAAGATCGTCCTAATCTTGACATGGAAGGAATAAGGGTTCAGTGCTCATAAATGGGAGGAATAGATCAGGTGGCGTCTTTGGGAACAAATCTTCCAATACCTGCAACTCACCATGAACACAAGGAAAAGAATGACTAAGATCATTAGTAATCATAGAAATATCGTCACAGTCACTCTTAACCTCACTTTTCCTAAATTTTTTTCATTTTTCTCATATTTTTTTCATCTTTCTTTTTTGTAACCTCAATGCTCTTATTTTCAATCTCTTTATTTTGACAAAACTCCATGCCCTCAATCACTTTTTCTTTCTCTAACTCAATTTTACACTTTTAAATAGATTCACTAGAGACACTCCCACTCATATTTTCACTTTTTAAGCATCTCTTTCGCTTGATTTCTGCTTCTTGCTTAGCAATTATATGAACAAGATTTTCAATCTCCATGAAATTGAACATCTCTGCAAAAGAAGATAATTCAGGATTAAGCCCGTGTATAAAACGATCAACAATGGCTTGTGGTGTTTCCTTTACACCAGCTCTAATCATAGCTAACTCCATCTTTTGGTGATATTGCTCAACATTCATGGAGCCTTGCTTTAACACCTGCAATTTTCTAAATAAATCTCTCTTAAACTTAGAGTTGTGCTTAGACTTTAATTGCATTTAGCTTTTTGACTTCTTTAAGGAAGAATTGGAGATCTTCCTTGAATTCTTTGTCACTACATATTTGATACCTGAAAGATTAGTAATAGAGAGAAAAAAATGGACATCACCACTCTACTTTCGTGTTTCACTCAACAAGTTGTATTATCACTCGTGTTTCTCTCAGATGTGGCTTTTAAATTATTTAAACACTCTTGCATTTTACCATTCAAGCTTGCCTTTTATAGTATTCTTAATTGAAACTCAACATACATCAAGAGACAAAGTACTATGTCACAATCTTCACAACCAAAGTTATAAGAACGAGATTTTTTTTTATGATGGAATAATAAAGGGGGAAAAAGTGAATTTTCAAGGAAAGTTGGGGGAAAACGTGAACAAAAATGGAAGTCAAAGAAGATGGAATGGAGTGTAGAAGTATGGAAAGGAATTCAAAATAGGAAATTAGGAAAAGAAGAATAGGAAAGGAGGATTTTTACCACCCAAAGTTAAAATTTAGGAAACTAATTGTTACTTACAATGGAAGCTCTCTTAAATCAGGAAATCTTTTCCCAATCTTGCAATTCTCCAACCTCCAACTTTTCTTTTCTTTTTATTTTCAATTTTCGTTTTTTTTTTTTTTTGCTCACTTTTTTTTCAATAACACCAACTTTTTTTTTGGTTTTTTTTTTGCATGAATTTTTTTTATTTTTTTATTTAACCAATAGTAGAGAAACAAACAAGGGGTGAAGGAAGGTGATGAATAGAAAGAACAATGATGGAAACAAAGAAGAATGAAGGGAAAAACGAAAGACAGAAAAGAGGAACACGAAAGCAAAAACACAAATGAAAAAAAATCAAAGAATAGAGCTTGAAACCTAGCAAAACTTAGCTCTGATACCAAATGATGTAATAAGGGGGCTGGATTGGCTAGAAGACAAGTATAAAGACAATATAAGGCAACACGGATTATCGATGGGAGGAAGAGTACCCGTCTCTTACAACCCTAGCCACAATGACACCACAACGATCATCAATCCTTGACCCAAGTATTCTCAAGAGAATACAAAGATGCAAGCAAAACTCACACAAGAGAAACAAATTTCAATTCATTCAAGTCTGTCAATTTCAGTACATAGCAAACCCTACGTATAACCAACCATATACTACTCTAGAAAAAAAAACCCTAAGAAATCAATGGTGCATTAATGATGATTGGTAATTTGATTGGCACCATTCCATCTAAAAAAAATGACTTATTCTTCAAGAAAAAGTCAGCTAGCCAAAATAGGAATATATGACAAGGCTTCTAAAACAATCATTGGACAAATGACCTTATTTCAAGGAAATAAAATAAGACACTTTTCAAAAACAAAATCCCATCAGATTTAATGTATGTGGAGCTTTATAGATACTTCTTGAACCTTCTTGAATCTTCCAAGTGGGTTTTTTTTCTTAATATTTTCGTTCATGACAATTAATGGGCCTATAGAACCTCTCTAAAATTAAATATCTTACTTAGGATATGGATACAATTGTCCTACTACTAAAAAAATTGTTGTCAATACTAAATACACATATACAAGAATATAAAATCACGACTCACGATGAGGTAATCATCTAGTGAGAGGGATGAGGCAGATCAGCAGAACACTTTAAGCATATATTACATATATTTCATATAGTACCTTCAATATATTCTTATTTAACAAAAAATTGTTTCCAACTTCAATATCATATACTAGTTCGTATTGTACTTTTTTTTTTTTGTGTCCCAATCATGGCTACCAAGTCTCACCGACAATACAACTATACATTTAATTCCTGGGATCGGTTTTCTTTGTCGGATTCCATGTCAATATGGACAAAATAACACATGCCTTTGATCTCGAGAATTCTTGACACCTATATGAAGCAGTTATAACTGATAAGTGACAATTCCCAAATAACACTTCAAAAGGCATCCAACGATGATGCTACAAGCACTTAGAAACGTATTCGGAATTCAGATGAAGGAATAGCTTGGATTTCACAATCCATATCACTCCCAAGAAACCTGACTTGAAGAACTAAAATACATTAAAAAAAAAAACATGACACCACATTGGCAGCAGAGGCAGATTCAGATCTAATTACCTAACTGAAAAATTGTACAAGAAAAAACAAGGTGGTCCTAACATACTGTCAATAAGCTTACAGTCACAAATAAACAATATCAAACAAACTCATCAATTAGGAGGTCCGTTACCACGTCGTCAGCAACCAATATAGATGGAAAGATGGGATGAAATTACCCTCCAGATGGTGGGACATTAATATCAGCTGACTTATTATTGTTGTTGTTGTTACTATTACTATTATTGGTGGCGTTATTCCTGTTATCTGCCGGAATTGCAGACCAACTGTCACCGCGGAAGGAAGACGGAGACGTGAGGAGAGGGACTGGATCAGTGACACTAGACAAGGGAACAACAGATGTTGGTATGGCTGTGGATATCACCTCGATTTTCTGTTTCTTCGGCTTTTGCTCATGCTGGTTTCCTGCCAGAAAGCTTCCTACCACTACCTGATATACATATCAATCAGTTGGAAAGAAGATTATTAAGTATCACTTAATTTGTGATGACATACTTGTATACAAGTTTTTTTTTTAATTAAAGGGGCAGGCTCAAATGGCCTGAGGTTACAAATGCGGAATCGAACCCGCAACCTCCAACTTATTGATGAGATATCATATCATTAGGCTATAAGGCTTTTACTTGTATACTAGTTACTACATGTCACTGCACCCTGAAAATTTAGTTCAAGGATGAAATTAAAAAAAAAAAAAAAAGCACGGTACCTGCACTGGACTTGCTGCTACTAATAGACCTGCCACTCCGCCACCAACAACACGACCGTCCGGACTCGCCAAAGAAACGCTCATACCGCCAGATCTGCTCCGTGCTCCCCCACTTTCACTTGGCATGAAGGAACCAGATAATGACAGAATTTCAAAACGTCCCTGTGCAAACAAAGGCAGCACTGGTTTTAATTAGAAGGCTAAAGATAATATAATAATGCATTCATAACAGATGAACAAATTGAAAGGTTACTTAAGGTTGAGGCAAAGATGATGCAGATGGATCAAGCAGTATAATTTTAATTTTCTTATAAGGCTCTGAGTAAAAGCAGTAATCCAAAGAAGAAACCAAAAATGTTATAGAAATGGACCATGAAAGCCTATCAGTGACAGCACCAAAAGTAATCTCCGCATAAATGCTGGTGATAACATTTATCATAACAATTATTATGAGTCAAAGAAACATGCCTTATCCAATCATAAAGAAAGAGTTATGATATCTTCATAACAATCAAACAATTTTGGAAATGAAAACAAATCATCAATCATTAATTGCAGAGTTCTTCTTTGAGTTAGAGAAGCTGATACTGTTAGAGATTAGAATAATAGAAAAAGGCGAAATGTCACACCTCATAGGTCAATGTGCCGCCAGAAGAATCAGGTTGACGAAGCGTGACACTTGATATGACACCATTTGCAGAAAGAATACATATAGCCCGAGGCCCTTGCTGAGAAAATGATATTACCTTCATGGTAACGTCCTAAGATAACCAAAAGAAGACTATTTGTTATAATACAGATTTTTTTCTGTTATAACAGAAGGCGAGTCAATATATTATCCCAAAGGAATTACAATGATAAGTAGCTTAATTACTCTATCTACCTTCAATACTTTTTGTAATTAGTCTTTTGTTGTCACGGTATGTACAATTATCGCATCATATATTGAATTAAATGCATGTAATGTAACATAGGACTAATCACCTCCAAAAAACATTGAATCCGTAAATGACAACAGAGGAAGGATTTAATGGGTTTCCCAATATTAATATATTATTAGTCAAAGTTGTTTTTCTCAATACAAACCTTTTTATTTATTTAATGTGCCTAGAATGTTTTGGTAATTACATAATTATGAATCTATAAAACTACATAATCCAAACCAAAATGAATACTATGAAGACTTAATGTTTCTGCCATTTACCTCCCCGGCATTAACAGTGATTATATGGGGTGTAAAATTAGCACCTACGGAGCATGCAACCCATTCACCTGAAAAAACAAAAAGACAAGAATTATAATTAAATAATCATGATATAAGACATCCCTCGTTTTTGTTATATAGAGAATGTGAACATTAGACTATAGAAACCATCTATTTAAGTTGAAACAACAATTGCAGTTTTTTCTTATACAGGTGCATGTCTAGCAATACACTTTTAATGATGAAATTTCCTTGAAAGCTACTGGAGTATTTTTTTCCCCCTCTTCATGGTCCATTATCCCATCTCAAAATTCTATAAATACATTGTTTTGGTAGAAGGCTGTGTACAGGGCAGCAAGTTAAGAAAGTAGGCCTCCTAAATGTTGTTTTCAACAATTGCTGCTATTTTTTTAAAGGAACAGCTCTAAAATTTTAGGTATATCATGCTTGAAAGTTCAGCCAGTCAATGTCATGATTCCAATTCTGTTTAAAAAAATGTAATGACTTCGATTTTCCAAGAGTAACACATGACAAGTTGTTAACGCAAAAATTACAACTCTGTTATGTAAGACAACATACTTTGTGCACCATTATTTACAAAGAATTAATACAGCAGCTGCATATCAATTTTAGAACCGCAATATTATGTCTTATGGACGAAAGAGTAGATCTTTCCTATGGAACATGCTTATTGTTTTTATTTCAGACAAGAAGTGAATTATACGCTGGCAAGGAACAGTGAGTATTCTAATGATGTACACACACACACATAAATGGTGCCCTTGGACAGAAAGAACCATCCGGTAACTGTATCAGGAAACTAACTAACTAACTACTACAAGTACTAGGTGGAGGTGATGTAAGATGGAGACCAAAAAGAGGAGCTGATGTCAGCTTGGACTTTGGACCTCTTGACACAAAACACACATACCCCAGAAGTGTTCGATATATAATATCACAATCATCTATAAAAAAAAAAACAGCCAATTCCAAGAAAAGAACAACAAAACACCATTCCAGAGCAGCAAATAAAAGTGGGGAGAAAAAAAAAAAGTTTTTATCTTGGCAGTGTCAACTGAAGGCAGGCATTATGTTAGGATCAAATCTGTTCAACAACAGTTGAATATATTAGAAGTCAGTATCTATTTACCTATCTTTCACCATTTACCAATATCATTTAGCTTCCAATAAAAGTTTCCAAGTATCAAATCACAGCCGTAACGATAAGATTCCCCTCCAATATCATACCCACACACACACCCCACAAAGCCAAGTTACTTTTCATGACTACCACACATACCAAAGACCTCAACAAGGGCATCTAACCCACAGGTCCCACACCCTCATCTCTCGCAGTTCAAGTCTGATTACTCCTCCTACTTATATAACTCATCAATATTTCTCCAACAAAATTGAACCAAGAAAAACAAATAAACACTAAAGGGTACCAAAACAATGTCAATACTAACTTCTAATATATAGTAAAAAATGTGAACATAAGAAAGAGAAGTTAAGGGGGACCAAAAAAAAAAAAAGGTTGATGTTTTTCATTTACCTAAATTCTCGACCTCGAATTTGGATTTGCTGACGGAACTAGGTGGACGAACTTTCCCGCGCTTATCTGCAGAGAAATCAATGACTTGTGGTGGAGCCGAAGAAGATATCGGTTTAGGAGACAAAGCCATAGCCACAGACCCATCTGGTCCGTACTTTCTCGGCCGACCTCTTTTCTTCTTCCCCGGCATCGTCATAGTCGCCGGCGTAGCCCCTACCGCCGCCGTCTGCGGCTGAGGCTGAGGCTGAGGAACACTCCCTTGAGCCGCCGGAGCCGCCGTCGATCCGCCGCCGCCGGTGGTTGCTGGGTTTTCGCTCCGGTGAGCTACATGGTACTCCGATGGATCATCTGATCCCACCACTGTGACTGCACTGCTAATTCCATCTCTTGATTCCATGTTTTAAAACAAAGCTTAACAACTCATGTGGTATAAACTACACATCAACACTTCATTATCTTCTCCGAAAACTCACACTAAACCGAGAGTAACACTAATTTCTGCAGTTTTTTTTTTTTTCTCTCTCTCTTAGAAAAATGATAGAGCAACGAAAAAATCTAAGGTGTGTCAGAAATTAAAAACCTGGGAAGATGGCATGAAACCAGAAGAAGAAAGTCTTAAACTTTGAACCATTTGGGTATTTTTGTTGTCATAGAAATAAAGTAAAATAGCAGAGATTGATTGATGAAACAGAGAACAGATGATGAATATGATCTGGAAATTTTCTGGGAAAATGATATTCAGGGTTTTGAGAAAAATATTTTTAAAAAGAAAAAATTGAGAAGAAAGCCAGGAATTTGTGCTGGTGTGATATTTGAATTTTGGAGATTTGGAAGGGAAAAATGGTATGATAAAAATGAATCCTTGTTTTTGGTGAGTAATTGGGTTTCCTAACTTTCATAAGACTGTCCAAATTGAGATTAAAAAATTAAAACGGAAAAGGAGATACACAGAATACGCGGGATTAATAAATATTTTATTAATGATATTTAATGAAAATAATAATATAGTTTTGGTTGGAATCCGGTGGAGAAATAATAATAAACAATAATAAAGTTGTTGGGAGGAGCTTCCTTTCTCTTCTACCTTTTAAATATTGCAAAATTAAAAAAATAATAACCACACATGTTACCATTAGGTTTAGGTGAATGATAAAGTAAATTAGTTTGCCAAGACATAAAGGAACTGCCTGAGAAAGGAAAAGCCCCAAGGCATGGCAAGAATCAAGTGGTGCAATCATATTTTTAATTTTAATATTAGTACAATAAATATCTAAAAAATTAAAAAGGAAGCAAAACTTGGAAAAATGAAAACGAAAATTTAAAAGGAACAGCGACCCGCACTTTAGCTTTTTGCACGCTTAAACAAACCAAAATCCTTTTTATTTCTTTTTTATCAATGAATGGGAATAAATTATAAAGCAAGGCATCCATAAATTCTCCCCCCAACTTTCAAAGCAAACTTCATTAATCGGCCTTGACATTATGTTATTATTACTTAAAACCAATCCATTAGTGATTAGTCTCATATCCACACACCTTCCCTTTTATTTTGCTTCTTTCAAAAGCCTCCTCCTTCATATCTGCCTCTTCACTGTTACAACCAACCTTATTTGATAATTATTTAAATTTAATCATACTTAGTAGTAATATCATATACTAAAAAATGATTATAAACAATTCTTTGAACATGCAAGAAAGAAGAGTGTGTGAATGAATTAATGTAGATCATGTGGCTATTCGTGGAAGCACATGATAAAGTACCAAGGTTAGTGCGCTTTCCTCATTGCTTGTGTCCTTATCCTTCTTCCTCCAAACAAATCATGAGTTGAACATTTATATATATACATACGAATATATATATATATATATATATTTATAAGGTGGGATCTGTGTTTGAATCTTAAAGCCAAGAGAAAAGCCAACATTTGGATTTTGACGCTTCTTCTTCGTATCAAACATTAATTTGCCAACACAGACACAAACATATAGAGTACTCTGTTTCATCACACTCCTCCTCATGTCACTCTTACTTAATCTCCTCCTACTCCGTCTTTTTTTAATTATCCACAAAAACAAAACGACCCCTGTTCCTATGGTTCTTTGTCTCCTTTTCACTTTTTGAATACACAAGTCAACTGAAGATGGTGGATGGTATTATATCCTACGCAGTTTTAAACAGAATTTAAAATTCAGCGTTAAGAGGAGTAGGATTAAATAAAACGACAGAAGATGGTAAATAATTTCTTGAGGCAACAAGCCCGAGTTTCAAGTTACCCAAGGAACCTCAAAATTAAAAAATGTTGGGTTGAAGAAAATAGGATTAGATTTAGATGAGAGGAGACTGAGTCTATTATTTTTATATAATTAATAATGGTGGGGATAGGCAGAAAAATGCAAGAACAAGTATTGAATAATATTGATGGCAAACGAGCATTGCGGGAGGATGCGTAATTTTTTAATGTGTTGATTTTGTTTGGTTTGTTGTTTTTATTGGGGGGTATATTATTATGCATATGCCCTCAAGTTTCAACTTGTTGGGTGGGGGTATTTATTTATTTTGTTTATTTTTTGGGTTAATATTTAAATTGAGAATGATAAGCAGGCCTGACTTAATAAAAAGCGAAAGATGGGGGGATTAAATAATTGTGGGGTTAGGGTTTCAATTTACAGACAAGGAAACAGATGAGTTTTTGATTGTTTAGTAGTGGAGGTCTTTGTCAGACAGAATATGACTGTGGAATCTCAAGGAGTCGGCTTTCATTGGTTTTTTTAATTCAAATCTATATTATGAATATTATATATATATATATATATTGTGTTTTAGGGGTGGATTTAATAATAAACTAAATCTTGTGGGATGAAATGGCTTCCCAGGGATCAAAAGGTTAAGCAAAATAAGCATCTGGGCTTCATGTAATTGGCAGTGATCTCAGTAACAGCCAGCCAGCTAGCTATCTATTAATTTGATGTTTGACTCTACTAAGTGTCAAATCCCAACTTCACATTTTCATGTAACATTATAGTAACAATTTTGAGCCTCTAAATCAGTCAAAGAGAGTAGTGGCTCTTCCAATTTGATTGATACTCCACGTATTTTACACTTTCAGCCATATATTTCACATTTTTACTCCTTTGGTTTTACATATAGAGCCTAGATTTTTAGAGTACTATTATGCTATAAATTATAGTATATATTTACAACTGGAAGTGGTACATTATACTTGGTCTAGCTTAGTAATTTTTAGGCCATATTTTGTTCATGTGTTTTTTTTCTCTGATCTTGTATAGTGTTTTCTCTCTGGTTTTTTCTCTGATCTTGTATAGTAATTGAAAATAGAGTGCATTGTGCATAATTTATATGACTTTGATAATTGTCATAACCATTTTAATGGCATCTTAGTGATGGACAAAGATGTAGCACCTGAAATAAATGGCGCTCTTTAAAGGAAAGCAACAATAAGATCTTGGGGAACATTTGGAAAAAGAAAAATTAAAATTTTCTAAGAAATTTGGTCTGAAGATGCAATTTTTTCTGTTTTTGAGAATTCTAATTTTTAATGGGATCGGAAAAGTAAATATAGTTACAGTTTTTGAAGTAGCAAGGGATTTGAAGATTTTCTTGTCTTTATATGAAAAATTTTTCAATTTTGAGATATAGAAAGAGAAATAGCCTGCCGTAGATGGTATTTCATTGCATGGTGCGTGACTTAAAATTATGGAGTCATTTAATGAGATGAGCACGCCGCGTAGATCTTTAAGACGATGTCATTTTTGACATTTACATTGACATATTTGATTTTCTATTAAAAATTGTGTTATTTCTTATTAGAGAAAAAGAGTGGCTCTTATCAATATATAAACTAGATTTTTCTCTCCGTGTGATGCACGAAATGATATTTATATATATATATGTAGATATGAAATTTATTTAGGATTTTAAAGATTAAAATTAAAGTAAAATAAAACAAACGAAAACGTTTGTATTTAAAAAGTAAATCTATTTAGAAAAACTAATTGAAAATTGGAGCAATGTAGTAATAAAAAATGATCGTCTGAATGTAGTGGAAACAATTTTAGGGAAATGGGGGGTGGATCATCCAGGTAGGATATTATTTAAAAAGGTTCAACAACTATTTATAAAGAAATTGAGATGTTAGCTTAAATAAATGAAGTTTAGAAACAAATGGGGTAGTTGACAAGCTAGTCACATAAGCTTTGAAAGTGCATGAAGGAATTGCTTTCGGAATTACATAAAAAAAATAATCAAGGGTTTTATGATAAAAGATGTTATATTAAGACAAGAACAAAGATAAGCTTGAATAATATAGTTTCAATTAAACATATTAACCAAAACTTTTGACAAAGTGATTTACATGTGAAATCATAGCTAGATGTGAAATTAATTTAGAATTTAAAAAATATACATAAAAAATATTATTAAAAATGAAATTTAAATGTGAAAAATAAATGTTATTTAAATATGTAAAAATATATTTCAAAAGCAAATAAACACAACTCAAAGGAAACATTATTTTAAATAAGTTTTAGTATTTCAATAATAATGATTTGAATTGTAAATTTTCTAATTATACTAAAAAAATTGTTCAGATGAAATTTCATATAATCCCTTATAAAATTATATTATTATTGTTAGATCTTAAAAGAATGTATTTTTTTAATTGTCAATAATGTATATTTGTAAATGGGATTGTTTATTCCTATTGTAAATATTCACCTTATTATTGAAGACAACACTCATAAGCAACTACTTCTTTGATAATACAAGATTTTTTTAATCAAATCATGGTGTTCGCACCATATATGATAAATATTTCCATATGTTTTAATGGTAAATCAAACCATTTTCATCCTCTTTTCAACCTAAAAAATCGTAGATTAGTATATGATATGTTATTGGAAAGATTAAAACAAAAACCTCATGCTTTATAAACAATCATGATATCATTAAGTAAATTATGCCAACGATGAACCATACCTCAACATTATCTGGCAACTTAATGAGACGAGACTAATTCAAATAATGGGTATAGGGGCGAGGGAAGGCAACATTCTTCTTTCCAAACACTGTTATTTATGTTTGACAAAGAACCATGAGCAATAGTAACACTAAGATAAATGCTTCTAAAGATGACACAAGACTGCATTTTTATTTCAAACCTAAACAATTCCAATGAAATAATGATAAAATATTAAGAAATTAGAGTGGAACACAAAATACATGAACTTTTGACAATGTTATGTATATGTAAAATCACTTGCACCCCCAAAAAAGAAATTGAAATGAAAAAGAAGTTGATAAGTTTTTTGGCGTGACATAAAACTAATGAATGGATAAAAGGAGGAAATTATATTAGATGATGTGACACAAGATAAAGTTAAAATCCCACAAATATACACATATAAATGAAGAGATCAATGGATGAATGAAGAATATAAGATTATTACAAGAATGAAATATATGGGGCCATTTGGTAAACTCCTTGCCTGATTAGGTATGAGAACATAGAGGTGAACATTAGCAAGGAAGAGGTGCAACCAAAATTAGAAAAAGAAGAATCAAAAGAAGGAGAAACTTGGACCTAAATTAGCTTGTGGGGTTAGAAAGAAACATGCCATGAAGTGTTCGATTGGAAGTATGACGACCTGCAAATTGAATTGTGTGATGATGAGCGGTTAGATTCGGTAGGTGAAGAACTGATTGAATCATGAGAAGAGAGCAGGAGAGGAGGCGAAGGATCATTAAAAAAATGACGAGGGAGGTGAGGTGATGCCGTTGATAATTGAAATAGGGAATGTCAAATATACGAGAATTAAATATCTTAATTCAAAATTTGAATTTTGAGAAGTAATTTAATTGATGATGATTTGATTTGGTGTAATTAAAGCGAGAATTGAGTGGATGTGATTAATTTAGAATTTGAAAACTAGCCCTTCATATCCTAATTATAAGATCAAGTTGACTTTTTTTTTCTTTTTTCTTTTTCTAAAAATCCCCAGTTGTTGTTAACAATGGGCATGGGATTTTGGAAATTAGACTTTCTCAATAAAAATAAATATATACATCTTCCCTAATATTGGTTAATACCCTTGATTTATGTCCCTAATTTATGGACCTATATGTTAAACATTATTTTTTTATACATTCCAAAAGACTTCCATACATTTATGTACCTAACCGGAAGATGATTCTCTCCTCATCATTTTTTCCCTCATCACTCATCATCTCATCACTACCATTAGATTGACTAATGAATGGTTAAGATTGAATAATTCTGAAAATAATATCATTTTTATTATTTTATTAGATCATTCTGTAGTAAACTATCAGATTAAATATTAGTAGTTTCAATTTATTTATTTATTTTTATATAGTATTTATCCTAATTTTACTCATTATTAAATTTGAACCGTTAATTGTGGTGGTGGTGATGTGATGATTAGAGGTGAGGAGAAAAAATGATGATGAGAGAAAACAGACCCTAACTTAACCATAGCAAAATTTTAAATAACTTTCAAGATTAAAAAAAAAAACAATCACCACTATTGTAGGTAAAGCACAATTTTACAGTAATGACTGATTTTCCGAGATTTTGTAGACTATTTTCTGGGACAACAAATATGGGAATTCAAAAATCATTATAAATTCTAACAGAATAATGAATTTTACATCAACATTAATATTAAGATCAAGTTAAGTTTTTATATAAAAAAAAGCACAATAAGTTTAACATTTATTTGACCGTTCGGTAATACAATAAAGAATTATTCAAGGGCAGGTTAAGATTTGCAGCGTGATTATAGAGTTTCGTTCATTCCCAACCCACCATTAAAAAGGAAAAAATAGTGCCATGTGATGATAATATAACTCATGATTGATAAACACTACTGAATTGGTGACTTTATTGAGGAAGAATTATATGGTGTGGTTTGAAACAATTGTCATTAATCACTAAACATCTGTTTAAATTTATGAATTAAAAGAATTAATTTAGGTGATATTGTGTTAATGGACATCTGATTCGTAAAATGAATGAATTGACTTTTTCTACCAAATAATGAATTTTTTAGGTGATTTTGTAATTCGGTGATGGGTTAAGTTATTTTTTTTTTTTTACAAAAATACAATGAACATAATGTTATGCACAAAAATAAAATTTCTCCATAAAAATATGGTATTTCATTGATTTAATGACCTGCATGAAAACATTATTTATTTTATAAGTTTTAAATAACTTCCATACATATATGTATTTAATCATTGCTCAATTTTAAATAACTTTCAAAATTCAAAAGAATACCTTCTAAAAGTAGAGATATATGATGAGTAATGATTAATTATTGGCAATAAAATTTAAAATTAAGAATAAAACCTTCTATTATGACTTGAATTATGTGAACATATGGACCGATAATAGAGTTAAGTGAAGATGATATCAATGTACATGTGGACCAACAAGATTATTGTTAGAAGATTTCAAGAAGTATATAAATAGATTTGGAGATTTCTAACATAAAACACGGATGCTTGATTTTGATAGAGAGAGAAATGAAAGGGGGAAAAAAAAAGAGGAATGCTAGAATGGTAGTAGAAGAGAAAACTCCCCAAACTCAAAAGTTTTTTATCATTCATGTGAGTTCTCTCCTACTATGATGTACTGCTCTCTATTTCTTTCACCTAATCATAAGTATCTCTTAACTACTATCATTGCTCCTAATCATATAGAAGTTAATATTCATTTGTGTTTTAAACATCAATCTAGCTACTTTGTTTCCTAAATTTATAATTTTTTTCAAAATATTCTTATCAACGGCATCCAATAAGAGGTTTTCATCTACGTTCGAAAGTAAATGATTAAAAAAGATATATTTCAAGAAAATCAATAAACATTTGTTACAAATAACCAATATAAAAAAGTTCCTTAATATTGATAAATTATTTATCCAACTCTTGTATTAAGAATATGATGATAAATTATTTTGGAATGATTTGATGAAACCTAGGCGTTATCTCTAATTCTCTACTGTCCGTCGTGTTGAAACCAGACAATGTCATTTTCACCTGGGGACATAAAAACTCCCTCTTAGCACGACAAAAAGCCCAAAAGTGGGTGGTGGTTGTAAGGAATTTTAGGGGGGGGACTCTGCTTGAGGATGAGGAGGGGGCAGAATGTGCACCATTAGGCAAAAAGGTGGAGGAATGGCTTTTTATGTTGTCGCTGCTATGTGGAATCAACTTTGAGTCTTTCATAATCCAACACGATTTAAATTTTAAAATTCTCATCAGTTAACAATGCTTTTGAGTTTACAACTTTACGATAAATCACTATGCTTCTAGTCATCCGCGTGCGTTGTTTATAGTTTTTAAACCTCATTTTTGTTTTGCTCAAATGAGTGTTTCTTTGTTTTAAACTCAGTTTCAAGAATCTTTGCCTCACACCCATTTAAGAACAATAGAGAAAGATTACCAATATAAGCATTAAGTTCCCCGTTATCGTGAAATAGTAGTGAGGGACAAATTTTTATTTATCCTGAAGCCAAACTTTGACAATGGATCAGCTGATAAAAGATTGAGTTATAAATCTCTAAATGGTTGAAAACTTCTGAAGCCCACAACCAAGCAAACTCCTTTTAATTAAACTGTGGTTTCCTAAAACTTAAGTTAAAGTTAATTAAAAACAATAAATGTATAGAAAATATATTTTTCCCCAAAGTGCCTTTATTTATTAATGAGTAAGAGAGAGTGTAATTATGAAAAGAAGATGAAAGAAAATGTGTGAGAGAAATTAATGCATGGGTAAAATAGGAAAAAACACATTTATTACTAAAACAAAGTCAAATATGACCTTATATTTTGAGACAATATCATTAAAAAAATGACCTTATATTATGGGACGTGAGGAGTACTAGTTAACCCTCCACTTTTTTTTCCCTTAATTTTGTTAAGAAAAAATTATCCGATTCAATTTTGGTATCCGATTTTTTGTAATGCACTTGATGAGTGAGCAAATTAACATATATATTGACAACTTTAGATAGGTGATCAAATGTAGTAGATTTAATTTTGCATAACAATATACATGATAATTTTTCATTGTCGAAGAAGATAGTATTGGAAACCGTTATTTCAAAGCAAATTGGGAGTCTCAATAGAGTTGAAGAAAACATAGACTCTAAGGTGATTTTTATCCCGACAAAGATTTAAAACTTCTATCAGTTCTATGACGACTGAAAGCCTAGTTACAAAGCCATAATTGTGAGCAGGAAACATTTATTTCTTCAATTACCATACTCGACCACTCATCAATCAAAAAAGGCCACCACATGTAGTTGCATTTGTTTTGATTTATGGAACCCATTAGATGAAGATGTCTTGTTACGTGTATACCCACAAATCATATAAATTTTGTCATATAGTTACTTGCCGATCGTTTATGAACAAAATCCTTGCATTTATAGGATTTGAACTCAACTTTATAGTTGTGAGCAAACTCCTTCACTATCTAGACCAACATTTCTTAGCTATATGCCCATATTTAGTACATATCTTAAAAAACAATGTGGTCTCCTTAAGAGAGCCATTAAGCATGGATTTGCAGCCCTACAAAACAAGATGAATGATGGGCCTAATAAAGATGAAAAGAGTTTATCCATTCATAATTATATTAATTTGGGCCAATCCCTTTTCTTCCAGCTGATTCAGGATCACTCTGCCCCTTCACTAGTTCCACAGCCCAATGAAGTTAAGAATACAGAAAAGCTAAGGACAAAGCAAATGGTAATTTAGGGTGGCTGGATAAAAATAAAAGGGTTAATACAACTTTTGATAATTGAATTTTTAGTTAATTTTGGTCTTAATCAATGAATTGTGAAATTGATGGTTTTAGTCATTGAACTTTCAGTCAAATTTACTCTTGATCACTAAACTTTTAAAAGAGTTGAAAAATCATGTACCGATGGTTATAAATGGCACAAACTTGAGAGATTAACACCACACATCTAAAGTTCAGGGATTAAGACTAAAATTGACTGAATGTTTAAGGATAAAAACCACCGATTTTGAAATTAAAAAACAAAAACCAAAATTAAGTGAAAGTATAAAATCCAAAAGTTGTATTAACCCAAAATAAAAAGAAGCTAAGAATGTTTTAGTCCTGTTACAGTAGGTCCTCTGAAGGTGTCAAGCACCATATTAGCAACAATAAACTTGAACTTTTCTTTTACCAAAACGACAATGAACTTGAAATATAAACACTTCAAACAACTAAGTTAAAAACAAGAGTTTACTTGGGGAAGGCGATGCCAACTGTTGGATTCAGCTGGAGCTAGTAGAGCTTCATTCATGTCGTTTCTTTAGTCAAACCTCAGAAATTGAGCCTCAACAATTGTTTATTGAAAATACCAAAAGGCAAAGGCCAGCTTATTATTGGTTCAACTTGGATCTTGGGATGTTGTGATTATCGTCAGATTATAAGAAAACGACACCCATTTCCTCAGGCTCTCGCATCGTTTTCTTCCCCCATCACCGTTCCCTTCTTCATACACTTGTTACCATTCATAACTATAATACATTAACATGTCTGGAAGGCGGCTATCTTGTCTTTTTCTATTTGAAATATAATGCTTGTATCTATCTTTTTATCTACTAATATTATTTCCAGCATGAACTACTGAACTAGTAGAATATTGGCTAATCAAATAGACAGGTGTAACTATATGACAAGGTTCATTTCGGTTTAATTAATGGAGTGGCGTCACATCCACAATTGAATAATCTTTATCACGAATCAGTTTCATGTTCATCATAACTGAGAGATTCCATCATCACTTTTTTTTTTGTGGTCCGGTACAGCTATTACCGGAGATTTCCAAGTACCTTAAGTGAATAAGATCTTAGAAAGATATTATGAGTGCGAAGTCTTAACACTGCTTTAAGCCTTGGAGATAAAATACGGAGTTTAAACTCATCATTCCAACATGGCGGGGCATTATAACTGGCCTCGCAATAATCTTTTTAGAAGGAACAAATATATATATAGTATATATATTAGTATAAGATAATTAAGATACTACACAGGGAAAAGCCAGCGACTTGGGAATATTATTGTTATTTAACAATAAGAATGATTGAGACGTAACAATAAATTGCTGGGAAATGGAATCTCAATTAACGTAGTGCCATGAGTATGGGATGGAGTATCGTTAAAACCGAAATTAAAACAAACAAATCCTTTTAGGAAAATAGTCCAAACAGAGCATCATATAGGAGATGCCTCATTTTGTCTCATTCTTTAACTGTAACTTTGAGAATTAAGGGAGAATCAGAATAACTATAAAGGAAGCAAATGAATAGTGCGTGCCAACATATATATTAGCCTCTTCCTATGTCCTTTTTATACATTCGTTGTACATAAAAAGCGATCACTTGGCTTTTCTTGTGTCAATTCTTCAAGCAATATGTCATTTCACTTCATTTTTTTTTTTTTTTTCAAGACAGACCGATCAATGAGCTTATCATCAACAAGATGGAGAAAAAATCCCCCATTTAAAACTAATTTCCTCCCACAACTTGGTCCCTCTTAATCACATAGAATAAAAACACAAGAGTCCTTTTGCCCACATACATGCAAGTTTTTTAAAACCACGTCTCACCCCACCTCTTAATGTAAAACTCATCTGATACAAATTTCTTAAGACTTTGAGTTGCCAGGCTGCATAAATAAGAACCGTTCATATATTCCAAAAGCTAGCCGTATCTAAGTATATCATTATTGTTAATAGTAATTAATTAATCAGAACTCTCTAAACTTGACCCCAGTTAGAAAGTAACCTTCCAGGGCATAAAAAGGCGTAGAGGAAATTAAAGCTATTGGAATATTTATATTTTCGATTCCTGGTCACTTATTTTCAAATTATGTTTATTTTATTTATGTTTTATTCAATATTGCATGTGATAATTAGCTGTTCGAATCACCCTCAAATCCACCACGCTGCTGCTACTACGTGCTCCAGTTTTAATTTGACCCTAACGTGTTTGTAACCAGCTGTGACGTAAAGTTATATTCAAACACTAGATGGATTAAAAATATATAAATATAAATATGTATTAAAAAAAAGGGAATCCAAGAGGATTCTGTTTTGTCTCCATTCTTGTTCTTCTTTGGAGAAATCAAGAAAATTTTAATAGTTATATCTCTGTTTCTCAAATGAGTTGCAGAAAGAGTTCGAAAAGGTCAAATAGCTGCATTTCAAGTTGCGAGCTGTGCAAAGAGTTGCAGGCATGCGAAAATCCAAAACAAGGAACAGCAGACTGTTGGTTAGTGTTATTATTATATGATATGATTATTATTAGAAATTTAGAATACGTATAAAAATAACTATAAAAAAGTACGTGTATATATAATTATATATACAATATTGGGTGAGGGAGGTGTTGGAATACTCCTTGGTGCCAAAAACAAGTCGCCCTTTTGTCTTTTCCTTTTGCAAACTAATCACTAATGCGTGTTCCCTTCTTACAACATGCTGCATGCTGCCATTTTCCTCTTTTCTAGTGTACTGTGTTTGACCACTTTTGCCTCACCAAGTTCTGTATCGAATTCAGTTCACCACTGCAACGACTTTGACTGTCTGAGATAAATACATGAGAAGGGTTTTTCTATTGCTTTCAATTTAACGTCTGCTGATCCATCTTCTCCTAATATTAATTTATAAATATATAGATCTCCAGTAAACTAATGTTCCCAAGTAGCACACAAAACAAAATAAACAGTGAAAATAAAGTAAAATCAGCAATGCGGTGATGATCCACGGGGAACTCTTGTTAGCAACTTGGAGTATAAGTAATTGGAAGGTTCGTTACTTTCTAGAGCTGGAAAAAATGTCTTTTATGGAATCGTAGGGAAGCAAAATTCTGCCCCATCCTAACACGAAACAGAGAACGCACTTGTGAGCACTCTTTCAAGTTTCAACCTTTTTACTTTTAGAAAAATATATTCTAATGAATGTTCAATTGAATCCTTACCCAACTTATTGATTCTGAACTACCGAATGAAGTTTACCTAAAGCCTTTGGAAACTAATCACTTCCTTACAAGGACAAGCATAAACCATGACAGATCATGTTGAATATGTCCTTCCCACCCTCTTAAGTTTAAAACCTAACCCTACACCTGTCTAAGATTTCATTTCGAGTGTTCCATTATAGCTATAGCCCCACGTGCTCACCCATCTTTATTAACTTGAAAGTCAACTTCTGAATTAAAGTTCCAAAAAACTACCACCATTCAACGTTACACCCGAATTAACTTTGTGAGCTGGACCGAAGTCCACACTAAGAATTACTCCCTTCAATCTTAATTATGAGATAATTTTGATTTTTTTAAAAAAAATTTATGATACTAAATTAATCACTTTAAACTGTGTCTAGTTATCTTTTTTTCCTTAAAACTACTCTATGCTACTTATAAACTAATATATAATCTAATTACATGACATATGTTATAATTTAGTGGTCTAATTTGTTTCCTTAACTTCCATAAAAAAAGTCAAAGTGATCTAACATTTAGGACCGGAGGGAGTACTATGTCTACAACAATTTTCGATGGGTCCGAAGTTACACCCAAATAAGAATCGGTAATATCGCAGATAGTGGATCTTTCACAACGTAAAACATAAGATTATAAATGCCAGAGATGCGAGTTCATTTATAAAAAAAATGAAGTCAACCGCTAAAATTAATACTCTGAATGATGATGGTTATGTACAAATAAGGTCCGAAGTTACACCTAAAGGCCTGTGTGTGCCACCAAGAAAATCCTATATCACAACCTATTAGTGGAAATCCTCAACTATCTCCTATTTCAAATCTTTACTTACTCACACAAAGCATTTAAAATGGTGGGCTGCAGCCAAATCCCCTCCAGCTGAGCTGTGTGTACTACCTAATATTTTCCCACCAACCAAACTCAACCGACTACAACTACCGCCGAATCCCACCTTTACTTTCTTATGTACACATAGCCCAAACCTGACGCAAAGAATATCATGCTACAAATCCTCCACGCACCCTTTTTTGCTTTATGAACAAGATTTGATCAGACCCAAATTGTATAGATTCCTTCTCACGAGGCTCCCTATAGACAATAACACTGTCCCACCCACTCCAAATGTTTGATCTTCCCTATCTGCTTTCTGATGACATATCAATGGCAACTCCTTCACTTTCAACTTATTCAGCCCAATTATCTCCCTCACAGATTCTATGATTTTCGGGTTGGCTGGGTTTCCCACCACATCCGTTACATAAAAGATATTTGCAGCCTTGTCCTCCAAGGTGGATATCTCAGCCCTCGTCACATTGAGTCCATTTTCTCGAAATGTTCTCATGACCTCTGCCAGAAGACCCTGCTTGTCTTCTGTACATAGCTCTAGTCTAACACCCTGTAATCAAACAACGAACAATTAATCTCAATGACATCTAATATCAAATTATTATAGCAAAAGAACAAAATGAAAATGAGGAAAATAAAGAAGCTATATATACCTCATATCTTCTCTTCACAGCTGCTTCTAAGCACTGGATTACACGTTGACGTTCTGGTTCTGAACTAATCGGCGTACCATCGCTATGTCTAATGTAAAATTCCTGAAGTGACAATTTAAGCAATTTTAGGCACATCACAAAAACAAGAGTACTGTACAAAATGAGGATGTAATGCAATCAAAGGGTGTTTACCAGATATGCTTGGTCTCTAGTTGTGTTGATAGTTGCATGAAACACAACATAATCCATGTCCGTCAGATTGCAAACAACATCAAATAGGAGCTTTGCTCGATCCTTGCACTGAACATTCACAACCGAATAGCCCCTTTCTGCCCAATTTTGGACCGTCACCACTGGGGTATCAAAATTGCAGTTGAATATGGGGGTCCTCTCATAATCACGGTCCGCAAACATCATCTGATGCAACCTTCTTTCAGTATGCATCACAGCCATGGAGACAGAAGTTCTTGCACTTCTAATGTCATTGTCTCCCTTCAGGACATTTCTTAAGCGTGCCTCAATTCTATTAATTGTCTGAGCGTCCTCAATGGGGGACCCAGAATTGCAGTCTTTTACAAATATTAGAGATGCAATCCTGCCATTGTGAGTCCAAACCTTAGCGTCCACCACATCACATTGCAGATCTGCCAGTACAGCAAAAACCTCCGAAAGAAGACCAACTCGATCGGTTCCACTTAATTCCAAAGCAGTAAGACCATTGGGATGATTAGTTCTTCCAATCTGAGTGCTTCCCAGTGACTGTTGTAACACAAGTTATAATTAACGTTAAATTCAAACAATCATAATAAATGCACGGCGTTGTAAAAGCTTTGGAACCCATAAACAAACTAGTACTAGTAGATATGATTTTGGTAAAAGTAATAAATACCTGCTCAATGTATCTTAAAACGCTCTCATCCGTTAATTTGCTTCCGTTTTGATCGGTGACATGGAAAACTGTCAAATTAAAGCAAATAATCAACGCTTGAGAGCATAAACCGAAATCCCAATGCTAAGGTGCGCTCCCGCTGTGCGCAATTCAGCTGGGAAAAAAAAACATTTTATTGTAAAGAAAGGAAAAGACAAAACTACGTACCATCCATGAACCACCTGCCATCAGAGGAAATGTAAGCCTTTGGAATGGAAAGGTTGAGATCAGTTAAAACTTGTACGGCATCCAAAAGAATCCCATGCCTTCTAGCGCTATCAACCTGTGAATTAGAGTAAACAGGATACGAATTAAATATTTGGATTTATACGAAAACTAGACTTCCAGTGACTGGAAGAAATTGATTTCGTGATGAAAAGGGCTTCCACCAGAAAGTTTACCTTGACCAGAGTTGCTGTGGAGCAAGCGGCATTGTCGATGACAACCCTGTTTACGCAATGATAAGGTCAAAGTCAGTACTCAGTAAAATTACACTGTTTCGGATTTAAAATTTGAAATTCAAACTCAATCGTAAGAACACATGGCGACGAAACAAACAAGTCTGTAAAAGGAGGATTACGTTCTAGAAGAGGCCAGATACAAGAAAAGTCAAGAAAATTGTTTTGAAAAAAATTGGCATTATGACTCTGACCGATCGATTTATGAAGTAGGTGGGAATTACAAAATTTTTCAAACCGGATTTGTTCAACTTTTGGTAGTCCTATTACGAAATTGAATCTTTCAAACTAGAGTAAACGAAAAAAGACGAAATCATGGAACAGAGAACAAAAAAAGAATTTGCCTGCCTAACACAAGGAGGCAAGAAATTTCAAATCCGTTCAATATTCCTAAAGTAAACCTGAACTCAACGATTGAAATCAGTATGAAAAAAAGTGAGGGAGAATATCAGCGGGTGATCCTATAAACAACGAGAGAGGGAAAAAAAAAACCAACGACCGAACAAACTGGTTGAAATTGGAAACACAGAAAACCAAGCCCAAGTCAGATCGTTGAAACGCCCACAGATTTATAGCCTAATAAACCTAACATATAAAGAAATGCGTAAAAACTATGAAGAAGAAGAAGGATAATAAGGCAGACCTGGGTGTGCTCATCCGGAAAACAAGTTTCTCATATTCGTCCGTACAAGACCAGTCCCTACTCAGGGTACTTTGCAACATAATTCCGTTCGTAGCTTCACAAAGAGCAAATAAACGTCAGGGACAAACGAGAACCGTTATAAAACGGCCCTGGAAACGATGATTGAAGGGAAGAGAAAGCCTGGTCTTCGTCCTTGTGCAGTGAGATCGTTGGGTGAATAGTGTATTAAAACGAAGACGTTAAAATCGGAAACGAAGGCTTTTATTGCTCAACCTCCTTCAACCAAATCGCCATAAACCACCCTCACCAAACTCTTCTGCTTGCTGTGTCTAGTGAAAGAGACGATTTACTTCGCTCTCTTTTCTTTTCTTTTCTTTGCTAGCGCAAAACACGCCTTTCTTCTTAACTCTTTTGCCTCTCGCACCGTTTATCAGTCTGTGTTCTGTGTGTAGTGTAGGGGTGTGTCTATATATATATATAATATATTATGTGATTAATTATTTATTTAGAAACCACGCCGATTCGGGTAAAGGGAAGGGAAGGGGTGTTATGGAGCAATGTCACATGGCGTGACCAGCGCCTGCCCCCAACGACCCTTTCCTAATTGTTGGGCCCCATCTACGACGTGGACGCCGGGTCAACCTGTCATGACGCTTACGTGTCGCCCGCCCCACCAATGATAGTGGTTTTACGATCCAGCTGGGTGACACGTCGGCATGAGGCTTTGCGTGTGTTGGACTCTAGGAAATGCTGGGGATGTAGCCACGTGTTGAAGTGGGCCTGAGTTAGCTTGGTATTGAAGGTGGGATTTGGCGAGTCGTTTTATGACGTCCTCACGTGACAACGCCGCTCGTATCGGCTTTTCCTCTGTCACTTGTTGGGGCCGCTTATCTTTGTACTCCCTCTCTCTCTCTCTTTGTATGTATATATTCCAATTTTATAATTTTGATCGTACCCTTTAGCTTCTTTTCTTTTCTTTATTTCTTAATTTTTTTCCCTTTACGTAAATAAATGGATCCGATCGTGATCTTTATTTAGTTATGTAAAGCAATCCTGTGTTTTCATCTTTCATCTTTCATCTCACATCCCTTTCTCCCGCCAAGTTGCTCCCGGTCATCATTTATGTAATCTCACATATATATAAGATTTCATATTGCATTCACCTTTTCTGGAGGATGAGATTCGATGGGAAGCCGAAATATGTCAATCTACCCGGTTGGTCGAATTATATGAAAATGACGGTGTAACATTGTAAAATCCTACACACAAGGATCAAATTCAATGAATGATATCGCCAGCAGAGTCTCTTTTTTACATCCTCCCATGATTACACTCACTAATTAATTAGGTAACAAAACAGGTCCGTGGTATTTGTGTAATTAGGGAAAACGGGTTCGCTATGATATTTAGGGAATGAAAATGGTGGTATTTAAAATAAAAAGAAATGGCGCGCGTGATTGATGAGGAAGTGGGGGGTGGGAGTTAGGCCTTGGCATTTGGGAGCTAATGATGTTTAACCATGCGAGGCAGGGGGATTAATTCCTGGCAGAGGTTGTTCCAAAAAAGGCCCTGAGGTGGGACCCATGGGTGGGGGCCCCCATGGTGAGATGGGGCACATGGAAGGGTGTCAGAGAGCACGTTTTACGGTTTGGCTAAAATGATAGTGCCGTCAAGTGTCCTGCGTGGCACGCCCACCACTTCCCAACACAATAACGGTCGGCCGTTAGGCGGGGGGTTAGGTTAGTTTGGGGGGCGTGTTGAAATTTGAAGGCGTGGCGGGAAGCAATGGGACTGGGAGGGAAGGAGACGCCATTCCCGCCAAAGAAGGACGGTGGGTGGGGTCCACCTCATCACTCTGACATTATCGAGTGTATATAATGTCTTTAAATTAGTTAAATAGTACAATAAATTTATTTTTTTTTAGATTGTCTTTATTTATGAATTAGTGAGAGAGGGTTGTTGATTTGAAAAAATGGAAGATAATAGTTAGGAGAAATTAACGAACAAAGTGCATTTTTCCCCTCCAAAACAAGCAAAGTGCATTGATTCCTATAAAAACCAACAAAGGACATTATATTTAGTCACAAGGAGGGAGTATTTGAAAATGCGAAGGTGGGTGTGGGGCCCACCCTCTGCCGCGCGCCCTCCAACTGCAGGAAGCCTCTTGCGTTCACCAAGGGCCAACTTGCTTGACGAGACGAGGCCTGCGTGACAGCTCTCACTCTGTCACTCACACCTTACATTCCCTTATTTACAGCCTTTTTTCCCGTTTCCATTTATTTATTTTTTTTAAAATATTGTGCTTGGAGTACTACTCTACTATGCTACTTTGTATCCAATCATTTCGTAATTCCCGCCCTTTTCTTGGGTCTTCCAGTCCAGCTACTTTTTGACCCATCCAGTCTGCCACAATTCCATTTATTTCCCTGATTTCTTTCCCACTTGTCTCTTATTCCCCCCACCAGATTTTTAATTTTAAGCCGCGATGTCCAATTCTATTTTCCATGCTTCTCTCCTCCTCTAATTTCCTAACGTCCTACTTTTATCGCTATGAGCAATAATAAGGTACGAATCTTCTAATCATATGGCTCCCACATTGTGATCTAAAAACAGTGCCGGCCATTCGTTCTTACAAGGAGCGGCTCTGCTGACCATATTTTAATTATTAAAATTGTTGATATGTTATAAAAGTAGGCCAGGGCCGGCGTCATGATACTCAATACTTCCTATCCTAATTATAAGATTATTTTAATTTTTTTGACTTTTTTTTCAATAAAAAAAAAGTAGTTTCAACTAAAAAAAATCGTTTTTCCTCAAAACTAATTTATTCTACTTATAAACTAACTTATATTCTAATTTCATGTGATATATGTTATAATTTAGTAGTCTAATTTGCTTCCTTAACTTTCACAAAAAAAAAGTCAAAATGGTCTTATATCAGAATGAGTATATATATAAAAAAATGTATGATTTGGGCGTGTGATGAGAAATTGAGAATATTGGTGGTCAACGAATAGCTAAAAAAACGTAAAGAACAAAACCGACAATGTAGTCCAAGAGGACGTCGACATAAAGCAATCCATATCTGGGAACTGGGATGCCATCACCCGGCCACGCCTGATACAATATTCACAAAATTGTTCTGATCTTCCTTCATCTGTTTTCTGATGAACAATATTGATGATGATCGAGGGGCATTTGTATAGTCATGATCCACTGTTAATGATGGTACATGAGCTGAGTATAAAAACAAATGTCTCAGGGATAATTAAGCTGCAGCTACAAACGGTTATTATATTAGCAGTTATAGAAGTCGTTATGATTTGTCCCCGTTTGGTTAGCTCAAGTTTTCCTCATTGTTACTATCATGATAATATGTTCCCCGAATACTTCTATTTTATTTTATTTTTGGGTAATTGGTCAACTATAGTTATGTCTAAGGTATATCTGGTATTTTATATTATTTTTTTGTTCAAAATTGTCCATTAACTTTTAAATTTGAGCCAATAATAACTCCTCCGTCAAATTACCCCAACATTCGTTAACGGATGAGTTATTATTGACCCGAATTTGAAATTCGATGTACAATTTTGAACAAAATATGCACTTTGTACATAAGTGCAGAGTCATTTTTTACACTTTTACCAAAACAGATTCAAATTTTAGGTCATTCTATGTTAGGGGTGGAAGGTCTCTATATATATGGTCATTTTAACCGAATTACAACTTCATAAAAATTAAGTTAAAAACAATAAATGTGTAGGAAATATACTCATTTTTTAAAAAGTGTCGTTATTTATGAAGGAGTAAGAGAAATAAAAAATGAAAGACACTGAGTGGAGAAATTAATGCATGGGTAAGAGGAGAAAATTTTTTGTCAAAAAAATAGAGGAGAGAATCCCCTCCCATGAGATGAGATGTTGATAGATTTACCTTAAATTATTGCATTTTAAAAAAACTACAATAATGTTTGATAATATATTAGAATTAAAATATCCAAAATAAAATAAACTTAAATTACATATCTTGACTGATTCATAATTGAGACATGTTAGAAATCACTTACAAATGCATTGGTTTGTTTGTTGGTAAAGAAAAAAAGCATTATTGGTTTGTTACAAGAAAGTGTTTAAACTCTGTACAATGAGAATGAAACGGTGTATTGTTTATTTGATGGAATTGTTATATTCAACTATTTACTTACATTTTTACATTTGTTCATGAATGATACTTCTATTCTTCTATATGATCTTAATTGTATAAAAAGTTTAAGATGCGCAGTGAAATAAAGTTTTTTATTTAGGGTAAAGAGTAAAAATTGATCATGTACTTATGTCCAAGGTGCATCTGGCACCTTATAGTTTTTTTTTGCTCAAAATTGTCCATCAACTTTCAAATTCGGGCCAATAACGACCCATCCATCAAACTGCTCCAACATCCGTTAACGAAAGAGTCATTATTGGCCCAAATTAAAAGTTGATGGACAATTTTGAGCCAAAAAACAAGTACAAGATGCCAGATACACCTTAGACATAAATACGGGGTTATTTTTGACACTTTACCCTTTATTTTTTTGTTAATACCATTGAGATTTCATTTAACCCCCCATTATACCATTTACAATACCCATCCAGTCCTAAATATAGGAACTATTTATGGATATGAGTTTGGTCTTAAATATAAGACCTTTTTCTAATCATTCCTAACTTTTTTTTCAAATTATTCATATTAATACTTATCAACAATAAATATGTAAGAGAGTGAGAGTGGGGATAATTAGATAAAAGTAAATGGTTATTATGCATTGGTAATATCATGTGATTTTAACTAATTTAATTAGCACATTTAATTTAATCAAATTAGGTAAATATGTCTTATATTTAAGACCGGATTGAGTATTACTTTTAAAATGACTTGCCACGTATTAGTATGATTTCCCTCCCTCACATTCATTCACCATTTTTCAAAAAACTCTTGGTAAATTATTATCCAACTCCCATGTGTTAGTATTACTTTGAAATATTCCTTTCCAACCTCAGGATATTCATTAATACTCCCTCCGTCCCTTATTATAAGAGCCAAAGAGGTGAAATCACAAATATTAAAGAAGTGGTTGAGAAAGATAAATGTGTCTGAAATAATTTTGTTTTCTCAAATTTGCCCTTATTTATGATTGAGTATATAAAAGAGAGAAATGTGATAATTGTGTAATAAATGAATACGAAAGAGAATGTAAATAAAGAGAATAATGATGGGTAAAGTGGGAAAAAACACATTAAATGCTTTGACAAATTTGGACAGGCTCTTATAAAAAGAGACAAAACCATTCAAATTTTTGGCTCTTATATATAGGGACGGAGGGAGTACTAATATACTCAAGGTAATCAAACCCCAAATTGGTCATTGACCCAATCGAGGCAGTGAGTCAAATGTTAGTGGGTCATTCCATAATCAACTCAGAGGGCTAGCCCGAAGAGAAATAAATAAAAAAATACTTAATCTCATTACACTGTCCAAAGTTATAAATAATAAATTTCATTTCATTATCTTGAATCACTATCAAAAAATCATTACAGTATCCAACATTATTTATAGTTGGTTTGACAAATTGACATCATATCATAGTGACATTAAATAATTTTCACCTTAAATATTAATTTAATACCTTAAATCACTAAAAAAATAATTATATATTTATTCAAAATTCTTTACAATTTCATTGATAAATCGACATCATAGTAACAATCAATCATCCAATAACACTATAATGAATAATCACTAAATATTCTTCATAGTAAAATATCGAAATAGATAAATGGTAACGAAATATTCATGTTTACGGTCATTTAATCAATAAACTAATAGCAGTTATTAACGCCAAAATCATCATTAACTTTGACTAATATTGATTCATACAATTCATATCCATGAAAAAATTTAAAATGGTTTTAAAAAAACCAAATCAAGCCAACCCAACAACCTACCAGGTTATCCCCAGGTCATCCCGAGTTGTTGGATCCCCGAATTAGTTATCTACTAGGCACGATTTCGTGTCCGAGTCGATGGGTTTAGGTTAGCTAGATTACTATATGGATGCACTATTTCCAGTCCTGGGTTAGTTGTTGACTCTTGTTCATAAATATAATATTTTCCCATTTTCTGTACTATATTATTTTCTTAGAAAAATTTATTGATCTTACTAATAAACTAAAATATAATGTATTAACATGTAATATACACTATGATTTAATATATATGTTTTTAACTTCTTTAATATCCACAAATTAATCAACTGCATAATATTAAGAACTACCACTCTGTTCCTTATTATAAGTTAAACAATCACAAATTTTTTGTTCTAAAATATAAGTCTAATTTGGAATCAATTAATGCTAATGTGACTATTTTACCCCTTACGTTGGAAATATAGAAGATAAGTGATAAGGTCTATAATGTATAAAATATTATTTTAACACATATTATTAAATAAGGGTAAAGTTAAAAAAATGTTTTAAAAATATGTCATATTTAATGCTATAACTTCTATTCTTTTTTTTAGTATATGAGAAGTAGTTAAGATGGATTTATAATAAGGAACAGAGTGATTCATGTAATACTCGTATTACTTAAAATTTGTAAATGGTGTTTAACACCCTTTGCTTCCGTGTAATACAGTAATGGGATGCCACGAATCATGAAATTGTATACTCAGTCAAACAATGTCCGACAAAAATCTTTCTTTGTAAGCCTTAATAGTGTTAACAATTACTCTGTCAGTGTTTTATTATAAATTTTAAATTTGTGAAGTGGTTATCCTAAAATATAAGCTTAATTTTAGGTGCATATTGTTTATTTTCCCCCTCATATATTATCTTTCTTCTTCATCATCTTTTATTTGTCACATTCTTTCTCGTTATCTCCTTCTCATACATTTTCTTTCATCTTCAGTGACAAAGATATATATATTAAGAAAACACATTACATTCCTTATATAATTATTGTTTCTAACCAATTCTATAAGTTATTTTTATAAACATAAAACAGTTATTTGAATGTTATACTCCCTCTGGTTCACTTTATAAGGCATCGACTAACAATTCTCATATACCTAAAAAATTGGTTAAAAATATTAAATTTATCTTAAAATTCAAAGTGGCTTCCAATATTGCCATACTAACTACACTAATACTATATTAATTATTACTCTTTCACACTACATTTATTAAATAGGGGTTGGAAAAACATATTTAGTGCTTTTTAAAATTTAATAAGTGCCTTATTAATTGGTGTCTCATAGTAAGGAGTATGAGAGCAATAAGGGAGTAATAATTAGAGGTTATTATTGATTAGGCTAGGCAGATCGACAAAACCTCGCATACTTGGTCCATACGGTGTTTCAGGGTGTCTGCAAAAGCGAACTAGAATCTTCCAAAGCTAATAGATTTAAATCTAAGTTGTCTGCTCATGGGATTATACCAATAATAATCGAGTGTGCTTTGATAATCATAATGCTTCACTTTCACTTTAATCCGTTTCTCGCCCATATTATCGAATGATACATGACTCGTAAAATTAAGGTTGCCATGCTCTGACACCATTTAATTACTTGGACGTCATTCTCTCACGTCACACCCCACCTCCTCCCTGCTCTGATTTTGTAATATAAACACTCCGCTACAGAAAAAGTGTGCTTATCATGTATCATGTAATCCTAAGCTTTTTTTCCAGGTCAAAATGTATACTTTTAAGTTTTAAAAATCGTGTCAATGTGCAAACAATTTAAAATATACAAAGTACAAATATCACATAATATTACTCCTTCGTGCCCATATTATAAGAGTCTAGAGGGTACAATCACACACACTCCCTCTGATCTTTATTATAAGACATCAACTAATAAATCTTACATACCAATAAAATTGGTTAAAAGCATTAAATATGTCTTAAAATTCATATGATTTACAATATTACTCCACTGATTACACTAAACTCCACTACTACTTAATTATTGCTCTCTCCAACTACCCCTATTAAATATGAGCATACATGGAAAAAAATAATTAATGCACATCGAAAACTAACAAGTTCCTTATAAAAAGAGCCAAAGAAATTTGTTAGTTGGTGCCTTATAATAAGAACCAGAGGGAGTATTACAAAAATGTGGTTTGGAGAGATTAATATGTTTGAAATAAGTTTTTTTTAAAGCTTGTCCTTATTTATGAGGGTGTATAAGAGATAGAGATACAGAGTAATAATGATAGAAATTAGTATGAAACATTTAGAAATGATGAGGGGTAAAATGGATCAAAAATCACTAAATATTCTAATAACATGCATGAGGCTCTTATAATAAGGGACAAAACAATTCAAATTTTTTAGTCTTGAGGGACGGAATGAGTAGTAAGCTATGCTTTGTACAATCATCATATGTGTGTTGTGTGTTTTTCTTTTTTGTTGTCAGTACCCATACATGAGTTGTTTGGATGGGAAGAAAATTGGAGAGGAAACGTAATACTATAAGGAAAAACTCATTTAAATGCTAAAGGTCTTTTGCCATTTGGTGGATCTTCTTTTATAGTTTCTTCTTTCTTTCCTTTTTTCCGCTCATTTTTTTCTCTGTCCAAATATAATGTACACACACGAGGAAGGGAAGATAAGAAGATGAGCAGAGGTGGGAGGTGGGACGAGTTCATGTAGTTGATTTTTTTTAGGGTTAAAATCATTTTTTGTTCTTAAACTTTAGCTAAATTTAGATTTTGGTCCTTAAACTTTTACTCAATTTTAGTATCAGTCTCTAAACTTTAAATAGGTGGCCGTGGTTATTCAATATTCACCTGATTTTGATTTTAATTTTTGAACTTTGTGCTATTTATAGTTGTTGGTCGTTAAACTTTGAATGACCAAAACCACATATATTTTAAAGTTCAGGGACTAAAACTAAATAGAGTAAAAGTTAAATGATCAAAATCATTGATTGTGATGTTCATGGACCAAAACCAAAATTGAGTAAAAGTTTCAAGACCAAAACCTCTTATATTTCAAAGTCTAGAGACCAAAACTAAAATTGAGTAAAAGAAATTCTTGTCCTCATAGTAAAATTTAAAGATATAATGTTGAAAATAAAATAGGCATGCTAATAAATACACACACGGGCTTCCATTAGAGCTGGGAAAATGGGTCAGCCCGCGGGTTGCGAGTTACATGGTTCGGGCCTGTGCGGCCCGAACCTTAATGGGTTGCAAAAACCCCAACTCTAACCCAACCCAGCTGGGTGGCGGGTTGGCCCGCCAACTTTCCACCTTTTTTTTTAATTTTTTTAAATTTTTTTTTGTTTAAAAATATCAAAAGAGACTAAATAAAGTTCTTAATTAACAAAAAAAAAAAATCAACATTGCATCAACTAAAGTAGAATACCCCAAATACTGTAAAAGTATTAATTCCAAAATTACATATTTTTTGTTTTTATTTTACCAACAATATTATTAACAAAGTTTAGATTCTATCATACAAACATCATAATTAGTTGTGTCAACCACAATTTATATATATGAAGTGTCTAAAAAATAACATAATGAATTAAAATAATATTTTTATTTTTTTAAAAATATATATATATGGCGGGCCAGCCCGTCAACCCTTGGGCTGCCCCGCCTCAACCCGCGGGTTACACGGGTTGGGCTTGTGCAGCCCGTGATCAAATGGGTTGGGAATATCCCAACCCTAACCTACTTTAACCCACGGGTTGGTGGGTTAAACCCGCGAGTTGAACCCAATTTTCCCGGCTCTAGCTTCCATTGTGTGAGTTGGAGACTTGGTGGAGTGAGACAAATCGTACATGAGAGACAAATAAGTAAACCAAATGCTACACACACGAGTATGTTAGTAACCATTTAATGTATCCTGCCGACTTTATCTTTTCATCAAAACGATCAGAACACTTATTCTGAAGGTACAATGATGAGTGTAAAATAATAGTGATACGGAAGTGTAATAGTAGATGATAAGTAAAAAAAACGAATTGGATAGGAGAAATAAAGATTGTGGAGAATATATATACACATATATATAAGTGACAGTTGTGGGTGAAGGTATTAAAGGGGTGATGGTGTAATCATGGGTGCAGGCCCAAAATTTGGACGAAGCAAGTAAGATGGTCGCCGAATCTGATTTGCTGCCCTCTTGTCTGGTCCCTTCATTCGACTAACTCTAACTACCATCGCATTGTTCTATTATGATGGCCAACCACTATAATAATCCATGCGGGTATGCATAGAAGTATAACACTTGTGATCCTATTCTTTTTAACATCATTCAGTTTATTTGATGCATCATGACTATTGCATCCCCCCTTTTTCTTTATGTTTTAGGAAATAAATACTTCCTTCATTCCTAAATATAGGAACTATTTGGGGATGTAACCTTATTCTTAAATATAAGATATCTTTCTATTTTTTTCACATTTTTTTTAATTAATCTTATTGATACTCCTCAATAATAAATAAGCAAAAAAGGGGATAGGAAAATGTAGATGGTTATGGTGTTTTAGTGATATAATATAATTTTAATTAACATTCTTAATCTAATCAAATTAGATAAATAGGTGTTAATATTTAGAAAAGGAAGGACTATATGAATTGATGTCCCTTTTGTTCTAGCCACCAAACAAAATTAATGTAGTCATTTGTAGTTTTTAAATGGAACTTTCATCTTGGAATCGGTTTCAAGTTGATCTTTAACACGAGCAAGGAGAGTTAAAATTCTACAGATAGTTCATGAGAGTAAAAATTCTACAGGTAGTTCATGTTCTATCTGAACGATGTAAATTTAAGAGGTACACTTTTTTTTTGTTAAAAAAAAATCATTTTTAACAGTGACACCTAAAATTAATATCTGAACAGTCCAAGATCAGATATAGCTTAGCTCTCCCTGCTAACCGTTAAGGTTTCATATGGACATTAAGTCGACTTTGCGTGAGCTCCTGCATCACTTGAAGTTGTTTGTCCAGCTGTCCGGAATATCTTTCTCACCTTCCTTCCCCTAACCACACGCCCTGTCACATCATACATAGCTCTTTCTTCACTACATTCTTAATCATCATTCATCATCACAAGCCCTTCACTCTCCTAGCCCTGTTATGAATCATGCCTGTTTGGGTTTAACTCAAAACCTAGATTTTGAATCCAAATTTAGGCTTTAAAAAATGGTTGTCAAACACTTTTTTTAATAAACTTATGTTTGGATTCAAAACCTAGCTTTTCAAACCCAGATTTGGACTAAAAACCTATGTGTGAAAAAAGGTAAGCCAAACATTTGAAAAAAATGTGAAAAACCCTTTTGGATTGGAAACCTAGGTTTTGAATAAGTTAGAATTTTTAACTTTTGCACGAAATATGAGGTTTAAAAAATGCCATCATTATACATGTCATAATGATCTACCAAAAATACCCTTATCCTCTCTCTTTCCTAACACATTAAACTTATGTCCTTTTTGATAATTTATACAGAAAAAGTCATTCTCAAAACAATCATCCAAACACTCTTATTTTATCAAGAGCCTTTCTTTCAGAAAAGCTGAAAAAAACACTTTTCATCTTTTTCCCCAAAAGTTATTCTCTAAAAGCTAATTCAAACAGGCTGCTACTTTTTTCAGCTTTTACGCGAAGTAGGAGGTAAAAATATATTATAATGCCATTATCTTTTCTCTTTCCCAACACATTAAACTTATGTCCTTTTTAGTAATTTATACATAGAAAAAGTCATTCTCACAACAATTATCTAAACACTCTCATTTCATCAAAAGCCTTTTTTTTTTAGTTTTTTCAGAAAAGCTGAAAAAAACATTTTTTCAGCTTTTTTTTCATAAACTATTTTCTAAAAGTTAATCCAAACATACCCGAAGATAAACACCTAAAGCTAAAGATTTTAACCAATGGACGATTGCCACAAGGCAGAATAATTTAAGGTCTCTCAACATGCTACAATAAAGAAGTTCTGTAATGTGATGCTCACTGTTGATTCTGGCGAAATAATAACTATGATCATCACTATCCATATAGAGAAATTTAATTGCGAAGCTTCTAACAGCTGGCCTCTCAAATCAATTTATGACACTGTTATTCAATCTGTTCTGTTTACCAATCCCTTTAATGGTCCAATATGTACACGATGGATCGTGGCACAGTATTGAAGATATAGGCTATGCTTGGCTCGATTATTTATAAGAAATAAGTACTTATTTTGGGTAAAAATAACTTATTTTGTTGGTAACTTATTTTTGCATGTTTATCTCGGTTTATTGTTAATCTTACTTATAAGTAACTTATAACTTATAAATCAAAATAAGCATAAGCTGTTTAAAACAACTTATTTCTGACTTATAAGTCACTTATAAGGTGGGGCCCACAAATTCTGACTTATTTTTCACATCTAATCAATCACAACTTATCCAAACATATACAATCTGATTTATAGAAAATAAGTCACTTTTCACACAGCCCATCTAAATATAAAAATCATTACACAGTCTGACTTAATTTCAATTTAACTTATATTTAAGTCACTTTTCCATAAATCGATCCAAACACACCCATAATAATAATGTAAATATATCATTGCAACATCTTCATACAGTCATTTTTTAACTGTTTCAAATAGTGTACATGTACCTTTAAAGGTCATGTTATCCAGTGTTATTAGCGAAAAAAAGTGTACAAGTTTCATAACTTAGTATGGGTCTGAGGAGAATTGACCCAATACTTGTACTCCATATAAAGTAGAGCGGGTAATACGGGTCAAAACCTGTGGGCCAACCCAAAACCTGTAAAAAAATGGTTATGGGTTCGGAAAAATAAGGCCCATATTAAAATTGATCTTTTGGGTCCGAACCCGTCAAACCCGTGAGCTAACCCGAACCCGTTTTCATTTTTTTGGAAAAAAAATATAATAAATATAACAGAGGTGATTAAAAAGGTAAAAATATAATAATATTTAAATGATAAAAATATAATATTTTCTTTTCTTTTTATTAGTGTTATTTTATTTGTTTTAATCTCATTTCTTTTATTAGTGTTATTTTATTTGATTTAGGGTCCTTACTTAGGTGAACGTTGAAGACAGTCCTTATTTTGCTAATTACTCCATCCGGTTCTAAATATAAGATCACTTTGACTTTTTTTATGGAAGTTAAGGAAGCAAATTAGACCACTAAATTATAATATATGTCACATGTAATTAGATTATATGTTAGTTTATAAGTAGAATAAATTAGTTTTGAGGAAAAAAGATAAATATAGACAATTTAAAGTGATTAATTTTGCATCCTTAGTTTCTCCAAAAAATTTAAAGTGATCTTATAATTAGGACCGGATGGAGTATATTGTAAAACTGGGGCTCATTCAAAAAAAGAGAAAAATTGATAAAAAGAAAGGGATTAAAACGGGTTTTTTTGGGCCCGCCCGAAACCCGAACAATATGGTCCGGGCTGAAAAATCAAACCCATATTTAAAACGGGTTTTCTTGGGCTCGACCAGTTTTTTCACGGGCTTTTTTGGGCCCGCCCGTATTACCAGCTCTAATATAAAGAGACTTTGTACTAAGCTTACCTTAGTAAGGTCAATTTTTTTACCAAAACAACAATAAACAGAAACTTAGTACTCCCTCTTATCCTAATTATAAGATCAAGTTAACTTTTTAAAAAAATTAAGGATGCAAAATTAATCACTTTAAAATATATTTATTTATCTTTTTTTCCTCAAAACTAATTTACATTATTTATAAACTATTATATAATCCAATTACATATAACATACGTTAAAATTAAGTGGTCTATTTAGCTTCCTTAATTTTCCAAAAAAAAAAGGTCAAAGTAATTTAAGGTAAAGGTTCAATTTTATAAACAAACAATTATGCTAGGGCCACTCAGTAGAAAAATAAATTTTGTGAACACATTTTGGTTATGAAGAATAAAACTATGTGCAAATTTGGTAATACCATTAACTTGACCTGCGTTGACCGTTAAGTTTGATCACAGAAGCTGATGTGGCAGAATTAAAAATTTTAATTAAAGACTAGTGGTAATTTAAGAAGTGGTTTTGTGATTAATTAAGGAGTTTTGAGAGTTTTATAAATAAATTCAGGAAAATAATTTTTTTTGGACTTTTAAAGGCTTAGTTTCTCCCTTAATTTGGAAAAATTTTGAGTCAGAGGAATTATTTTTGGACCCAAAAAAGGTTATAGGACAAAGTGAAGGTTTAGAATTTTTTGGAGGGAATTTGAGGTTAATTTGTTATAGAAGGGGTTAAATGATATTTTCCCATAATAATATTTCCTAACATTACCAATAGACAATTTGTTCACACCCGGTCCGTAGTCAACTCTGTCAAGCTAGTATAAGTTGATGTGAATATATGGCTTAATGTCAGATATTGGTATCACTTGATAAGATTCGTTCAATTCAGTTCAAAAAAAAAAAAAAAAAGATAAGATTCGTTCAAGCATAAGCCTTTGACTTGTGTTAACTCCGAACCTTTCCCTAAAAACTTATGCAAAAAAAAAAAGAAAAAAAAAGTGTACTGCTTAAGACTCATAAATGAAAGTTTACCACTTTCACCATTGAAGGTTGAGGCCTAGTGGATGTGGCTAGTCACAGTACGACGAACTAATGTTTAAATCACACTTGAGATGAATGCTCACATTTAATACTTGATAATACTTCAAACAAGATAGCTTCTTATAAGAGGACAGCTGCTTCTAAAAAAGAAAGAAAGTTTACCGCTTTTATTAACATATTTGGTACCTTTTCTTTTGTTAAAAAAGTTTATGCAAATTGAGTCTTATAAACTCTCCAGGATTAGAGCATGCCTTCGAGCTTACAGAACACTTACAAAACTAGAGCTGGGAATTCGGGCCGAACCCGTCGGGCCGCGGGCTTAGAGGGGCTAGCCCGCGGGCCGGCCCGTTTAAGCCCGTTTATTGCCCCTCCCTTATTTTAAACATTTTTTTTATTTGCTCAAAGAGTTAAATGGGTATGCTATTTTTGTATATATGCATATAGACGATAATAATTTAAATACTTATTATGTTAGATTCAAGTCCCGTATGTCCCACTTTTATACTTTAATTCCTTATTACTTAGAATATTCTATGTAATTGTGGTGTGACTTCTAGTTCTAGACTTAGTACATAATTTATGAGTTGTTGAGTTGGTATATAACAATGCACTAATGCTTGATAAGTTTGTATTTAAATATAATTTGGATCATATATATTTATATTTTTTATTATAGGTCCATTATTTTCGTTAGAAATACATATTCAAAATTAAGAAAAAAAATATTTAAAAAAGGCGAAGCCCGCGGGCCGGCCCGAGGCCCGACGACTCAAGGGTCGGGCTTCACAAATATGGGGTTTTTTTGTTCGCGGGCTTAAACGGGCTTGGCCCGTTTAAGCCCGGCCCGCCCGAATTCCCACCTCTATACAAAACTACTTATTACATAATCAATCACCCACATATTATAAGTACCTCATATTATTGATGAGATTTGAAGTCAACCTTATGAACAAACCTCTATTATACCAATTGGACATCCCTTTATTGGCAGCAAAATATTCTGTCAAGTTTTTATGAAATTTGTGTAGCGCGACTTGGGAAAGTAGGACAGCATCGTAAACCCAGTTCATGTACTTTGTTTTGGATCATAGTTTTCCTTGGACCATAATTTGGATCCTACTTTTCATTTTTGACATGCCAACTCGAATAGGGCCTCTCAGTTGACCATACACAGTTTTGGACTTGAAAGTGTGAGCCCAAATCAGCTTTGAGTGGCAACCAACCAACGACGCCGTATGTTTCATGTGTTTCGTCCCAACACTCCATGAAATGAAAACTCCCAGAATCAATCTTTCCATCTTGTTGACGACTGAGAATGGCTGCTCCGAACTTCTTATCCAAGCTCTCTGCTACGAATCTCATATTGCAGTCGGATTTCGCCAGGCTTTTCCATGCTCATCATCGTCAACCTCAAATCCTCGACAATTCATGGTTGGGTACTAAACTCTGGCTTCAACCTCAACCTAATAATGTCAGAACACCCGTGTCCAAGTTCCGCCCTCTTGTCGCCACCGTCTCCCTCAGCCTCCCCACTGCGTAAGTCCAAATCCCACATTGCTTCAATTCTCTCATCTTGCCTCTTCTTCTAATTTTCCTATTTGCAGAAAGCCCGAGCGAGTTTCTTCCGGTCAGAAAGTTCCCCAGTGAGTTCATATCCCTTGCTTTTTTTTTTTTTGTTGTTGCTGTTTTCTAGTTGGATATTTACTTATTTTGGAGTGGAAATTACTTCGCCCTTGCTTGGGACAAACACACTGTTTATGACCTCTGTCATGTTCTCTCCAATGGAGCTCGTAGTTTTTTAAAAATGAAAACTTTTTTATTGGAACCATTTGTTAAGTTTCGAAATTGATTACATTTGATGGAAACAGATGGTCTTCGAAGGCTATAAAATCATTTGCAATGGCTGAACTGGAGGCGAGAAAATTTAAGTTTCGCAATACCGGTACTGAAGCACTTCTTATGGGAGTTCTTATCGATGGTAAGTCATTTCGTCAATCCTATACGCCTTCTCATCGTTTTCCAGTTGTCATACCACATCACCGTGACTGCATTAACGTTTCTTCTTTATAGTTAAGGTTGACGTTAGCTCCTCCTATGTTTAGTACCCATGGTTAGTAGCCAGGATGAAGGAGGAGGATTGTGTTAGGCCATCGACAGTCTAACATAAAATCCTGTTGATTTTATATGAACATGGATCAATTAATGTTGATGCTGACAACCAATGTTGAATCCCAATATATGTTTTTCTTGTGGAAACTAGGCAACAAATTGTTTTATATACCTGTGTTTGTCACTGTCTGTGGTTTTTTTCTTGTGGGCGTGCCAGAGGTGTTAATCCTCAATTTGTGTGTCAAATTGAACAATCAAACTGTAAGTCCCAGGAGTCACAATTTCCCTATATGCAAAAGCTCAAAATAAAGAAAATGAGAGATAGAGAAGTAGAGATTGAGAGGAATTGAAGATATATTGGTTGGGAGTGGACATGATATTGTTAATATATATAAAGAGCCAAGATGAAAAATGGAAGAAAAACGACCGGAACAACAGTGTCTGATGCTGTAAGTAAACATACTGTACATTTGTACTGGGTAATGCTGATCTACTAGGTATTACAGACCCCAAATCTATCATGGTTGCATGCGGTTTAACCTTGGTGCAGAAGAAATGAGCAGGGTGCTCTGAGAGAATTTGGACTTAACTTGGTGAAGATTTTCATATAGGTGTTGTTGGTCCCCCGTTTCTCCTTTTCTCTCCCTTTGTTTAGGCATAAAGTGTCAGATTTCATGGGATCCATGTTTTTGTAACTTCCAATTTTTGGGGCATGTTGTGCAGTTTTTTCTTAAACTTCCTCCATTTTTTTCCTTTTACCTGACATGTTTCGGTTAGCATTTTGTTGAAAGTAACCTCACTCCCTTCTAGAAACATGTGTCTGGGTTGGGCCAAATATGCCCCAAAAAACACCCTGTAGTCTCATATATTGTTGCATCTTACTGTTAGGAATACCACAAGCACAAGGTGCATGATCTTTGTATGTCAATTGCAGCTTTGCTGATTGCAAGCTAATCACCAACTATAACCATAACCACTTTCAAAATGTTCTGCCTTGTTTATACTTGTAACTCGTTACCAGCAGCTCGAAACTGCTAATGCTTGTCTTCTGCTGCCATTGCAGGTTTATAAAAATAGAATGGTAGCTAAATATTTCGTCCTTGCTATGGTATCTTAGCTTTGGGCCAAGTCTATTCAAATTCCCACCCTTTCCATAAGATAACTTTTCACATTTTTTTCATTTTATAGTTGCTATATGTACTTTTGTAATTTCCGGACCACTAAAAGAGGATTTCTGTCATGGGGGAGCCTTATAAAATTTCCCAAATTTGCTTACCTTATTTGTTTGAATATGAATCTCAGACATCGCAGGCAAACTTATTAAATACACGACATCTGTAGGCACTAATTCTATAGTTCAAGCTTCGATCATTTGTATGTTGCAAAGTCATGACATTTTTTTTTTTATGTTTCAGTGCCTTTATTTATTTTTTACCCTTTCTTGCTGCCATATATTTTTCTTCTTCTTCTTAAATATATAAGGAATAAGGATTTTGCATGTGTAAGTTTTATGCATTGTGCTGACTCCTTTATTTGCTGTAGCAACTAGTCCAGCCTCTAATTATTTGCGAGCCAATGGAATCACACTTTTTAAGGTGCGTGATGAAATTCCAAAGCTAATTAAGAAAGATGATTCATTTTACTTCAGCCCTGAGCATCCTCCACTGACTGAAGAAGCTCAGAGGGCCCTTGACTGGGCTGTTGATCAGAAACTCAATTCTGGTTCGTTGCTGATATTTTTCTCATATACGGTAGAATATAGATCTTGGGAAACCAATTACATGTTCTTTGGTTTGTATATTGCTATCTCTCCAATTTCTTGTTTGCTATGTGAGCATATGCATCTTTGGCAATTATCCTGACAAGTAAAAAATATTGGTTGGATTTCATTGCTGAAGTTTTTACTTTTGTGCATATACTAGGTGAGCAACTTTTGATTGTTCACCATTTAATTAAATTGTGTTGAAGTAAAATTAAAGGTTTGGGCTGTAATACCATAATAATCAATTGTACGTTTCAATTTGTGTCTCATTTTCCCTCTTATACTTCTTTCTGTTGCAAACAGAATAGTCAAACTATATCCGTGTTATGATGGTTCAGTCTTGGTCTTTATGTGTTGTGAATTGTCCTTTGGATTTTATAGAGAACACTCAAATTCTGCTTTTGGGATTGCCGAAATTTTTTTAGTTATGTAGCAATAGTTCTGAAGCAATGTGGGGACAGAACAGATGAAGCAAATGATGGTATTTGAGGGAACCTCTTTCTATTGCTAAGCAGAGATATATGTAGCTCCTACTTCCTAGAGAACTGGCAATTTTCTAGATGGTGTTTACCATTTTATTTGGTCTCAATATTACCTGTCACCCATGAGATTGTTTTTGTTTATTATGATGATATGCTGTGATTGGGTTTTTATTACCACTAAATAGGAAATGAGGACATAATAATTATCAATGCTGAAAGATTTGCTTCAAGCAGGAGTTTCGTCTTCTGGCATCTTGAATACATAAAATCTTAACCCAAAAAAGTTGTGATTAAGAGGTTTCTGTATGATTATTATCTTTGCATAATAAGAATTTGATTCAGTCGCAACTATGGTACTTTGTAGGTCAAGATGGGGAAATTACCACGATACATTTACTTCTGGGCATTTGGTCTGAAGCAGAATCGCCTGGTCACAAGATACTGTCCGCCCTTGGCTTCAATGCTGAGAAAGCTAAAGAGCTAGAGGCCTTAATATCTGATCCTAAATTTACAGATGATTGATGTTTTGCTTTGATATTTATTATAAACAAAAGAATTGCTTTGAATCGATTGTAATCTTTGTTGCAATTAATTGTATAATAGATGGATGAGCTGTTCTGCCCTCACTGATTTAAATTGCAGGTCTTCTAGTTTCAGAATATAATTCCAGAAAAAATGAGGTCTTCTACTTTCAAATATAATTCCAAAAAATGGATAATTTGAAAGACGAAACAGAATATATAACTCCCAGAGTCATGCAAAAAGGAAAAAAAAAATGCGCAGACATATCCAGGAGCATTTCTGTGACTGTAAATCATCAGTAATTTGTAGGAAACATATCAGATCATGGAGGCGCTAAAGAATTAAGATGGAGTTTGGTGCCAAGAAAAAACTCAACCAATCTACAGAGAAGTGTGGCCTTCGATCTTGATTCTACTCTGCTATGAGGTTAAGCTGAGTGTGAGTGATGCAAATATACATGTTTCTAAACTGAACTTATGATTGTTGCACTTTTAACATTTTCAAGGCTCTCTGTTCGTTCATTTTCATCAAATACTTGTTGGTCATGAACACTTGAGGTTAATGTTTGTGCCTTGCAAGCCTCTTTCTCCCAATTTATCCTGGCGATAAAAACCAGTATGATTATCAAGCATGAGAAAATACCAACCACAAGTCCAAAAAACAGTCCACTTAGTCCCAGATGGAGCTTGAAGGCAAAAACCACACCCAAAGGCAAAGCCAGGAGATAAAATCCACCCATATTAGCATACATGCCTAACCATGGTCTCGCCGTTCCCCTAACTATACCTCCACTAACAGCAAGTGGAAAATTAAACACTTCCACAAGAGCCATCAGCATCATAGTCTTCTTCACTCCCCTTATGATCCCTTTATCATTGCTAAACAGTGGGCCCCATATCCCCCTCGCCCCCACCATCACCAAGCTCCCTATGCAGCCTAACAGTGCCCCTCCGGCCAGAGACACGCAGGCAGACCGGTAAGCATGAGCCGCCCGGTTTGCGCCAAGCTCGTTGGACACACGGGTTGAAACACAGGTAGCTAGCGATAACATGACTGAGAAAAGCAAGTAATCGAAGTTGAGAACTATGGTTAAAACTCCTACTGCTTGTTTAGCATCTGGGAGGTGGCCAGTGAGCAAAACCAGAATCTCATAACACCACCATTCAAGGCAGGTAAAGAAACAACAAGAACCACTTAGCTTCAGCAAAGTTATCCAACCATTGATGCTTTGATCCCACCATCCTCCATCCCTCCACCTGGTTTCCTTCCTGTTTTCAAGGATTAAAACGTAAATGGCCAATAGAATAGCAAATATCAGGTCAGTTATCCAAACAGCCATTGCAACACCCCTGAGACCCATAGTTTTTGCAAGGATTATGTTTATGGGTATGTGAAAAGCAAGAGCAACAGCTGAACTGAACATGGTTGGAACAGTTATGCTCTGAGAGCTCAAGTAGGATTTCAAGGGACAGAGAAATGAAGTGACTACCAAGTCAGGGATGAGATATTTGGCATATGTCTTGGCCACAATTGAAATATCTTTCTGTTGACCAAAAGAAATCAATATTTGATCAATGTTAAGCCATAAGAAAGAGATGGGAAGTGTTAAAACAAGCAATAAGAGGATTGTCATAAGAAGGGTCTTGTGAAGGAGCTTGAAATTTCTTGCACCATAAGCTTGTCCACAGATAGGTTCCATGGCACCACATAGACCATTCATAACAGAGAAGCCAGTGACATTAGCGAAAGTGAAACCAAGCGCACCGCCGGCTAAGTTGAGCTCGCCGAGGCGGCCAAGAAAAGCGGTCGTGACAGCCGTCTTGGCAAACCAAGCTAAGTTCATGGCTATCAATGGAATGGCTAGTCTCCGTTGAACATTGAGCTCAGAAATGACCAATTTGATTAAACCGGGAGGGCATTCTTGGGTGGTTTGATCAGATTTAGTTGTTGGTGATGACATATTTGGGGAGCTTAATGTTGCTTCTGGGGAAAGAGAATGAGAATGTTGAAGATATAGTTTAAGTGTTGGCTTTATTTGCGGGTAGGACACGAAATTGGAGAGAGGTGTTAGTAGTGCATGGGTTTTGTGACTTGTGATGGACTAATCGGTTTCTGGGAATAACTCAATAAAGATAGGCTTTTTGCTTGTTGCCAATTAAAGAAGATATTGCTGGTTAACTTATAGATTTATAGATAGTGCGTGATGAACTACGTTTCTGGCCAGTTATTGCACTTATTCCCATTTTCATAATAAAGTGTCTCGTGCATTTTCCAACTAGCTAGCTCCCACAACTTTATCCTTTTTTTTTTCTTTTATATATGTTGTGACGTTTTTCTTTGGAAAAAGTTTCGTGTCTGTTTCGTATAGTTACTAATTTCTACCAATTAGCACTCCATAATTGTTTCATACGCTGCAATTAGTAATTATAACTTTTTTGTAAATAGAAAGAAAAAAAAGTTAATTATTAGCATCCGTTTAAAACTTTTATTTGCCTAATGGACCAAATGCAATATTTTCAACGAGTGCATCTCATTTTTAACTATATGTAACCTTCAACGATGTGAAAAGGTACTTAAATCGGAAGTCATTTTTACATAATTGAATATATGTTACACACATGTGAAAAAAAGTTATACCCAGTAAAAAATTATGAAGTCCTTCTAACTAATAAAATTTTCAAACATATATACTCTTAACCAATTTTCCTAAAAAAAATCAGAAGAAAATCACCGAATGGAATATGTCTTTAAAACTAGAGAGTAGCAGGGGGTAAGTTCATAAGTGATTCCACTTCCATTGACCTGAGTACTGCAAGAGATGGAGAGGATACCAAGCCTTTAACATGTAGATATGAGAATATGATCTTTTGATTATTTACAAAGAAGTATCGAGGTCATTAGATTCTTGCGTTTTATAGCGTAGAATAAAGTGGAATCGTGTGCTTAGTAATAGCTTTCTATATGTTGGAATAACTTTAATATGTATTAATAGCATTTTATACAATATGTTTGATAATTAATAAGTTAATGTAATGACGTTTAGTTCTTAGCACTTTCAAAGTACTGTTGGTAGGTTTTTCCCCCTTATATATGTTGATATCTAATTATACTGTTTAGTGCTGAAAAAACTTACAAAATTTTATCCACACATTTTAAAAGTTGTTATCGGAATCGTATAAGCTTCATATCAATGTATTTAACCTTTGAAGTATGCATCTAGGAGAATCTACACAGATAAATGAGTTTGAAACTTATTCTTCAAAGATTATATTCTTCCTTCGTATATTCTAGCTTGACGATGTGAAGTGATAGAAATTGATAAAGGAACTAGATTATGACTTTTACATCGTTTAGATGAATTTTGGTTTAAATTCCTTAGAACCATTTGAAATCTTGCCTGGTGCCTAGGCATCTCTTTTTAGAGAGATTCCTAATTCTATTTTTATCTGCAACATGTATGTGCATTTTGCTTAATAGAATTGGGATCGCTTTCATATCTAACTCTCTTTTCAACTTATGAAAAAAAACACCACAATCTAAGAGAATACCCCTAGGCCCTAACTGGGTGCTTATAAACAAAATACTCCTATATTTTTCTAATTAAAGGAGCAGGTATTAACAATCCAGGGTTACAAGGTGATTAAGAAAAAAGCTTTAATATGGAGATGCAAAACATACTTAGAGTAGTTATAGGACAAAACCCTCTTGTAATATCAACTTCTTAGAGAATTTCGAAGTAGTAGAAGGCTCTTGGAAGAAGGGAACTAGTTTCCCTACTTATCAAAAGAGATGGATATGGACAGTTGAATGTATCTAAACCGTCTAGATTTCATCTGCACGGTTTAGATTTAATTTTAGATCATGCATCTACTAAAATATTTTTGTTAGAATCAAATCTAGATATACCTAACTCCCCCTACTCATCTTTTTGATGAATAAAAAAACATTTGATGAGTAGAGACACCGACTCCAGAAAGGAAGTTTTTTTTCAGAGAAATATTAAACAAACAATTAATAAACGAGCATTTAGTAGAGAACAATTTGTTTTCAATAATGAAACAGTTTACCAGAAGGTTTATGAGCAAGGAAAAAAAGCATTCAAATGATTTGTGTGTGAAACATATCACAACGTTTCTCTTTAAGCGCTTCCAAAGGCTTTTTTGTATCAAGTGCAATAAGAATTATATTCTCACATGGATATGGAATGTGCTTATAAGACTCTGAAGTGGGTGAAAATATAATATCCCATGCATAAAGAAATGAAATTCTAAATGTGACATTAACTTTAATAAGTTAAAGTAAACCTTAAGAAGATATGAGAGAATCTCAAAGGAGATGAATATAGGCATTAGGAATAAGAATATACCCATTCAACAAGTGAGAGTTTAACTGACACACAATCAATATATTATCCACAAATACATAGTCATGGTGTAAAAAATTGCAAACTTAGTAATGCACCCATTAATTTTAGCGTGAAATGAGTATTATTGGGACTACTACTTGATTCATTCGAGGATTTACTCTAATACAATCCCGAGGGACCTACAAAATCCTTTTCTGATAGATGGCACATTCATTTATTTTTTTAAAAAATTTGGCTCCCATTATGAATATATCTGCTTTCCATTTAAGCATAGATTCACAGAGCACTCTGTAAAGTTCATAAGGTGGGAAGAAGTTTTTTGTCTATGAACACAAACCCAAGCTAATCATGTAGTTATCTTTTCCACCCCACCAACTAAATCATCATTCTACAATATGGCCTCCAATTACATTTCATAATTTGGAAGCATTAATGGCAATGAAAGCTTGGTGCAATAATTGTGGAACCTGCAGAGATCTGGATACATGTGGGTCAAGCTCAAGCAACTAGCTTTGTTACAATATGTAAATACATGGCACCCACCAAATCACAAGAAAAGAAAGATTAGAGCCATACGATTATTAAAGCATAAAAAACGTCGTTTCTACTTTCTTGATTGTTGATGAAAAGAAAACTAATAAGTGATATTGATGAAAGAAAGTCTTAGAAAGGAGTTGGAAAGAGAGAAATAATTGAGAAATATGAGAGACGGAGAGTTGTGTGGGAGTAACTTTCGTGCAAATATAAGAAAAACAAATGGTCCTAGTGGAGATTGAGGTGTACCTCTTTAATTTGCTTTGTCAATATGGTAAAGGAAGATTTTTGAAGACACTGATGACAACAAATTGATCGAACAACTTTTACAATACAAAAATGACGCCTAGCTAACAAAAAAAAAAAAAGATTTGAAGTAGTTGCAAATTTTAGGGTAGAGTAGTGTTGTGTGCACAACAAGATGATTCCCACTAATTAATAATCTCCAATCATAATGTCACTAGGATCCAAAGAGTCTTTTCATCATGATAATGGACTCTCTATACACCTACAGCTTCTTCCTCTGCGTCACGACTCACTACTTTTGGGTAAACAATTCGGATAAGATGGTAATATCAAAATTTCTCTTAGGTTTTTCGGTCACTTCATCTATTTTCTGCATGTTATAGCATGGAGAGGAAAAGGGAGATTTGATCAGATATATATATGAAATAAGCGGTAAATCCTGACAGAGGTTAACAATATTAACTGCTTTGCTTTGGTTTCATTATCACCTCAGTGGCAAGAAAGGAAAAACCACCGGAATTATGAGTTCTTTAGGATTTATTTCTGTTAATTTTAAGATATGAAATGATTGATTGGTGTATTATTAGTGCAAATTTGGGCTTGTCGCTCTATCTGTAAAGCAAGCAAAACTGAAGAGGTGAATGGTTTTATTATTATATTTGTAATTGTAATGTTCATGATTGATGTAATAAAGGAGACAAAGAGTGGCTATCAATGTATTCAATTCATCAAAGGCTACAAAAGTCAATAGTGGGATGAAGTAAATCCAAATTAAACAATACTAGTAATAAATTATACTCCGTATCAATCTAAACGTGATTTTCTGATATCTGTTGTTCTTCATTATTGCCATTGGCTTGGAGTTTGAATGCTTGATTGGATAACCAGGGTTCATAAGCCAACAATGGAAGACACACTCTCAACATGAAAACAAACACGAAACTTTAAAGCTGCTTTATTCAAATAAGTTTCTTAGGATTAAAATTCTAGCTAGACGTGATTTCTAGGGACGATCTGCATTATCTTCACTTGCGTGACACATTTATTAAGCTGAAATGTTACTGTTAGAGGCTTGTCTAGCAACTATGTAAGCATTTTGTTCTCCGAGATATTTTCTAGTAAGAAAATAAAAGGACGTATGCCAGTGACTTTTTTTATTTATTGTAGGAAATTTAAGCAATAGGTCATGTTGTTCATAATTTCTAGATATTTTAATTTTTCGCATATATTCACAAAATATAAAAAGCTACAACAACCCAAATTATGTACAAAATGTTGCTCATTTTGTGTAAACAGTAAGCATAACTAGAATGCAGTTCTCTGCAAAGGGGAGGATATTTGGATTAGAGTTTAAATGTTTTTTCCCCTTTCTCCCCGTTTTTCTGGGGCCGAGAGATAAATATAGCAAAATCCGAATAATTCACGAAACCTGAATGAGTTGAGGCCCATCTGATAAATGAAAATGGGCTGGTAATGTGATCCAACTAATATGATTCGGCCCATGTCAAAAGAGGGAAAAATTGTTTGTTAACCCAAAAGTGAAAAAAATACTAATATTAGAATCGATGTCCAAGAAAATGATTCCAAATCAAAAGTTGTGACTCACAGATTCATAATTCATGAGCAAGCGTGAGTTTTGTCGTTTTTCGCATGTATTAGGCATAACAATGATGAATCTGTTTGATCATGTGATTGAAAAGAGGTGTGTCCTTCCTGGGAGGGGGGTCTCGGCTGCCCCATACTTTTGGGGCACTAATCTTATATTTTTTTTAAAATTTTTTACATCATTAAAATCTACATTAAAAAAGTGACATTTTGATATATTATGGGCAAAAAATAGACATGTTTTCAATTTGTTATGATTTTTCAAAGATTAAACACTTTTAATGAAAAAATACAGCATTATTTTGGAATGCCTAATCTTTGAAAAATATAACAAATTGAAAATATATCCATTTTTTACCTATAATATATCAAAATGTCACTCTTTTAATATAGAATATATTGGTATAAAAAATATATATATATATAAGGTTACTACCCCAAATCATTGGGGCAGCTGAGAGGGCAGCTGAGGGTGGCAGCCGACACCCCCCTCCTGTCCTTCCTCCTTGGGTCCAAAAAAACTTTAAAAATTTGAGGTAATTTGCCTTCTATCACAAATGTATAAGTTAAAGTAGTATTGAGTTAAGAGTTCAATTTACTTCATCTTACGTTTATAATTCTTTCAAACTATCAATAAAATTTCATATATTAAAGCATATTTTTATATATTAAATTAATAATTAAAATAGACATTATAGAAAAACTAACAAATTTGTTACATAGAATATGGTTGCTTCTAACAGGAGATTAACAATTTACATAATGAAAAATCATAGTTTGAATCCTTAGTTATATTTAGTGTCTCAAATTGATTGCCTTTGTTAAAAGGATATTTGTGCTTGAAAATGTGTGTTTTAAAGAACTATATCAACTAATTTTGTAATTTATGGTCAAATAAATAATAATACCCCTGGTCATAAATATAACGATTAGTCGGGATGAACTTTTAATATTAAATATAATGTCTTTTTTCCATTTTGTCCCCTATATTAATCACTATTATGTAAAACGATTTGTCCTACTCATAAACCAATATATAATATAATAATATACATAGATTTATAAAAAAATATTGTATAATACTTCATTTGTTCCTAAATATAAGATTTATTTGAGGATGTGAGTATATGACAATTAAACAATTCATTTCACTTCTTTAATCTTCTCAAAGTCATTACATCACAACCAAGAATACCTCTAATATGTCGAATCAGATAGAAGTTAAAATTGAAATATTCTTCATCCGGTTCTTATTATAAGAGGTAACGTGAGCAAATTTTTCGTCAAAAAAATAAGAGGTAACATGTAAAAGTCAAACTAATAAATGCATATTTTTCATTTATGCCCTTATATATTAATAAATGTAAAAAGGGGAGAGAAAATGTGTATAATAAATGAGTAAGAGTAAAAATAAAATTTTTTTATGAAATATACCAATGATAAATGATACCAATATATTTTATTGTTATGTATGTGTAAAATAGTTGACGACATGAGAAACTACATGTTGGTTCATTGATGATGAACATGAAGGTGAAACATGGGGCTTTGTCACTTGTGATCTGGCACAGTGCAGAAGTATGCAATGACCCATATTCGCGTTGGGAAGGCTGCCACTTCACATGCCCCCATTTATTTATTTAACTATATTAATCAATTAACTACCCCTTTACTTACTTCCCCTCCTATGACCCTTCACCACGACATGTCGTTTTTGTCTTATTCATTGAAGTCAGAAGCACCAAACATGCATGTTCGTTTTCTAGCTTTCGTCATCATCATCGCCTTATCATCTCCTTCTTCACCAGAATCCCAAGTTTATTATATTCCAGAATTATATTCAACCACACATATACATCCAAATCACCATCCGTATTCCTCAGTCAACTAATCTTAGGACCTTCGTATTTGTGTGTACATACATTAATTAGCCGACAATGATAAAGATTGATGTGTGTGTTGAGAGAGAGAGAGAGAGAGAGAGAGAGAGAGAGAGAGAGAGAGAGAGAGAGATTGCCTGGTTTACATGTCATCGTCACGCAGTTTTAACCAAAAAATCAATCGCTTAAAAAGAAGAATACATCATGATGCATGGGATAGATTATATTTTAATTAAGGTTTAATTTAACCCCTGCTCTTGCTTCTAGGATTGGTTAATGGAACTCATTCTAACATGCATCATTGATCCTATGTTTTAATTAGTAGCGTCTTATCCCCACTACATGTATTCATATGTTTCTGTATATTGTGCACAACGCTTCATTTCTTAAACTTGTCTTTTGCACTCCATAAGTTAATCAACAAAGGAAAATCGTAATATATTCATATTCATGATCGCTATGTCACTTCAGTAGTATTGATTAATTGTTCACGTGGTTGATCTCCACAAACCATATGAACAAAAATTCTCTCTCTTATACGCATGAGTTTTAGGGGTAGTGGAGCAAGTTCAGAACTTAAATGAATAGAGATGGACTCGGAGGAGGGGTATTATTCCGTGAAAGACGTCCTGGAAGTTCAGAAAGTTTTTATTTTGAGGTGAATACATCTTATTAGATAGCTACGTACTCTCAAAATCAAAATTTATGCATGTCCATAATTTTTATGTTTGGATTTAGTTTTAATTTCCCTTCTCATTTTAGATCAATATAATTATAGCCACCTTTTAAAAAGCAAATCTATTTACTAATTAAAAACTATAACAAGAGCGCGCCCATGCATATACATATATAGAAAAATTAATATATAGTTATATATGATAATAAATCCCAAGAGGAAGTGCAAATGGAGAAATTGATGGTGCAGCTAAGTAAAGAAAACACAACCAAAAACCACCAAAAAAGAGTGAGTACCAACAAGCAGTTGGTCGAGCTGGTAATGCTCTTTTCCCCTGTAAAGATGGGAACGTGTGTTCGAATTTCAGGAAGCGCTCTCGTTGGGAGAGGAGACAACCATGTTTATGTGGGCAGCACTCATACCTATTGTGTCTGGATTAGTCAATTTCTAATAAGCGCCGGGTTAACGGACTGTATATTACTAAAAGAAAAGAAAATAAAAGAGGGTGAGTCAAAATTCGTAACAATTTTTTCAAGTAAACCAAAATTGTTAAAGCAGTGGATTTATGAATTTTGACAAGGATTATGTGGGAGATGAAGTCATTTCACAAGTGATAAATTTCAAATATTTGAGATCAATTAAAAAAAAGTAAAATTGATGGAAACATTCAAAATAAAATCTAAGCCCGATGGCTTATGGCTTAAAGAGAAAAATAACAAAATTATTATTAAGATGGATGTTTGATCATACAAAAAAAAAAGTTTTAGATTAATATATATGAGAAAGAATTGAGGTGATAACTGTCAAAGAGAAAATTGTAAAAGTTGTCAGTGGTTCAAGCATATAAAAAGAACGTAACTTTTGGATGCACGGGAGGATAAATCAAGCAATATGTTATGAGTCCCACGATCGATAGCCTCAGAAGACAAGTAAGATTTAAAAGTTCAAACAGCTCTCCCTCTTAGTAGGCTGGTGTTTTAGGATGAATTGTCACTGTGGACTTGTGATAATCATATTGATATATAGTTTCATTGAGAAACTGATGATTTTAGGGAAATGATTACCAACATAGGGGTTTTGACTGGGAAGACGACACTGAATAAAATTATTGAACAAAACCTCTTTTAATAATTTATATAAAGATTTATTTGTTAATAGAATACGATTACGTACAGTAGCAATCTTAATTACTAACTTACCTCATATGGGACAACGTTTGTTGTTGTAGTTGTTTTTGTTGATGATGAGGAAGGAATGGTTGAGACATGGTGCCGGTACACAATATTAATGAATGAAGAGAGGAGGAGGAATTATATTGAATTTAAAAAAGAAATAGAGAGAGAAAGGAAGAAAAAAAGGAAAGGGTGGTCCTTGAGGGAGAGGGGTGGGGGGGTGGGGAGAGAGAGATGAGAGGAGGAACAAAGAGCATCTTCCTGAAAGAGCACCATACCCTCCGGCGTTCTTCCCTGTCAGCGCTGCCTCCGGCCCCCAACCCTCCTTCACATTCTTTAATATTGCATTCCCTAGTTATTTTTTAATCTTTAATAGTTCACTCATACAACTTGGTGTAATGTCCCGTTGAATTTCTTGAGGTAGTTTGAGTCCTATAGGATACACTTTTGTGTTGAGAGGAAAAGCCACGAACCCCAAAAGTTGAATAGTCAACTGCCCGGATAACTAGTAATATGATCAGAAAAACGCTAATTACCTGCCCCTTGATACATATATAAATATTTCATTTATACATATTTATCTATGAAACCGGTTTCCTACTCTCTAAAGAAATGATTAAAGTGAACTAAATATATATAGATCGTCTGAATTTCATTTGGACTTATCTTTTCTTTTTCAGATGAGATTTATAAGTTGGTTTAGATATGTTTAATAACTCTCCCTAGTCAATAACGTTCCATTCATGTGTGTGTGGGTCTACACTTCTCCATGTGTTTGCAAATTTGAAGTCCCACTTCATTGGCTATTTGTGTTGTAACTAAACAAAGTTTCTACATCATAGTACTTTTTTGAGTGAATTTTCTAAATCGTCATACTTCGATTGATTGTTTACTTCCAACATAAAACTTTAATTATACCATATAGGACGATGGATGCCATGTAGGGCCAGTTACAAGTACATATTTTAATATATATATATATATATGTATATATAAAAAGAGAGAGCCTCCATCTTCGAGGCTGAGTGGACCGCAGCTACAGTGCTTTATCTTTTCGTAATACTCATTCATGGCAGTGCGTGCTCCTAGTGACTCCTTACTGGGACTCCAAACTCCTCTCATAAAGTGGATGCCTCAACATATATATTACTTCAGGTAAAAAAAAAAAAACATATATATAACTCATATATCATCATCCCAAAACCTTCGCAAGTCAAACTCCACAAATATTACCTAGCTCCCTATCTCTCTCTTCTCTCAATCTATAACTACGTACCATGTCCTTAATTTTTTGATACATACCCATGTCATTAATTTAAGTTGTAGTTGATTAATTTAGAGAAATAAAGGAATGAATATTAAACTACTTGATCATAACATATATATATATATATAACTCTATATTATGTAGAAAAAAACTTACACTTCTCGTCAGATTATACTTCCATCGGTTTATTAGTCAATCAAATTATTTTAAAAGGAATTATAAATATAAAAGATAAAATAAAAAATAACTAGTATTTAAGATCAAAAGTTAACCCAACTAACTCTTACATCTACTAGATGGGATGGGATAATATAGTTCATTTCATGTGCCTCCCTTTCCTTTCCTCTTTTCTCCACCAACGTAACTTTTCCTCCAGCTCATTCTCACACCCCACTACTTCATCATATATGTTTTATCTTGCTCCATCATGTCCGACAAAAACAACCCTAACCTAAACATAACATGAATATGCAGCCATGTTTTGTTTAACGTGTCAGTAGTCATGAATGGTGGCAAAGGAGGAGATCGAGTGGAAAGAAAGGGAAAGGGAAAGTGAATGGACCCGAAAGAAGCGGGGGGGAATAACCACGCGTCAGGCTATCACCAAGTGGGTCTCCTCCTTCGTGACTTAGACTTTGAGATTACATTAATATTATAAACATGGAATTTGCAGCACACCCAGGTGGTGCATGTGGCCCTCATAGAAAATTGAAGCTCCTCACTCCTCTTTTAATTTCTTTCTTGTGCCAGCTATTCTTTCTTAATCTTTTTGTTTTTTATTTATAAAAAAGAGAAACACACCCAGTTTTCTGTTTTAACGTGTTTACATATAAATCAGGGAACGACCAAAAGCAAGTACTAGTTCAGATTTATTAAGGGTTCAGTTCACCACTATGCTTGCTCCTTCATTATAATCACAACAATGAATTCTGTCCCAATAACCAAATAATCTAAATCATTGGCTTTATGCTTCCGAGTTTATAGATTCTACTAATACCGAACCTTTACCACCTGCTTGATTGTTACGTTGTCAGCTAGCTTAGCTACTACTTAATTAGCTACCTAGTTACCGTTTTGTGTTTCCTTGGAGAGAAGCCAGCTTAACGGAGTGTATACCAATTCATGATGGAAGCTAGGTTATTGTTGTTGACACAAATTTTTTGTACAGTGAGAAAGATTTGGGAATTCATAATGTAAAACAAAAGTAAGTACTCCTTCAATTCTTAAATATAGGATTTAATTGACTTTTTTGGAGAATCCTAAGAAAGCTAAATAAGTTATTTATAAGTTAATTTTTCTTTAAAAAAATTAGTTTATTTGACCTATAAACTAAATTATAATTTAATAATACACTAAATATGTTATAAATAAGCGGTTCATTTACCTTCCTTAGTTTTTTTAAAAAAAAAATGCGAATTAATCTTTTATTTAAGAATTAACAATGGAGGGAGTACTGTCTAATGTATATAGATGAATAGAACATAGAAGGAGGGGAGGTGGGGCCCATCCGCCGCCCACGGGAAAGCAGGATCTTACCCAAACCCAAAACTAAGTTGGGATCTATATGTTCTCCCTCTAACCCTAACTCACAGACGACCTTTTATATAAGAACCTGCTTCTCATTCTCTTCTCTTTTTCTCTCTTCTCTTCACACAAATTCCAATTGCCTCAGACCACAATCACAAACTATGAACACTCTTCACCTATACCTTTGAAGGTCGTCCACCAAAAGAAACCAAATCCATAAAAACCCTTGCTTGCTATACCTTCAACCGATACCCTCAATTTCTTCTCATCTCTCTCTTTTCAGTTGATCAACCCCTTACTATTAATCCATTCCAAGTTCACCCCCAACAGAGAGAGAGAGAGAGAGAGAGAGAGAGATAAAAAATATCATCAATTCTTGCTTGCTTCAGAAGTAGCTAGCTTGCTCAGTTTTTGTAAGTCCGCAACAAGTCTGATTTTGTTGAACTTATAGCTTCAGAGAGAATTGGGGAGATTCATTCATCAGCAGAAGTGAAGGGGAATCAAATCAAGAAGAATAATAAAGGAGTAGGAATAAATATCATGGATCCAATGTCAGGACATGGGCAATCTCTTCCCCCACCATTCCATATGCACCATCAAGAACACCAATTCCAGTCTCTACACCAAAACACAGAAGAAGAACAAAGCGGGAGTAGCAGCGGCCTCAACCTTGCCGGAAAAAGAGAACGTGAAGAAACCAACAATAATACTTTCGATCAACTCAATATGAACGGAGGAGAAGGCGGAGAAATGACAAGAAGGCAAAGAGGAAGACCATCTGGATCCAAAAACAAGCCTAAACCACCCATCATCATCACCAGAGACAGCGCCAATGCCCTTAGAACACACGTCATGGAGGTCTCCGACGGCCACGACATCATCGACAGCGTCTCCTCCTTCGCCCGCCGCCGTCAGAGGGGCGTTTGTATCATGTCCGGCACCGGCACCGTCACCAACGTCACTCTCCGGCAGCCGGCTTCCTCCGGCGCCGTGGTTTCCCTCCACGGCCGGTTCGAGATCCTGTCGCTCGCCGGCTCCTTCCTGCCGCCGCCGGCCCCGCCGGCCGCTTCCGGCCTGACCATATACCTGGCCGGCGGGCAGGGTCAGGTGGTCGGTGGGACCGTCGTGGGGACGCTCGTGGCGGCGGGCCCGGTGGTGATCATGGCGGCGTCGTTTAGCAACGCCGCCTACGAGAGGCTCCCGTTGGAGGACGAGGACCCGGCGGCGCCGGCGATGACCGGAATGGGGTCTCCGGGCGGCGGAGTTGGGCAGCAGCAACAGTTGCTAGGGGAGGTAAGTACAGGTGGGCTAATGCATGCTTTGCCTCCAAATCTTGTGAATTCTATGCAGATGCCTTCTTCTTCTGATCATCAACCTTTCTGGGCTTCTCCTCGTCCTCCTTTTGGATGATATTTATATGATCATCTTTAACTTGCATGCTGGATTAATTATTAGGAAAGGTCAGAGACATGTGTATGTTCAAACATATGAACCCCCATGGCATTATTGTTCATTAGCTTAATTGAATGTTAAGCTTCAATTCTCTCTTAGGTTTTGTATGTGTATTATTTAGTTTTTATGGATTTATGATTATTTGGTTAATTACTTGGATTCGAGTTTTAGTTTATGAGAATAAGGGTTCGTATGTACGTGCATTTGGTTCTAGCAAGCTGGAGGAATTTGTAGGAGAGAAATTAGGTAGTGATTGTTGTTGCATGTTGTGGCAGTAAGAGAATGAAGAAGACGAAGGGAAGGATGTATACATAATAGTGATTGAAGTTGGTGGCCCTAGCTAGCTTTCTCCTTATATGTTATACAGCGAGCGAAGTGTATTTGTGAACTCTCTATATATTCCCTTTGCATCTGATTCCATTTTTCTCCTTTTCATACATGCCTTCGTCTTCATCATCTAAATAACACTACTTTCATTTATGTCGCAACTCTATGAAGGTCAGGTCTTTACACCTTGTTTTCATTGCTAGAGTAGAAATCATATGACAATACCTCAGCACCATAAATATATATAAATATATATATATATTTGGGCATTATGTGTGTGTACTGCAGTCAGTTAATTAACTTTACATATGTGCATGTACGTGTAATTGTTGGTTGCCTGGGCAACACACATGCAGTGTCTGATGAGAGCTCTTTTTCGAGGCAGTCACGAAATATTTACATTTGAAACACAATCATTACCAAGATGTAGCTTCTCTCTAGTTCATGTTATTTTATACTCCTATATATATAAATATCACTCTCTTGTCATGCATCTAAATAAACTAGCTGTCCGCCAAAATTAAAGCTGGAATTTCCACAAAACATCCGCAGCAATGTCAGTTTACGTCTTCTTCCACTGATACATAGGATTCTAGTCACTAAACTAGTGGTATGGGACAGAAGACGTGGATGGAAATGTGGAAGCAATGCCACGTGGCTCTGTTAATATTAGCTATTTGAAGTGAGCTCCCAATGTATATGATATATTTTAAGGTGCTAATGCGTACTCACTGTAATACGTAAATGCTGTTTTAATTTCCTGTAACGAGGAGACTGCAAAGTGTGCAACATTGAGAAAGTATATGAGCAGTTGAATTGTTGAAGAATTTGGTATACAAATCAGTATAGTTAAGTCAAAGGAGAAAGAATTTTTTCCATTAATTTTCATCCAAACCATGCATCAATCTCTCTGTTTTTCTTTTTAATTATCTATATAGGAAACTTGCCGTGTTTCTGTTTGCTGATTTTTACATCATGTTATGATCTCCACATTGATGAGAAAAATAGCCCCATCAACAAATCTACGTGTCTTTTGTTTTCATGCCTTCATTCTCATAGTTTTATTTGTTGGACCATTTTTGTTTTGGATTGTTTCACTCTTTAATTTTGTAAAGATTATGTTTGATTAAACTTAATTAAATACATATATATATATATACATGTACAATTATGCTTCTCAGAATAAAGATGTGTGATGCAGAAAGTGGCACCACACTTGCAAACGAATCCAATCAATCCAACATTCTTGTTACAACAACTAAACAGATTTGCCGCGGGCTGCCCCTGATAGCCACTGACAACGTATAAGGTGTGTTTGGATTACCCGTTGGAGGAGTGACTTTTTTTAGATGACTTTTTTTAGAAGTGACTTTTGGATAAAAGTCATTTGTGTGAAGTGATTTATGTTTGGATTTGTGATGATAGAAGTGACTTTTTTTCAATATGACTTTTAGAAACATGTTTGGATGATAATATTGAAAAGTACGTTTAGATGAAAAATTACTAAAAAGGGCATTATTTTCATTAAATAATACATATATAATATGCATATATTCTTATTAAAGACTTAGTTTCTCCCTTATCTTCAGGAAAATAATTTTAAAAAATAATATTTTTCGCTCAATGGAGTATATTGTGGGAGAAAGTAGTTAGAAATTGTTATGGTAAATTTTTGGAGATAAAAAGAAAATTTTATATTAAAAGAAATTATCTTATTTGAGAATTTTAGGGGTCTAATAGTCTAATTTTCCTACCCACTTTATTAAATAATACATAACAAAAGGTGTGGGACCCACCAGAAGTCAGAAGTCAGAAGCCAGAAGTAACTTTTTTTTACTTCTGACTTTTCACGTTGCAGAAGTCATTTTGGACCAAAAGTCATTCTGAAAATAAGGCAAACCAAACATGTTTAATTCTTGAAATTTTGCTTTTACTTCTAGGATCCACTTCTGGTGCCAGAAGTGGCATCCAAACATGCCCTAAATAATTCATCATCATGAATTTAACTAATCTGGATTTGCATAAATGATATTTGTAACATCCTTTCAATACTTACGTATCAACAATTCATTACCCAATACTTGTACCATCGTCTGATACTCAAAATTATAATTAATTCAAATTTCTTCAATAAATTTGTTTGGTCCAATAAATGGGATATATATTGTTTGTAGAGAGCCTCATGGCATTTTTTTCAATACAATAAAACGAAAAAAAAAATGACAATAGAAAAATAATTACATGGCAGCTACAACCAAAAAAACAAATCAAGTAATGCGGGCCTAGCATTTCCAAACCATTCATTTTCACACCATCTAGTGCTTGTTTAGCTAGATGATAATCTTGCCTATTCTGATCTCTAAAAATTCACATTCCAATGTCGTTCTAATATGCGTAATATGTTATTGATCGAGGTTTATACTAGAAGAAAAACAAAGGGGTAAAGTTAAAAAATTTATTAATTATTAAAAAAATTTAATGACCTCACATCTATTCTTTTGGTCTAGGAGAATAGAATCCGTAGTTGATGACTATAAAGTCAAGAGTAACTGCCGATTTTTTATTTCATTTAACTACTATTTTGAAAATCTTTCCATCAAGTTGACTTGCCTTATTATTAATTAATAAAAAATAACAGGCCATATATGTGTCATACCAAGTTACCAACCCAACAAAAATCCACAAAAAACCAATTGAAGTTCTTGTAACAAAAAAAGATGGGAGAATTGCAAATAAGTCCTAAGCAAAAGAATTAATTTCAGACAGGTCCATTAACAATTCCTTCACTTGTTAACCAAGGCTATTGCAGTTGTTAATAGCTATCATTAACAACTCCTTGGGACCTCTCTGAAATTAATTCTCTTGTTTGGGACTTATTATGTGCAATTGTCCCAAAAAAGATTCATCCACATGGTGGGACGAAAACAATCTAATCCGTTTGATTTACAACTGGTATGAAAATGGAAAGGAAAAAATGGTGAGCGTACCTCCCCAAAAGCCCTTCCTTATATATATAATAATAGGGAGAGGATCCCCTCCTCTTCCCATTCTCTCATCCTCCCTCCTCTACCCCAAATTTTTTTATTTTTGGGGTTAATTTTTTTTTCTTTGTTTTCATCATTAGATTCTACATAAAATTAGTGACATTTTGATATCTTATGGACAAAAAATGGTTCAGTTTTCAATTTTATATGATTTTTTAAAATATTTAATACTTAAAAATCTGAATTTTTATTAAGTTAAAATATAAAATCTTTGAAAAATGAACCATTTTTTGTCCATGAGATATCAAAATGTCACTAATTTTATGTAGAATCTAATGATAAAAACAAAAAAAACAAAAAACTTGACCCCAAAAATGAAAAAATTTGAGGTAGAGGAGGGAAGAGGAGAGAATGGGAAGATGAGGGGATCCTCTCCCATAATAATGTATATTTGAATTAGCCATGGAGAATTGTGATTTTGACTAATCTTATTTGCATGAGTGATATTGGGTAGAGTTATATTAGTCCGTGAGTTCTGTTTGGATATTTTTTTATAAGTAATCTTGCTTGTTTTGATTTTGCTTGGATTTCATATATCAACATTCAAAAGGGATGTATAATTACCAAAAAGGCGTGAATTTAACAAAGCTTATTCATAGTTTCATAACTTTATTTAATACTTCCTCTGGTCATAAATATATGACCTATTCACCTAATTTGATTAGATTAAGGATGATAATTAAGTTAGTTAAAATCATATGATATACCAAAAAACCTCAACCATATTTTTATTAAAATCACATGTTATTACCAAAACACTCCAACTATCTACCTTTATTTTCAACATCTCTTTCTTGTTTGTTTATTATTGAAGAGTACCAATAGTGATAATTTGGGAAAAATTAGAAAAAAAAGTTTTTTATTTAGGAGCAAACTCACCTCCCCAAATATGGACTTATATTTTGGACCAAGGGAGTAATAAATATTATAATATTTTAATTTTTTTGGGTTTGAATCAAGATTTCAAATTTTAATAAATAACATTGATGTATGCTGAAGTAACATAATTCGTTAAATATGCATATCGATTAGTTAATTAACTACACACCACTTTTTTTTCCAAGAAAAAGTTAATTAAATAAAAATATATTATATTTTTATAGAATCATAATAGCAATTACTTTTTTCCTAAGAAAAATAAGTAATTTATATAGACATTCTTTGTTTTTTTTTATTTTATCTCTTTAAATTTTTTTTCTCTTGAATATTTGTTTTGATACAAAAATATATTCTGTTTTTTTTTTTCAGAAAACTAACTAATTTAATTTAGATATGTATAAAAAAAATAACAAAGCTTGGCTTAAAATAATTTTGTTGAAAACATAAAGGAAGTCAAATAAGGGGTTGGTTTTCCTCCTCCTCTCTTATCGTTCCCTCCCTTTCCTCTTCCCTATTCCCACCTTTAGATTGATAAGATTCAAAATTTTCTAAAAACTATATTTTAAGTATTTTTTTGTGGAAGTTTTAAACTATCATAACTAAAATTTTGCTATTTGAATTCATTCATTTATTTATTAAATAATTTAACATTTTATTAGTAATTTTACAAAACATTAAATATGGACTGTTCAAATTACAATCAAAGGGTTGTAATAGAGAAGAGGAGGGGAAGTGTACAGTAAGAGAATAGGAGGAAAGCCAACTCCGTCAAATAAGTTGGGTTATCAGAGATTTTAGACTGGAAGCGGGAGTAATTAGGACTTTTTATTTTTTTTTAATTTAATAGGGATTTCTTCTTCTTTTATTGAAAAAAAATAATAATAGTGATTTCTTCAAACGCAAAAGCACCTATCACTTTTATCAAAAGCGCTTATGAAATCCAAATCAATATACACCTTATAAAAAGAATACCCAAACAATATGAATTAAATTCATAGACTTTTTTGAGCCTCCACCACTTAAGCAAACAGACACATAATAAATAGCTTTAGTCCAATTTAAATCAAAATAAACCAATAAAAGCTTGTAGAAAAGTTAATTTCTAAACTACATCAAAGTTAAGGAGAAAAGTATGCATTTTGGTTTAATATGTTTCATCGCAGGTATCTGAGAGTCCTTATACATGATGGGAATGTGGGAAACTGCAGGGAATGTTATTGACCACAAGATACAAATTTTTCCAATCTAATCATAAACAGTGGCACAAATTATAATTTAATCACAATCACAAATTAGTGAATTGCAACAACAGATAATCAACGAGACATTGTAGGTGTAAGAATACCAAAATATTCTTATTTCCCTATGATTAATGAAAAATCAATTTGCAACAAGCTGAAGAAGAGAAAAGGTTACATGGAACGATGGAAAAATAGGGGTCAACATTCCATTCTTACAAGGCCTGTATGGTTATCTTAAAATCATACAATGAGGATAAAAAATCGACAATTATTTCGGAATCAATAATATTTTTAAGGAAGCTGATTTTGCCTTAAACATGGGTACTTTGCACCATTTGGTGGGATCAATTTCCAATCGAGCGTAGGAAAATCTAAAAGACTAATTTGCTCATGTATCGACAAAACTTCTGGTATATCTTCCTGGTCATCATCGCCTAACCAAAAGTGAACTGACTATCTTGGTGCTTTTTTGCCAAGAAGTAGCCCTAACCAGATGATGAGTATCTAATTATTAGAAGAAAATTTTTGAAGAATTATATCTCTCGCAACAGCCACACTATATAAATGGTGATCTGATGTGCAATCTCTAACGAGAAAGTTAAAAGCATAAGAGAATGAGAGTATATTATAACCCTCTAAAACCCAACTCTTGTTCCAATTTAATCCACTCTTGAATTACCAATAACTCTTTATACGATTATACATGTTAATAAGATACACTTGATGATCAAGTCATGGAATTTTTTCCCTCTAAACCATGATCTTTCTATCACTTGTATGTCGTCACCGTTCACTCCTTCATTGCCTTATTTCATTAGGATTTTTTTTATTTACCAAATAAGCACGGTAAAAAAAAAGAACCTTTGTTTTTATAAAAAGGACATAGTGATATTTTATATATTTTTCCTACCTATTTTCCATCATTTTAATCCTACTAAACACAAATTTTACTATCAAACATCCTTATAAGCTAATAATTGCTAAATTAGGCTATATATTCACAGAAACGATAGGAAAATATAGTATATTATCACCTAGCACTTCCCAATTAGTTATAATTGATAATTCAATGGCAAGAGTGTAGACCTCTACTGATTATGTGCAAGCAATTATCAAATTTATTATTGGAACATCCAATCTAATGACATCAAACTAGTAGTTATTAACCAAAATCAAACAAACCCTTTGCCAATTAACTAATCAAATAAAAAAACAAGGCAGACCCTAGATCTTGTCGAGTTTTGGCGCCTTTACCATTGGATTAGCCTTGACAATCACATCACGTCAAGAATGCTTGAAAACAAATATACAATCATGTTTCTCTAGATAACGATGTGTGCCATATGAAGTGGCACCACACTTGCAAGCAAATCCAGTCAATCCAACCTTCTTGTTACAACAGTTACACCGATTCACCGCCTTCGATTGCTGTTGATTGCCGGCAGACAACGTTTAAATAATTGATGTACATAAGTGATATTTATAACACATTTTCCAATTCTTACGTATAAATAGTTCATCATCCGATACTTGCTTAACAATGTCACCCTCTGATACTCAAAATTATAATACTCATAAATAATGGTAAAAATTAATTCAAATGCCTTACAATAACTAATTCGGATATCCAAAAATCCGAATTAGCAAAACTAATATTTTGTTTTCGATCCAAACCATGCATGAATTTTTCTGTTTTTCTTTTTAATTATCTATATAGAAAATGTGCGATGTTTTTGCATCATGTTATGATCTCCAAATTGATAAGAAAAAATAGCAATGTTAACCTATTAACAAAAGCCACTTGTTGTTTTCATGCCTTCATCCTCATAGTTTCATTTGTTGGACTTTTTTTTTCTTTGGATTGTTTCACTCTTTAATTTTTTAAAGACAATGTTTGATTAAACTTAAATACTCCGATCCCTCCGGTCCTAATATAGGACCTATTTGTAGAGTTGATTTTGATATAGGACCTTATTCTAAATTAACGCTATTGGTGCTCCCCTAATGATAATCAAATAAGACATGTGGGAGGGAATAAGGGAAGATGATTAGGGTGTTTTAGAAAAATACAACATATCAACCACCATAACTAATATCCTTCATTCAATAAAAGTAGATAAATAGGTCCTATATTTAAGACCAGATGGAGTACTTTTATATACATATACATACATATAAATACAATTATTTTGTAAATATTCAACCATAAAAAACCTGACTTATTTTTTTTTTTTAAAAGTCAACTTTTCTATAATAGATTATTTGGATTTCTTTTATTGTAATATTGTGAATTTGTGATTAATAGTGGGGTGTGCAAACCGATTATATATAAGCTGAAAATCTAATTGAATTCCACTTTTGATTCGATTATTTTCGTTTTTCAGTTGGGTTTGAATATTTTCTTAGAACATTTGGTTCAATCCAACTTTGATTCAATCAAGTTTGAGTCAAAAGTCAAAATTATAACTTTTGTTTATATTTTATTTTTTAAATTTATAATTTGCATGCAACATCAGATGATGAATAATTCCCAGTTCTCGTTTCTCTTTCTAATTTTCTGTCATATTATTGAAATCCCAATTTTTCTTATTTATTTGTACTTAAAAATGTTCTTTTTTACGCAGTCCTGTCCTAATTTTATAATGCAAACATGTATATGTTGGTGGGTTTTGTTTTTAAAAAAAAAAAAATTTAGCATTCATCTTTTTTTGTTGTTGTTTAATTGAAAACGTATTACTGCATTTATATTAATTCAGCTGTGGAGTTGTTTTTCACCTCAGCTTACATAGGGATGTGCTCGGATGATTGGGTTTCAAAGCCCCCATGTCTTTTTACTTCTTTCTAATGATCTCTATTGTATTGACTAGGAGTTTGGGCTTCTATGAGTGTGTTTGGATCCACGTTGGGCCCTCCCAACGTGGATCCAAGAATCATAAGTGATTTTGGAAAAAGAAAATTATGTTTGTATGTACTTATTTTGAGAATGACTTTTGGTCCAAAATGAGTTCTGCAACGTGAAAAAAGTCAGAAGCAAAAAAAAGTTACTTTTGACTTCTGACTTTTGGTGGGTCCCACTCCTTTTGTTATGGATTATTTAATAAAGCGGGTAGGAAAATTAGACTGTTAGACCTCTAAAATTTTCAAATAAGATAATTTCTTTTAATTTAAATTTTTTTTTATCTCCAAAAATTTACCATAAAAATTTCTAACTACTTTCTCCCACAATATACTCCTTTGAGCGAAAAATATTATTTTTAAAATTATTTTCCTGAAAATAAGGGAGAAACTAAGCCTTTAATAAGAAGATATGCATATTATATATGTATTATTTAATGAAAATAATGCCTTTTTTAGTAATTTTTCATCTAAACGTGCTTTTCAATATAACCATCCAAACATGTTTCTAAAAGTCAGATTGAAAAAAAGTCATTTCTATCATCACAAATCCAAACAAAAATCACTTCACACAAATGACTTTTATCCAAAAGTCATTTATGAAAAAGTCATTCTGAAAAAGAAAGTCATTTCTCCAACGACAATCTAAACACACCATATCTCTTTGGTTGACGTGTGTTTTTACTAGATTTTTTGGGGGTTATGTTTATAGTACCTCCTTTGTTTCTTTTTGCACTTGGATTGCACAGTAATATTAATATAAGTGATAGTTTGTTGCAAAAAAAATATAGGGACAATTGCACATAGGTATCAAACAAGAGAATTAATTTCAGACAGGTCCTAAGAAGTTGTTAATGACAACTATTAACAACTGCAATAGCCTTGGTTAACAAGTGAAGGAGTTGTTAATAAACCTGTCTGAAATTAATTCTCTTACTTGGGACCTATGTGCAATTCTCCCAAAAAAATATTTATATGTGTGTGTATCCTCCAATCCTAAATATAAGACATATTTATGTAATTTGATTAGAATAATATATTAGTTAAGTTAGTTAAAATCATATAATATTACCAATGCACCATAACCATTTACCTTTATCCCCACACTCCCTATGTTGACTGTTTATATTGAAGATTATTAATAGGGATAACTTTGGGAAAAGTTGAGAACAATTAGAAATATGTTTTATTTTTATGACTAAAATTCACTTCCTAATATAAGTCTTAAATTTAGGACCCGATGGAATAGTAAAATGAGACCCATATTAAATAAATTACATCAAATATTTTCGGTTCAATTTTCTACAATAAATTTGTTTGTTCCAGTTAGAGAGATTATTGCCGTTCAAAAGTTAAGATAAATTATCATATTCAGTTACTTTTAATATACATAACAAATGGGATACACATATATATTATTATCTATGGAGAGCTTGATCACATTTTTTTGAAAACAACGGAACGAAAAAATGACCATGCCCCTGTGGCCTAGGATTTCGATAGAGGTTTATAACTAAAAGAAAAAACACAGGGGGTAAAGCTCAAAAAAAAAAAAATCAATTAAGAACAAATTTATTGACCTCACATCTATTCTTTATTGTATTTCTTTTGGTCTACCCCGAATAGAATTCGTAGTTGGTGACCCATAAAGAAAAGAGGAACTACCAACTTTTATTTCATTTTACTACTATTTTGAAAATCTTTCCATCAAGTTGACCGGGCCTTATTAATCTAAAATAACTAACAGGCCATATCTGCATTATATCAACCCAAAAAAATCCACAAAAACCCAATTGAAGTTCTTGTAACAAAAACAAAAAACAAAAACATGCACATGGTGGGACGAAACAAATCTTGATTTGCATAATTGGTACGGTGCAGGAGCAACATTAGTCCGTCCTGATTTCCGTTTGAATATTTTTTTTTTCTATAAGTACTCTTTATAGTTTTGACCATGTTTAGATTTCATTTATTAAAAGATCTTATGGATGTATAATTACCAAAAAGGTTGTAAATTTTACGAAGTTTATTTATAGTTTCATAAGTTTATTTAATATAAATATTATAAGATCTCAATAAATTGAGTGAAAAAAGTATCATTTTTTCTTAGTACTTTGTTAGATGCGATGGAGAATTGTGATTTTAAGTAATTATGATTTGCATAAGTGATATTATGTAAAAGTGATACTAGACAATCATCATAATTTCTGTTTATATACTTTTTTTCTTATAAGTGATATTGATAGTTTTGATTATGTTTGGATTTCATTTATTAAAAGCACTTATAAATATATAGTTACCAAAAAGTGAATGAATTTAAAATATGAATTACCTCTTGAGATTGGTAAGGACTTTCGTCATTCTTCACTCAATATCCAAAAAAGAAAAAAGGAAAAAAATCAACTAAGAAGAAGACGACGCTTAAGCATGATAAGCTAGAGGCTCTTAAACATCCAAATTATATATGTTACCCAAATGTTTAAAATTTCAAATTGCTTTATAATGCTAAATAGTAGGAGTTTAAATTTGCTCAATATTCATAGTTTAAAATTATGTTGATAAAATTTGCTCAATTTAATCCGTTAAATTTGCATATTAATTCGTGAATTCAACTACACCTACTTTTTTTGTTCCAAAGTAAAAAGTTAATTAAATAAATATACACGGTACTTTTGTAGAATTCTAGAGATTAATTACTTTTTTCCTAAAAGAATAATTAATTTTCTATCTCATTTGTTTGCTTTCTTATAAATATTGATATGCCTTCTTTATCATCATAAACATATACTGTGTTTTTTTTTAAAAAAATCAACTACTTTAATATATACATATGTATAAATATATATATATATATATATATATATGCTCGGGTGACTCTAAAAAATAAGATAGATATACCTCAAATAATTTTGTTGGAAAATAAAAAAGAAATCAAATAAATTAGGTAATGAGAGATTTTAGTTAGGAAGCATGGGTAATTAAGACTTTTATTGTTATTTAAATTCAATCGTAATTTCTCCAATTGCAAAAGCAATCCCCAATCACTTATGTCAAAAGCATTTAAAAAATCTAAATCACGACAAAAAGTACTCTATCGTGATTTCAAAATGAATAGTCAAACCGTATCAATTAAATACGTCAAGTACTTTTTTGGGCACATAATGACTTCGTTAAATTTGCATATTTATAAGCTAATTCAACTACAGCCCATTTTTTTCTCAAATAAAAAGTAATTAAATAAAAATACAATGTACTTTTGTAGAATTCATAATAGTAATTACTTTTTTCTAAAAATAATAACTAATTTATGTTGATATTCTATGTTTAAGACTAGGGGTGTCCAAACCCGGGACCGGGACCGGGAATACCCATTCCCGGATCCCGTCCCGGAAGGAGGCCGGGACTGAGGTCTCAGTCCCGGAATTTCCCGGTCCCGGTGGTACCGGGAAATACCGGGATCGGGACCGGGATTTCCTGGAAAAAAAAAGATTGAGTGTGATTAGCGTGGGAAGAAATCTATTGAGTTTTCCGAAAGTTTGTAAGTTTGCTTCTCTCCCAATAGGAAACTTCAAACACATTATGCTCAGATTACTCACAATCACAGCAAACTACTACAAGTCACAGAGCACGAAAACTAAACACCCAGAGCTAATGGATGCAAATGAAGGGAAAGATCTCAAGAAAACATCACACAGTGAAAACAAGAAAGTGAATCATGTGGGGAGAGGTTTAGATTGAAAACGAAAAATAATCAGATAAAAAAAAAAAGAAAACGAAAAATAACAACGAAGTAGCGAACCTCCGTCGCCGTCGATCATCACCGTCTCTCCCTTTCTCCATCAACCTCCATTCGAGAGGAAATTTTGGGGGTGAGGGGTTCAAATTAAAGAAAGAGTGAAAGACATGTGGCTGGGGTAGGTTCAGTTCAGAGAGGAACACGATTGATCACATGGGGTGTGCTAGATTGAAGCCACATGGGAGGAGGAGATGATTAAATAAAAACAAATGAATTATTGGATTGGGTTTGGGTTTGGGCCCAGAAGGAACAAGGCTTTCTTTTAAAAAAAACATGGGAAGTGTGTAGAGGGCCTAACTTTTTTTTTTAAATCATCTGATCGGGACCGGGATTCCCGGGGCCTTGCCCGGATCCCGGTCCCGAGATTTTTTTTCCGGACTTTCCTGGACGGGAAATTCCTGGTCCCGCCTTACCTGGACCGGGACGGGACCACCGGGAACGGGACCGGATGGACACCCCTATTTAAGACATTCTTTGTTTTTTTATTTTATTTTTTAATTTTACTTTCCCATAAATATTTGTCTTGATACATAAATATATTCTATATTTTTTTTAAAAAAATCAACTACTTTAACTTAGATATATATATATATTCTCCCGTAACTTTAAAAAAATAAGATACTTAGGCCTAAAATAATTTTGTTGAGAAATAAAAAGGAAGTCCAATAAATTGGTTATCAGAGATTTTAGGCTAGAAGCGAAAGTAGTTAGAATTTTTTATTATTATTTGAATTTAATCTTGATTTCTCCAATCATAAAAGAAGCCCTCCCATCACTTCTATCAAAAGCACAAATTTGTTATATGATCCATACAAATTATGGGAATATGGGAAACTACAGGGAATGTTCGTTGAGCAAGAGACACAGATTTTTCCAATCTAATCGAAAACAAAGGCACAAATTACAATCTAATCAGAAACACAAATTAGTAAATTGCATCCACTAATAATCAACGAGACTTTCAGGTGTAAAAATAGCGAAATATTCACATTTTCGTAAGAATAATGAAAAATCAATTTGCAACACGCTGAAGAAAAGAAAATGTTACACGAAACAATGGAAAAATAGGGGTCAAATTCTATTCTTACAAGGCCTGTATGGTTAGCTAAAAAAGCATACCATGAAAATGAAAAATCTAGGTATTTATTGGTGGCAGATGTTTGGTTGCTGAATCAATTACTTTAAGGAAGCCTATTTTCTTTTAAACATAGGAAGATTGATTTCCACCATTTGTTGGGATCGGTTTCCAATCAAGCGTAAGAAAATCTAAAAGACTAATTTGCCCATTATCGACGAAACTTCTAATATATCTTCCCAGTCGTCATCGCTTACCCAAAAGTGAATCGACTATCTTGATTCCTTTTTGTCTGGAAGTAGCCCTAACAAAATGATAATTATCTAATTATTACGCGAATTTTTTCCTGTGTATCTGCAACCACACTATACAAAGGGTGATTTGATGCACAATCTCTAATGAGAAAGTTAAAAGCATCAAGAGGTTCATCTGGTTAAAGATGTAATTATTTTTATAGTTGACCATATTTAGGTCATAGTTATCTCTAGCTAATTACAATCACTCTTTGTACAATCCTACATGTTAAGCACATGCACTTGATGATCAAGTCATGGAAATTTTTCCCACCATTCACTCCTTCATTGCCTTCTACCTTTCGTTGAGATAATTTTTATTCGCCGAAGAAGCATTGAGATGTTTAAAAAAAAAGAATCTTTTTAAAAAAGGACATAGTTGTTATTTATCATTTTTCCTACCTATATTCCCATCATTTTAATCGTACTAAACACAAATTTTCCAATTGAACATCCTTGTAATAAAATATATTTCATTCTGCTCTACTGAATTATTTGATTCAAACGGGTCAAATAAGAAGCTAATAGTTGTTAAATTAAGCTATACTTGCCCACAGCAGCTGGAAAGTCATTCAGTCTTGCTCTACAAGAAATAGGAAGTAGATTTAAACCAAAAATTGTGGTGTTAGTGGAGACGAGGTGCAGTGGACAAAATGCTCAAAGTGTAATTAAAAGATGGGGTTTTAAGTTTCAGATTATTGAGGAAGCTAGAGGCATGTCAAGGGGGTATATGGATCCTATGGAATGATGAAGACATAAACATTCAAGCCATAATCAAACATCACCAATTTATTCACTGTCTCATTAGCGGAATTGGACAGAAACCATGGTTCTTTCTGCTATGTATGGAAGTCCCAGTGAAGCAGAAAGAGCAAGTTTATGGGAGGTAATCAAGGAAATAGTTGAAAGAACCTATGAGCCCTGGATGCTGGTAGGGGATTTTAATGATATAAGAGCAGCTAAGGAACAAAGAGGAGGAGCAATGGTCAATGAAAGGAGATGCAAAAAATTCAACGACAATATTTCAAAATGCAACTTATTGGACCTAGGATCTGAAGGCCCAAGATTCACATGGAAATGACCAATAACTCAATTTGCAGACCGACTGTTCAAAACATTAGATCGTGGGGCTCTGTAATCCTGAGTGGAGAAGAGAGTTTGGTGAGGCATTCGTAAAAGTGGGTCTGAGACTTTAGTCAAATCATCATCCCCTCATCTTCATTGTGAGAAGGGGTGAGAAAACGGTTTTTGGGTTCAAAACCGAACCGAAAACCGAAAACCGGCCAAAAGCGAAACCGAAAAATCAAATTGTTTTCAGTTCGGTTTAACGGTTTTTTGGGCCTTTTTGTTGCAGATTTGGGCCATACCAAAATTCAACAAAAAAACAAAAAAAAACATCTTAATTATATATTTTTGAGCTTGTTACATATTTGGGCCTTTTTTGCAGAAAGAACTTCCAAATTTCATTACTTACTTAGTACTAAAACAAAATATATCAAAATCTAATGCCCCTGTTTCTTATATCCATCAGACTTAAAGAAAAATTCAAGATGCAGAGTTAAACAGAGGAAAGGGTTTCACTGTTATTCACACTCTGATACAAGTGAATAATTGACGAAAACTCAATGTTACCCCTTCCTCTTACCCACATTCTTCATCTCTTCCCTTTTGCTCATCGACAGACATTGGAGTTGTGAGAGGGGGGAAGAGCAATATGTTTGGGTTTGTCACAATTTCAGGAAGAAAAGTGAGTTATAAAATCTAACTTTCATGACCAGAACCTGCAATTAACTTTTGTGAACTACTAGGATGAATCATATTTGGGAAGAAACCATTGATTTCAAAGCATGATATGCTTACACAATTGATTTCCAAGCTTTGAATTTCACTATATCAGTATAATCACCAGCACCCAGACACTTAGAGTGGAAACGGAAAGGAGAAGAGAAGCTCACCAGTATTCGAACATCAATCACAGGCACAATCGGCTTCTTCCTCCTGCGGCATCGACGGCGTACAGCGGCGGATGCACGGCGTCAGTGTCAAGGATGTTCCGCTGGCCGGCGAGGAGCTATAGCAATCTTCCTCTCTTTCTCTAACTCGACAGAAGGAGGAAGAAGAAGAAGGTATCTAGTTTTCTTCTGACACCTATAAACTGAAGCTCGCCTTTCCCGGCGAGCTTTCAAGCTCCCTCACAACTCTCCCTCTCTTCACAAGCGAAGGAGAACGGAGCAGGATGGTGGTGGATAAAACAAGCGGAGGACGCTTGAGGGAAAAAAAAAGGATCCATGATGGTGATGACAGTGAGAAGGAGAGAAGAAATACCGATGGTGATGAAGATGGGAGAGGCCCCGTTAGCGTAGCAACTTGCAAGCAGGAAGAAGAAGAGGAAGACGTTAGGGTTTGTGATTTGAGGCTTTGGGCTATTGGGCTTTCTTATTCTCCTTTAAAATAATATTATTGGGTTTGGGTTTGGGGCTTTGGGCTTTTTTTAATAATCATAAGGTTTTCGGTTTCAAACCGAATTTTTTTTTTCAGAAACCGAATCGAAAACCGAAAATTTTCAAAATGGAAACTGAAATCGAACCACTAAACCAAAAAACTGAAAACCATTTGATCCGGTTTGGTTTTCGATTTGGTTCAATTTTTGCTCACCCCTAAATGTGAGTAGAGACTACAGACAACATTTAAGGAGGCCCTTTAGATTCGAGGCAGCATGGTTGAAGCATTAGGAATTTAAGGGTTTCCTAAAGGACAAATGGCGTCAAAAAAAGACAGTATAGGAAACATGAGTAAGGGACTGAAGGAGCTTGAGTACAAACTCCAAGACCGGAACTGTAATGTCTTCGGCAACAAAAAGAAGAAAAAGAATGAGCTAGTAAGAAGGATTAATGGAATTCAATGAGCTTAACAAAACAAGTCCAACCCTTACTTGGAGAATCCAGAGAAGCAATTAAGAGAAAAGCTAGCGGAAATTCTTGACAAGGAAGAGATCCTGTGGTTTCAAAAATCAAGATCAAAATGGCTTAATGATGGTGATAGAAACACAAGATACTACCATGTTAAAACTACAGTGAAGAGATGAAAGAATAGAGTTAATTCGCTCAAGAATAACAATAATGAGTGGATAGAAAGAGAAGAAGCAGTTGGAGAATTAGTTTGTAACTTTTTCAAAACTCTATTCCAGGAAGAAATGGAGGAGCTATAGTGTCGTATTGTGGGCATAACATGCCATTTCCTGTCGTTTGTGGGCAAGTATAGCTTTTTTTTTGTTATAATAAGGGGCTAGGCCCAAAGACTACGCTATAATTCTACGAGGGAAGCCGTGTCCCTCACTATCCTCTTTCAAAATAACTCTAGAGACTTTGGAGGTTGAATTCATTCTCTTCTCTTCTCAGCTTGCTTCAAGTTTATCCGCACCATTTTATCAACACTCCTATTGCCATATAAGTAATACAATACTCATACTCATTTGATCATCATAACTATGATACTTAACCTCAATCAATTTGGGATTTCCATCATTTCCACTACTAGAAGTTATCCACTATGGTGCCAATTAGGGGACACCCACTTAATCTTAACTTTCTCAATTCTCAACAAGTACATCATACTAACACATGCATCAGCTAACACATCATTTAACAATTAATAACCTCAATACAACAATTCACTTCAACATATATGTCGAAACCTCAAATTCGACAACTCAATCTGATATACTAATACCACGCCTTTAAGATGATTGCACACCTTTACTTCACCCAAAAATCAATCTAAGATCATAAAACCATTTCATACATTTAATAATGAATAAGGGACTTGTCCTTAAGAAAGTAGGTAAAAGTTACTAATTGGATTCTTAAGAGACCACAAACATAAATTAAATAAATCCTCAATTTCAAACATCTATTTCAACCATGAATTCAAACTCAATCATCCATACTTATATCAGAATTAGGCTTTCCTTACAATCATCTAATATCCTTACTCTAATCCATATGCCTAATATCAATTCCTTCACACACTTGATCATCATCCTTCCCATAATTTTTTATATTTTTTATTTTATTCCTCCAATGTCACCTGGATTAAAATTAGCTGAGTCATCATCTTTATCACGTTTATAGTCAAACTAACGGTCAACTTTAACTGTCATGATATTTTTCATCTCATTTATTATCGGAATGTCCAATATAATAATAATTCCATACAACTACTAGCTATTAGAAGAAATCGAACAAACGTTTATCAATGCTAATCAAGGGAAAAAAACAAGGCAGACCTAGATCTTGTCAAGTTTTGGGGCCTTTACCACTGGATTAGCCTTGGCAATAGCTTCACGCCCAGAATCCTTGAAATCATAGCTACAATCATGCTTTTCCGGATAGCGATGTGTGCCGCAGAAAGTGGCACCACACTTACACGCAAAACCAGTCAGCCCAACCTTCTTATTACAACTGCTACAGCGCTGCACCTGATCCCCGCCGACAACTCCGGACGATGAACGCAAAGCTTCCAAGCTAGTTCCCATAAAAAATTGCGGTGAGGCAGTTCCAAAAAGGAATTGCGGTGAAGAGTCCGATTTCGGCGTCTGATTATGAACAAGAACGGGTCTAGGTTTGAGTGATTTCTCCATGACGGCTTTAGCGGAAGCAGCTCGCTGCTCTTTGATTTGGAAGTCTTTGTAACATTTAGAGCAGAGATTCATGGTGCTGGCGGTTCCAAAGAAGCCACAGTTGTTTGCGCATGGCTTTGGCTCTGTAGGCTGGTAGCTTGTGCCATCATTCTGGTGAGAACCCATAATTTTCTTTTCTGCGACAAAGAGAAAGGAGAAGGTGAATCTATGGAGATTGGTGATTGGTAATTGGTAATTGGTAATTGGTAATTCTAATTCTTCTCTAGGGTTCCACCAGATTGCTACTTGCGTGTGAGTTTGTTGTGTGGAACCAGAGCGATGGCTTTATATGTTGCGTGTCAGGTCATTCAAATCCCACTAAATCATGCCTGAAAAAATCTCATTGATTGGAGCCTGATAAAAATCCTATCATAATAACTCCTTCCTAAATATCACTAATATGTATTTTTTTTTTTGATAAAAAATTCAGTTATTATATATTAGATTTATTGTTTGCTCAAAAAAAAAAAATATTAGATTTATTGTTTAAAATAACGGCGACTCCCAGAAAAAACGTGATTTAAAATTAGCCGTACTTGTAAGATTAGGAAATAAAATACTTTGAAAATATCAAAGATGTATTTTTGCCTGAAAAAATCTTGCCAAAAAAGTCGTGTAGATGATTCTCTCTGTTTTTTTTTTTTATCAACTGTGTAGATGATTCCAGATGATCGGAAAAAATTAAATTCCAGATGTGCATATACATGTGCCTAGAATGAGATGGAAGGAAAAAAACCAGGGGAGTCATAGCACAAGACCTTTTTGAGTTTGGGCCTGGGTCTTTTAGTGTAGGCAACGAATGGAAGAAAATATATGCTTCCAAAAGAGATTTCTTTATCAGAAAGGAGGGGGTCAAGTAGGCACAACATGGTGAATCCATACTCGAAATTTTTGTTTGCAGAAGTAATCATATCTAGTGTGTGGCAGTGAGCTTTCAATAAGAGTTTCTAAATGCCTAGGAAAAAAACCTCTTTTGACCAAAAAGAAAGACTAATATCAGCATAGCACCCACATTTAGGAGGGTCATGTAACCATCCTAAACGTATCTGACATTTTTATAAACAAACAAGTTACCCCAATGCTACTCGGGGAAGGCATGAGAGTGTGGAAGAATGTTGTGATAAAAGAGGGATGAAGGTGATTCATGAAGAAATGTAACGAGAGAAAAATAAGATACGTGAGGAATGGAGAAGAAAGAATGAAAGTGATAATACCTTAAGAGAAAGATAAGATGAAAGTTGGAGGAGTGAGATATGATGAAGGGAGAATGAATGAGTGAGAAAAGAGAGGAGGGATACAGAGGTGTATAAAAATGGAGAAGAGGCAAATAGTTGAACACCACTGGTATTTGGGTTGGATTGTAGCCAGTGAATATGATATGGGGTATTCAACGGCACCCCCTGTTTTTGAATCCTCATCTCTTTCTCCATTGTCTCCTCCTGCTTAGTGATCACCAAGATGGTGGGCCCTCCCCAACGCCATTGTTTTTCTGACTTCTCAATTTTTTAAAGCCACGGGGATATATACACGACACGAGTATTTAATATTTATATATAGGAAGGCAAAAGCCAAATGAAGCGCAAAAAGATAGTGATAGAGCGCGTGCTTTCTGACTTAAGCTTTTCAGCAAGTTGGATGCATGCCCTGCAATCGCAACACAGGCCCTTGGTGCCGCATCATCTGTTGTAAGCTAATACAATAAAAAAAACTACTACTATACTATATTACTATTTGTACCACCAATTATCTTCTACGGTTTAATACTGTGTCATCTAATATTTGAGTGCTCTTCTTTTTCTTTGTGGTTAAATTAGACCAGGCAAGCCAAAGATTTTATGAGGATTATAAAGAGGTTAATCAAAAGAACAGACAAACAACCGGGAAAAGGAAAAGAAAAACAAAAGCTATCCGCCAAGTGTTGCTTATCTTCCTGCGGAAACCTGTCCTTTTGGACGTGAGAAAGGTAAACTGTTGAATTACGCTAAGAAGGTTCCATGATAGACTCTGTTCAGATATATTTATACAAGTTGGTCACTAACGGTTCGCAATTGAAGATGGTTTTGTAAAACTGGAAGTGAACAGTTCTGTGCTGAATGGTATTTGCCCCAAAATTGTATATGATAAGGTGGGTGATGGATTTGTGGCTTCAGCTACTAGCTAACAACCATTTCTCTAGTGATTGTAGAACTAGTTGGTTCTATATAGGGTGTAAATTAAAGTGGGTCCACAGGTCTTAGACAACTTAATATGTATTTTAATTATATAACAGATAGAATCACTTTTAAGGATCATCCTTTAAAAATACAGTGGATGAAGTTAGACTTATTTTTCATAGAAAATGACAGGTTACAGTTACTTATATAATTCCTCCATTCTTAAATATAAGATTCATTTGACTTTCTTGGAGAAATTAAGGATGCTAAATAAACCACTTAATTATAAGGTATATTGTGAATTATTAAACTATATGTTACCTTATAAATAAAATAAACTAGTTCCCAAAAAAAATTCAGATAAATCAATTTATAAGTAGCTCATTTAGCTTTCTTAGGATTTTGTAAAAAAAATCAACTAAATCCTATATTTAAGAACGGAAAGGAGTACATAGGGAAGCCATGGCTAAATTTTCCCATATTAGATGACAACTCTCGTATAATTGATCACTCTCCTTTAGTAGGAGAGGAGGATGCTGATGAAGGAAACAAAAAGTTTAGTTTCTTTTATGCACTCTTTATCGATAATCAAATGTAGCAGAGCAGGCTTTTAAAGAATCTAAAGGAGGATGCTGATGAAGGAAACAAAAAGTTTAGTTTCTTTTATGCACTCTTTATCGATAATCAAATGTAGCTGAGGAGGCTTTTAAAGAATCTAATTGAGATTGGAATCAAAGAGAAATCATTCACATTTTACACAGCGTTGAAGAATGAACATGCGGTGATTAGACAAATAATCAATTTTTTTATGCACTCATTATCAGTAATTGATTGGGATGTTCAAAACTGAAGGCACTCTGATAGTGGGAATAGGAAGAATGTAGTGTTCAATTCATTTGTTGATTATGGCCTCTCTGCATCTCGCCCACCAAAGACTTTTTGTGGCCTTCGCAACTCAAATAATGAACAGACAAGCGAATAGTACAATATGTGAAAATGGAGAGTCGGGGTTAACCGGCCAGGGCCCCCCTCAATTTTGAATCTTTGGTCTCATTCCATGTACCTGCAGCACTATCAAGTGGAGGCTGTCTCTGAACTTCATTATTCCCTTCTCTTCAAGGCATACATAATTGCAGACACAGAAGACATTGCAAATTTTACACCACATGTGCGATGCTCAGATCATGAGTATAGCCTACCATCTGTTTATTTATTGTAGCATGCGAAGTTTTAAGCAAATTATATATGCATGTTAACTATGCATGCATAGTTGACACATAGTACCAAAAGGAGGGCTATTATACAAGACTATCATAATGTGGGGTTTGAAGAGAGATATATGTACACAGTCTAACTCCCATCCCAAACGGGTAGGTTATTTTCAAGATCTGGATCTGTGACCTCCAAGTCATATAACAGCAACATTATTACTATTGTTCCAAGACTTACCCTCGACCTGGAGGCTCTTCCTCTGCAGTGGCAAAACTGACATTACTTTAAAGTTTCAACACAGATACTCAAAGGCTCTCTACTGCTGATATGTCAGGAAAGCAAGTGCAAAGATCCTTCCTGTCTTCAAGATAATGATACCCTTTTCCCCCTGCATTTGTCTTATTCCTGGGACTACTGAGTCTTCTGGTCATGATTACAAGGAAAGAAACACTTCTTTCCTCTCTGTCACATTCTCAACTATATATATTTGCAACATATCCCATTGCATAATTGCATAAAGAATAAAGAACGAAGCTTAGTCTATTTATAGGAACCATTGATCCCTCAAATTATGCATAACCTCTCACTTTCTTCACTGAAGACGTATAGAAATCAGAAGATAATGTGCGTGGACGACAAGATAATCAATTCGATAGGTCTCCTTCACTCTTTTGCTGGGAATAGACAGTCCACTCGACCTAAAGTTCTGGTTTACAAGCTTGCGAGGTAAATTATGGTTCGTTCATTACATTTAACATCTATAGGTTTATCTATTATATCTTCGTTATTTCGCACTGCATACAAATATTTAGGAGTCTTGAGAAAATTTATGCACAGAAGAAGTAAAAGGATGGCGGGGGAAGAAATGGTGCTGAAGAATCTGAACCTGTATTTGGAGAACCAGATTATCAGCGAAGAGAATGAGAAGCTGAAGAATAAGGTTGTTCATCTTCAGCAGGAGAAGCTAGTACTTATAAGTGAGCTTGAAAAGAAACTTCGTCATTTGAACCTATTTTCTGTCACCCTAAAGCATATCAAGAACAATTAAACTTGTGGATAGTCCTCCCTCTCCCTCAGCCCCTTTAGTTTTCTAAGTTTTTTGTTTTGATTAGTGAACAAATGTGTGCTATGTAAAGGCTTATGAAGTTGATGAGGCGATGGATATCTCACAGTTTTGATGGAACAAAAACTGGATAAATTGGTGTACTCTTCAAACCGAAGACCTTACCAAGTTACAGTTAACTCATTATGAAAAATACCTTGGCTTTGACCAAATAAAGCAGAATATTTGATCAAACAGGATTCACTATTTATCACGTCAATAACTGTGCTATTACCATCAACTTGAAAATGCTTTTAAAAAAAAAATACATGTCAGGTCCTCATACCGCATTCTTTAGCAGTTATAACTGCTATGAACGATTAGGAGTTCGGACATATACAGTAGATGATTATTCATGCTAAACAGTGGAGATTCATAGATTCAAACGCGGGCTCCTAACATAAGACAATCATCATTGAGGGAATCCAAAGTCCAGAATTAATGCATACCATTAATGAATATGGTCTTGATCTCAGGAATTTTCCAACAGGCTTATCCTGAAAACAAAAAAAGGAGATTCGGAGGAAATCAAGACAGATGGCATTAATACGGAAAAGAAGGATTTCTAGTAAGCATCATCTTTGACATTTTAATGGTTTTCATAAATTATCAGACTCTTCTCACTTCCATATTAGCCCATAAATTAAGAGTAGTTTACCAGGCAGCAGAAAAAGAAGATATCTGCTCAGTAAAATATGTTAATTCCAGTTGGACACACTGCAACATTTCAAAAATTTTTTGTGCCTTCTCGGGATTTGTATATACGATATGCAGCTATGCACATTGTAGCGTTACCCAGAACAGTAAGTGCTGCTTGAAGAGCCACCAACACCTGCAATTCATTTGAATCTGGATCACTTTAGGCTTTCTACCTTAATCTCATTGAATCAGATTTAACACAAGATGAAAGTATCAGGACTGTAAACTTTTTGCATAGCTAAGACATAACAATAATACAAACCCAACTCAATACTTCAAACTTCAAATGAAGTAACTTAAGTCTAGAAAGTACAGATGACCCATCAGTTGATTCTGAGAGAAGTTCCATAAGAAGCAGGTCCAAGCTTGCAAAAAAGTTGGAGAGGATGAATTGTATGATATATGGTGAAATATTCTAAAGTCGGGGTGCAGAAGTTAATGACGATTGCTACCACAAACAATTGGCCTGAAGACATGTTTCTTAACTAGCACATATATTAAAAAACACCATCCATGACCCTGCATCTTTAGATATTTATTATTTACCGTGTATATTGATGAATTAATTGTTCCATGTTCATATAATCCACCTTCCTCTTCAGTTAAAATAATCGTAAGAATAAAAATTTTCTAACTACAGGGTACAGCAGTTTTGCATAAGGAGAGAAGAGCCTTCCTACATCCAGGGACTCGGAGTTATAAAAGAAATGCCATGTGCATGCGCAAAGTGCTCCACCAAGTAGGGGTACCTAGAAGAATCAGACAACATCTGAATAACTTGTCTCAACAATATAGTGACGAATAAAGACATCATCCAAATGAGAATAGTGATATAAAAATCCAAAAGATCTGATGAATGCATATAAGAGAAGGAAATATTTGGATAGGTCAATAAATAACGAGATGATTGCTGGGTGAAAACAAACAGAACAATATCGAGCTTAATTTTCTAAACATACATGTATTAACTCTAAAGCTTAATATTCATAGCAACGCAAGGATAATAACTTAAGCATTAGAGGAGTAATTAAAATGAATGTATAAATCAGTGATAGAAAAATATCATTTTGCTCTTTAGTGGCTTAAAGCTTTCAACAAACATATAGCTTTGCAGAGCAAGGGATTGCAAAATAGGGAAATCTCACCATTCCCCATGAAAGCCCCTTCCAAGACTCATATCCTGATCTCTCTCCGTACTGCCACACCAATGCCATGGCTGTAATCCTTTCAACAGAAAACAACAATCAGCAAAGTTTAGAGAAAGCAACAAAAATCCGAACAACATACAAGTATGTGAAAGTAATCTCACCATTCAATAACGCTGGAGACGTGTACGGCCCAAGTTGGAAGGGAGAGAGCATTGGAAGGTTCATCCAGGTGAAGTGAAGATCCGAGCAATGGAAGTTCCAAAGAAGAGGCAGATTCGGTGAAGGTAAAGAGAAAACCCACTCCGAGTAGAGCCACCCTGGTTTTAGGGTTCCAAAGTATATCAGAAATCACAAGTTTTGGAGGCGAAGGTTGAGTTGGAGTTGCAGGCGTAATGGGTTTTGAATGGGGAAGGCAAGAGAAAGGTGTGAGTAAGGGGATTTGTGAAGTGGAGGGAAATTTTGGTGAGAAGGAAGCAACAACAGCCATTGTTGGATTGGAGGTCGTTGCAGGGGAATTTGGGATTTATGGGAGTGTTATGCTATCGAAATCGAAGTGCTAACAAAGTGACAAGAAGGGATCACAAATGAGAAGTCAGGCAAGACTTACGTCAACGTTTTGAACTTTCAGGAATACTACTCCCCCGTTTCTTATAACACTTGCTTATTTATCTTATTTAATTAGATTAAGCCATTTTAGACGTTCATTAAGTTAGTTAAAATCACATAATATTATCAAAATATCCTTAACGCCCACATTTATTCTTATCCTCCTTCTATTGCTTGTTTATTACTCCATATGTTCCTGAATATAAAACATATTTACCTACTTTGATTAGATTAAGGATGTCATTTAAGTTAGTTAAACTTACGTGATATTACCAAAACACTTTAACTACTTACTTTTATCCACACCCTTCCTCTTTGATTTGTTTGTTATTGAAGAATAACAATAGATATAATTTAGGTGAAGTTTGAGAATGAATAAAAAGAGGTCTTATGTTTATGATTGAATACTCTTCCACAAACAAGTGTTATATTTATGAACGGAGGGAGTATTGAATAATATTAATAGGGATAATTTGAGGAAATGTTGAGGAAAATTAAAAATGGGTCTTATATTTAAGAACAAGATAAAGCTTTCTTGCAATTTGATCAACATTAATAAAAAATTAAATTAATTATATTTAACTTTATTTTCTTAAAAAAAACTAATTCACCTTACTTATTGTGTAATTATGGGTAACATATGTTAAAATTTGGTGGTTCATTTTCTTCACTAATATCACACAAAAAAACAATTTGATCTTATATTCAGGATCGGGAGGAGTTATTACTTTTTTTTGGGGTAAAACCTCCTCTATTTTAATAATCATAAAGTCAAGCACTCAAGCGCAGTCTCTTTAAAAAAGTCAAATGATATACACTTTCGTCTTAAATATAAGATCAAATTCATATTTTTAGAGAAATAATTAAAGATGTTGAGTAAATTATTTTAAAATATTAATGTTTATTATTTTTCTCAAAACCAACTTATTGTACTTATAAATTAGTCTCCCCGATTCTAAATATATGACGTATTCAAGGAGGTGGGCTTTGTTATAAATATAAGATATATCTTTCTAATTTTTCCAAAAAATTTTCAAATTGTCCCTGTTGCTCTTAATAATAAACAAATAAGAGAATGAGTGTGGAAATAGAGATAGATGGTTATGTTGTTTTGGTTATATTGTATGATTTTAGTTAACTTAACTAACATAATTAATCTAATCAAATTAAATAACTAGGTCTTATAAGTGGACCGGAGGAGTAATGTATAATATAACATGTAACATGCCTTACATGTAAGTTGACTATTTAACTTTCTTAATAAAACTCAACTTAATCTTTATATATTTAGGATAAGAAATCGTAAGCATTAACTTAATAAAAGGTTTATGGTATGGTAATTATACATTTAAAAAAAATGTTAACGTGGCAAAAGATGGGAGGAAATGCAAGTCTTAGAGCTAGGGAAATCAAAGTTCTGGTATATGATGGGTGGCAATTTTTAAACCTCCTCTTTTTCTAGAAGAGGCAGGGAATAATGGTGGATGAATTTCAGTTTATATTAAAAATAATAGGGAATTAAGTCGCTAATTGAAGAGTGCCCTTCCATATGACAAATGAGCATGTCGAATGCAGAAGGCGAAGGTTGATGGATTGCTTTCTCGTGCAAATGATCTCCAGCGGCTCCTTTGATGTGGTGTTACGTGGGGTTTGGATCTGGACCTCCACTCATGGCATCTTAAAGTGGTATAGGGTGCTATTCATTTATTTGTTGATCAATAATCTTAATATGATAGTTTCCCACCATTCATATTTAATTTGCTCTCTTTATGGTTTAGTTTGTCTGCCACTAGACCCAATATCATTGGATATGTTTTATGAATATAATGTTGTTCATGTATATAACAGAAATTTTTAATTAAGGTGTTGCTAGTATTTGATAATTAAAGACATATCCTCGACTTTTTCAGACATTTTTAATTATATTTGATAATTAAAGACATATCCTTAACTTTTTTAGTGTGAGCCATTATGTATTTATTGTGGAATAATCCATCTCACCAATCATAAGATGTCAATAGTCAAGACATTTTATTGAGTGGCGGGGGCTTATAAAAATATCATCATTTAGGTAGTTATTATCCCTTTTTTAATAAATAAATTAAAAAAAATCGGATTCCATGCATGTAATAAACTTTTATAGTTCAAATCTTCACATGGGTTGTGAATGAGGGAGCACTCGATCATAACTTAATTTGATGTTGTTCTATCAGGGAGATTTAATTACAAATATGAAAGCTTATAATGTTAAACTCGTTATTAATATAAGTAAAATATACTCACATTCCCTTTATTTTGTCTTAATCGTAAAAATCTCCCATATATTTTGAAAACAATTATAAGCAACCCTCAAAATTAAAACATATGTTAGACAAATCTCACTTCTATATTTGAGATTTTATTTTCATCCACCAAATCTGTCAATTTACAGTTAATTTTGACTTTCAAACTTTGTTGGTTAAATTTGCAGATTGATTAGTTAATTCAATTACACCCCACTTTTGTGTTCCCAAATAAAAAGTTAGTTAAATAAAAATACACCTTGCTTTTGTAAAATTTATAAGAGCAATTATCTTTTTCCTTAATAGAATAATTAATTTTTGTAGATATTTTCTGTTTAACTTATGTGTATATATATATTCTTTGTTGGCTAAAGTATAATTTTGGTAATTTATGCTTACATAAAGTTTTATTTTAGTTCTTTAGGTATAAAAGTACACATTTAGTTATTTTTTACTAATAACATTAATTTCATTTAACGTAAAATGCTAACTCATCAAATTTCAATGATGAATATATGATTAAATGTTGAAAAATGCTTAAATTTAATTTTTTTAATATAATCAATCGTGCATTTTAAAAATCAGTTATTCTTATCCGCAATTAGTTATAGAATCATCTTTTAAATTTAATGAATCATCGTTTTCCGTTAAATCAATATAACGGTGGTAGCTAAAAGGGACTAAAAGTATACTTTTTGTTATATTCTATCTTTACTTTGCCGAAAATATTTGTTTTGATACACATTCTCTATCATAAATATATTATTTTTTAAAAAAAAAATAGACTACCTTAATTTATAATATATAATCTTCAATATTGACAGTAAAAAAAACAGGATAACTAGATCTAAAACAATTTTGTTGAGAAATAAAAAAGAAGGCAAATAAACCAGTGTCATCAAAGATTTTAGGCGGGAAGTGGGGTAGTTAAAAGTTTTTATTGTTATTTGAATTGAATTTAATCATTATTTCGAATTTCGATAATCGCAGAAGTAGCTCTTTTGTCTCTGATCATGAAAGAAAGGATGATAGAATATCTGTTTCCATCTAGTAGGGCTATGCGCCTATACCATATGATTAGGCATTATTATAATATTATTTATTAGCTTTCTATCGATTAACTATGTTAGCAATCAAATTCATTAAACTACTAGTCTAAAATTATCATCCCAAAAATTCACTGATCCACCTATATCAATGCCTAGCAGCTTAGATTAATTGGGCATGCCAACGCTGGTTTTGGCACACAACTGGCACCGCCTGTAAAAGCCTCCTTCTACGCTATGCCAATGCTCGTGTACATAATTGGTTCTGTGCAATTATATATGGCCGTGTTTCTAATTAATGTGATTATGCCTCCGGTGACGGTATCCTATTGATACATGAGATCTTAATTTAGGTTCAAGTGGGATCTTAATTTAGAGTGACGGGCTTCTCCGTGTATAAATAATCATTGTAGAATTGTTGGATTGTTGAATAGACTTCATCCCAATTTCGAAATTATTGGGTGAGAGAGTATGTGGTGCGTAATGTGTGCCTTTGATTTGGTCCCAACCAGAGTGTATTGAGAGGCATTGCCGGGTATGACAGGTGTACATGCTGATGTAGCATTTATTTCAAATCAATTTTAGTGCCTTAATTATTTATTTTAAATAGACTATCTAATTTATCCTAGAAAAAATTATTTGTCTGATGATTTCTATTTTTAATTAGACTATCTAAAATCCTTTTGCTCAGGAAGATTGACTTTAAAGAAAGAAATATTAACTACTAGGGATTAGGAAATAGACTCCTAAATAATTTATGTTTATATCCTTCTATATCAGTACATGTTTAATGTAAATTATCATTTTATAATATGTTTTGACTTTTATCAACAAACAAAAATTAGACTATTTAAAAAAGTAAATTTTGTCTCACATAAATGATCTACCTATTTTGCACATCACTTTTGAAAATTTAAACTCATATTGCCGATAGTAAGAATGCAGTCATCAAAAGTCTTGCTACAATTAAGCAGAAAGTAGTAGCAAATTTTAGTGGAGGAAGTGGCAACAGCCAACGGGTTTATGCTGCTAATTTATTAGCTGACTTTTGTTAGGCTCTTTATACTCACTGCTCTAAAGATTTGGTGAGAATAGAACTTTTGATAAAATTGAGAGTATTTGGATGATTGTTATGAGAATGATTTTTTTTATATGTAAATTATTTAAAAAAAACATAAGGTTAATGTATTGAGAAAGAAAAAGGATAAATGTACCCTTTTTTTTTTGCGTAAAGCATGGGTATTCACCACCGGAAGCAGTGACTAATCGGTTGCATTCCCAGGACAAATGATCGAACCCCAACCACTGGTTAAACGGCGAAGTGAGATAGCTACTGGATAAAGGCACTTTTAGTATATCATTATGACATATATAATGATGACATACTTTTACCTCGGATTTCAAGTAAAAGCATAAAATTTTAGTATTTTCAAAAAGCCTAGATTTTGTTTGGAAAAATGCTTTTCTAATTTTTTAGTGTTTGGCTAACATTCATTGAAACCTAAGTTTGGATTGGAAAAGTAAATTATATATACACATATATATGAATTAAGTAAAATTGAGCTATAAAAAAGGATGTGAGTGGTATATAAGATGGATGGAAACAACAGGGGGAGACATGTTGGATGATGAAGAGAATCAAGACGGCAGACGACAGGCACGGCGGTGGAAAATTGATTGAGAGAGAAGCGGTTTAGTGGACCAAACTCTGCAACGAGTCACAACTTGCTTTCTCCCACTCACAATCTGCACAGTTTGCCACCTCACCTACACGTGTTCTGTGAATCTTGGACACACCTCAGATGCCCCATAAAAAGGAAAGTCTCGCTTTCTCTCAGTCTCACTCCAAGGCTTCAAACTTTAGGTTATGTCTGGACAGAGATAAAGATGAAGGCAAGATATGGAGGAGGAAATTGGAATGGAAACTTCTAAAAATGGTGAAAAATACCACTCCTTCCTCTCTTCAATATATGATATATATAAATAGTTGATTTTGATTATATATATATATATGATATATTTTCAAATTTTTTAGCTTTTTTCAAATTACCCATTATATCGTTTCATCAATCACAATCAAGTAAGATATGAAAAGAGAATTAAGAAGATTATGGTGACGTTTTAGAAAAACACATGTTAATAAATAATTAAACTAACATCTTTATGTAAGCAATTATGTAAATAAGTCCTATATTTAAGGTATGATGAAATATTATCTTTAAAATAGTTTCCTCGTAATACTATTTTCTTCTTTATTTTTTCATCATCCAGGCGTAGGATTGTTATTAAGGAATCACAGAGACCGCACAAGCATTCTCACCTCTCCGCTGAGTTCTTCCCCCATTATCTTTTATCTTTCCCCCTTATGCCTTCCACTTCAAATTTAAATTCAATGTCCATAGATCCACTTTGCATTTTCCAAAAGGAAAAAAGATAACTTCTCTGTGGGAATTATCACGAGCCTTGAACTCCCAAGTTCTCAAATTTTGCCCCTAACTTTCACCATAAAATCATACACTTTGTTTATAAAGCATGAATGATTGCATGCATTATGTATTGCGCGTATGAGCTTTTGCTTATAAGAAAACCAATCCCGTCATACATATATGTAGGATATAATAACCTTGTATTATCAATCTTCCCATGCATTTAGAATAAATGGCCTAGTCGTCTATTCATAAGTCACTTATTTAATACTTGAATAAAACTTAAATAATTTTTTTATACCCATTATATATAGATGTATCAAATTCTTCAATAACATAAAACCGTGTCTTATTTTTTATATAGATTTATAGTTTAAAGATAAAATTTTTAAAGTAAAACTTGTAGCCATATATCATTGAAAATATAAAGGTTAAAGTATACTATTGGTAATTTATATTTGTATCAAATTTCATTTTAATCCTTTAAATTTGAAAAGTACACTTTTAACCTTTTTTTATTAACACTGTTATTTTTATTTAACTGAAAACAATAACTCATTAAATTTAAAAGGTAATTCTATAATTAAATGTGGATAAAAAATGACTATTTTTTAAAATATAAAAATACCAAAAATTTAAATTTACGCATATGTTGTCAACATTTAATCATATGATTACCCTAAGATTTGATGATTCATAGTTTTCCATTTGGAACTAAAGTTGTTAATAAAAAAGGATTATTTTTCAAACTTAAGGAATTAATATGAAACCTGACGCAAAATTAAGAGATTAAAAGTATACTTTAACAGGTAACAAATATAAAAGATTTGGCCTGACTATTGTCCTTAACTATCCGCAAAACAAAGTATTGTCCTTAGCTTTCACAGATATAATTCTAAAAATGACACTAGTTCATATGCGTGCACACCAACATTGTCCACTTCAATATTCACACGCACACAACCAATCTTCCATTAATCCTTTTCTCATACACAAATTTTAGAAAATAGGTTGGGCTCACCTATGATTCAATGATTCAATGACATGGTTTTTGACTCATAATTCATTAGGGATTGTTTTTGTGGGCTCTGAAATATGATAAATAAGCTCTTTTTTATGTCTACAAAGATAGATTTCTTTCGGCTTCACTTAGCTGTAGAGGTGTCTTCCCAAACGTTGTGACTATAATCACAACTAAACGATATTCCTAAGGAATCAAACACTCACCAACATAATCGAATATACAACCTTTTCACTAGTTAAAACCACAGACAATAAGTAATCTTCAATAAATTCTTATCACACACCACGAGGAAATCAATCCTCAGTTAAAATACATAGCTTGACGTATTGTTTATAATAAATATATCAATATATTTAAAAATAAAGGAAAAATTCCATTTAAATTTATATAAAATATTTTAATTCAAATTTAGCATGCAATTTCAACAAATCCCTAATAAAAAAACCTCATTAAGGATTCATGAATTTGTTAATCTCACTTGTATGCCTTTTAGTTATTCCATATGTATAATCTCTTTTGCATCATTCTCTGTTTTTCTTCCAAATGTCTCGTTCTGTTTTTTATAACTTTTGAAAATATTCCAAAACCAGTAAAAGAACATATATCTTAGTATCTCTAGAAAACTATTTAAAGTAGCTTTTGAAAATAATCAGATATAGTAAATGTGAATGTCATAAAAGTATGGCATGTGAAAATACCATAAAATTTGTAAACAACTGATGTTAAGTAGTTTTTTATGACCTAGATAGTCGAAAATATTAAAATATCAAAAAATCATTAAATAAAATAATCAAAGTCAGAGAACATAATTATAGATTTAAATACTCTAAATAGAATGAGTGGGACGATTTTACTAAAAATAAAACTCTCTGATTTTTGTTTGTTTGCCTTTTAATAAATAAATGGGATATTGACATATTGTAGGCTTGCGTTGCAGTAACGGTGAAGTGACGACGAGCCAATGGCATTCCATCATTCCATCCCTACAAATCATCCACGCCGTTGCATCTCATTCAACTCAAATCCTCAACGGTATCAAGGAATGCCACGTGTCTCTATTTAGCAAAACGACACCGTTCCGTTCTTCATGATTTCTTCATCACAACCCATAAAAACTCCTGAAATCGCTTTCTTTCTTGCGCGGTCACCGCATCTCCCAGTTTCCGCTCCTTGATTCATTTCTCATTCGTAATCCCCATAAATTTCCACCATCTCATCATTGTGGGTCGTTGATCTCTGAACCCAAAATTCCCATAATCATGTTTCTTTGATAAAGGTGGTCTTTTTTAATTCTCCGGTGGTTAAAGGAGGGAGCTTTTTTTTGTGCCATCGGCAACTTTTGGGGTTTTTCTGTTTCGATGGCTTATTATGAAGACGATGGTGGGAAGGAAGAGGTGATCCCGGAGCTTCCTCTCAGAATTTGCACTGTTGACAACAATGGGGATTACGTAAAATTAAGGCAGGGTCCGGAAGATGCTGAATTGGAAACCGCGGAGGAGGCTTCACCACCGGGAAGTGAAGGGTCGTTATGCTATTGGGTTAAACGGGTGGTATCGGTTTTATGTATAGGGCTCTTGGCTTTTGTATTCTTCAAGTGGGTCGGACCCTTTATCATGGATAAGGTTTGTTTTCGCTCCTGTATTGTTCTTGGATTCGTGATTCTAGATGAACTTGAATGCCGTCGATTTTTGTTTCTAACACCTTCCTTCCCTTTTAAGAAATTACATGTAACTTGGTGGGTCCTCTTGCCTTTAAGAAACATGTTTCGGATTAGCAACCCTGAGTTTAGTTTTGGTCATCCATGATTTTCATCCTAGAAGTACGAAAAATCGACACCTGAGGTGCTGTCTGATTCAAAACAACTTAATTTCATAGGCATATATATATATAAATATATATGTACTGGAAACTTATTTAAAATATGGTTGGATATAAAATACGAAAAAGTTGAAATTTGTGATTGCATATGTTCAATATTTAGAACTTTTTTAATCGATGTTAAATTTAAATTTTTTATATATAGGCTTACAGAGGTCTGAGAAATTAGGATAACCACGTATATGAGCCACCAAAGGAGCTTTGCTTTCGAGCATACTGAATGTAAATTACTTTTCTGTGTAATCAATCTCAGTATATCCAATTTGGTTTGATCATATCTTTGTGATTGTCTGACGATTGCATTTTAAAATGTAGAAAGTACTAGGACGGTTTCAGTTTGTGTGTTATGGGGTATTTGGATAGTTGTTGCCTGGATGAACTTTGGTAATTTTGCTGTTCAATTTTATCTTGTGGCAATAGAAATGGTAGTTGAAATGAGTAAAAGCCTATGGCTGTGCAGTTGAATTTGCTTCCTGTCTCGTAATGGAAAATGCTTATTAGGAGCTCTGCTGGTTTGTGTAATCTTATATTCTTGTCGGTATCCTCTAAAGCGAGGTATTTGGAGCTTCAGTGCATTGATATATAGGTTGACACGATTCTGTAGATCAAAAGGGATCATTAAAAAGCTTACTATAACCCTTTGTCCTTTTCTGAGCACGTTAGTATTTTCAGCAACTGCCTGATTTCTTTTTCTTTTCAGGAGATTATCCCAATACTAATTTGGGAGAGGACCACGTTCAGTGTTCCAGTGTTAGGTGTTCTGCTATTTGCTTCCATAGCATTATTTCCAACCGTATTTTTGCCGTCTTCACCTTCTATGTGGGTAGCTGGAATGACATTTGGTTATGGCTTTGGGTTCTTGCTAATAATATCTGCAGCAGCTGTCGGTGTGTCGCTCCCTTTTTTCATTGGTTCAATCTTCCATCAAAAAATTCAAGTACGTGCCTTGTTTTCGCTTTTTAATCAAGTTGGTTTTATGTTATTTTAATTTTTCTTTAAGTATTGTCTACATGTCAATGTTAAGGAGGATCCTACATTTCATATTTTATGCAGGGTTGGTTAGAAAGGTATCCTAAGAAAGCCTCAGTATTAAGAGCTGCAGGTGAAGGAGACTGGTTTCATCAATTTCGAGCTGTTGCTTTAATCAGACTTTCTCCATTCCCTTACATAATCTACAATTACTGTGCTGTGGCGACAAATGTTAAGTATGGACCTTACATAATGGGATCATTGGTGGGAATGGTGCCAGAAATATTTGTTACAATCTACACGTAGGACCTCTCTCTCTCTCTCACCTGCCAACCCCCCCCCCCCCCCCGGACCTCTCTCTCTCATTCGTGACCAGCTTTGCTTATTTATCACTCAATGAGTTGGTTTGCTTCCTTTTTACATACCTAGAGCTTGGCAGTTTATTCAAATTTGTATATGCTTGCTAAATGTTTATTTATGTATATGGGTACCTTCTGTTCCACTCAATTTTGGATGTCCATGCCAAACCACCATTTTAAATTTTTAATTACCCTGACTTGGCTTTGACATGCATGCATTCATAAGCCTGTTGTTCAATTGCAAAAATCACACACACACACACACACACACACACACACACACATATTTATATCTTGTTAAAGCTATTAATTATTTGAACAAGTTGATATGGTTTCAATACTTGATTTAATTGAGAGTTCTGCAATTTATTTATATTGCTTTACCATGTTGTTATGGTGTCCCTTGTTGAAATATGTTGCTTTCATCTCAATGAGGTTTATAAATTACCATATGCATTACAATGTCAAATGACTAATTAAGCAGCTGATGTGAAATATTTGTAGAATTTTAGAATGATTTGGTGGATATCTGATTATGCGTCTCTGTGGTTCAGTGTTAATCTTGAATCCGCAAAGAATCAGGGCAGATATCTACTCCATTCTGAGTGCAAGAGAGAATGTTCAGTGAGGCGGCAAAATGGTTTTGATTTTTTGGTTTTCTGTTTCTTAATTCTTTGAATACAGAGAAATGTGCTGAGAAAGTTGAAAGAGGAGAAATAAAAGTTTATACAGAGTCTAGGAGTTAATTTGTTTATTATTTGTGTGATTTTAGATTTCAATTTTATGTTTCATACTTTTTATTGATAATTCATGTTCTTTTTAACATGAGTTTGCATGTGATTACTTGGGTTTTGTATTTCCAACTTTTAACCTTGTAGAGGTAGGAAAATTATCTGATTTTCTGCAATGTAATGCAGTCCTGATGGACCCCTCTTAATGATGAACTTCAGATTAACGTAAATATGCCAGAGCGTAGGTCTTAGAAGACAATTTATACAAGAAAAACTATGAAAAATGCGGCACACATTAACAAACAAGAGGCTACTGCTCTCCTAAAATACTCACCAATTGCCTAATCCTCTCCTGACCCCATATCTCACATTCTCTTCACCCTTCTCTCACAAAGCGCATAAAGTTTCCAGCCCATTACTTTTGTGTCCAACATGTCCATCTGAAGAGTAAGCTTGTAAAATTTTGGGACTAATTGCGAAGTGGCTGACTTCCTTGCGGAAAGTGATGTTGCAGTCACATTCCCTTGCCAAAATTTTAAAACAAGGATATTTCTGCTTGTTTTGTCTTCTCTGAGTACCATCCCTACATTGGCCTGAGCAGGATGGCACGCTGAAAAGATAGGATGAAATGATAAATAACAGTGCAACTTGTTTGATTGTTGGGAATGATATGGACATTTTGACCTTTTGTCTTCCTAGCTTAGAAAGGGTAAAGATAACCTACATGTGAGCCAGTAAGTTTGAGTATGGCTTGATTTTCACTAGCTGCACACCATGTTTTGCACTCACTTTCACAGTTGACTTTGTGTTCTTCCTCTTCTCAGTTGCCTCCACACCCAAAAAAAAAAAAAAGAAGAAAAAATATCTTCTCACTAGGCTTCATCTCTCCAATCATCTTCCTAACAAGAGTTATGACTGTACCATGATTTGATTCTTCTGTTTTTCATCTTCAGTTCATATATATGATATGATTCCTCTGCTTTTCATCTTCAGTTCACATATCTCTGGCATTTTCTCACTGCAGGGGGATTTTGATAATGACTTTAGCTGATGCTTCAAATGAAAGATACACTCTATCTGCCCCTCAAATTATCTTTAACGTTACTGGTTTCTGCTTTACTGCGGCTACAGCAATCTTCTTCACAATGTATGCTAAAAAGTGGTTGAAAGATTTGAGGAAGGAAGACGAAGGTTTATTGCAATAATGCAGTAACTTTTTGCCTTGGTTTCATTGACGTTGGCTGTATGAACTAGAGACCAGGTCATATTGACAGACGGTGCACAGTAGGGTGAGGTTTTATTTAAGCAACTTCATCCATGGGAGGAACTCAGCTAACACGACTAACACCTATTTTAGTTCAGCATTTGATTTTTTCCCCACTTTTTATTTGCTAAAACAGACATCTCTCGGGGCTTCTATCTTGTATGATTGTATATGAATGAAATTCCCACATATACTGTTTGGACTCTAAAGAAAGATTCAAATTACTCTGAGAATCAAATACAAAAAAAGTTTTTATCTCTCATATGATTGAAGTTTGAGGCAGCACTTTTTGCTGTTAGTATAGCCGGATAAGATTAACTAATAATTATTCTTCTTTTTATTGTTTCTGTGGAGTTTGATCAATAAGGATCTAGACTCTTCATGGACCTTATGCTTAACAATCGAAGCTCTTTTAATTTTAAATTGGGCGTAAGCGTTGTAGTAAATGAAGTGACTAGGTAAAGTGTGTTGAGGGCCAGACTGAAAGAGACGTTGGAAGAAGGATGGAAGATTATAAAAAACCAAAATGATATCCCCCTTGGTTCTTATCCTTCTGTGACTATGCCTTTATCAGAATGCTTGCTCTCTCTGATGCTATTTATAAGAGCTCAATAATCAAATAACGTTTTTTAAGAAAACATGTAGAAGTTAGTTGGGAGCTATAAATATATCTGAAAAATAATTGTTTTTTCAATATTTATTTTATTTATGATGAGACTAGAGAGATAAATGTAAGTAGAAATTTAATGAATACTATAAAAGAGAGTGTTAAGAAGTATGGATAAAATAGGAAAAATTGTATTAAATGATGACAAATTCTAAGACGAATTTTTATATTTTGGATCAAAACAATTCAAATTTTATACTCTTATAATAAGGACCGGAGGGAGTATGATTTTGGCAAATGAAGACTTGGTACAGATTATTTCCCCTTGAAGATAAGATTAAGCCTTGCCTTCAATGTTTTGACTACTTCTCAACGTAAAGTTAAAAAAGTAAGACGAAAAAAATGATTCAAAAAACTGTCTCGAGCAATTGTCCCGTGTTGATAGTTGGGAGTGTTTGGCAGCTGGAAATGGGACAGATTGAGATTCCAATTCCATGCCATTACAATAACAAGTGGGTATGGGTTATGGGTGTCAGTTGGCCCTCTCTTTGTTTTTCATTTTGCTACTTATTTACCTTTCCAAGAGACCATAACTAACAAAACAGACATATTTGTATTTAAGGCTTCAAGCTCCCTGGTTACTTGTTTTGTGAATAACATTTACTCTGGTGAATTAATGTGATCCATCAAAATCGACAAAATCATTAACTATTATTATTATGAATTCTTTACGTATGGTTGATGGTTCGGTACATAAAATGGGATCAAAAAGCAATTTTCTGTGAATGTGAAATGTAAATACCCCCTTCATCCCTTATTATAAGAGTTTAGAAAGTAAGATCATACATGTTAAGAAAATAGTTGGAAGAGATTATGTCTGAAATAAGTGTTTTCCCCAAGTTTACCTTTATTTCTTCAAAATAACAAGCACGTATTTAATATATAATCAGTTTATAGCCGAGGTTTAAACAGAAATAATAACAAGGAAAATTAATTCTTAGGTCTAATAATTTTACCTCAAATTTTGAATCAGGTTATAGTTTGTTTTGTATGAACTGGGGTACTTATGGGTTGATCAAGTAATTTTAATTTGTAAGCTTTATGAAGTTTTATATTTAAAAGTACACGGGTGTTAAAATCATGTTAAATGAAATGGAAAAATTTCATAAAATGTATCAAATCTTATAAACTAAGATTAATACTTACATTTTATAGTCAATGATGGATGCCTATAATTAATCAAACCATAAGAGCGCAATTTAAGCAAAATAAACCGTAGTATAAGAATCTGAGTAAAATTGAAATCAACCATTAAAAGCTAAGGATTAATTTTTCCTAAAATGATATAGGAGTATATTGTAAGTTGGATCTTGTTCTGAAAAAAATATAAGGCAGTTAAAAAGGGAGATTTAGCATTTGACTAACCATCAGAGACGTTAATCACAGATTGTCGGCCTTCACTAGTGGGCTTGTTGGTAATGTGTATCTCGAAATTGTATTTTTGACCGTTGATTAGGACATGCAGAAAGTCGAGTCAAATATAAGTATACAACACACCAGTGACCAGACTCTTTTGAACCCTGGGAAATAACGTTAGAAAGATTCTCCATAAAAGAAAATGACTCATCTTTCCTTTTCCAGTGATCCAAATTAAGGTTATCAAACCCGGACCGGTATCTAGACCGGTTGAGATAGTGAGTCAAGGGTTAGTGGGTCAGCTCGGAGTCGACCCGTGAGCCAGACCGGTGAGAAATAAAATAATTTGAATTCAAAATTTACCAGCATCCAATTTAAATATTAAATACCAATTCAATACTTTGAACTACTAACAAAATAATCATATATTTATCCAATATTTTTTACGGTTTCTTTGACATAAATAGTATCAATCTATTATTCATTGACATTGTAGTCAATAATTACTAAATATTCTTCCTAATAAAAGTTAAAATAGATAAATGTTAACAAAATATTCCTACAAATAATTTTTTTTGTTACTAAACTAGTAGTAATTAATATCAAAATTATCATTAAAATAAAAAAACACAAATTATTAATTTTTAACACTATTTTTTTTTAAAAAAAATGCAACCCGAGTCAACCCAGCAACCCGCCGAGTTGACCGGGTTGCTCCCGGGTTAGGCCGGGTTGTCCCGGGCCATGCCGGGCTAAAAGAAGGCCGGGTTCCTTGCTTGCCTGGACCGATCCCATGGCCGAGTTGTCGGGTCCCTGGTTGACCTGCCCGGGCCGGTCCCGGTTTGATTACACAGATCCAAATGCTAGAATTACCTAACACGTCATAGAATCTTATATGGTTGATTCTAATGTTTTTAAAACGAGAGATCATAGTTGAAATTTAAAAAATAATAATAACAATTTTATAGATATTTTCTGTCATTTTCAACTCCTTCTCATCTGTAATTATATCATAGGTGACATAATTTCTCCTAAATATTTCCATGTAACATTAAATTTTAGCGGAATGCTCATTTATATCAATATGGAGAAATTCTTAGATGAACCTGATTCGTCACGTTATTTGTGGTTTCCCCTAATCATAAGTAAACACATAGGATATGACGTTGATATTATAATTTGAGTAGGCACTTTATAACAATTAATTGTTAAATAAATTTATTTTTTTCACCTTTTAAGGTTAAGAAAATACAGAATAATTTTATTTATTTAACAAATAATTTTTTAGGGTGCCTACTCAGATTATAATATCCACGTCATATCCTACATGCTTGTAGGAATCCACAAATAATGTGGCGAACCGGGTTCAACTAAGAATTTCTCATATATGAGTTGATGCTCCATATAAAACAGGATAGTGACATGATTTTGGGCAATTTTTATATAAGAAACATTAGGTTTTATTAGTATCTTCATTTATAAATCAGACGAATTAGTTTGAATATAAACAATAAAATAAAAAATATTACTTCCTCCATTCCTAAATATAAGATCTAGTTAACTCTTTTTGGAGAAATCAAGGAAATTAAATGAGCCACTTAATCATAATGTATTTTGGATTTATTAGATTATATGTTAGTTTATAAGTGATTTATTTAGCTTTCTTAGAAATCTCTAAAAAAGTCAACTATATCTTACATTTAGGAAGAGAGTTAGTGCATTTAAAACCCAAATTTACTTCAAACCTAGACTTTTTATTTAGTAAAGGAGAGTTCTATTTTGGAAAAATTACACCATAAATCCATAATAATATGTGTATTGAAAATGGCATCATTCACAAATTATGTACCTTTTTGGGATATTACCTCTCTAACGTTTTTTCACTGAACTTCGCTAACGTTGGGACCTGATCGTTTTTTAAATTTTCCCCAATGATTTTTTTTCTCGATCTTCCCTTTCATCACGTCTCGTCCGCGAATTACATACATTTCATAAAATCTCCTTTCGTGGAAGCTGAGCATTAGCATAGAAGACTCCTACATTATAAATGTCATGATGTGACCAATTTTGATTAAAGTAATGAGATGCTAATGACGACTAATTCCAACTAATAAAGTCCCTAATCAAAGGAAACGGACACAAGAAAGAACGAACCCGGAGACACTACAAGGAACAGACAAAACCACACCCTCTTCTCCTCTCTTCTCTCCTCTTCTCTCGTACATTTTGGTGTCTCGTTGGATTGGCCCTGTAATTGCCTTATAATGTTGACGGTGGTCTTGGTCCTTACTTGTTTGGTGGGGAAGAATAAATGAGAGTCATAAATGACAATGGTGATGGGGAGAGAGACTCATACTCAATCCATTGTCTGGGTTTTTTTTTTCCCCATTGTTAAAAGCGTATCATTGTTAGAAGGGACGACTCACGACTCTGTAAATGCACGTGGTTCAGCTTCAGTTGGTGGCAACCGCTTAAAATTTATAAACTTTTTTACAGAAACAACCCATTATAGGAAGTTTATTTAATTTTTCCTCTCGCTGTCTCATCTACTTTCTTTCCAGCAAAGCTACAGCCTTCGTTTCCACTACTATTCCCCCCATTTTCATTTACTAACTCCTACTTCCCATTCCTCCTTGCCTTCCATTCATTCTCTCTCTTAATCTCTCAGCTCAACCTCAGACTTTTTGTTTCTCCTTGCATTCTCAAAAAGGTTGAATCTTTAAGAGAATCCCAGATCTTTGTTCTTTAGTGAACCTCATTTCTGTCAATCCCATTTCGAAAAAGGAACGAGCTTGAGCAGAATGATCCCAATTGGTGATGATCGTGGTGATTTGTTTCTCGCTGAAGCAGCATTTGCAGAACCTGGTTCACTTCAGCTGAGGAAAGGTAAATCATTGTACATTTGGTTCCAACTATGATAATGTCTGACGGGTAATGTTATCTTCGAGCATGAGAAAGCATCGTCAATTTCATCTCTCGCATGCTCTCTTGTGCTCTGTTCTTTGTCTTCTTTCTTCTATCATCACGGTCTCACCGGTGACTGAGAAGGAGATTTTGCTTCAATTTAAGGGTAACATTACAGATGATCCACAAAACAGCTTGAGCTCATGGGTTTCCAGTGGAAACCCTTGTGAAGATTATAATGGAGTTTTCTGTAACCCTGAAGGTTCTGTGGAAAGGATCGTACTGTGGAACACTAGTTTGGCTGGAGTATTGACTCAGGCTCTGTCAGGGTTGAAGTTTTTGAGGATTTTGACACTGTTTGGGAATCGTTTTTCTGGGAAGATTCCAGAAGAGTATGGTGACATTCACTCATTGTGGAAGATCAATTTGAGCTCCAATGCATTATCTGGTTCAATCCCAGAGTTCATTGGTGACTTGGAAAGTATCCGATTTCTGGATTTATCCAAGAATGACTTCACTGGGGAGATTCCTTCGGCTTTGTTTAGGCACTGTTACAAAACCAGGTTCATTTCTCTTTCTCATAACAGTCTTTCAGGTGTAATTCCAGCGTCATTGGCGAATTGCTTGAACCTTGAAGGGTTTGATTTTTCCTTCAACAATCTAAGTGGAGGTATCCCGTCTGGACTTTGTGACATTCCAAGGTTATCCTATATGTCCCTGAGAAGCAATGCCTTATCAGGAACAGTGAAAGAGAAGTTTGTGGGATGCCAAAGTTTGGCACTTATAGATCTTGGAGATAATACATTCACTGGTTCAGCCCCTTTTAGCATCATTGAAACGAAGAATCTTACTTATTTCAATGTATCGTATAATGGTTTTAGTGGACAAATTCCTGAGATCACTACCTGCAGTGAGAGATTACAAATTTTTGACGCTTCTGGGAATGCTTTGGATGGGGAGATTCCCTCTGGTATATCAGGATGCAAGAGCCTCAAGCTATTGGCTTTGGAGTCTAATAGGTTGAAAGGGACTATTCCATTAGGGACTAAAGATATGGGAAGTCTACTAGTTATTAAATTAGGTAATAATTCATTAAGTGGATCGATACCCAAGGGTTTTGGCAACATTCAGCTGCTTGAAGTCCTTGATTTGCATAATCTAAACCTTGTCGGTGGAATTCCCGAAGATATAAGCAATTGTAGATTCCTTCTAGAGCTGTGAGTTCTGTGACCTAAGCTTATTAAACTGTTATCCATTAAACTTCAACGCTGTGAATGACACTTGTATCTATTGTTTTATGTTTCTGCAGGAATGTTTCAGGTAATAACTTAGAAGGAGAGGTTCCTCAGAACCTTAACAACTTAACATATTTGGAAGTCCTCGACCTACATCAAAATCAGCTCAATGGTAGCATCCCAACAAGCCTAGGAAACTTGTCAAAGATCCAATACCTAGATTTGTCACATAATTCACTTTCTGGTTCTATCCCTTCTTCCCTTGGGAATTTGAACAACCTGACACATTTTAATCTCTCATTTAACAATCTCTCTGGTGTCATTCCACCTATTGCATCCATACAGAGTTTTGGTCCTTCAGCATTTTCCAACAACCCTTACCTTTGTGGTGCTCCTTTGGACACCCTTTGCTCAGCAAATGGCACTGCAATACGGCCAAATTCTCGGAAGCCTAAACTAAGTGTCTCTGCAATTATTGCAATTGTTGCTGCAGCCGTGATTCTTATCGGGGTCTGTTTGGTGAGCATCATGAACATCAAGGCACGTAGTAGTAAGAAAAAAGATGAACAGATGATGATTGTTGAGAGTACACCCCTTGGATCGACAGAATCAAATGTTATAATAGGAAAGCTGGTTCTCTTCAGCAAAAGTTTACCATCCAAGTATGAAGACTGGGAGGCAGGTACCAAAGCATTGCTCGATAAGGAGTCCTTAATTGGGCGTGGATCCATCGGGACGGTCTACAGAACTGATTTTGAAGGTGGGATCTCAATTGCAGTGAAAAAGCTTGAGAGTCTGGGAAGAATTAGAAACCAGGATGAGTTTGAGCATGAAATTGGGCGAATAAGTAACCTTCAACACTCTAACTTAGTTGCCTTTCAAGGTTACTATTGGTCCTCCACAATGCAGTTGATTCTATCTGAGTTTGTCTCAAATGGCAACCTCTATGACAACCTACACGGCTTTGGTTACGCAGGAACCAGCACTAGCCGCGGCAACCGGGAACTAAACTGGTCTAGAAGGTACCGAATTGCAGTTGGAACTGCAAGAGCCCTTGCCTACCTTCACCATGACTGTCATCCTCCAATTCTTCATCTCAACATGAAGTCCTCAAATATACTCTTAGATGACAAGTACGAGGCAAAGTTGTGTGATTATGGGTTGGGGAAGTTGCTTCCCATTTTGGACAATTATGGTCTGACCAAGTTCCACAATTCTGTTGGATATGTTGCACCAGAGCTAGCTCAAAGTATGAGACCGAGTGAGAAATGTGATGTGTATAGTTTTGGGGTTATTCTTTTGGAGTTGGTCACAGGAAGGAAGCCAGTAGAAAGTCCAACAGCCAGTGAGGTTGTGGTTTTGTGTGAATATGTAAGAGGGTTATTGGAGACCGGATCAGCTTCCTTATGCTTTGATACGAGGTTGCTGGGTTTTGCAGAGAACGAGTTAATTCAGGTGATGAGATTGGGGCTTATTTGTACTTCCGAGGATGCTTCAAGGAGACCAAGTATGGCTGAGGTTGTGCAGGTTCTTGAATCTATTAGAAATGGATTGGAATCAAATTAACCAGACAGAACAATTGGACTTCCTTGTTGCAGCTCAGGTTTAGGTAAATTTTCAAATAGCTTCTTCCTCCTGAGTAGAGAAAGGAGGCAGCAGAAATGGAAGGGAATTTGTGCATACAAGTTTTCCTAGGAAAAAAGTGAAAAGAAAAATAATTCTTTTGTTCATTTTTAAATTACCATTTCATTTAAAAATTGTAATGTTCGCAATAAGAGGCATTTCTTTACTACATTTGGAGTTTTGCACCGTCCTGTTTTTATTAAAAAAACATGCTCTACCAGTAGTAGTTGAATTTGATTCCCCAAGTATAGTTAAGACATATAAATCTTGTAAATAAAAAAATGTATTAATGAAACTCTTGGTACCTCAAATTTATCTCAAGTATCGATTTGATCTCTGAAATTTAATCTTTATACCCCAAGTAGTTAAAGTTTCTTTCAATTATTACTTACAGTTAGCTTTTGAAACGAAAATTGGCCCTTAAATTAATATGATGTGTTAAGCATAAGTTAACTATTATATTTTGGTGTTGCAACAAAAACATGAACATGTCAAATCATCAATATTTTTGACTTATCAGATTAATTTGAGGGCTAATTTTTATTTTAAAAGTTGTGAGAGTAACATGATAATTAAAGGAAACACCAGGGCTAATGGACAAACATTGAATTCCAAGAACCAAATCGAAAATTGAATAAAATTTAGATGACAAAATTTCATTATCCCTGTAAAGAATTAGTTGTTAACATAATACAATTGTGTCTTACAATCCATATAGTCTATCCTTATAGCGGAAACTGGAATAATATTTTGTTGTTGATTGTATTACTCTAAAAAACTATCTATCTAATTGGATTTGATATTTGAGTTTGATATGGTTAAGCTAAATTTTAGATAGTTACCAAAAAATAGGCATTATTACTTCATATTTTATATTTGACAATGGTATTGCTTTATGCTGTCTAAATTGAACTAGTCAAAAATTGTCCAAAACTAGTGAACCAATCCCTAAATCTATTGTGAAATAGTCAAGAACCAAGAACATTGCGTGTGTTGCTAGTTCTTACAGTGATGATAGATGATTTTGAGTTGGATTTATATTTAAATGTCAAGTTATTAAATTTATTAGTAATAGTTCATTTAATTTTCTTCATACAAGTTTGGTTGAGAAATTTAAAATATACATTAATTTAGTTACTATTAGATCAATATAATGATGGTTAGCTGACCCGGAATATGTGTTTTGACAGAGTAATAACCAGTATAGTTTTAAAACAATTAATACGGATAATGATTGAAGATAATGAAAACTTTATTTCAGTTGCTTAAGTTCTGAGCTCCACGAAATATCTAAAGTCCAGACACGAAACAGAGATGTGGTCCATGTATACATGTTTGTTTTAAGCACAAAAAGATGGTGATGTTTTCAGGAAAGCTTGTGGTGCACGTACTGTGTGGTTTCTACGTTTCCTCACACTAATCCTCTCCCTTCTTGACTGTCCTTTAATGTTTTTCTTTTAAAAACACTTGAGATTACTAAAACACAACCCTCTTAATATTTGAATATTGATGACTACAATATTATTATTTATTAATAAGTCCTTCATAAAGTACCTAAATGTCATTTTCCTTTTTTATACTCATTAATAAAATTCAAATAACCACTTGCATCAATTTAGGTTGGAACAGTACGACCGTCATGCACTCATGCTTTGCAATGGTCTTGACTAAGACAGATTTCCCACAAAAGGAGCTAGACATTTTTGCGTTGTGACAATTTCCAGGATTTTATGTCATCAAATAAAGATGCCCACAAGTTTCTGTTTGTGAGGACTCTTCCCTTTTATGGAGGAGCCCCACCCGCCTTTGCACTTCTCTTTGATAAAACATGGGAAGAATCTTCGAGAAAAGGAAAAGAATATGACATTCATAGTAATTTGTAGAGATCCAGTAGCTGATAGAGAATGTCTTGCTAAATAGTGTCATGAGATGCAATGTCTATTGTCTAAACCTCTTTAGACTAGCATATGTACATGCAAATCAAAATAAAACTTATCTCACATACTTATTTGTACACCGAAAATCACATTGAAAAAGAGATTTGTACAACAAATCTAACAGACACTAAAGGCTATAAGCATATAACATAACATTGGTCTTGCAAGGGGCTTACCTCTTCTCATTTCAGACTCGTCCTATGAGATGAAAACAGTAAAGCATAACGACGTGGGGATAACAATTGTTCTTTTTGTCCCGGCTGAAGCGATGTAACTAAAAGTTATTCCAAACAATAGATCGAGCAAGGCAGAGATTATACAACGCGCCAACATCCAAAGGAAATTCTGAGGATCGTTTCTACACAAATTTTGATGCAATGCCATTACCCATCCAGTTTGTGATCCATTATTTCGCAGCAACTCATCAAATTCCCTGGCTCTTGTTCATTCAATTCAACTTTCACTAAATTGCGGGTTGTTGCCTCCACCAGAAGCATTGAAAACAATTATGAGCATCTTTAAAAGAATAAAGAATGCATAATTTAGCAAAATTTACAGGAAACAATTGACGTTACATCAACTATGGAATTTCGTAGCTTCGGAAATTCTCCGAATTCGTTGCATAACTACAGGAATGTCGCTTTCTGTCAATGCAGTAAAACAAAAACGAAACCATCCTGGTTCAATACAGTGACAAGAAGATCCTGGGGTAACATTGATCTTTGACACATTCAACAATCTATCCCACAGCTCAAGCTCTCCTTTTTCACTATAAGAGCGGATTAGCTTACTCATGTCTGCCCAGCAGTAAAATCCACCACTACTTCGAGAGCACTCAATCCCTAACTGCTTCAAACCTGCCACAAACATATCATGCATTTTCCGTAGCCTTGATCGATTAATCTCAATGAATTTTTGAACAAATCTTGTATCAAAAAGCATGGAGGTAAGTAATAGCTGGGTTGGCGCAGAAATGGAACAGAACCTTGCCAATTTTCTAGATGCGGCCAGGACATTCTCGTTATAAGAGTAGATAGCAGCTACCCTGAAACCTGGAACAGAAAGGTCTTTTGATAACCCATATACAATATGAACCCTGTCCTTGTCAACGTCTTCTTTTTCCAGGATTTCTGCCACACTCACAAACTCCTCATTACCATAAGTAGACCCCACAAATATTTCGTTAGATATTATGTGCAGGTTTTTCTCTCTGGCGAAGTCCAGAAGATTATATAATGTTTCCCGGTTCAATAGATTTCCAACAGGGTTTGAGGGATTCGTTATTATGATTCCCCGGACTTTCTGACCACGTTTCTTTGCCTGTTTGAAGGCCTGATCAAGAACAGTTATGTTTAAACTGAAATTATCAGTGCTGCGGCAGGGAACAGGGACTATCTCAAGGCCAGTTCGCCATTTCATATCCCTATCAAAGCTGCATCATGCGTTCAAAATATTCAACGTTTTGCACAAAAGCAGGGATCAAAATGATGACTTCTCAATTGGAAAATTGATAATTACCCAGGACTATGAGGTGTAGGAACAAGAAATGCATTTCCACTATCTGCTAGGCAAAAGCTAAGAATTTCAAGAGCAGGGGTAGCACCTGCGGTTAGCACCATTTGAGAGGGGTTGAATAAAACTGGATTTTCCATAACTTGAGACATGAAACCTGCAATTTCCTGCAGCATTAGAAGAAAATTAGAGCACAATCATTTAAAAGCTAAAGGTAGTCTTTTAAGAGGTACATTTCAAGTGTGTGCATCCCAAGCTCACACTGGACCAGGCATTTATAATAGATAAGACTCTACAATCTACACAGACACTTCCATGCTACAAATACAACGAAAGAAGATGGAGGACAGCAGGACATGACATATCTATCTCTGGATACATTTTTTTTGGGGTTTTTTTTGGGGGGGGGGGGGGTATTTTTCCTCACAGAAAGTAATGTAAATAAAATGAGGAGTTCATGGTGCTGATATTTTTCAGAAATCAGGTGGCAATTCTACTTAGTAATGAGACAGTCTTCCTATTAAAGTAAAGGCGGTTCTTACATTCCATGTTTCACTAAGTCTAAAAAACACTAAATGGGTAACGCTAAAGGTTCAGAGACAATCATATCATCATGGCTCCATTAGCCTGATGCCAAGCAAAACTCCTCCCAGTCCTTCAACAGACCATCCCAGTACCCTGCAAGTATTCTAATGAATGCCTGAAGCATTGACTCAATGCTTCCTTCTCTCTGTGTTGCATTATTTAGCAATACATATCAAATAATACAAACCATCGAGTACGGATTATCACAATGATAAAAACATCGGCGGAACATTCTTCATGCAAGTTCAGGAGGGATTTAATCTCAAAAGGCCAAAATAATAAAAGGAACCCGCAGGTTAAAGGCACATCAAAACTTCGCAAGTCTTAATTGGAAGGAAGCCCAATTTTCATCTTAAAGGTGACTTAATCCAAAATTCAAATTCAACTAATTCTATTTACATATCTGCTATACGTGCAGGGTAGTTGGTATAGTTCAATGACTCCAAACTGAATCTTACACACGTTGTTATACAACCATACAAGTGCAATAAGCCAAACTGAATTACCACTTTCAATTCCATCAATCCATCACTCGGTTGGTACCCAGTAATCCCGCTGACATTCAACTCCCAACAATTTTCTCGGCCTCCCAATATAGCCCCACTCGCATTCTCCACAAGCCAATCCTCAACCAAGTCCAGAGATAACTACAAACAGCAAAAAACTCCTCAAACACATTTCTCACAACAACCACAAACCCAAAGCAAAAGCGACACTCACCTTGTTTTCAGCCAAACCAAGCTGAATAACACCATGGGGATTATCAATTCGGTGGTACGGATCCTCAACAACCTTGTTCAGACCCAAAATATAAGGAGAGCTTTCAGCCTTAACAATTGAATTAGCCCGAGACGAGAGATACGGCACAGAAGACAAACCCCTGGGCGAAAGAAGAATACGAGAAAGCGAGCGGGGCAAAATAGTAACTTCAGTAAGCTTATCGGAAGAAGTAGAAGGCGAACACGGAGGAGAAGAAGAAGAAGATGGAGGAGGAGGTGAGTTTGGGGGAGTACGATGGCGTTTCTTCAAGTAGAGCTGAAGGAAGTAGAAGAGGGCACAAGGAATAACTGAACCGAAGAAGAGGCCTCCTCTCCCTTGAACAACTCCCTGTAAAGGAACAATTACTCTCATGGCAGTTCCTCCGCCACGAGAATCAGGATATGGGTTCTTGTTATCTTCCTCTTTTGATTGCAAGGTCGAAAGATTCTTCTGGGTCATTATTGTAGTTGCAGAAGAAGCATCAGGAGTGAATTCAGCATTATTGAGTGATTGTGAGATTTGAAGGGTCTAATTGGATTGGATTGAAAATGGGGTTATTAAAGACGGAGAGTTCGAAGAAGAAGAAGACGGAGAAGAAACAGAGATGATTGTATTGGAGAAGACGCAAGTGTGTGTGTCTGTGTGTGTGATGTGAGAGGAAGAGACTAAAGAGGGAGATTTATTTTTTGGATTTTCAATCTGATTGTGTGCGCCGTTCAATGCATTTCCTTAATTTTTTTAAAAAATTCTCACTAAGTTTTTACCAAAATAACCTTTAAAATTTGCCGCTCATTTTAGTCAACTTTTTTTAAAAGCATCAGTTTGCCAAAAGTTCGCCCCGATTTCTATGCATTCCCCGCGAAATCAATTAATCAATCATCACTCTATGATTCTGGTTTAAAAAATTAAAAAACCGTCAGTCTATAATTGAATATGGTGGCGAAAAGGAAGTTCAATATAGGAGTACCGTCAATTGACGCGGCAAAAAAGAAAAATAGTGTGTGTGTATATATAACTAAAAGTTCTGATAGCAAATGAATAATAAACATGTTTTCGTTTCTTACATTAAAACTTTTATTCCACGCTAATTGTTTTTACACTTTTTGGGGTTACCAAATCCATTCCTTGTTACCTTATACTAATTTTTCCAAATTTAAGCCATTTTTTTATCTAATATATAAGTTATAGTTACAGTAAGCTAAGTACTCATTTGATATTGAATAAAAAAAGTACTGGTTTATTCAGTTAAAAAAAAAAAGGTACTGGTTTGGCATCAACATTACACAAATACAAAGTTAAAATTAACTAGAATAAACAAATATGTAATTCTCTTTAAAAAAAATCTTATTTACAAGGGCTAGGGGGAGTAAGGTGAATAATATGTCATGCCTATTCGGTATTTAACATGAAGGTTATAGCTTTTTTATATGATCAGCATGAATGAATTAATGGGTGTTCGAGCCACTTTAAGCAGCTCAAAAGTGCTTAAATAAACTGAAAAATACTAGGAAATTTTTTTACATATATATTTGGAAAAGCTTTTAGCCAATTGGACTCATAACGCAATAGCAGTTTAAAATCGTATGGTCTGCTTGGATTTTATGAAAATACGAGAGAAAAGAAAAGTATGGAGAAAAATGGGGGGAACATTTTCCCTTGTTTAGATTAAGAGAAAATGGGAGAGAAAGGAAAAGTAAGAAAGAAAATGGGGATAGATCCCACACCCATTTTCCTCCCAACTTTTCCCTCAAGTGGAGAGATTTGGAGGAGAAAATGTACGTTCCATTCTTACCCCTTGTCACACCCTTTTACTTGTATTCTTTTTCCTTTTCCACACTTTAATTGTTTTCTCTTCTATACAACACTGTTTCTTTTTAAATTGGAAGCACCATTTTTTTTCGGGGGAAACCACAAGCATGTATGCTTTTTTTTTTTTTTTTGATAAATACAAGCATGTATGCTTTGTTTATGGGTTGTTATATTTTTCTGACAAGATAAGGGCTGTTATATTTAATAGGGATGTTATATTTAATTCGTTATAATATTGTAATCCTTCCAATTTTTATTAATTAGTTATAATGTTGGATAATTATAATTTATTTATTTAATACATTTAACTTTTTAAAATAAAATCACTTTTATATTATATATTTAAAAACAACAATTAATATATAATTTCAGTTTAAATTATTTTTTTATCTTATAAAACAACATTTATAAAATTTTTGTCAATGTAACATCTAATTTAAATATACATTTTTAAATATAGAAGTGGGATACTTTAGTCCTCAAATATTTACTCATTTTCTTTCCCCTCAGTTTCCTCTCCTTCATCCAAGTAAGATGAGAGATAATATTTTCTTCTCACTTTTTCTCTCCCCATTTTTTTTCATCTCCCATTTTCCCTCAATCCAAGTAGGCCTTTAAGGTAGGGTTGGGCTGCTTATGATATAAGATAAATTGCTTATTACCATTAGACATTAAATGAGGCTTTAAAGTCTGTTTGTCTACCTGATTTATTTTTTGTCTTATTTAGTTATTTATGGGTTAGTTATTTTTTAATGTCAGTTTAAGTCATTTTTTACATGAACCTGCTTCTTAAATAATCATATGTTTTCATAAGTCAAATTGGAAAAAAAAACCACTTTTGTTACCGTCAAACCAAATATAAATGTGATTGAAAAAAAAAACCATTTTTACTGAATCTTACGTTTATATAAGTCCAAAAAAAAACCAATTCTACAATTGTCAACCCAAACATGCACATTAATTCTAGACTTTATTGTTCCAATTTCCAACTATATGCAGTTTGTATGTAGTTACTTAATTTTCAAATGGTATAGCCTACTTGTAGTATTTAATGTAAGATTTCAAATGATTGCAGTGCGAATAAAATCATTTACATACAAGATGTATATTGGATTAAGTTGCAAAGGTTTTATGAATACTGTAAATTAAAAATGTAGAACGATAAATATTTTTCAAATAGATACGTGCAATTTTGTGATCAGTGATTCTACTGCGGAACAAATCATAACTTGCTTGACTTCGCTGTCTCATAATAACACTCGATATATCCCCCAAATTGAAATGGAAGAAAAACTTGGAATCTTCACATATCAGAATCACACTCCGTAATCACTCCACTTGCTGACAAAACCCTGTTTTTGTTGTTTGTGGCACTCACCATAAATCAATCCAGCGAAGCAAAGACTTCATGTCCCCTAATTTTCTATTGAACCACACACATTTACTAAATAATCTCATGCATATATACACCCCTTTTCTTAATTTCCGGGGTAGTTTATCCTCGTCCTAAGATATATATCTAAGAGGTTTTATCCCTTTTAGTGGCCCTTTTGGTTTATCCACCATTCAATACAATCTTAACGCTCACACACACACACAAAAGATTATTGGTACTTATAGAGTTATAATATCAGCAATCAAAGACATTTGTGAACAAGGGCGAATACAAATCAAAATAATTTCACACAAATATATGTGGTGTAATTGGGGTGTTTGGAGCCACTCGTTATTGAGTCGATCTTGAGGCTGGCTGATGCTGCGATTGAGGCAGCAGACAAAAACAGGATTGGGTGGACGAAGGTGATGTAAAGTGACAGCCACCCATATGGCGGCATTATTAACGATGACTCGTTTCGGTTTACATCTCTTCCATGGCTAGATCGATCAGCCTAACATGGAGGCCATCAAACTAGGTGATAATCCGGGGCAAAGTCTTTCACAGTGTTGGCGAAATAAAAGTTTTAGATTATACAACTCATGCAAAGCAAGGAGAATCATCGAAGGCACTTTTGCCACTTGCTTAATCATGGTTTCCTGAGTTCGAGTACATGTAAACGAAAAAACCGCATTTAAAAAAATTTCTTTCAATAGGGTGTGACAGTAGTTGAATATGAATGATCACATAGTTATATATAGTTATATATACTCTCCCTCCGCTCTTAAATATAAGATCACTTTGACTTTTTTTATGGAGATTAAGGAAGTTAAATAGACTACTTAATTTTAACATATCTTACATATAATTATATTATACGATAGTTCATAACTAAGGTAAATTAGTTTTGAGGAAAAAAGATAATTATAGATATTTTATAATGATTAATTTTACATCTTTAATTTTTTCAAAAAAGTCAAAGTGATATTATAATTAGGACTGGAGGGAGTATATAACACAACAATAGGCCTCATCCAATAAAAGGTTAGCTATACATATTATACGATGTTATTATACTTGTTATATATAATAATCAAAGATCTTCAAATATATTATTAATCAAGACGAATTATCCAATTACTTTATTGAGTGTTATCTTTACTCTTCTCCTGCTACTTTTGGACGTGCCACTTTGGTGGCTCCAGCACCCTCTAATCCCAATAAGAGAATTAGCTTAGATCATTTATTTGCTACCGGATGGAAAAAAGATAGTCATTAATTATTATATGCAGCACACTTGTTGCTGTCTTGTGATGAACACCTGTATAAAATAAACAGTAAGAAAATCATTTGACCATACGACTTTGGTAAGTTTATGATGTGGCAGGCTTTAGGCCGCTAAATGAGCTTGGTATTTACACAGTCTTTTTTAAACTAGTTGAACGAACAGAATTTCATGATAGAAACACGCACTGAGCTGTGGGGTATGTCATGTAATTAACAAGTGATGCTCATCCAAAAATATCGTTCTTATTCCACAGAAAGAAAACCAGATAGTGAATTAAGTGAAGACCCTGATGCTCATCCAAAAATATCTGAGGATGGAACGAGAGTTAAAAAAAAGACTTCACAAAAAAAAAAAAAAAGATATAGACGTGGACGTTTGAGGCTGAGGGATGGATGAGGTCATTGCTTTATGTTGGCATATATAGGATATTCACTGCGTTGCATGAGTCCCATCCCTATGTTAGGTGTATTTTCCATGTCAATAATTGAATTTAAGCCATTCATTAAAATTAAAATTTAATGAAACAATTTATACTTTAAAAAACGATTAATTTATATAATCAAACTGAATCCAATAGTTCACAGCGGTATCCAGTAGTCTCGCCATCATCTCGAGCCAGTACCATGCTCAAAGATATGGCCATGTGAATTTTTTGGGCCAGCACATACACAAGTTTTTGCAGGTATCCAGCCCATAGGCATTGGGCCTTAAAGTGAAAGTCCTAACATAGAGCTTCAGAGTTCAAAGCTTGAGCTCTTATCCTGAGAATGTCCTACAGTGAGGGAAGCAGAGAAAAGAAGGAGAGGGGGGGGGGGGGGGGTGATAAGTCTCCAATGTATAAACGATTTGTTTCTACCAAAAATGTTTAGCATAACTTATAAGCTCACAAGAAGTCATAAGACCAATTTTTTTATGTTACCATATAACCGGGTCAAATTCAAAAGTTACTGTGCCTAATTGAAAATAACTCTCCGGGGACTTTTTCTTTCTTTTTTTTTGCATTCATACAGATTTAAATTAAAAAACTCATGTTTAAGTAGCCAAAACCCTTTTCACTATGACTAACATCAATTAGTGTTGAGTCTAGTATGCCGGTAAACTTGAAAAACAACCTTTTATGTAAAAGAAAGACTCATCCACATACTGTTCTTCTCAAGTATTTTATGTCAGTTTGTTGAAAACACCCTTCAAAATTAATCCCAAATAAAATAACAAATGCATTTAAAAAGGTGATTTCTATATTTTGAGAAATAAGCTTCAGATGGGTTAGTCTTTTGGTCTAAAGTGGTCTGTGAAGCTCTTGATCAAATAGAAAAAAATAAGTCAAGAAATAAAATGTGAACAATAAATTCATAGATGAAGTCGCTCAAATCCAACTTCCGTCAAGGAAGAGATAGGGAAAATCCTGAGTAGTGTTTGGAAGGATTTGGAATGTTAGTTTCAATATCACATGTAACTGTTGTCTTGTTTTACTATTAGACACCATCTATCATTCTTTAAAAAAAAAAAAAAAATTCCTAGAAAGCAGAGTAAACCAATGAAGTGACGAATCTATTTAAACCAATGAAGCTTCACTGCTCTGAGAGTGGGAAGTGGGAATCAAATCAAGAAGGTTGTCATTTTATAGTCATGTCAGCAAAATATTTAATACTTCCTCCTCTTCCTCTATTCCTTAATATAAGATCTATTTAGATTATATTAACGATGTTAATTAAGTTAGTTAAAATCACATGATATTATCAAAATATCCTAACCAAAATCATTTATTCCTACCCTCACTCCATTACTTATTTATTATTGAGAACATTAATAGGGATAATTTAAAAAAATGTAAAAAGAATAGAAATAATCTTATATATAGGAAGAAACACACCTCTATTTAGGAAGAGAAACACATTTCCATATATATATATATATTTTATATTTAGAAACAGAGAGAATAATTATCTCTCAACCCTTTGCATTCATATACCGATCCATCTGTCTATATTTCAAAAATTACACTGTGAAATCCGTTGGCTTATTCTTCGTCTTTATCATGCAACTTAAATGTCTCCCGTGCACCCTCACAATGCACACATACACGCATTTAATTTTTTTTTTTTTTTGCCAGCACACATACACGCATTTAATACACACACAGAGAGTTGCATTATCTTTTGGATATGACGAGCAGTTTTAGATCTTTGAGCTAACAAAAGGTTGATTTTTGGTTCACTTTAACTAATAATAATAATAATAATAATAATACGGGGTTTTAGCATTCGCTAATGGGATTGAAAAAGCTATCAAATAAAAAGGGTGCGATCAACGTCAACTTGAGGGTATTTGTTCTCTCGTGTTCAAATGAAGACATATATTGACGTCGAATGTCTACTTTAATCGTCTTGGACCATTTTCCCCATCAGTACTGTTGTTTATTTATTAGGTGTCCTGGGCTTTTAATCCTCTGGCTTTTTGGTACACAGGGAGGCAGTGAAAAAGGAAAAGCTATTTCAATTATTTGACCTTTTGATCTTGGCTGTATTTATTATTAGGGTAATGATGCGACCCAAACTAATTTGATATGCATCTTAAAATATCTAATATCTATGTGTATAGGCTGCAATCAACACTGAAAACTTATTTTTGGGTGCTAATATTCTTAAATACAATCAATTCTCCTATGTTCCATCGTTTTTCTTACTTGACAGAAAGTAAAAAACGACAAATATTAAAAAAAAAAGGCAATAAACAGGTATTTATGATTATATCAATGAGGTTAAAATTGTCCCATTATTAAAATCTCAAGGCAATTATTACACTAATAAAATGTTTTAAGGTGTTGATTACACTCTAAAACATAGTTTAGGGTGCAATTTTTAATGTGCTAATTGCACCATAAGAGATAGTTTAGGGTGCTAATTACACCTTAACCCATTATTATAGTCTCATTGTTTTGTTCATACAATATTTAGGATATAGTGAGTGGGTAGCTTAAAAAAAAAATACTGCTTTCAATCTTCATAAAATATCTATCTAAAGATTTTGGTTTGATCTAAAATATGTCTCCCATATTAATTTTTTCCTCCCAAGATACTAGTAAACTCCTCTGTGATGCGTTAAACTAGTGATGTGGGGATTCTGGGGAATGTCCTCAGGATAAGTAAGTGAATGAGCATCGCTATACTGGGATTCCTTATCATTATGATTGTATGTGTATATAGATGTTTGTTTCTGGAATCTCTATGCATCCACCATATTAGATATCAACGATGCTAAAAGCTGTAAGCCCCTTAAAAGCTAGCTAAAGCCTGAAACTTGAATTATGATTCAAATTCAATGCCTTTCCCATCAATACTCTAGCTTGGCTATTCTCTAATAAAAAGCCTATATACACTAACGGTGGTGTGTTTGAATCCACTTATAAAAAAGTGACTTATATATAAGTCCGATTGAAAATAAGTCAAATTGTGTAATGACTTTTATGTTTGGATGGGCTGTGTGAAAAGTGATTTATAAGTGACTTATTTTTCATAAGTCAGGTTATGTATGTTTGGATAAGTTGTGATTAGATGTGAAAAATAAGTTAGAATTTGTGGGCCCCACCTTATAAGTGACTTATAATTCAGAAATAAGCTGTTTTAAACAGTTTATGCTTATTTTGACTTATAAGCTGTAAGTCACTTATAAGTCACATTAAAAATAAGCCGAGACAAACATGCAAAATAAACTACCAACAAAATAAGTTATTTTTACTCTAAAATAAGCATTTATTTCTGAAAAATAAACCGAGCCAAACACATTGTAGAACTTTGTGAATCGTAAATTCTTAAGGACCAAAACGACCAGTCTCATGTACGGAGGATGGATGAATCAGTGATTTCAAAATTTCGTCAACAAAGGGCTCTTCAACTTAGGGCCTGTTTGTTTTCTTAACAAAACCTAGGTTTTATTACCAAACCTAGGTTTTAAAACCTAGGTTTGAAATGGTAGCCAAACATTTTTTTCTGATAACCTATGTTTGGATGTTTGGCTACCATTTCAAACCTAGGTTTTAAAACCTAGGTTTAGATTCAAAACCTAGGTTTTAAAAAAGGTAACCCAAACACTTGAAAAAATATGAAAAGCTATTTTGGATTGGAAACCTAGGTTTTGGTTGCCAAAACCTAGGTTTTGAATAAGCTACAATTTTCTCCTTCTGCACAAAGTACAAGGTAAAAAAAAAGCCATCATTACACATGTCATATTGAAATACCTAAAATGCCCTTATTCTCTCTCTTTCCCAACATATTAAACTTATGTCCTTTTTAGTAATTTACACATAAAAAAAGCTATTCTCACAACAACCATCCAAACACTCTCATTCATCAAAAGTTATTTTTTCAGCTTTTTTTCAGCTTTTTCAAAATCAGCTTTTTTTTCAGACTCTCCAGAATCTAGGTTTTGGTTACCCAAACAGGCCCTTAGATTCCTAATCCCCTTCACAGACAACGTCACCTAATATCCCTAAGCTTTGTCAGTTGTCACCCACGCGTCGAACACTAACTTAACAATTTATAATTATAATCCAAAATCCAAATAATAGCAGTCGTAATATAAACATAGGGGATCAATTATCCTTATGACACACGAATCATCTTGCGGAGGGTAAATGGTCATTTTTGACCTGGAAAATTTAGTTTTGGAGTATTTTTAGTCTGAAAGTTTTTTTTGGATCAATTTTGACAGAAAAATTTATAAAACGTAGTAATATAAACTAATTTTACAATATTTTGAGACCTATATTGCTACGTTTTATAAACTTCCGGGTTAAAATTGGTCCAAAAAAAACTTTCAGGCCAAAAATACTCCAAATCTAAAATTTCCGGGCCAAAAATGACTCTTTTCCCTTTTGCAGATTATTTATTCCTTCTTTTCAGCACATCAGTATTGAACGGTGCTCAATACTTTGAGCCACACAGTAATAATTCTGTTCATCCATTATCTACTCATCACCATCACCAGTTTATTTAGTTAATTATGATTTTATATTATACTCAATCTGTTCAAAGAGTTATATGAGGTTTGCATTTTCGTATTTGTTAGGGGTATTAAAATTCCATATTTACTTATAATCAAGTTTTCTTATTAAATCAAATTAGGCATAAATATGCAGTTTTTAATAATCTTAACTTATTTTAGGGGTGAAAATTAATTAATTACTTGTTATAATCTTAAAGGGAGTACAAACATTCCGATGTTGCCAAAAAAAAAGTACTCAAATAAAAAATAATTGGAAATTTAAAATTTTTGTTAAAAAGTTTTATTGATTAAAAGTTCCTGAATTACCATAAACTCCGCTTAAATGGAATAAGGAATCATCCAAACTTAATTAAATGTTTCATATTTACATAATAAACATACAAACAGGACTGGTTGGTTGGTATTAACGTTATATATCTATAGATAAATATTCTGGATCAATATCATCTTTGTTTCTGTATGTTTGTCTTTATTTTTGTCTATTTAGAGGGAAAATAGTTCCAATTTTTATTAAATTATAGGATCAATATTTTAAATAAAATGATATTTAATGGATAAAAAATTTTGATATAAAAATTGAGACAAAAAAAGAATGAATATAATAATGGGTGTATTTAGATTCACATGTGTCTGTTTGACAACTCCTAAAAAAGCATTTTTTGTGCCAAACTTAAATTTCAAAATCAAGATAGATATAGCCACCCTCAACTTTTCTAGAATAGCTTTTAACTATCAAAATCTATGTTTCAATTAAGTCACACATATATTCACAACTTTTTCAGAATAGTTTTTTTGCTTGAAAACCTAGGTTTGGGGCAGAAAACCTAGATTTTGTCAAAAGCAATTTTTTAGAGGAAAAGTGCTTTTAGGTTGAATAAGCACTTAGTGCTTGTTTGGCCACCCCTAAAAAAACACTTTTTTGGGCCAAGCATAAGTTTCAAAATCAGGATAGACAAAAGCCCTAAACTCTTTCATAATAGCTTTTTAATGTCAAAACATAGGTTTCAGTTAAGTTAGACAAACACTCACATCTTTTATAGAATAATTTTTTTGTCTGAAAGCCTATGTTTGGGGCAGAAAACTTGGGTTTTGTGCCCAAAGCTATTTTTTCATAATCTCATAAGCTATTTCCCAAAATCAATTATTTAAAAGCAATTTTTCAACTTTTTTCTCAAAAATTATTCTCCATAAGCTAATCCAAATATGCCCTTAAAAACAGTTTTTGACAATGGTGTGTTTGGCCCAGCTTATTTACAATTTTGCTTATGGTCCATAAACTACTTAGGGCTGTTTGGATTGGTTTTTGGAGAATAATTTATGAGAAAAAACCTAAAAAAGTTCTTTTAGATAATAGAATCTAAGGAATAATTTCTGAAATTGTAAAAAAAAAAATAGTTTCTAGCAAAATCTAGGTTTTCTGCCCCAAACCTAGTTTTCAGGCTAAAAAACTATTTTGAAAAAGCTGTGAGTGTTTGTCTTATTTAACTGAAACCTATGTTTTGACAGTTAAAAACTATTTTAGAAAAGTTGAGAGTGTTTGTCTACTCCAATTTTGAAGCCTAACTTTGAACCCAAACCTAAGTTTCAAAAGTTGTAACCAAAGAGGGAGATATGTTAACTTGGCGTTTTACATTTTTATGGCTTTAGACTTATACCTTTTGGTTACGAAGGAGAGATAAAAATATATTACATTTGGTCCTTAATATAAAAATTGGTTGACTAATTATTAGAGATTAAAAGTTAAATTAATTATTTAATTACAATATATATATGTATTACATATCTCTCTAAAATAATCACGTTAGAAGAATCATTTTCTTGTATTGTTTAACACGATAAAGTTACTTATAAATAAAACCATAAAAACATTTTGAATTTTTTAATAATAAAATATGTTTTCAATGATTTTAATTTTAATATTTTTATTATGATTATTGCAATATATATAAAAGTTACTTTTACAAGTGCTAATCTAAACAAGTTTTAATTTATAAAAAGTCATTTTTATTATTATCAATCTAAAAATAAATCTCATTATACAATTTAACTTATATCCAATCTTATTATGTAAAAGTCATATTGAAAAAAATCATTTTTCCAATTGCTAATCTAAACACACCCAAAAATTTAGATAAAAAAATATGATTTCAATTAATGTTATTTTTTATATTAAAATAAAATCTTGCGGAACCTTCTCACTGTTTTTTATTGGCATTTCCTTGGGTTGGGTGCGGGGCCTGTTGCCACTGGGTCCCTATTTTCTATTTTGAATCTGCAGACAACCGTTAGTGTCAATTCTGTAATTTAATTTGATTATGATAGGCAAACTACTGAGACGCCGAAATTTCAGTCTCGGACAGGATTTCGTCCCCCGAAACGTTGTCCCTCACTCTCTCCCCCCAATGCCCTAATTCTCACTCTTATCCTCTCCTCGTTATTCAATTTTCAACGCAAATCCACCATCTTCCAAGGGTAAATCCGTCCTATCACCCTAAATGCTCCTGCTCAAGAAAAGAAATTCCTGAGCCATAATACAATTTCAAATTTTTAGATGGTTACAGCTACCGGGGCAATAAATATTAGGGAAAGTTGAAGAGAAATTAATACTACGGCATCCTTTAAAATCTTAAAATTAGCAATATTTCCTTCCTTTCTAAATACTATTAAATTGACTTTTTTTAAAGAGATTAATGAAGTAAAAAATGTCACTTAATCTTAATCATAATGTATTTTAAATATTATTAAATTATATATTAGCTTATAAGTTAAATAAACTAGTTTAGAGAAAAATCCAGATAAATGAATTTATAAGTAACTTATTTAGGTTTCTTAATATTTTTTAAAAAAAGTTAACCAGATCCCATATTTAAGAACAATGAAAGTATGTCCTAAAAAACCTTGAAGGTAATATAATACATTTGTGAAATCATCTCGTTATTTTTACTAATAAATGAAGGATAACATTGATAAATAGGATAAATAGGAGTGGTATTGATTGACATTGACATATATTTCTTGGACACCTTGTAATATTAATTTGTCTTAAATTTTGGATTTGAATGTAATTTTCTCTAAATATTATACTCTGTTATTATTTATAAGGTGTTTTTAACATATTTACCAAAGAAAACCTTAAATCTCATTAATTACATATTGAAATTTGATAACTTTCTAACTATACCCTTATTTAATCTCCATCACACTACATGAAAATAAAGTCTAACACATAATAAATGAAGAATAAAATTATAAATTTATATGAAAAATTTAACTAGGTGGTCAATAGAGTCTTCTCCTTTCTTCATTAAATTAGAGGAGTATTATATTATATTATATTATATATGATTAAAAAATAGATCATTTGTCCAGAAATTTAAAAAAAGCTGCTCATTCTAAGCTTCGAACTATTTGTACTTTGTCTTGTTCAAATTGTATTTTTTGCGGGATTAAATATATATAATACTCGTACGTAATCTGAAATCTGAAATGTGAAATGTATTAAAAACATTTAAAACCCCCTCGGAGCCCATCTCGCTACAGTGTGAGTGCCGTCTTCTTCTTCTTCTTCTTCTTCTCCTTCATCGCTTCGGGTCTGATTCGGACCTCCGTAACCGCCGGTGACAGACACATTCCGGTTTCTCCGGCGAGAGAGAGAGATGCAAGAAATGGAAGAAGACATGGAAATAGAGCACTTCTTCGTTGCTCATGAAATCGATCTCGATTATGAGTTTGACGCTGCTCGCTTCTTCGATTTCACTCGCCCTGAGTCTCCCTCCCAAGCTCATCTTGCAGAAATTTGGTTCCAAACTGCTCCATCCTACCCTCCTTCACGTCCGTACTACACACTCTCTCTCTCCCCCTTTCTTCTTCAATCTCTTTTATTTGGATGGAAGTCGTTTTACTTCATTTTTCAATTATTGTTCACACACTGACCTGAAACTGAGGCATTATCTTGCTCACATTTTCTTCATTTCAATAGACCTGGTTGCGCTTTCTCTAAAATTTAGTAGTGCCTTTGTTTTTAGGCTTTAACTGCTATACCGTTTTTATGTTCCTACTGAAATCGACCATCATATAGCCCTAGGAATTATATTTTCCCCTCTGTTTCAGCTTTTGTATCGAAGCTAGTTATGGGAGAGGACGTTTTTGCCGAGAATGCGACTGCCTCTTTGAAATCCAAACATCTGGAATATACATGTTTGATGGATGACTGCAAGGTTAGTGTATCATCCGCGATGGAGTATTCTGAGCCTGATATTGACAGTAAAGGTATGCGTTTTTATTTTATCCTGTGCGTTTCTCTAATTCTGTTATAGTATGCTTTGTGATAGTTCAAGCTTTGGTACATGTGAAGTAAACTAAATTCATAAGGAGCTTGTTATACTACTCATTTGTATACGAATTCTCATCACGGGACCCTACCATTGAATTCGGAAATCTGTCTAAAACATAGAGTTCTGATATTTGATCACTCATTATACGATAAAATACCTTGAAATTTGTTTCAATGATGAATCTAATTGGTTTCCAGTGACATTAACAAAAAGGCATGGAAATGTTTTTCACAAGTCATACTCTATGTACTACGCCTTTGGTACTTTTTTTCACGGCTAATCTTGTGACTGGAACTACATTCATGGGCTTTTTGCTAAGCTGCCTCAATGGTTTTAACTGACAGTTGCGGTTTGTCTGTTGAGAGTAGACATGTCTTTGTCACACTCATGTTTACTTTGTCGGGTAGAGCATGTGAGATTTCTTGCAAAAGATGTGCCAGACTTGCATTTAAACTAGCCTTAGCAATTAGCATCATATTAGTGTTCACACATTCAAACATTCTATTCCTGCCCTTTTGAATTAATTGCAACATTAATGTGTACTTTATAGTTGGTAGAAATGTCTAAATCTCTGGAGGCTATGCTGGCAACATTACTTGCTACAGCATAACAAAAATAAAGGGGAAAACTGGGACATTGATTACTTCAATGGCCCATTTCATTTAACATCAATATCTTTGTTCTATTCTAGCTGTCATAGGTGGTTCAAACTTCTATATTTTATTAAACACTTCCTGGATTCAGCATCAACAGATCTAGGTTGAAAGACAGTCCTTGGCTAATTGATGATGGTTTTTTATTGTTTAGTGGATATGAAAGAAGTTGGACACATCTCTGGCTTATTGGGCGGAATTCTACAAAATGTTGCCAACGAACCAATACAAGTGACTACAGGTAATCAATGAGATAGCATGATTGCATATTTAACATGAGCATTTCGTTGCCACAAAATGTCAATGACGTAGCAGTTAGCGCCTTATCACCTTTTTGTGAATGATATCTTCTTAACATCATGTAATCAACTCTGTAAATTAAACTCTGGTTTCATCAGTGGAATATCTGAGGATCTCATTTGGTTGTTTAAAATGCACTTACTTATGTTGTAATCGAACACTCATATCCTGGTTGTGTCTACTTCTATCTTTTAATCCCTTTTTTGCTTTACATGTGTTTATGTCTCTTTCTAGGATTTACCTTTTATAGTGAGAGTAAGACAACCTGGGACAATATGAGTTATAAGGCCAAATCAGCTGCCTCAAAGAGATCAACGTTGATGAAACCTACTGCTAGTCAGTTGGCTAAACAAAATCGTCGTCCCCAAATTGTTGGCTCAAGGTGAATTTCAGCAAAATGTTCCATTTTTTGGTAGTTAAAAAGGAATAATGAACTATGATCAGAATAGCATTGTCATAGTTGGCTTGCTTTTGTAATGTATCATGTTTACGTATTTTCCTAGATTTATGTCACCGCACTAAGGTCCAGTGTCTTAAACTCTCCCTTACTTTGGGCTGGCAGCAGGGCTGTATTGATATTGCTATATTAGTTCCTTAGTATGTCTATGATGCTGTTATGCAAACACCTAGATCTCTTATTCATGGTGATATTTAAGCATGAAGAATGAGTTGCCAAAGAATTGTCTGTATCACCTGTTAACTCTTCCATTCTGCTCAGATTACAGAAGCAACCAGGACTCAACAGTGAAAGCAGTGTATCTATCGCTCCTGGCTCAGAAAGTCAAGCTGCCAAGAGACAGAAATTGGATTGTGGGCTCTTACGCAAGGTCCACAAATTGTTATTTTCTTCTCTGATTCTGCTGATAGTTGAAGAAGCTGCTGCTAAATTTTGTCTGCTTGTACCTCTTAAATATATGGCGATAATTGATTGTGATTGTCCTCTTTTTGTGTATCTAAAACGCATAGAACTTCTGTAACAGTGCAATAAATTTTTTTTTTGAAGGGTTGTAACTAAAGAAATCATCAAAATTAGATGTTAGACCACCATGAGTGTACTGGAGAGTGGAGGGTGGGAATGCTGTTAATGTTGTCCTGAACTTTGGAATCTTGATAATGACTTTTGACCAACCACTTACTCTTCCGTGGAGACCCAAATTGCTTATAGTATCTTTTTATGACAGGTTGCTGATTTGAAGCAGCAAACTAATTTTTTCCACAAGGCACCTAAGACGGTATGAATTCTTTTGTCAATCACTTAAATTATCTCTTAACAAAAACTGATTGGATGCAATTGATAGACACCCTCTTCTTTTTTCTCACGGTGTTGTTTGTTTCTCAAGTTTGCTTTTGTATGTTTTTAATTTTCGCCATTTCATTTTAGAACCGAATTTTGATCCTTTTTATCATCTCCTGTTACAATACTGTTGAAATGAGTAGAGGGTTATGATCAGAATTTAAAGAAAGGTACTCCTTATTGAATATCTGAAGACCAAGAGCACTTCAAATTCTTCATGGGTCTGTTCACGTGATGAGACTGTATATATGTATATTCTTGTAGGTTGTAACTGTTGAACAGAATGCTGTACCAGCCAAGCTGAAGCTCACTATTCCATTAGAACCTGAGCTTGAAACGGCACAAAGAGCACAACGGATCAGGTTAGATGTTGTAAACCCCTGTGAAATCTTGATGTCAAAGATCTAGTCTTTTCTTGGATTGGTAGAAATCCAAACATTAACTTGTCTTGTAGGCCTAAAAATGCTACAGTGGCAGAGCACACAACAGTGGGTGTCCATAGATTCAAAGCACGCCCTTTAAACAGAAAAGTTTGTATTCTGTCAATACAATTGATTTTGTTTGGTTATTCTTAGTTGCCATCCCTCACCTAAATATGTTAATAATTTAGATTCTTGAAGCTCCTTCACTACCACTTCCCAAAAGGAGCACTCCACGGTTGCCTGAATTTCAAGTAAGCTTCTAAATTTGCCTTTTTAGTTCAAGCAAATTACATCACCACTTGCAATAGTCATAAAAACGAGTCGAAATAACAGTTAATTCTGAGAAGCATGTTTCTTTGTCTTGCTTCTTACAGGAATTTCACCTGAAGACATCAGAGAGGGCCATGCAACAGACATCAGCTAGTTCTTCCTCTTCTCTTCAGTGCAATAATTTTGATAAGGTTTTGTTCATTTGGTTTTGAGTGAAACCATGTCATGTTACTTCTCAGCCTCATGTACTTCAACATTTTCACAAATATATATGAAAAAAAAAGAGTAATTGTAAATTAGCATAACCTGTGCACTTCTGATGACTAACTTGCATTGAAAACTAAAATTTTGTTGTTGCAGGGTTTGGACAAACCAAATACTGTTTCTGTTCGATTAAATAAAATCAAGGACATTAGAAGGTAAAAAATGCCTTGATAAATGACCATTATACTTGATAGTTCATTATAACTTGATGTTAACTTTGTAAAAGCTGCTGCTTTGCCAGGCCAAAAGTCATGAGTGCTCTAAAGCACGATGGTTTGGAATTTACTCATAATTTTAAAGCTCGGCCTCTTAATAAGAAGGTAATGAGATATTAGCAGGGGAGATGAAAAGAAATCTCGTCATAACATGAGCTGTGAAGTTGACTTATATTTTTGAAGTTGACTTATATTTTTTCTTGGAGAGTAAATTGTGATAAGATATTTGACTCTAGCCATACACCCTTAAGTCTGTGGCAACATCAAATCAGATTAGACTAAGAAAAAAAATTTTAAATGTCTTGGGTGCAGATACTTTCTAGTAAAGGAGATATTGGTGTTTTCTGGAACAGCAAGCAGGAAGCCACAGTGCCAGTGGTGAGGCATTAGTATTTTTTTCTTTTGTCTTTCAATTCTTAATATTTTTTGCAGATTTGTACAATGATATGTTGCTTCAACTCTTACAGGATTTTAATTTTCATACGGAGAAGAGAGTTCGACAGAACCCTCCAATTGAACTCTTTAGCAAGGTTAATATATGTTGTTGTTTGTTTAGTTTTATGCCTTCCTCTGCTTCCCCCTCCCTCTTAAATTTACTCAACAACCAGTTATACTTGTTTTGAATTTTAATTTTCACTTGCTCTGTTAGTTGAATTTTTCTTAAGATATTCGTATTCCATTGTTTTTATACTGTTTCCTCTTTTGAATTGTTAGCTGTCCTTGACATCTGAACTCCATCAAAATAATGGATCTCAGACAACACTATCTCCGCATTCCAACATGTTCAGAGGGGTATAACTTCTATAATTTTAAAGTGAATGCGATGGTCTTGGATGATTTATCATATACCTGAGCATCATACTGAATCGGTTGTTTCTTGGTGCAAGGATTCAAAAGAAAATATATTAAGTTCCGTTCATCCAGTACGAAAGGTAGTAATGGCACTGCATTTAGATGACTTGTTGGCTTCGGTTTTTTACTCTGTTTAATTATTTTGATCTTTCAATTTTAAATCCTATATTTCTGTTGGTTATTGGACATCAGAATTATCAATTATTCATTACTGTAGCTGACGCAAATCTTGTAGGAAATGCATCCCATATTTGGTGGAAGGCAAAACCAATGTGTAAGTAATGATTGCAGCAGTGAAGCCAGTACAGTATTTAGTGCCAGGAGGTAAACATCATTGATGCTAGTCTTATCGTTTCAATTTCTCTCCGTACATTGCATGGGGGCTTTGATTTCTACGAAAATACTGTGTAGTTAAAAATGACATGATTACTAAAAAAATGAATGAAAGAGAGAAGATATAGTTAGTTAAAAATGTTAGTGTTTTGTGTGCAATCAGTGCTATTACAATTGCTTTCCTGTCTTCATATTGTTGATCTCGAGCTCTTTCCTGTTGTAATATTCCAGGAGCTTGGGCATCCGATGAAAACAACCAAAGGCAAATGCTAAACATAAACAAGTTTCTCTTATGGGCATCAGATTCGATATTTTGCTATTGAGATGGAAGTTCGAGGAGTACATAGTTGAATCTGAACGTGGCGTAAAAATTCTTCTCGTATGAAAGATAATTCTCTTGTATAGAAGCATTATTACAAAAAGCAAAAGAAATCAACACCGTGATTATCTGCATCACTTGTATCTTGAACAACTACCCTTTGATCATAAATCAATAAATACATTAGAAGGAGAGAGTTGTATATCCTCTTAGCCTACCACCATCTTTTACATTTCGTAGCATTGACTCATTCAATACGCTAATTTCCTCAAACTCTAGAACAGGGTTAACTATTTCTCATGTTCATTCTATATTCGCAAGTTTAATTTTGCATCCGAGAGGACAAAATGTTGCATAATCTCCGACTCCCTCACACCGATCAGTGTCATTACTTATAGAAAAAAAGGCATGAATCGTTGATGATGTAGAAGACTACTGCCTCTAATCTATATGATAAGACAGTGATTTCTTAGTTCATATTATAAGAGATTGTTAAGATAATAAATGTTTGTTTCTTATGTCTGATATAAATAGCCGAGCCAAAGTAAAAAAATCCATACCTCACCACTTGAATACAGGTCCCTCCCGCATAATTGCACAAGGTTCTCGTCCATTCGCCCCAAAGCAAGAAATTCCACAATTAAATGCAGGCTTGTAGGTTGTGGAAAAAAAAAATTGTTTTCGCCACCTTGTAAGTTGTGATTATAATAATGGGAATATTATAATTCTCGTGATTAATTATTCATGGGCAGATTCCTTCTCCACAGTGTTGTTCTTGGTGAGAGCTTTCTTTGTCCAACGCTTTATGTCATATGCCGTCTTCAAAGGCTTCTTCTCCTTACCATGGCTTCTCTTAGTTATGGCAATGGCAAGATCATTGGGGAACAACGTACCCCAGACAAACGCATGAAGAAAAGTGGACACGAACAAAACAGACACCATCGTCGAAGACATAAACGAAAGCCCAAGTGCAAGTCCCTTGCTTATCACTGATGGAACATGCTCTGCATACTTGATAGTGGCCACCGACGCCGTGGTCATCGGAAACGTATATGACCACCACGCCACTGAAAACCTGTCAATTACATATATCATTAAGGAATATAATATAATATAATCAAATCTAATGATATTTGGGATTTCATCTTGTATTAAGATATATTTTGCCCCGGAAGTGATGATGCTGGCATCACATTCTATGTGTCAAGACTAACTTAGCAACCAGCTCATACTGACACAACTGGTAAAGGAGTTGTGTCCCTTAACTATCACCTCTAAGGTTAGATCCTTGGGATGGGAATGGAGCAAGTGTGCCCCTATTACTTTGGGACTGACGATACCCAAGAGATTAGTCATTGGGATCCCACTGGTGGATACCCTGATGTTTTACAAAAAAAAAAAAAAACCAACAAAGTAAAATTTGGTGAACTAACGATCAAAATGTACTTTGTTAACTCGTAGGGTAAAATTGCAACGTCCTCCATACTTCCAAGGAGTTATTGAGCCCAAAAAATCTTCCGCACACTCACAAGTCCTGTGCAGATACTTCTAAAGCTAAAATGCACCTTATATCTTTAATTTTTATAGATAAATATTTAGGAACCGTCCTTCCCATAAAAATGGATTTGGAGATCTAGATATATCCAAACCATTTAGATATTCAAATGAGATTTAGATTATCTAGATATGTTTAACTCTTTTTATTCATATTTTTTTGAGTAGAGAAACCAATTCTAAGTATTTGATATGATATTCATATTAAATTACATCAAAATATTTCAACTTAAAAACATTGTATTTGTACCTGAAACCAGTGAAGAAATTGATGCGCACAACAAGTGAAATATAGAGAAACAGAGCGATGAAGAAGCAAGTTCTGGATAAACCATCAAAGTCACCGTATATATTTTCCCAAGCAATACTTGCAGCAGAGGGAGCTGCAATAAACATGGAGTACACAGGGTGAAGCTCTTTAGGGAGAGCCTCACTAGTTGGCAATCTCTGATATAAAGTCACAAACACCACGAAATAATGTGCAAATCCAACAGCCCACAAGAATTTTGCAGGCTCCTTCCAACCCACTTTTGATGCTAATATTGCCCCAACAAAATTTCCCACCACGGAGAGATGGGAAGAAGGATTTGCCACCTTACAGAGTCGTCTTTTACCCCCAGAAAGCCATTGTCCATAGATTTTGAGTTCAAGGAAGAAATATGGTGCCATGAAAACACACCAAATTGCAGGGTGAAGTGTTCCAGGGGAAATTCTTGGAGGTACACTGATGGCTAGGAACATGCAGACAACCCAAGGGGCAAAGAAGAAGTTGACTCGAACTGGGTGGAAATATTCTCTTTTGACTGCTTCGAAGTAGAATATGCATTTGAGAATGTAGGTGAAGGAGACAGAGACTAGTGCTGCTACGGCCAATGACCAGAGGCCAAAGTTGATGATTGGGGTGACATTGAGGAACTTGGTGGCAGGACTTGTTGCAAGGGCACGCCACAGAACCGATTGGCTACTTAGGCCAAGACAGATACCATAGCATCCTATTGGAAATCGCAGAAGAAATGGCCATTTCTCATCTTTTGGCAGAAGAATGTCCTCTGATTCCTGTTACAAACCGTTCATTAGCAGCCATACTCCATTAATATGAGCCATCACGATAATCTTCTAGCCATATATACCTATATATATAACTTACTCTGACAAGTTGTTCTATATTCTTAATATATAGGCATTTTATAGTACCACCTCTAACGGTTACTGTAGGAGGTATACATAGTACATCATTCTTACACACAAGAAAGTAGACATAGTATATCATTGTTAAAGTAACAAACTTTGGCAGGGGTGAGAGTGTCAATAGTAGCTATTAGATGAAAGTGTCAACAAGGAGTTGCCAACTAATTTTGCAAATGGGTTCATGGTCTGACCTGAGGTTACAATAATTACTATCATAACCAGGGGAATTGAGCTTATCTTTTGGGACTGTCAAGCCATTAATGTTAAAGAAAGGTCTGAAATAGAGGATAAAATAGGCTAGTCATTGATTATAAGCCCTTCAACATTTTCCTCCAGGATAACAAGTTTCAGACATTCATTATTACACACCGTAAAATAAACATAGTACATTATTATTAAACATAAGAACTCAATCCACTTTATCTCACAAATTTATTATTTTTTTCTCAAAGTGTCCCTCTTGATTGCACACATGAATAGGTTTTTATCCGATGGTTGGTTATGATAACAATGGTATTTTAGGAAAACTTAGCAATAATTGTTACACATAACTACCTTTTCTAATCTACCAAGATTGATCAACTAACTCTTATAAGCAAGTTAGCATGAAATGGTGGTGAATTGATTACCTTGACTTCGTCTAACTCAGGTCCACGAAGCGCAGCAAAGTATCTACCAGCGGGAACACTTGTGTTAGCAGATTCATCAATGCCATTGGAGGCATCACTTCTTTGAGAAACCAGCTCCTTCTCCTTCTTTGAGGGCAGCAGAGAATTCTGTTTACTCAGAGTGGATTTCGTTTTGAAGATGCTGAAGTCTCCTTTTCGTCCTCCTTCCAAACCAATCCTGTTGGTCATATCGAAACCTCCAAAACTTCTCCCACTTCTTGGCAGAGTAGCTTTCCCCTCATCCTTAGCCTTTGATTCTTTGTTCAGCATAGAAAATCCAGTCTCAAGTGAAAGCTGCCTGCCAAAACTTTTCTGGGGCCTATTCGTCTCTCGAATTCTGATGGGTCTACTCGTTTTCATTTCAACGTTATTATCGCTTTCTTCCATTTTAATCATCCTCTCTTCGTCGTCTTCTGGTAAGGCTTCATGTATGTCCACAAAATGAGTTTGCAGAATGGTTTGTTTCTTGTCCATTTTCAAGTACAAATGTTTTGGTGAAGATTACGGTAGAGTCATTCTTAGTTGGTGCGATATTTATATATAATGTGGAGGAGGAGAGGGATCACGAGAAGTGACTAAAAAAGGAAGCATCTTTAATTAGGTGTTTGGCAGACGAAATGTAAGCCATTGCTTTGTGAGAAAAAGGTAGTGTGGAGATATAAGGTTCCCGTGAGGGAAGATCCCAAGAGTTTGTGGCTTTGCAGGGTAACAACATGGTTAAGAGTTGAGAGCAACTCGAACGTCGCGCATTCACACTTCTCGCAACATAAATGGATTAGAGTTATCAACATGACAGTGGGTTTAAGCCATGTTGGTCCATCTGATTTTAGTTAACAAGAAGGAGCCTCTGCCTAGGCAGTTTGTGAACAAAGCCTTTACGGTAGGGGAGGGGGAGGGGGAGGGGGCTTTAGTCCTTTTTTGGAGGGAATACTCTTTTCCCAATCTAACTAATAGTACATTTTAAGTTATCTACTTGTTTTATATTATTCTTGTATGCAAATTGCATACTTTTTTATATTTGGGCTCTAAACTTTCTTTAATGCCCGTGAAAAAAGACAACAATAGTAGATTAAAGCCCACCATAATGTGGCGAACCAAACTTCGAATCATGTAAAATTGATAATAAGCAACAAGCAGGAGTTGAGTTTAGTGGAAGAGGTTAGTCCACCATAATGTGACGAATCAAACTTCGAATCATCGCTAGGAGAGGTATTTACATTTAGTAGCCGACCAGTGACTAGGCAGCAATCAAGCAAATATGCGTAACCATTAGTCTCTCTAAATATGTGCTCCATGTGTTCAACAGCGACGATCCAGTCATGCTCTAAAAGATCTCTCATATTTATGATGGAGTTGAAGAATTTGTTGCAAATAAGTGTGAGGGTGTTCATCGAATCAGTGAACACGTTAACTATAACTTTGAAATAATTATCATTTCGATAAAGTGTCAGGCCTTCGAGGACACCAAGAGACCAATGAAATCCAATATATTTGGAGAAGTCTTTTAGCAAATTCTATGGAAACGAAAGTCATTTGAAACGATGACTTGTCACAGATTAATTATTTTCGGCCTATGAAAGGTCACTTCTAACGAACTTTCATGTTCGGCTCAAAGTATGTTAGAGTCGTTGGTATATCTGGATTTTTATGATGCCAACTTATTCTTATAGTATTAGCACCTCTTGGAACTTTTTGTAGGCACTCTCACTCTGGAAAGTGGAAGCACAGTGAATTGATTCCTAAGTGAAAGTTCTAATTTGCAGCTAATTTCTCGTCATTTTTGTTTGCTATCGATATCACAAAATTTGTTGTCAAGAACGATCAATTTTGGAAATTTGGTTGTGATAAAAGCTCTGGGCTCTGGAACAATTATGCACAAAATATTAGCTGGGCAAATGATTTACCCCACCTGCACATATTTAAATAATTATAATCCATTTAATTAGTAACCTGATGTGGATCTTTTCAAATTTATAGTTATTCAAAAGATATGCCGCTATTATTTGAGTTTTTGGAATGATTAATTTTTTTAAGAGTTGAAAGATAAAAAAGAGTGAAAATTAATAAATTAATTTAGATACATTTTATTAAATATCAGTCTCTTTCAAAAGTTAAGATGGTTTTTTATAATAATTTTCCTGAGTCTTACTTAGCATGAAATAAATTTTACAAATGGGAGATTTTCCAAAAATTTTGACAATAATTTTCATAAGTCTGACTTACTTATCGTGCAGTAAATTGAGGTTTAAAATTTGATTTAACTTTGTAGGGAAAGATTTATGACACCGGCTTGAATACTGAAGAAATGCGCCGAGCCACCTATTAAAAGTTACTGGAAAGGCAAGAAACTAGACTTGGACATTTGCATGTTGTTTCGGCCTAAAGTAGTTTTGTGCATTCCCTCCAACACACGTAGGGACTCATGAATCATTTTTTCATTATTCACTTTATGACAGAGACCTTCAATTTTTTATTTTTTATTTTTCATTTTGAGAAGTTGGCTATTCATTTTAAAATAGGGTTAAAGGGCATTTTGGACCCGGAAGTTTATCTATTTGGGCACTGGGCACCAGGAAGTTTTTGTAGGGCCAAATGTGCCCCGAAAGTTTGAAAAAAGGGGCAATTTGGACCCTCCGTTAACTAGCCCTAACGGTCAACGTTGTTGACCAAAATATGCTGACGTGGAAGCGACATGTGGCATCCACATCATCTATTTTATGTTAAAGGGTATTTTGGACCCGGAAGTTTGTATACTTGGGCACTGAGCACCAGGAAATTTTTGTAGGGCCAAATATGTCCCGGAAGTTTTAAAAAAGGGGCAATTTGGACCCTCCGTTAACTAGTCCTAACGGTCAACGTTGTTGACCAAAATATGCTGACGTGGCATCCACATGTGGCTTCCACACTATCTTACTCATTTCTTCAACATGTATATTTATCTTGAACATCTTGATCAATTGTTACTGCCATTTAGGTCATATGGATTTTGCTTTCTCTGCATTGAGGAAAATTTTCAAGATTGGTTATCATCCAAATCGGGTAATTGTGAATACAGTAATAAAAGTATTTTGTTTTAATCAAGTGGTTGGCAAGGCTCTGGATTTCTATGATAATATAATGGCTAAAGGCTCTTGTTTTCATACTTTCAATTCCTTCTTCTTCCTACTCTACCACTAACTAAAGGTTCGATCTCAGAGTTTCCATTCGGAGGTTCGATCCCTTGCTCTCCGTCATCGCCGGTGAGCTTTCCACCTTTACCTCGGCTTTATTAGCTTCCGCCAAGCATCTTTTGAACCCACATTCGACCGCCCAACTGACCTCTTGGATGAGCCCGTACGTCGACTTCCCTGACTTCCCCTGCTTTAGATCAGCCGAACTTTAGCAGATCTTCAAGCTTGGTATCAACAGAGGAGTAAAGTGGCTTGGATCTGATTAATCTGAGATGGAGTTAGGTGGTTGAGGCCGAGAACGGAACTTGGTTTCCCAAAGTCGATTGTGTTTAGGCTTGGTTCCTTGAGCTTGGTCATCGATGTGGAGCAAAAGCTGCAAGAAAACCGGGCTATGAAGGGAATGATGGAGAAGATAGGAAGGAACTGGGAGAAGAGGCAGGTGAGTGACAGAGGGAAATGGAGAGCAGAGAGAGAGTGTATGAAAGCTTTTTTTTTATTTATTTATAAAATAGATGATGTGGACGCCACATGTGGATGCCACGTCAGCATATTTTGGTCAACAACGTTGACCGTTAGGGATAGTTAACGGAGGGTCCAAATTGCCCCTTTTTTCAAACTTCCGGGGCACATTTGGCCCTACAAAAACTTCCTGGTGCCCAGTGCCCAAGTAGATAAACTTCCGGGTCCAAAATGCCCTTTAACCCCCTTTTAAAATAAGAAAAGAACATTAACCAAACCAATTAAAAGCAACCGGCCAGCAAGTATTCCTTGATTTGACCTTCGTGCTCGTTACATTCGCATTGCAGTTTTTAACGTTTTAATAAGGGAAAATGACATTTTCAAAGCTTGTAACAAACATAGTAGTAATTATTTCAGACCGTTATCCGTTGAGCTTCCATAGTTTTTTTTTTTTGATTATAAACTGGATAAAAAGCTCACATGAGCTTACAAAATCTTCCAAAGGAAACTAGTGTCTGTTAGTAGTATCGTCTTCCATCGGTGCTACTTGTAGCGAGGCGGGTGGCTGTTCATAAAAGTTAAAATTGCCGTGCATCTCGTGAGCTGTTTTGGCCATCCAATCGGCTTGGGAATTGTCTTCTCTAGGAATGTGGTCCACCATGACTTGCCAGTCTCGAGCAAGGAGGAGTCTGGCATCATCTATGATCTCTCTGAAGGGGTGATAGTTAGGACATCCCCTCATGAGTAGGTTAACCACCTCTGTGGAGTCGGTGGAAACCTGTATCTATTTGTAGTTTCTATTCCAGCATAGCTGAAGGCCCTGTATTACTGCTATAAGCTCGGCAATGGTGGGAGGAACATTGGTTAGCTTGAGGACATAACCCCCATTCCACCCTCCATCTGGGTCCCTGATAATACCGCCACAACCGCTGCTTCCTGAATTTAGGACTGATCCATCTGTTTCTAGGTAATAGAACCCCGATCTCCTTGTTGGTCTTGGGTAGTAACACCCTCTATGAGTCTTGAGGAAGGATGTACGTGCTGCCAAGTCTTGGTCCCAGGATGCTCGGAGGAGGCTGTCTGTTGCACACATTGTCTCTTGTTCTACTTCTTCATTGAAGACCCGCTTGCATCTGTCCCTCCAAATATCCCAACAAATGTAGCCAAAGAGGGTAGGCCAGGCGATCTTTTTGGTATAAGCCTTCCCTGCTTCGTGCTTCAAGTTCCAAAGGATCCACTCCTTGCCTTCAAGGTCCGAGAAACGATCCCAATGTGTAGGGGACACCACGAATCTCCATCTCTCCTTCGCATTCAAGTAATCTCTGATCAGATGCATTCTACTCTCCTCCTGTGGACATGCAAAAGGGCAGTTTGGGGACTCCCCACAGCCCATGTGATACCTTAGACTGCATGTATGGGTTCTCCCATGAGCAAAGATCCACATGAAGGTCTTGATCTTCTCTGGAACAGCCCATCTCCATATGGCACTCCAAACAGACTCGCCTTGTTGGTGGTTACCTGCAAGAAGAAAATGATAGGCAGAATTAACAGAAAAACGGCCATCCGAAGATGGCTTCCATAAGTATTTATCCTCTCCTCTCTCTTCACGGGGTGGGTGAGCACTCATAATGCGAGCAACAATTTGAGGTTGGAACCATCTCAGTAGTTTATCCCTGTCCCATTCTCCCCATGGGGTAACATAATCTGCAACCTTTTCTTCTCTTGGGGCAAACTCCTCAAAACCCGGTATTAGATGGATGAGAGGGGTGTTTGTCTCCGCCCAATTGTCAAACCAGAAGGAAGCTGATATACCATTTCCAATTTTCACTCCAAGACCATTGTAGAAATTCCTCCACACACTGCAGATGCCTCGCCAAGTGAGGGACGACTTATCCTTTTTCTGGACTAGAGGCATAGGTTGGTTTCCACATTGGTATTTCCCTCTCAAGATACGAACCCACAGGGCGTCTTGGTTAGTTAGGAGGTTCCAACAGAGTTTCATCATGTAAGCTTCATTATGCTTAGTCAAGTTTCTAACCCCCAAACCGCCATCCTTCTTGTTCCTGGTAATCAGATCCCAAGATAAGAGGTGTAGCTTTCTGTCTTGATCATTGTCCCCCCAAAGGAAATTTCTACTAATCTTCTCCAAGTTCTTTAACAGTCCTTTAGGTAGAAGCGTTGTTTGCATGTGATAAGAGGGCAAGGCAGACAAGACCGCCTTGATCAGTGTAGTACGCCCCGCCATATTCAGGCAGGCTCTCTTCCAACCTGTTAGCCTTCTTTTCGTCTTCTCAAGGATTGGGGCAAAGGTGAGGTAGGATGCTTTCTTATGTAGTAAAGGAATGCCAAGGTACTTCCCCAAGTCTCCTGTCAGGCCTATCCCCATATGCTGGCTCATGGCAAGACTACGAGAGATGTGGACATTCTTGGAGAAATACACTCTCGTCTTTAATCTGTTCATCTTTTGCCCCGAAGCTTCACAAAAGCGCTGCATACATCTCATCATGACATCCGCTTGGAACTGCGATGCTTCTCCAAATAGTACCAGGTTATCAGCAAAGAACAGGTGGGATAAGGGTGGACCTCCTAGGCTCAAACGGATTGGAGTCCATTGCCCCTCCTCAATTTCATCCTGAATAATGTGGCTCAAACGCTCCATGCACAAGGTGAACAGGTAAGGGGAAATAGGGTCCCCTTGTCTAATACCTCGGTTGGGCCGAAAGGTGGATGTTGCCTCTCCATTCCATAGCACCTGGAAAGAAGACGATGATATACAAGCCATTATCGCATCCACCATCAAGTCCTCCAACCCTACCCCCTTAATAGTGTCTCATGGTAGGGATGATGGCACGCAGCCCCCCACACTCACCCATGCAAACATGTCTTTCTCTTGGATCTACTGCGATCCCCTTTTTCTTTCTTTTCCTAGATCTATTTCGGTTACTCTTGGCCAATCTGTCCCGCTACATTGATATAAAGTTTCCTCTTTTTGCCTGGCCAGGGCTTCTTTTTAAATAGAAGGAAAACCAAATACCAATATAGTTAGGGTATTCTTTGACCAAGTTCTAACTCTGGTTTAGGCTTTGCCTAATAACTGTTCTGTGAGCATTCTTTTGCATCACTCTTGATCACTGTAAAGTCATAATATTCCATATTCTCTTACAAGAGATTTTTTTTTTCCATAACTTGAAATCTATACTTTCATAATTCTGAACTTAAAACGTATTCCTATCATAATAAATCTAAAATCATTTAAGCTCTAATCTTTAATCTCAACAATAGTACTAAAATCTAACTTAAATCCTTCAATGATTATATAATCCATCAAAAGACTATAGATTTACCCTCAAGAGACTGAATTTAACTTAGATTTCTACATTTCAAATTCTCAAAATTCGTAAATCCTTTCTTAGCTTCACATTTTCACCTTAGTATCTTCCGTTAATTTATAAATATCTCCCAAAATTTCGTAATCGACTTCCATAAACCGCTTATATCTCCCATTTAAAGATCTTATAAATACTCTCCAACCTTTCTTTTTGCTCAACAATCTTGTAACTTTAAGATAAACTTTTATTTTCTAGGGTAAAACTCTCTCCAATAGTCAAAATCACTCTAATTGTCGCTAGAATTCGCTGAAAATCCTCTTCCAATCTGGCTTCTTATACTAAATCATCCCTTAAAAATGGGTATCACAGTTGCCAAATTCAAACTTAGAACTATTAATGTTTAGAATCAGGTCTAAATTTTGATCTAATCCTTAACAATGTCACATAACTCACTTCTAATATCTATACCTTACTACTTATGTGTCCTTAAATGTATAAATAATAACTATCATTCGATCATTTATTTCGATCAAATGGGTTTAACTTAACTTGAATCCTTCAAAATCATTTATTTTCACCATCTATTATCCTCTTATCTGTAAGTAGCCTGCCTAAGAATCCAATCTGCTGAACCAACTTATCTATGGCAGACTTACTCTGAGTCAGTCAATTCACCAAGACCAGACTTCAAAGTAAAATTAATAATTGGCTTCTTTACATCTTGAATATACTTTTCCAAAGATATTCTAATTGTTTCTTTTGGGCAACTTCAAGGGGAATTCCTACTTCCTTTTCGATGTTTCTAATCTGGGTAGCCTAAAACCATAGTATTGTGAAGGTGTTCTAATGGTATCCTCAAAAAACTAACTAATGAGCAAAGTATTCTAGCTAACCTATGCCAGAACCTCTGCTCTGATACCAAAATGTAACACCTGGACTTTTACTACTATATTATAGTAATTTAATTGAATTATAACCACTTTTATAAATATTCGAAGCCCAAAAATACGGAAAATTTAAAAATTTTTATAAAACCAAGTGGTGCATAAAACAATTAAACTACCTAGGTTCCCTTATAATTTTCTCCCCTTGATGATAGTGTGTGGGGAGTGAAAACCCACTCATGGGTTCTCTTTATCTATTGATGGGTTTCTACCTTTCCAATATTAAAACGCTGGGGTTATCTCAGTTGATAACCCTTCTATCAGAATACGCAGCGACATTAGGGTAGTACATACATTTTCCTTTTAAAGTGTCTATTTAATGTGCTCTCTATTATTAATTTAATAATTTACTTTTACAACATATACCAATAATCTTATTAAAATATTTACTACCTCTAGCTTTTAGTTTCTAATCCTAATTTTCTTCGTCTACTCTTCTCCCCAGCTAGCTTCTTTTAACCTGCCAAACTGAAAATGTTTGGGGAAGGGGGTGAGATTGGAAATCCCAATAGCAGTTTCTTTCATTAACATATATGATCATAATAATATTGTCATGTATATATTTCATAAAGCTGTGCAAATGATGATAGTCTTACTCCTATTAATCTGTGTGCTAAAAGCACCTGCCAACCACTAATAACAATATATTCGTTATAGTGGAGGCTTTACCTGCAGGGTTTCTCGTTAAAGCACATAAGGCTAAAACGTAACTAATCTCGCAAAGGTGTAGCTAATCACCTAAGCCTGGAGTACTCCATCTGAGGAATAACAACTTACCAACTAAATGCAACAGTTATTACAAAATAATACATGCAATTTAATTGTTACTGAAATAAACTGCTACCTGAAATCCAAGCTTAATTCTTACTCCTATACTGGCTTCTTTCCTTCTCCGTGTCTCGGGGATTCAGTCTCACTATTTCTCCTATAATTACATATAGATAATAAATTAATATATATATACTAACTTATAATAATTCGGCGGCTCTCACGTTCCTATAATTTTGTTTATTTCTACCCTTCCCCTTTGATAATATATGTTACAGTATTACTTTCTAACTTAGTTGCTAATTACATTATGATTAAACAGATACTTACAAAATGCAAACATGAATTTATCCTTATTACTTTAATACCAAACTTACTTCATATAATAACATATATAATAACTTACTTTACCTAATTAAATTAAATGGATTTTTAAATAAGTTTCCAATGATCCTAATTTTTCCTTCCACTTTTATAATAATTACCTTCAATTGAACTTATTACAATGAACCGGATTATTTAAGATAAAAAGGTCACTTTTAATTATTCTATTCCAATTAATCTTTCTTATTCTCAATGTTTGACAATAGTTCCTATAAGTACAATCCTGTATATGACGTAAAACAAATTAACATTATAACTCATCCAGTAATAATATAACTTTATAATAATACATTTCTAATTCAATTAGAAGCAAATGCCACTTTACATACTAGTTAACTTCATAATTTCATAATAACATAAACTTTGATTTCAATACAGTCTTAGCACATATTAGACTTGTTTTAATTTTAAAGACTTTAAATTGTAAACAACAAAACCCTGATCCTATATGCTCTTAACACTTACAATACTTAGATTGGACTTGAATACTCTAAATAACAACATTAACATAATACCCATATTTAAACTAATCACTATTATCTTCAAAATCAAACGACATACACACACAAATATATATATATATATATATGTATATGTATATTCTTACTTCCTACTTATTACCAATCCTCAAGGTAAATCAATCAACACTTTAAATCATTCATTCTTGTTTATTTAAGCTCAAGCAATTAAATTTATTACATAACATTACAAATCATTATCTACTTCCAAACTCCAATTGAACATAATTAGAAACTCACTTTAACTTTAAAACAAAGCATTACTATATCCTATTCACATAATCTTTATCTTTACTTTAGAATCTTTAACAGATATTCATTCATTTCAATAGAAACATTTATAAAATATTCGTGTGACATTTAAAAACCTCAATCATTCAAACAATCCTTATTATACTAACATCATTTAACTTATTCATATACATAAACATTCATACATTCCAATCAATTCAAAGCTTTAAAGAATACATTCTAAAACATAATCCTTTATACTTCTAAAATTTTGGTTTAGGTCTATGTTCCTCAATTCCTCTATATCCCTTGAGATTTAGTTCCTCCAAATCTTTTCTCCGGTCCTATACTATATCTCCTTATCTTATAATAGCCATTAACCTTTAACACCTCACTTATAATCAATTTCAACCCTCAACAATTAAGATCCTATTGTTATTCACCGACATTTATTTGTCTTCTCAGCATATGAACATCCCTTTATAATGATCCAATTTAACGATTTTATACTAAGTTATTTTCAGTGCCTTGAAGGTTTAACAAACTTGCTTTTCTTTTGTTGGAACCTTCACTGATCATAGGGAAAAACTCACAGCCTCTAGCTTCATTAATTCAGAACACATAACATTCCCTATACAGTAACATTTAATCAACAAAAATAATCTCCAATACACCTTAATAGTCACACATTTTGACAGTTAAAGAGAATCCCAAAAGTTTCCAACACCATAGTACCTTCCTTGTTCATGAACTCCCCTTTCCTCTTTGCAACCCCGGATACACATACACAGAGGAAAGGCCCAAAAATTCACAACCATCTTCATAACACTCAATTACACCTAATAAAATCTTAATTGGAGTTTAACAACACAAATTGCCTCTCCCCTGCTACTGAAATCCGTCGATCAACAAGCAGGGAAGGAAAGAAAAATAACACCAAACCATAACCAATCAACATCAACTTCATCACCTTTATCATATGCAGAACTACCATCACAGAAGAACGAAAATTCGGGCAACACGAAATCAGACAGAGGAGGAGAAAACAAGCAAGCTAGAGAACACTCAAAAATTCAATACAAACCTCATTTCTTACCCAATCTTGTTCTTTCTCATTTACCTAAAATTCCCATTCAGTTGGCATCCCCAGAACCCGTCAGATTCGAAGAAAACAGAGGAGGAAGAAGAAAATTTCAAAAATTCCCAAACATCAGAAATCCAACATACATAATCGCATATTCACTTAAACCTACATCTAATCACGTTTAATTAAGTTTTCGTTCATTGAACACCCAGAAATCAACGAAATTTCCGACGGTGACCAGTGCACGGAGGAAGAAAAATTGGGAAATCTTGATTAATGCTATTCTACTGATCAAATTCGTTCTTGGGGTTTGCTAATCGCACCATAAGCTTCCTTTTAATGGATTTAAGAACTTCAAAAGCCCTAAAATCTGAGTCAATCCCCACCCCCCAATCTCGCTCGAATTGGAACAGAAAGGGAAGAAAACGAAAGAAGAGGACTCACCCAGAGCTAACCCCAAGCTTCCCATGAGTTTCTGCCACTCCTCGCCGCCAGCCGTCGTCGTTTTCGCCGTCGGCCACCACTGGATGCACGAAGGAACCAGAGAGGACGGAGAGAGTGAGAGCAGAGAGGGGGAAGACGGGTTTTGGAGAGGAAGAGAGTGAATGGAGAGGAAAGGAACACGTGGGTGTTTAATAATAAAAGAGGGAGTTGATATTTTTAAGGGGTATTTTACCATCTTACCCTTCCTATTACAACTGGAGATATTTTGAACTAGGGGTAGATATTGTCTTTTTCATTTTCTATTTTCTATTTTTCTCTTTGATCATAATTTTGTTTATCATTATCATTTAGAAAATACCTAAATCTGTTCCCAAAATAATTTTCCTAGATATACTTTAATTTCTAAATTTATTTATAAGACTGTTTAAATATCAAACAATACCTCAGGGTTCTAAATATTCCCTTATTTAAATTAATCTTATAACTATTTTTCCTTAGTAAATAAAGGAATTAAACTCTAAAAATTATTAAAAATACACCTAGCCTCATAAATTCATTTATAAGGCTTTCAAATTTCTAAATGCTTTCCCAATTAAATTTTCTTAGATTAAACTTTATCTTGTAATTATTATTTTACCTTTATGTATAAATAAAATAACCCTTAAAATTTATTAAAAATGTCTAAAACATCATAATTTCATTTTTAATGATTTTTAATATTTTAATAATATTTCCTAAATCTTAATTAATTCCTTATTTTCTCTTTTCTAAAATTTGGGGTGTTACATTGATCCTCGTTACCCAGGTGGGATCATGGAAGAAGGTTTTAACCATATCCATAATTGAGGGTCCTAAGACATCCCAATACTCTTGGTAGAATATAGCTTGGATCCCATCTGGTCCCGGAGCTTTAAAACCCCCAATGTCAAAAGTGGCATTTTTTATCTCTTCATCTCTGATTTGATCTACAAGATCTTGGTGGAGAGATTCCTCAATGTTGGGAAAGGTGGTTCTCGTGGTCAAAGTTACTCTCATTGAATGATCACTCTTGAATAATTCCTTGTAATACTTCCATGCAAGGTGCTTCAGACCCTCCTGGTTGAAAATCCATTCACCTTCATCATTCTTGAGACTCTCAATTGTGTTCTTCCTCCTTCTAACTGATGCCGCGGTGTGAAAAAACTTAGTGTTTTTATCCCCCCATTTGAGCCATTGACATCTAGATTTATGGTACCAAGTTAGTTCCTTCCATAGTTTTCCATCTACATTTTATTAGAGAAAAAGACAAATAAAGAATCTCCAATTATCGAAAGGACAATTTAATACACTGAATTTCAGAAAGGACGGACCAGTATAATTGACTGAAATGTTCAATGCAAAATTAAAAGAAAAAGTCCAAAAAGCTTCAAAGATCTTTCTCTTCGTTATCAGAATTGTATAAGGGAATACCAACTTTGGCTAAAGGATTACTAATATGCTCTAACCACATTGGTATTCCTTTATATCTATTCTGGTAACGAAGAGGAATAATTTGGTATTCCCTTGTAAGAAATTTATATTCTCTTATACGGTTCTGGTAACAAAAAAGAATATCTTTGAGGGCTTTTTGAATTTTCCTTTTGATTTTAAATTGAACACTTCAGTCAATTGTATTGATCCGTCCTTTTTGAAATCCAGTGTATCAAATTGTCCTTTTAATAATTGGAAAGTCTTTATTTGTCTTTTTCCTATTTTATTACTTCCAAATTCCAAGCTAACGTCCTTGACTTTCAATTTTTTTGTAAGCTTCTAAATGCCATTTTTCCTTTTCTTTATTAATGAATACATTCGTTGGTCGACTGCTTTTATCAAATAGTCATTCGAAATGAAAATATTTATTCACTTTTTCAGGTCATAATTAACAAAAGTAATATAAAAATTTTGTCTCTCATGCTAAAACTTTCCCCACCGAATTAAGCTTATGAGTCATACAATGAAACTATGGGAAAAGGTGATTGAGCATAGGTTAAGACTAGAAACTAGTATTTCTGAGAGACAGTTTGGGTTCATGCCAGGGAGATCCACAACTGAGGCGATATATCTACTAAGGGGGATAATGGAAAAGTATCGAAGTAGAAAAAGAGACTTACATATGGTTTTTATTGACTTAGAAAAGGCGTATGATCGCGTGCCGAGAGATTTACTTTGGAAAGCTTTGGAAAAGAAAGGAGTATGTGTTGCTTATATTAAAGTTATACAGGATATGTATGATGGGGTATTGACTAAGGTTAGAACGCCGGGAGGTGAGACAAAAGACTTCCCTATAAGAATTGGCTTACATCAGGGATCAGCTTTGAGCCCATATTTGTTTAACTTAGTGGTAGATGCTCTAACTGAGCCTATAGAAGAAGAGGTCCCTAAGTGCATGCTTTTTGCTGATGATATAGTCCTTTTGGCCGAATCAAGAGAGGAGATTAATGATAAATTAGAGATATGGAGAAACACGTTGGAGTCGAAGGGTTTCCGTTTAAGCAGGAGTAAGACAGAATATATGCATTGCAATTTTGCAAATAAACAAGTTAGAGGTGATTTGGAGGTTAAACTGGGAGAGCAAACAATCCCTCAAGTGACAAAGTTTAGGTATTTGGGATCAATTATAAGACAAGATGGTGAGATTGATGACGATGTCAATCATAGAATTCAAGCTGGGTGGTGTAAGTGGAGGAAAGCTACTGGAGTTCTCTGCGATAGAAAAGTACCCAATAAGGTAAAAGGGAAGTTTTATCGCACTGCTATAAGACCAGCAGTATTATATGGTAGTGAATGTTGGGCTTTGAAGGGTCAACATGAACATAAAATGGGGGTAGCTGAAATGAGGATGTTGAGATGGATGTGTGGTCACACAAGAAAGGATAAGATTCGGAATGATCATATACGCGAACGAGTTGGAGTGGCACCTATCAGTGAGAAAATGGTAGAAAATCGTTTGAGGTGGTTTGGACATGTACAAAGAAGGCCATTAGATGCGCCAGTGAGGAGGGTAGATCAAACAGTCTGGAGTCCGATTAAGAGAGGAAGGGGGAGACCGAGGCTTACACTTAATGAAGTTGTAGAGCGAGATCTTTTAATAAATAATATATCTAAAGATTTGGTTTCCGATAGAGCACAATGGCGTCGTGCGATCCATGTAGCCGACCCCACTTAGTGGGATAAGGCTTTGTTGTTGTTGTTGTTGCTAAAACTTTCCCCACCAATTCGATGAAAATTAACACATTCAGCCGCCAAATAGGCAAATACCACCTCAAGCTTTGGGTTGGGTAGGTTGATTCCCTACATTTTTGCACTCTGACTGTTGAAAGCGATGAATATTCAAACAGGAGTGAGGTTCTTCTCCAACACTCCAACAAAATGCCCAACACTTTATTCTTCAAATTAAAAAAAAAAAAAAAAGAATAGCCTTGACGCAGATGGTAATAGTTTGTTACTAACCCAATGAAAGTTAAATAGATTAGGTCAAAAACCCCTGAAGAAGGATGGGGCGGATCAGTATTTGGCAACACATCATAATCTTTGCCAAAATGATATGACTCTTATGTACCATTTCTCATACTTAAAGTGCAAGTTAGAAAGTGGACAATGACCCCACCTTGTGCTTGTTCCAACGGTCATTTTCCTCAACAAATCAGGTAAACAGGCATTGTAAAATGCTGTGTAGTTGACAATAATATATCATACAAAATCGACCTAGATTCTCTTAGCTTAAAGCTCTCTTGACCTCAGTATAATCTTTTTTTTCATACTCCCAGGTCAATTCCATCACAATAAAATTAAACCGGAATGGCAAAGAATGAAGGTGAGATTCATTCTTGCTAATCCAGCTAATAACTTAGGGTTTCAATAGATCAGATAATAACTTTCTTAGAGCTAAGAGCAAGACCATTTTAAACTAACTGATTCATGCACCTACATTTAGTTGATCATTACTAATGGCACCTCAAGTACAGATATAGTCAAGACTTAAAAAAGCTTTGGTTCCCAAAACTAGAACCCAGTACTAATGTACTTGTACAAAACAACAAGCTTACCCTGGAAAAGTTGCCTTAACAATAGGTCCCTTGCACTGGCCATTTGAGGCCTTGCCAAATTTTGATCAATTATCCAACATTTAACCAAGCTATAATTTTGGGGTTAATCAAAATTATCAAGTCTCTGTTTCGCTTCATAATGACTTTGTATTTATAAAGATACATGGAGCTGAGTATGCAATAAAGGAATTGACCGCAACAGTACTATAGATTCATACAAGTGATAATTTGATATATTGAAAATTGAAGGCTGTTGAAATAATATTGGCAAAACCAACTGCAACTCTGCAAGCTTGCAAATGAGAAAAGCCAAAATACGAAGAACATAGATATGCAAAACTCCAAATTGTAGCATATCCAAAGGACAAAAAATAGAATATGAGATAGACAAAATGAAGCGAAGGAAAATCTTCATCCCTCATACATTGAAGTTTTTTGTTTAATGTTTGAATCCTTTATGTGTGTTGCCAATGGATAACAAGCACAGTACAATGTTACACAAGGCGAAGAGAGACAGAATTTTGGGTCTTCTTCACCACCTTTACCAAGAATATCAAAACCACCAATATCGAGAAAAAGAACATTATTCTATGCCTTTCTCTCGTTCTGCCTATACAGTCCAATTGCTGTAATAATTTGATCCAATCCCTCCTCTCTCTAACATACCCAGAAATGGAATTAAACCAAAGGTAAATTGTGCAATAAAAGAAAGAAAAATAAGCGCACCGTGTTTTTATGCAAATAAACCAAAAGAATGTTGACCATTATTGTCAATGAGAGGTAGCTTTGGATCTCTTCTTTGCCTCACTGTAAAGCACCACACCCATAATGGTAATGGCAAATCCAGTCATCCCCATCACTGTAACAGGATTTCTGAATATCAAAACCGAAACAACCGCCGCTACAGCCGCCTTGGCATTTCCCAGAACTTGCAGAGTCAAAGCACTAGTGTGTTTAGTCACCAGAAAATTCGTCAGATTCACCAAATAAGCCACAGTGGCATTCCCAACCAACAAGAACACAATGAAAGGATCACTCCTAGCCTTTTCAATCGTAATGGAGGCAACATTCCCTTCAATGTAAAGAGTAAAAGGGAGCAAAATCAGGGCAGCCAAAGGAGCCATGTACAGAAGCAAATTCATGGAGTGAAGTTTCTCTGCCTCAGAAGTCAACAAAATTCCCTGAACCACAGATTTCAAGGCACGCCCAGCAGTGGAACCAATACATACCAAGAACCCAAATAAATGAAACAAAGGCTCACTATTACTAGCCAGAACAATCCCAAAAACCACAGGCATAAGTGCCAAGTAAACCCCACCAGTTTCTTTCTTACAAGTAATCAAAAAAGCAAAAATTGCAGTAAAAAAAGGAGTGGTCGCACCAATAGCTTGATTGAAAGAAACAGGAAGGTACCTCAAAGAAGTGTTCCCACACACAACAGAGAAGCAAAAAATGGCACTTAAAGCAAAGATCTTGAGGAATTGTTTCCTGGAGTGGATTTGTTGGAGAGGAACAAGTTCGAGGAAATTAATGGCGAAGTAGCTATAAGCAGCACAAGACAACATATGAAGCATTGTGAGGAAGATGGGGTAACGATAGCCATAGAAGCTGAGGAGATACTTGTTGAGGAGAAGAACACCGATGTTGGAGAAATACCAAGAAGCAATGATAAGGGCAGTACATAGATTAGGGGATAGGCGAGATCCGAAGTTGTGAGAGTTGTTGCGAACATCTCCAGGTGGAGTGGCTGGAATGTCAAGGACTTGGTCAGTGGCCGCCGTGTCCACCAACCTGGGATTGCTCATTCTCCTCGTAGTCCATGTCTGTGCTTCCACCATCGCCAATGGACCCAAAAAGAAAACAAAACAGAGAAGCCCAAAAAACAAAAAACTCAGATGTTCTCTCTCTAGAAATCCAATGAGCACAAGTATCAGAGCAGAGAGAGAGAGATGGGGGAGGTGGGGATGCTCACAAGCTCTCAGATCTGAAACGCAAGAGTGGTGGAGAAGGAGAAGGATAAATTATGTAGTAAACATAAAAAAAAAGGAATGAGGAATAATAAAATAATAAAGCAGGAGGATGTGATCCAAGGGTGAAGCTTTGGGAATTGCGACGACGAGAGAAGGAGATGCGTTGGATGAGAATGAAATTGAATTGAATTATGGGAAAAAAAGAAAACAGAGGACGGGACCATTGTCAAAGGGAGAGGGTCCAAGGTAGGGGAACATTGTGTGTCGGTGTGTCCTCCAATTAGGAAATCTTAATTGCCTATTACCGAGCTAAACATGAGAGTTATTTGAAAACCTTTTTTATTTGTTCTCAACTTTTTTTTTAAAATTATCTTTATTTTATCTATATTTATTTTCCTCAGTAGCCCAAAAAAAAAAAAAAAAAGCATTGAATGCTATGCCTGGTATGCAGCTGTTCTTCAATTCTACGCAGGATTTGTACAATTTACTTCAGAATGATGTTCATGCTACTAGAGGCATGAGTTAGTTTTAGTTGAGGGGTATCCCCTTCCTATGTTTATAAAAAAAAATGAGAGGGATGGTGAGAATAAATATAGATAGTTATAATATATTGATTAATATCATGTCATTTTAAACTAAGGTTTTTAAAATAATAAAATTAGATAAATTTATCTTATATGTAGAAATTAGAACTGTAGGAGTATTTATTAACCTATTTTTGTTGCATGTTAGTGGTAGTACTATTTTGAGTTTTGATGACTCCCTTAAGTGCAAACTATACAATTTATTATCTCGGTTTCTCTCTTGTACTACCTTTGACTTCTGTTTGTCAAATGAAGAACTAGGTTGGTTTACGGCATAAACAAGCGTTATTTCACTGTCAGTGCGAGTTTTCTTGTAAACACCGAAAGGGAAATTGGGAAAATATTATATAAAAAGTAATAACAAATATATTTTGCCATGGATTTGGATGTATTAATTATTTAATTTAATTGTTCTGAATTCTGATATTCGTTTTTTGTAGTTTATGATGCCCCATACAATCATAACTGTTGATGCCTTTCTTTGGATCTTATTACATTTTAGTCAACAGCAGCCAGCTTTCAGCCAGCCGAGTTATGCTCTGTCGATCCTAGTAGGCCCCTTTCCCTCTTTTAGGCCTGCTTGGCCATGGGCTAATCATAACACAAGGCCCAAAATTCATTTTTTTAATTTAAATTGATCTTGTTATTTTTAGTGTTTTAGGGCATAAAACACAAAGTGACAAAGCCCGAAACATAAGCCAATTGTTCTTTAATTTATTTTCTTTGAAATTGATCTTGTTAATGTATAAAAGATATAGAAATACATAAATACATACGCACTCTTGTGGCACCTTCTAGATCGTGTTTTTGATTTTTTTTTTAATAGGGTGATTGCTAATTTCAACGAGGTATTGAGTAGTTTTTCGTGCATGCTCATATCTAACAAGAGTAATGAAAAAGAACTGAATTTAATATGATGATTGATTTTAGTATGATTAACTATGATATATAGAAATCACTTAAATTTTAGGGAAAAAGACAAATAAATACCCTCCAATTTGCAAAATCCCATTAACAACTTCATGATAGGTTGTTGTGTTATTAATACCTATCATGAAGTTGTTAATGGGATTTTACAAATTGGAGGGTATTTATTTGTCTTTTTCCCTAAATTTTATAAAAATTTTAATATTTTGAACAATTTTAATTGGCATGTAGTACATAATAGTTAGGAGTGGCTTAAGTATAGGAGCGGGATGAGTCCATGTCATGTCATGCAGCTCAAGTCCCTATATCATTGTCACCATTCTTTCATGTTTTGTGCATACAACTCAATATGAACTTGACCAATTTCTCATTCCAATAACTCCATTCCATTTTTATTTATTTATTCATTCATTTATTTATCACATCACTTTATAATTGTTCCGATCTCTGGGGGAAGGCAACATGTTCCAGAGGCACAAACAGAGAGATGCCATAAGCTACACTAATTCCTTAATCCAACAGGAACAGCTCGCAAGGGTTGGGCCTTTTCCATGGCAATGCCAAATTTATCTTCCATATCAATATCCTCAGGGCCCATACCATCTTCAAACGTCCATTCAAAGCAATTAATGAGCGAGCCCAACATGAGAACCAGCATTTTCATGGCCAAGAGCAATCCAGGACATATCCTACGCCCTCCACCAAATGGTAACAACTCAAAGTTTCGACCTTTGACATCAATTTCTGACCCCAAAAACCTCTCTGCCCTGAACACATCTGGTTCATCCCATATTTTTGGATCTCTCCCAATTGCCCAAACATTCACCAGAACTTGTGCTCCTTTTGGGATAACATACCCACATACTTCTACGTCTTCTTCTGCTCTTCGAGGCAGCAAAAGAGGAACCACTGGGTGTAAACGAAAGTTCTCCTTTAATACTGCTTGTAAATATGGGAGTCTATCCATGTCACTCTCATTTACTAGCTTTCCTTTGCCTACTGTATTCTCTAGCTCTGCTGTTGCTTTTGCCATAGCTTCTGGGTTTCTCATTAGCTCGGTCATTGCCCATTCTAATGTTGATGTAGTTGTATCTGTTCCTGCGGTGAATAGGTCCTGCACAATTCCAAATTTACTACTGGAAAGACATTTATAATTTTTATTTTTTTTAACTTTCACCTTGAGTATTAATTATATAGGTAAACTTGACAAATAACAGTGACTATCCAAAATTTTTAAACGTAAAGTTGTCTTAAATTAAATTGGTAAGTTTTCTTAACTTCACTTTTATTAAATAGGCTTAAAAATGAGAGAAAAATATGAAGAGAGGCATTTAAGTATTAGTTTGATGGGTAAAATTGGAAAATAAATTTTATTGACTCCTCAGATGACTTATATTACTCATAAGTTATTATTTATAAATAAATTTCAACATGTTTCATATATATCAATAGAAACATTAAACTTTATTAACTTTTTTTCAAATCTCAACAACTTTTATACTTTATCTTTATTGAATGTACATGCTTGATTAAAATAATCAATACAACAATAAATTGAGAGTAAAGTTTTACACAGATATGAAAATTTCTCTCTATCTTCTAACAAATAGGGAACAATATTTTCTCTTTCTATTTCATAAATAGAATTAGGGGTATAAACTCATAGAAACATAAGCCATTTTTAATAATTAACGACTAACAAGCATAATGAAATGAGAAATCCAAGTAACTACATAGATTTATACTCCCTCAGGCGCTTATTATAAGAATCCAAAATTTAAATGGTTTTATCCCTTGTTATAAGAGCTTACATAGGGATATTAGAATATTTAATGACTTTTTTCCTAATTTATCCATAATTATTTCTGAATATTTCATGCTAATTCCTGTCATTATTACTCTATATCTCTTTTATACATTCAATCATAAATAAGGACAAACTTAATAAAATAAATTTATTTTAGACATATTTATCTCTCTCAACTATTTTTTAATATATATAATTACGTTCTTAACTCTAAGTTCGGAGCGAGTAGTTAAACACAACATACCATTAACAAACGTTCGATCAAAGTTCTGTTCAGCTGGCTACTGTCACCCTCGGAAATACGAATGAGGCCATCCAACATGTCGTTATCAACAACATTAGTTGCTTCTTCTCTCATCTGTAACCTATTGTTGACCAGTTTACTAGTTATCTTCAAAGCCTTCTCAATGTGAGCATTCACACGCCTTTGAATGCCAAGTGGGTCCACCATCTTTACAAAAGGAAAATAATCTGCCAAGTTTGGCCTTCCAATATTTTCCATCAACCCCGACTCCAACTCCTTAAATTCCTCCACCGCCTTATCAGAAGGAACCAAATCCAAAGAACACATAGAATTCGACAACAAATTCACTACAGTCATGAAAGCAGATTTTCCCATCTCTATTGCCTCCCCATTTAGGCTGCTCTTATGGACATGGGCGATAAACTCTTGCATTTTCTCACTTCTCTTTTTCTGGGTGGTATCAAGAATCTTACTGGAGAATAAGAGATTATTGCATATTTTCCTAAGGAATCGCCATCGAGGAGAAGTTGGCAAGAAAGGAAAAGAGAACTCATGGTTGTTATTGCCAGTTAATGCATGGGGAACGTTTCGGTTGGACAAGATCTGATCATGGGTTTGTAAGACTTGTTTGGCCATTTCGGAGGAAGAGACAACAATGGTGGTCATCAGTCCGAGTTTTAAGGTCATGATAGGGCCATGAATGTTTGCAAGTTTGGACAATGATTTGTGTGGCTGGTGATTAACCATTTGGAGGATGTTTCCGATGATCGGAAAAGGAGTTGGACCTGGTGGAAGCTTGGACTTTCTCACAGGACGAAAGGCTTGAGCGATGGTGAAGAAGAGTGGTAGCAGTAGGATTAAGATGACCATTGCCAACTCCATTTTCTTCTTTATACAGACACAAGGATCTCTTGAAGTAGCAGGAGGACGAAGGCAAGGGTCACCCTTTATTTATAGTTGCAAAAATTTACATTAATTAGGTGATTTTTTATTGACGCGTGTCTCTCATGCATGCACTGATTTTCCTCAGATTTCGAAGTCTTGGCATTAGATTAATTAGTTTGCACATACTTCCACGCAGGTCATTTAATGCGCATTCATGATCAGATCCTACTACTTTGACTGGAGGTTAAGATGTCAAGTACTACCGCTTGTTATTATAATAGCTCAAAATCAATTAAATTATGACAAAGATACATGATCATATAATTTGATCCATAGTATAACTAATAATATCGTATAGTTTTTTTAAGTATAAAAGTGTTCATTTGGTTAGTAAAATGGGATAAAAATGTCCACACCCTTAACTTTACTTAACAGTCGTGAGTTTCGAACGTTAGCCCCCAATTTTGTACACGTGGATGCTATATTTTTGACACGTCAGCATTATTTGGTGGCACCTAAGCCTTGTTGAAAAGTCAAAGTTTCTTTATTTTACTTTACAAAATTTATTTCTTTCTTTTACACCAAATCCATTTGCAAATTTGTTTTGTTCCCACGAAGAAACTTCCGGAAAAAAAAATGAAGGCACAGCTCGAGGACGGGAAACACAGGGGAAGGTCTGGCGAAGAAGAGAGGAATTTATGATTGTGTGGTACTTGAAAAAATCGAAAAAAAAAATTGGTTTGTTGGGCTAAGAAGAAAATCCTAGCTAGAAGAACTTTTAGTTTCGCTGCCTCTCTTGCTTGCCGCCTTCTGCTAGTACTCTCTCTATCCTCTCTACTTGTTCCTCAATCTCTGAGCAAACGCACATAACAAAGAAGATTTTGATTTTGATTTTGATATTGTTTCTTTCTTTCATTATATATTCTCTATTGATACCAGAATTTGGAGCTCTAATTTTTCTTCCAAAATTTCATTTGTGTGAACTTTCTGCAAGTAATTTGCAGCTAAATGTTTCTAATGTGTATGATTCTTTATGGATTCCTCATTCCTCACTTAATGAGATTTAATTTTGTTCCCAAGAGAAGACCTGTATCCGCTTTGTAGGAAACGCCAGAGATAAAATATGAGGTGTTTGTTCTAGTTTTTGCGTGCCTGCCGTCTGTTTTTAGCTTGCCTTGTGGATTTCCAATCTATCGTGCCTTTTAAAATGTATTATGCAAATTATTTTTTGTGATGTATCTCTATTTAAGATTAATCTAGTTGTAGTGACCCGTTGCTGTAAAGCTGATTCCCATTTTCATCTAGCTATTTCTTCTACATAAGCTCGTCAAAATTGTATTATTGGAGGATTTATAGATACTGGGCTAAATATAGCCTCATTTTCTTAGAAATTGATGCTTGAGTTGTGGTGCTTAGTCGGCAAGTGTTTTTTTTAAGGGAAGATTGTCATGTTTTGAGCTCCTCTTTTTTTTTTGGTACAGTAATCTTTCAAGTGATGCTTTGAGGGAAGTAATAGCAAGTATCAAGAAGGATTCCAGTGAGAAGAAACTTAAAAAATAAAAGAAAGAAACTTTGACTTTTCAACAAGGTTTAGGTGTCAAAAATATAGCATCTACATGTGCAAAATTTTGGGTGGTGGGGGGGGGGGGGGAGGGGGCTAACGTTCGAAACTCACGGCTGTTAAGAAAAGTTAAGGGTATGGGCACTTTTGTCCCATTTTGCTAACCCACTTTTGTGCCTAGAAAAATTATATGGTGTTGGTTGTACCTTGGACCAAACTATATGGTCATTTTTGTACCTTTATCCATTAAATTATATGGTTTAAGAAAAATCAGTTACAACTAGTTAAAAATCAATAATTAAGTCATAAACATATGTTTTCCAACTATGCTCTTATTAATAAGAGGGCAAGTAAAAGAGAGAAAATAAGAGGAAGAATGAAAGAGAATATAGTATTAAAAAAAGATGATGAGAGAGAAAATAATTAATTAGGGACAAAAAAATGATGAAATTGCATTAATACTTAGTCAGTCTTTGGCGAGTTCTTATAAATAAGACCAAAACAATTCACATTTTATACTTTTATAAAGACTTAATGTAGTATGTAAGAAAATGAAAAGGCAAACGGGAGGATTTATTTCCTAGATAGTCATTATATTCATGAATCATGATCTTATGCATTAATTACATTACCATAACTAATTCATTTATTACATTACGCATACTCCCTCAATCTATGTATATATTTGTGATTCTAATACTCCCTCTGTTGTTATATATAAGAGCCCAAAATTTTAGTAGATTTATCTCTTCTTATTATAAGAGCTTGCTTTGATTTGTCATTTCCAACAACTTGATTAATCACCGTGATTTACCTCATGAAGAGGCTGGGCTGGTTCCTTTTCGGCGCCCGCATTTTATTTAGATGTTGGGGGCAAGGCAAGCCCCATGAAAGTCCAGGTTGGCTCCCAGCTCCATCTCGGCCGGCATCCTACTCTCAAGGGGGTGGGGTCCTGGAGCGAACTCTCTACCGCTTGTGTCTATCTCCTGTCAAGTATGCTCCCCAGACATAGACTACGTACAGGGTAGTACTCTTGGAAAGATATAATATCACCGCATGAACATAACATTAAGTTATGAATGTAACTCCCGAGGGATCGACCACTATAAAAAATAAAGTAAGGCGGAGAACTGTTGTTCAAACGATCCAAGAACTTCCATAACATTGGCGTGATTCGGTTTGAGCAACGGATCCTGACGTGATACATCTTGGTAATGAAAATAGAGTGGAAACATGAGTTGGCTTTTCCATAAAGTATCTAAAGAATGAGCACTGTTAAGGTGCAGGTCACGTGACCTACAGCTCGGCCTTCGCTTTTTGAGGCTTCCTTTACCCACATCTCTATAAGGAAGGAAAGGGAGCAAATTTTTTTAAAAAAATTAAAATTTTAAAAGTAATAATTGTATATGAAATATAATTTTTTTTAAAGTGTCTTTATCTATAAATGGGTAAGAGAGATGAAGTAATAAAAAAAAATAAAAGATAATGGATGTGATAAATTAATGAGTGAGTAATAAAAATGAATAAAATGCATTTATTAGTTAAATAAAATTAAATAGAATCTTATAAAAAAACAAATTTAGAAATATGACCTTATAATTGGATACTGAGGAGGCATTTTATAAGCAAAAAGCTAGTGAGTATTAAGGAGCTAGCATTTTAGTTTCTATCACCACGAAGGAGTTTGAAAGAATGGTGAAGGAAAGTATTATTTCCGACTGTTTAAGTAGCCAATCATTTCATACAAACTAAAGAAACATAGTAGAGTTATTTTTTATGGGTAAAATTAATTTGATTTTTCAAGTTTACTTTAATGAGTATCATTTACTATACTTCATGCGGTCCATATATATATAAATATATAATATAAGAGGTAACATTAGAATTTTTTTGTTCACATAATGTAAAAGTTAAGATAATAAATGTTTGATTTCTATTTTTACCATTGCATATTAAATGCAAAGAGAAGAGATTTCTATTTGTATAATAAATAATGGTATAAGGGTAAAATTGAAAAACCACGTTAATTTACCTATAATAAATAACTTCACTATGTTTCATTGGTTTGTGTAAAATGGTTGACTACCTTTGATAATGTGGACCGAAGGAAGTATATATTCACTGCAAATGGTTATGCTCTTGGATGAAAGGATTCAAACCTTCGAATAGTGGGACCAAAACCCGTTGCCTTACCACTTGGCCAGCCCCATTTTCCTTCTTTTCATTTAGTATATGTAACATCCCAAAAATTTAATTAAGGATTAGTGGTAATTTAAGAATTAATTTGGGATTAATTAAGAAATTTTAAGAGCTTTATAAATAAATCCATGAAAATATAAGTATTTTTTGGGATTTTAAAGGCCTAATTTCTCCCTTAATTTGAGGGAAATTAGAGTTAGAGTAATTATTTTTCGACCCAAAAGAGATTTTAGTGGGAGAGCATCTTCGTGGAGAATTAAAATAAATTTTAGGAATTGAAAAATGGATTTTATCTTCAAGAAATATATCTTATTTTGAGGATCAAAGGGCCTAATAGTAATTTTCTATACTATCAATTCTATTTACTTTTTTTATTCCTTCTTTCCCTCCTTATTCCTCCCTCATTCCTGTAGCCCTTCCCCATTCCCATTATTCTTCTTTCTTTGTGCAGCAAGGCGAGAGGGAGAGGTGAGAGGCGGCGGCTCTTTCGCCGCCGTTGGCAACGGCACTGATGAGAGGAGAGGTCGCCGGCATTCATCCTCCCATTTTCCCTATTTCCTTTCCATTCTTCTTCTTTCCAGTGCTCTCCCTAAGCGCCATGTCCATCTTTCTTCTCTTCCTCAATCGGCGCTGCTCTATGGCATGTGACGGCTGGCGATCGGAGCTGGCGGTGGAGCCTGTCATCGCCGGCGTTGTCGCTGGAGGAGGGGGCGACAAATATCCTTTTCCTCCCTTTATTTCCATGTTTTGCCCAGCCATTTGAGAGAGGTTGAGAGGGAAATTGTGGTGCTTTTGGTAAGTGGTGAAGACGGCGGTTTCCAGCGAGTTTGGAGAGCTTGAGAGTTTTGGGTAATTTTCCTTTCAGTCCCTTCCTCATTGCTCGTGATTTTGCAAGTGTTCTTGTTTGTAATTTGGGGTTTTTTGTGTAATCTGAATCCTATGCCTCTTGGGTTGAAATTTGTTGTTTTAACACCATCTTGGGATTATTTCTAACTAGTCTATGGGTTATTGTTGCTTGATTTTGAGTTAGGATGATGATTTGTCAAATTAAAGTGTTCATAAGTTAGGGTTTGATAGTAATTTCGAAAATACAGCAAGGTTTCTAGGAATGGATGGTGCTAACTTGTTTATTTAAGTTATATGATGATGTTATTTTGTTTAAATTGGTTGGATGTAATCCTATGTGAGATTTTGCTTGCTTAAAGTGGGGTTAAGATAGGTTTTAAACAAGAAATCCTTTGAATTTGGGCTTTTGAGCTTGATTTATGATTTCTAGAGGGTTATTGAAGTTCAACGATAATGTTAGTTGGATTCATTGAATTAGATTTAGAGTTGGATGAGAATTGGAAGTTTTAGGTGCTTGTATAAGAGTTAGGATGTTGGAATTTGCTATGCTGAATATGGATTAATGATTAAAGAAGTTATGTGAACGTATTGGTGCTTAATTGTGATCCTAAAGTAGTTAAATTGTAGAGATACTGTTTGGGTGTTAAATGATTGGAATGAAATAATTGTGATGATGTATTCTTTTGGTCTAGGTTTGAACTTGTGACGTTGTGATGGACGATAGAGTGGGATATTGATCGGTAAATTTTAGATTATTGTATAAGTGTAATAGTGGTTAGTAATTGATGATGGTTTTCTAGGTATGCATCATGAAGCTAATATGTATAATGAAAGAGGGATGTGATATGGAAGAGTTGGGCGAGTATGTAAGAAATTGGGATATAAAGTTGGCATGAGATATATATTTATATATATATTTAATGATAATTTTAAGAGTTCAATGGGATAGTTTGGATTGTGGATTTATAGTTAATGATTTGGAATGCTTTCCCCATACTTGGTTTGTGAATTGAGGTAAATGGATTAAGTAGCTCTGTTAAGGAAAATGGGTTCTCGATTTAAGAGAAGTTATTGAGGTAGGATGTTTGCAATGGGTTTGGTATGAGTTTAATTTAACTTAACCAAGCCAAGTAGATGTAATCATATCTCTTTATATAATCGGGACTCCTTTACTGGCTAAGTCCCGAAGTGTTAAGTAAATATCTCATGATTTGTATGTTGACAGTGTATACATGCACTTGTTTTGATTGCAGACATCGTTGGATTGAGTGGAACTCGAGATCTACACTATTCTGGTATTTTATGTTGCTTTTGGCAAGTCCAGGTAACCGCTCTCACCTCACTACATTAGCGTGTGTGATGTTAGTCAGGATTTTCTAAATCCCCTTTTATATATGTATGTACATTTGGTCTACAATATGGTTTTCAAAGGTTACTTTTATATCAAATGGTCTACTGGGTGCCTTTGGAACTACAATTATTGGTATATAAAGAAGCTTGATATATTATTTATAGTATCTTGGCTAGCTGTGGTTTGGTGATCATTATTTATATCGTGATGGTTGTTGGTGAAATTTGGATTAACACCGGAGAATGATCGTTGTTGTGTAATAGTTGAGAATATTTGTTGTTTAAATATATATATAAGTAGTACCCTAGCTGGTTTCTTGGTTGAGTTTATATGTGACGTGAGAAATGCTGTGATTGAGATACTGTGACATGATTGAGAAGCATTATGTGGTTATTATTGTTGCATGACACTGAAAAGTATCATCGCGCGATGTAACCCTCGGAAGGCCAACCGAGCAATTATTTGTACCGGTCATCCTGATTGTAGACAGGGACCACTCCCCATTCTGATTGTAGACAGAGGGAAGCCCCCATTCTGAATGTAGATAGAGGGGGAAATTGCCATCCTGATTGTAGACAGGGGTACAATGTCACTTCACGTTTACTTTTATCATAAGTTCTTGAAATCTGTTATTTCTTTAGTAGCATGGTTACAGTGCATGTTGATATTCTGGTGATGATATGGTTTTATTTATAATGTGTATAGATATACTCTGTTTGTGGATTAAATATTTTAAAATGTGGTACCCTTTAGGCGCTCTGCTAACCCACTCACACTCCTGTAATGAGTTGAGCTGTGGTTACTGAGACAAATTTGTCTCACCCTATCGTTGTTTATATTTTTGTAAGTGATCATGCATTGCAGAGGGAAGGTGGCCACTGTACCGTACTGACTGTGTAAGTCGGCGGCGATACTTTTATATTAGAATTTGTATATTGCCAAATTAATTAGGCTTGCATTCGCTTCTGCATCATTAAATGTTAATTGTTATGATTAGGGGACTATATGAGAATATATATATGCTACTAAGTCATTGGTTATGTATTAGTGAATGATGTGAATGGTATGATTAATTCATGAGATGGGTTATATATGACAAATCCGGGAGCCTAGACCTGAGGCCTAATGTATGTGTGTATATTTTAATTTGGGCAGGTTTTGTTTAAATAACCATGTTAGGTCAGTTCTTATCTATCATGATTATATTGATGCTTGTTTGTTAAAATGTGTTATCACATGTTTTATTTAACCATGTTAGGTGGTCTCTTATCTAACATGGTTAATCAAATTGTTAATCAGGTAAATTTTTACTAACCATGTTAGGTGATGCTCTTCTAACATGGTTATACTGTATGGATTAGTTGATGAAATTTTTGTGTGTAGACTGTAGATGTGTTTAATAACCATGTTAGGTTCTCCCTTATCTAACATGGTTAATTATTCGGTAAATCAAGCGAATTTTTATTAACCATGTTAGGGGAATCCTTTCCTAACATGGTTGAGTGTTTTATTATCCATGATAGTGATTATGTTATATTAAGGTTTGCTTTTTCTATCATGGATGACACTTTGATTGATTAGGGTAAACTTTTTTTAACTATGATAGGGTTGTTTGATTTGTATGAAAAATCATTTTCCTATCATAGTTAACATTAACCTTTGATTGATTATTGGTAATTAAAATGTATTAGTAAGTGGAATTTTATAGTATGTAAGGGTAAAAATGAAAATTAAACATTTATGGGAAAATTAATCAGAGGTCCTATGGAAAGAACATAATTAAGATCAGGTCCCATAAAATGTCCTAGTTAAAGTGAGGTCCTTGGGACCTGAATATAATTATGTGTAAAAGTAAAATTACCATACTACCCATGTCCCTCTCCCTCTGCCTCTTCTTCTTCCTCCTCCTCCTCTTGTTCCATCGCTAACTCCCTTTCAATCCTCGATTTTCCATATTTTTTTAATCACCATTCCAAAAACCTCAAGTTTGCTCTCCCCCCTCTTCCTCATTTTCTATCTTTGCCAATGAAGCAGAAACGACCACTACCTAACATAGAGATATCTCCATCCGTCGCCAAGATTCTTCTCCATTACATCTTACTTTTGTTGCTTGACATAACACCTAAAAATTGAGACCAAATTTAAAGAACAGTGCATCACATATGATGTAATAAAGTTACAAAACAAGAAGTTGGAGTTCCTAACCACACCAGAAAAATTAGAACAACAACAATATACATATATATATAGAAACATATATCTATGGTGCAAGTAACAAGTTACACAGAAATCTCACAAAACCAAACCTATCATCTCATCTTCAAGAAGTCTTGAGCCAACTTCAAATAATCCCCATAGCCGATCCCAAGTAGAACCCCTGAGCCATCTTCAAGTGATCCTCTCCATGTGATTTCTGATCCGGTTTTACAGAGTACGATCCAGCATCGGTTGGATGGTTAGTATTTCAGGCGCCGGCGACGGCGCCGGCAAAAGGTGGATTGGGCCGCGAAGAGTGAGAGGGAGTTAGAGATGGAAGACGAAGAGGAAGATGGAGAAGGAGAGGGAAGCACGGTTGAGGAATATGGGTAGTGCCCTAATTTTATTTTTACACATAATTATATTCATGTCCCAAGGGACCTCATGTAACATCCTACTTTTTTTTTATATGTGTATATATATGTATATATTAATTTATCGAGAAAACTCTTTGTTTTGAAATTTATTTTAGACACTTATAAGGTAGTAAAAGAAAATTAGATGGAACACCTACATAAATTAATTGCTATAGATGCAAGTGTATGTAAATATAAATATAGGATTATTATCATTTAGGAGTAAATGATGAGTAAATAATATTGGGGTAGAAATGATGAATAGTAATTAAAATAAAAATAAATAAATAAATAAATAACATGGGTATTCTAATGGTCCATTTGAGTAAAGGCCCAATTATGAAAAAAGAAAACCCAATTACTGAAAACCCTTCTTCCCTTACATCATCTTTTTCTCACTGCCGCCACCCACACGTTCAATCCTTTTCTATTGTATTCCTTTCTTCCATTGCTTCCTTCTCACCATGAACAGTGCGACAAGCTTTGTCACCATGTGTAGGTAACTATTACTATTACAGTGACCTTTCATAATCTTTATTTCCATTTTTTTATTCGATAAATTTCTCCATACTTCTTTTGTCTATTTGTGCAACAATTTTCATTCCAGCCGTGTCTCCTTACCAATCGCTGCTCCAAAACATTTCTTTTATTTATCTACCAAATCTACCCCCATTGTTATTAACAAATAAATATTTATGTGCATTAGAGGGTCTCGTATTAAATCCTTTTGCTATACACATACACACACACATTAATTTCATCTCTTTATGTTCCCTCACGATATCCTCCTGTCACATGTTCAACTTCTAGTCTTTTCACTGTATACTTCATGGCAGAGGTGTAGCTATCAATTGAAGATCCATAAAATAAACATAATTTTTTTTCTAGTCCCAGGGGTTCCTTTTATTTTCGGCATTAGGGTTGGTGCCAAGCATATAAAAATAATTTAGAGTGACACACTATTTCTAGCAATTTTTGAGTCATATATTAATAAATATTTATGTGTATGGTCCTTGCAGATTTCTATAAAGCATTGGAGTAACGTTTTGGTAATTATCTTAGGTTGAAGAGTAACAGGTAACTCTGAAAATTTCTTTTTCATATGCTTGTAGATTGTGTGTAGTTTTATTTTAGTTAATTATCACACAATAATAAGCTTATTTCTTTTCAAGCATGCTTGCTTTTTATCCGTTTTGTATAAAAAAAATAAGTTTATTTCTTTTCAAGCATGCTTGAGTATATTTTGATTATATTTGATTTGAGAGTTATTTATGGTATGATTATGATTGCATTTGCATCCATGATGGGTTAAGTTTAGTGGAGGAGTTGTATGATATTTATTTTACCACGTGGTAAGCCATCACTCGGTGCACAGTGGATGGCACTTGTCAGGGCCCCTCCTTCCATGTGTTCCTTTGGCCAAGATTGCATTGGAGTTGTGGGACATGTGACACCTCCTTAGCGTGATTCTTTAAGGAGGGGAGCTATAGTTCGGACTTGAGCTCTGTATCTTTGGTTGGGTACATCTTAAGTACTGGTGAGCTTGAGACAATTCAGTTATATGAATTAGTTCTCTGTTGGATAATGTGTGTTAGCCTATGGCTCCAGTCAGCGGAATAAGGATGGACGGTGATATAAGGAGTTGCATATTGCACATTATATTTATTTATGAGTATGACTCGTTGAGAGTTTGAATTATTGTTTTCCCTATGTTTGAGAGTATTTAATATGTATTTGAAAACCATGAGTTGTACGAAGAACTACATGTATATAATTGGTTAAATTAGAATTATACGTGATTTGCTTGTGTATGTTAGGATTTTTCAATAGTTACTGAGATGTCGATCTCATCCTATTATTAACATTTTCCAGGTGAATGATCTAATAGGAAGCAAGGGAAGACACTTGAGGAGTGGGCCTCCTTAGAGGCTCTATAGTGCTCATTAAACACATTTTTGCCACTTTATATTAAATTGTCATGACACTAGGATTATTTTTAAATTACGACGTCTTTCATATAGTAAATGATTTAATAACCTATTGTTGTTGTTTTTTTTATTTATAAAAACCTCTTTAATTGTGTTTGTCTTTTTCTACACTGATCCGCTTTCTAAAGTGTTATTTGGAATAGTAATGTATTAAAAGTCTTGAAGAATATAGTCTTTTTTTTTTAAAATAACTATGGTAGACCTTCCACACGTGTTTTTATTCTTTTCTACCATAGTTAGTTCTTGAGAATTTAAGTTTAATCATTTTATATTATGGTAAAGTTTTCTACTGGTTCCATTCTTTTTCTACCATAGTAGGGTCTATTGATTTGATTAGCAGTTATAATTGGTTTTTGAACTTTCTACTATGGTAAACTTTTTATTACTATGATAGGGTATACATTAATTTAAAGGTGGTTTTGGAAGGGTGTTACACCTCACTTTAATATAATTATGATATTTTGTGGGACTTGACTTTAATCATGACCCCTCCATATGACTTCAAATTATTTTTTCCAGCATTTATTATATTAACTTTTACATATTATTTGTTATAATATGTCCAAAAAAGTTTTCATCTTACCTTTTACATTATATAGATCCGAGGAATTAATATTAATATAACGACTCAAGGACCCCTTGAACTCGCAGGTTTACAACTATAAAACATTGGGGCCATTCAACACTTCAAGGAAATTTAGTGCTTTTTAATTGACGCGTGTCTCTGCCTTAAGTTTTCTTGGGTTTTTGAAGTCTTCGCGTTAAATTCACTTTTGTACACACTTCCACACAGTTGATTTAATGTGAATTCATGAACCGTTCCAACACGGTTAACCGTAGGTTTAATATGTTAAACAATTAGTACTGTGAAAAATAATGGCCCCTCAATCTTTATATATAAGAGCGAAATGGTCAAATCATATAGATTAAGAAAGTAATTTCAATTACTTTCTTTTTTTCATAACATAATTTTTGAGAAAGGGTTAGGCTCAATGTTTTTTCTCTGTAGTCTTCAACCCATATAAGATACTTTCTTCAGCAATTGGGGGATTTGTTAAAAAAATTTCCAATAATTACTTGAGATATAGAAAGTGAGATTTTTTGATTTATTCTTCATGTAACATTACCTCCAAATTCCACTTTTAACCACTAACAATAATATATTAAAACGTTTATAGTACTAACTATGTTAGGAAAAAGAATTAAATTACCAAAAATTCGCTAACATAGTTAGAAAAAGAGCTTTCCATAATATTTATATATAATTCAAATTTCCACTCCAAATCTCTGTCATCATAATATAAATTTTCTTTCAGTACAATAACAGAGAATTATATTATCCATAATTAATCTCCACACATCATCCTTAAAATACCATACCATAATGGTAATTATACAATAATTCTTCCCAAAATAATAATAAGTTTTCAGCGGAAGCATCATACAAAATATGATCCTAAATGTGGCAATACCTCCTGTCCTTCTGGTCCAGAGTATCTCACGATATCAGTGAGAAGTTCCCGGATCCTTCCCTTGACCTCCTACTTCGCTCCTAGGACCTGCAAAAGTGAGATCAACGGGGGTAGCCCCAAAACGCAACCACTGACTACTTATCTACGTGTGGTGTGTGCTAGCAAGGTGTCCAGTGGAATACATATATGTATATATATTAGTTCAACCAGCATGCTCAGGTATTCACATATAATGCATATCTTGGTCCCAAATATCTTTTCTCATCGTTTATAATTATAAAATAATCCATCACAACTCATCCTCAATAATAGTATATATCATTGATAATTACAGACAACCCAAACAAATCTTACTAGAAATGTTGGGAAAACATGTGGGACCAGTCGGGACCTTCCACCCACCCCTGATCACCACGGTACAGTTCACGAGGGACTCTCTACCCTCCCTGAATAGTACCACAGATTAGAAGGATCTCTGTCCTTTCTGAATCCGTAAGGGGCGATATCCCCTCTTTCGTCTTTCTCTCATTTATTTCTCATAATATATCAATTAGTCCCTGTGGCGCAACAGGGTACCTCATCACGTGATGGCACAATTTCCAATTCACCGGTGTCACATACCCAAATAATTTCTCACATACAACACATAGATATGCAACACCACAATCAGGCACCAGGCCTTCCAGTATTTTCATGATATACATATATTAAATAATTTCCAAAACCACATATATCTCAGTTTCAAATATTTCACATCACAAATTTATGCCATTTCAAAATAATACTCCACGGGACATTTATTATAAAAATATTAATATTACAAGACCTCGTTTCCATATCTCATCAATCATCAATTTGTGATTCAAAATCTCATCTCCATATAACATCATAATTTTCAAATAATAATATTTCAAATTACTTACTAACACCACACACACACATAAACAAGCAGAAAGCGGTTACCTGATAGCTGGCACCAATCTCACAATAGTGCAGCTCCCCCGTGCTAACTCAGTGCAATTCAAGCACTACACAATCATACATACTACCACAATTAATTATTTATCCAACAATTTCATATGTTGGAAATTAAATTACTAACTACCCTTTCTTTGCCCTTACTTATTCTAAATTTCTATTTAACATTTATTCTCCCTTTTTATCTCTAAAATTTATCTCTACTCCATTTATACATATATCCAAAATTATTAATCTTTCCAATAACTATTTATAAAATTCCTTAATATCCCATAATCCCTCAATAATTCTTTAAATGCAAACCCCAATCAAATCAATTAATTAAATCCCCTCATATAACCTTAATAAATATCTAAAAATCATCAATTTACCCACAAGCACCTCGAGTAATTTAAAAGCCCAATTTCTAAAACTTCCATAAATCCAAAAATTCCTAATAATTAGGAAAACTTCCAACAATGAAAAATCTACTCAGAAAAACTCATAACCGTGGCCTAAGCTTCAATTTATTAATTTTCGGACTCCCAAAAATTACCAATTTAGACAAAGCCTAATTTTTCAAGTATAGCTAATTGAAAAACTAATGGCATAGAATTGTAGAGGAGACTTACGGGGTTCCGAAAATGTGCTTAGTTGGCCCAAAAACTCACTATTTGTATGCCAACAGGCTCTGATAAATCCGGTGAAAGGAGTAATAATGGTGATATAAGAGAAAAGAGGGGAGAGAGAAAATAGAGAAATAAGAAAACGAAGTGATCAGTGAACATGTATGTGTGTGCTCAGCGAAGTGTATGTGTGTGTTTATATAATGATAAAAATAATAATAAAATAATAATATAATAATAATATATGTAAATAGTAGTTGAGTGTGATTGGTTGAAACAATAATCATTGAAATAGTAAAAAGAGAATACGGGAGAGAGTCAGCAGAGAGGAGTGTCGGCAGGAACAAGAAATATACTACTGGACCATAAAATTCTCAAATAAGATATTTCTTTTGAACCAAAAATTTTCTTTTCACTCCCAAAATTTTCCCTATAATATCTTTTATTTATTTACTCCCACAATAACCTCTTTTGAGTCTAAAAATAATTTCCCCAAAAATTATTATCTTCCAAATAAGGGAAAAACTAGGCCTTTAAAATCCTCAAAAACACCTCAAAATTCTTCAAATATTCTCATAATCCATCATTTCTCATTAATCAATTCCTATTTACCCCCATAAATCCTTAATTAATTTTTAGGACGTTACACTTCAAATTTGGGGGTGGCACGAAGAGTGGAGAAGGTGGAGAAATGGTGGTGGTTTAGGATTTTAGAAGAGGCATATGAGAGATAGAGAGATGATGGGGTGGGTGGGGATAGGGGTGTTTATGAGGCCACTTCCCTTGCCTGCAGTAAAAATGCCCGGTCTAGCCCAAGAAAGATGCCCGAAACAAAATGAGCATATACGGGCCAGGCATATTGGCGAGCAAGGCAGGGGGCACTGGACATGGTAAAATTATATAGATTATATATTAAATACATATATTAGTTTCTACATGTAATATTTTACATTATATATTATCACAATATTGTAAAATATAATGTAATCTTATAGTTTTATATAATACATTTTGACAATTTTTTAAATTATATCCCTCCTTTAGTTTTTTAGTGTGAATATTTATCAAAACATAATATAGTTTTTATTTTTTTTTTAAAAAAATTCAAGACTCAAGTTGTAGATTTATTTTAGAATAATATAAGGTGTAGAATTATGAAATCTGGAATATATTCAAAGTTCATAATATTCACTCCGCCCATAATATAAGGTCATTTTTTTTAATGACATTGTCTCAAAATATAAGGTCCTATTTGATTTTGTTTGAATAATAAATGCATTTTCCTCTATTTTACCTGTGCATTAATTTCTCCCACACTTCTCTTTCATATTCTTTTCATTATTACACTCTTTCTTACTCATTCATAAATAATGACAATTTTGGAAAAAATGATAAATTTCCTACACATTTATTGTTTTTAACTAACTTTAACTTATTTTTAGGAAACCGCAATTTGGTTAAAAAGACTTTATATTATGGGACGGGGGGAGTAGTGATTAACATATATACTAAGATTGGGGCAATGCGTCACCACTTGGGTATGGACGCCCACCCTGCCCAGCTCAACTTTGCTTTGCCCAAAATTGCTCAGGCTTTCAACGAGCACGGCAGGGTAGTAGGCTGCAAAATACGTCATCAAACAGGGGTCCTGTCCTTCCAGCCCTTCCTATAAGCACCCCTAGGTGGGGAGGAGGATGAGGTGGCCATGTGAGCAAGCAAATAGATGATGATGTGGTGGATGTTTGACCGACTTAACGACTAAACTTAACTTTGGGGAGCAGTAAGGTGAAATTGCTATGTTTTATAAACTTTTGGGATGAAATTAATTCTAAAAATACTTCCAAATACTCAATGATTATCACCAAAAACTTCCAGGATAAAATTGATTCTTATGGAAAAAAAATTAAAGAGTGGTGTGGTTCCTAATTATGGTTACCCACTTCCCGTCCTCGCATTCAGTCTTTCAGATTCAGCATACGTCTAAATTCGGACGTCTCTTTCATTGCTTATTTGATTTTGGTGGGCAATTTGAAGCATGCCCTAATTGAGCTACGTCTCTTTCACTGGAAATCTGGATCGGAATACACTTTGCCAAAGATATTTTCTGAATTTTATAAAATATATTTGATCTCACTGAATGATTCGGAGCTGGGGAGTGTGAGTGTTGCTTATATTCGCTCAATTTATGTGTTTGCCACATTGAAGAAGCTAATTAGCAAGCAACAGAAGAGTCCACAAGCTTTTTATATAATTCTCATCCCCTCAGTTAATCACATCCTTCTCATATTCTTTCCCACAAATAATTCTCTCTCAATCATCAACTTCATATATAAATAAGGATTTATTTGAAAAAAAAAATTAATCTCTTACACAGATTTAAACTTATTTAAGTCCCGCAGTTTGTTTTGCATTTGCTCGTTGTTGCTTATAAAAAAAATGTAGAATGTAATAAATAGGAAATGGCTAGTACGCCCAACTACCTGTTTAGATGTTAGTTATGTCTTGTGTGTGATATTTTTAATAAGAGATGTCTAGTATGGCTTGTTTTGTGGACTTTTCTTATGTCGTTGAGTTTCTCTCAACTCTTACCTGACCGAAACAAGTGGTATCGTAGCCTCAAGCTCTCCTAGGCGAAATAAAGCGTTTCCATAATTAAGCTCGAGCAATACTTGTTGTTGCCGTCGAATTTGGAAGCTGAGTTAGTTTGAGTGATAAGCAATAATATTACATTAAAAGTGCTCCCTCCGATCCGTGCCTGTGTCTATAATAGATTCCCACACAAGACAAGACCAACATGGGTCAAAAAAGCTGGAAGGTAGAGATAAACATATTTATAAAATATCAACATTCACACAATTTACCTTATTAATAAACACGACCCATTCCTCTATTGATTTTGATATAACGGATACAGACAACTTAATGGTAAAACATTTCCCCGGCCGCTTTCACTACAGAAGTACAGATACGAAGGACTATCATCATTCTCATCACCTGATTTTTGTACATGGCATTATTGGTAGGTCCCAGTCTTATATATAATGAGGACCATATGTAATAGGATTTAAGGTAATTATATTCTGCATCAATATACGTACATAGGACCATACTCACTTAATTACGTACCTATTTGGTACTGCACAAACTAAGTTTATTATTTTTCGTTGTAAATCTTACACTGATAGCCTACTTTACACGGCACCGCAATCACCGATTGAGCCTTCCTTAACGTAATTCCAAACTTATCATCCATGTCCATTTCCTCTGCTTTCATCTCAGCTTCCAACTTCCAGTCAAAGCAGTTTACTAGAGATCCCAACATGAGCAGCAACATGCTCATGGCCAAAGGATATCCAGGACACAACCTCCGGCCAGCCCCAAATGGAATCAGCTCAAAGTTCCGGCCTTTAATGTCGATTTCTGACCCCAAGAACCTCTCCGGTGTAAACTCTTCTGGGTTCTTCCATATGCTCACATCTCTTCCTATAGCCCAAACATTTACAAGAACCTGTGCACTCTTTGGGATTGTATAGCCTCCCAACTCAACATCTATCTCAGCTTTCCTAGGCAGTAAAAATGGAGCTGCTGGGTGTAATCGGAATGTCTCTTTCAATACTGCCTGCAAGTAAGGCAATTTGGCTACGTCTGATTCTTCCACTAGTTTTCCTTTTCCTATGGTTTCTTCCAACTCTGCTTTTGCCTTTGACATTACCTCTGGGTTTCTGAGCAGCTCAGCCATTCCCCATTCTAGCGTTGACGTTGTTGTATCACTCCCGGCCGCAAATAGGTCCTCCACCATATAAACATAACCATATATAATTATTCTTCCATCTGGTTCTTAATATAAAATCAAGTCTACTAATTTGAATAGATTAATGAAATTAAATAAACAACTAAATTATAACACGTGTTACATAATACTTATAAAAAACTTATGTATATCATTAGATTATATATTTTCATAAGGTAGACAGATTAATTTTGAGAAAAATGATAAATATAAATGGTTAAAATTACGAGAGAGAAAAACCTTAATTTTATGACAAAAGTCAGCATCAACTAAGCTTTTTATATTACCTCATGTCCTTAGTATAAGACCCAATCAATTATTTAAGGGAGATTAAGAGGCCAAATAAAATAATTAATTTTAACATATGTTACATACAATTAGATTATATATCCATTCATAAGTCAGATAGTTTAGAGAAAATTCGAACATAATCAAGTGAGTATTTAAGATGAGAGGTAGTATATTATTCATATTACAATAACAAAAACGAGAGAGGAACGCCTCATTTTCCCTCATTTTATTTCTTAATAATCATTAGATCTTCTTTCAATAGTTCAGATTTAGATTTATACAAAATATATTTTAATTGATTTTCAATAATGATATTATAAACACCAAATCTGAACTATTAAAAGAAGATCTAATGGTTACTAAGAAAAAAAAAGAGGGAAAATGAGGCGTTCCTCGTGCTAACAAAACATGATAAATTATCTAGAGATGAATTCTCTATGTGGCACACGTACCAGTGATAAATGTTGGATTCTCTCTCCTTCCATATATTCCCTATTCTCTTCCGAGAGTAGAACATCTAATATGTCGTTGTTGGTGAGAGAACCTGTGTCCTCTCTTAGCTTCTTCCGCTGGCAAACCAAGTGGTGGAAGACGTCTAATATCTTCCTAAAATGAATGGCGGCGCGTTTTCTGACACCTTGTGGATCAAGCTTCTTGAGTACTGGAAAATAGTCTGCCACGTTAGGCGTTCCTACCTCTTTCATTATTCCGGCCACTGTCTCCCTGAACTCCCCCGCCGTACCAACTGATTGAACCAGATCCACAGAGAATATAGTATTGGACAACAAATTAAGTGTAGTTTTAAAAGCCAATTTTCCTATATCCACAGATTCACCACTCACTCTGCATTGCTCAACCTCTTGGAGAAGTTGTTGCACTTTGTTACGCCTCAAATATTGGCTAGCGTCAAGAACTTTGTGGCCAAATAGCTGATTGTTACATAGCTTCCTCAAGGATCTCCAGCGAGGGCAAACGGGAAGGAAGGCTAGGCTATATTCATGGTGGTTGGCGCCTTTCATGGCGTCGGGAATGGTCCGATTTGATAGGAACTGGTCGTGTGTTAGGAGGACCCCTTTGGCCATATCGTCAGAAGAGACGACTATGGTTGTGACTTGGCCGAGCTGCAGGCTCATGATTGGGCCGTAAGTTTTGGCAAGCTTGGTCAAACTCTTGTGAGGCTTGTTCCCAAGTTCAAGCAAGTTTCCGATTACCGGAAAAGGAGAAGGTCCGGGAGGGATACGGCGGTTTCCTCCTCCTCCAACGCTGCTTTTTCCATGTAACCAACGTGGAAGAGATTGGATGAAGATGATGATGGAAACAGACACCAGAATAATACAGCTCAGGACATCCATTTCTCTTAGCCTTCGAGGACAATCCATGAAATATACAGCATATATGTGTGTCTTTAAGATTTACTCCCTCTTCCTCCTCGTCCTAAATATAAGACCACATCTAACTTTTTTTTGGAAGTTAAGGAAACAAGTTAGACTACTAAATTATAACATATGTCACATTAAATTAAATTATAGGTTACTCATATGGTCCTATTTATAAGTCACTTCCAGCATATTTCACACAGACCAAGGAAAGCCTTAAAACTCATTAACTTTCCACTAAAATCCAACAAATTTACAACTTTACCCATATTAAATATCCACTATACCACATGAAAATAAAGTCAACACATAATAAATGAAGGGTAAACTTGTACATTCACACTAAATATTTAATGAGGTGACTTATATATAGGACCAAATGAAACATTCTCTCTCTACCCTATAAATAGGACCAGATGAGTAGTTTATAAGTAGAATAAATTAATTATGAGGAAAAAAGATAACTACAGATAATTTAAAGTGGTTAATTTTGCATCATTTAATTTTTACAAAAAAATCAAAGTGATCTTATAATTAGGACCGGAGAGGCATAATAATTTCAATAATTGTTCTCTCCCACGAATTTTTCAATGACAAATGTGTCTTGACATTTTTCCCTATTTTAAGGATATGATGGACACGTTGGAGTTAATATATATTTATTTATACAAAAGTAGACCACCTATTTTGCCAGCTTGTGTTCCACTGCCCCTATCACAAAGAAAAAACAAGAGTGGGTGGTCCCTAATATGTAGTCCACACCACAACTTGCACTGGCACAGTAAAGAAGATTGACAATGGGTGGTCGTTACCTCGAGCTCTCTTACTGCCTCACTTGCCCTGTATTTGGATATTTGGATTTGAGGAAAACTACCAAAAGATAATACTTCTTCCATTCTTAAATATATATACAATCTAGTTAGACTTTGTTTTAGAAATTAGAAAAGCTGAACAAGTTAGTATTTAGTAACAAATTTTGTGTATTAGTAGATTATATGTTGGCTTATAAGTCAAACAAATTAGTTTTGAGAAAAAAATCAGTCAAATCAATTTATAAGTAACTTATTTAACTTTCTTAGAATTTAAAAAAAAATCAATTAGAGGAAAAAAGGGAGTATTTAAAGTCAAAATCGTAAATGAATAGTATCCATGTTTATTCTTTATGGAAGTCTCCTTTTTTAATATTCTATTCACCTCCATTCAAACAGAGTTAATCTTTTTGTTCAAAAAACATGCAAGACTAATGGTGGTATCTATTCCACATGGAAAACATACATAAAGAGCATGTTTTGGAAAACCCTAAAAGTATTTTAATACATAATCCAAGGTAAAACTTATGATATCCTTATTTCATGCAGAGTAAAATTGACAGCAACAAAACTTTTTTTAGGTGTTAAACCTAGGAATATTTGCAGATTCTACCCCAGAAAACTTTAATTTGTCTATCCAAATTAAAATTATGTCCCCACAATGACTGTTGTGCTATTACTATTTATAAATTTAGAGCTATAGATGTAATTTCCAGCACATCAATAAATATAGCCATTTGAGAATCAGTTGATATATCTAATTGCTATATAGACGAACATAGCATATTTACCACTATCATTTTCTTGTGCAGGAGTGCTATTGATTGCTCTTTATTCAAGCAAAACGGGTATATAATCCACAAAGTGAGAATGGTGTGTCTTGGCTTTTGGTAACTTGGTTCCAAGACAAGTTCTCATTCATGTTACACTACAAAAAAACACGAAATTACAGACGGAATTCCGTCGGTAATTTCAGTTTTCCGACGGATTATATTATTTTATAAATAAATTATAATTATAATTTATAAATAATATATTAAAATATTATTATTATCGACGTTAATTTTTAATTTTTTTAAAAATTATATGTCATGTGTCCTTCTTTGTGACCATCACGTGTTGATATCGTGTACCTCCACGTGTCGCCTCGACATGCCGCCACGTGTCACCTCCACAAATTGTCTTCAATTATGGCATAGCTGAGAATCGAACTCGCAACCTCTTGCGCATGCGCTGATACCTTAACCAGTTGAGCTATGAAGACCATGTGATATTATTTGCAAACCATTATATTTATAATATTACAATATATTTAGTATTTTCATTTTATATTTAACTTATAATAATAGTTATAATTATTATTATTAAATTATTTTAATAATTATTTTATTATATATATATTATTCAATTATAATTATTTTTCATTTTTCTTACTAACATTTATTAAAAATAACATATTATTTAATAAAAAATTACAATTAAATTTATTAAAAACTTATATCTATGTATGATAATTTTTATTAATATTTATTGAATATTATTTATTTATAATATTTTTAATATAAATAAAGATAATATTTTATATATAAATTAAAATAATATTTTAATATATTATTTGTAAATAAAAATAATAATATAATTCATAAAATTACCTACGGAAATGTTCCGTCGATAATAATAATACCACTCCGTTCCTTATTATAAGTCTAACTACCACAAATTTTTTGTTCCAAAATATAAGTCCATTTGGGGATCAGTTAATGCTATTATGACTAATTTACCCCTGTGTTAGAAATAAAGAAGAAGAGAGAGAAGGGTTATAATGTATAAAATATTATTTTAACACCTATTCTTAAATAAGGGTAAAGTTGGAAAAATAGGATATATTTAATGCTATAACTTCCACTCCTTGGTATGTGAGAAGTAGTTAGGGTGGACTTATAATAAGGAACGGAGTGGTATTTTAATATATTATTAATAAATTAAAATAATAATTTATTTATAAAATAATATAATTAATAAAATTACCGACGGAAATTCCGTCGGTAATTATTTATTTTAATATAATATTTATAAATTTAAATAATAAATTATTTATAAAATAATATAATTAATAAAATTACCGACTGAAATTTCGTCGGTAATTAATTATTTTAATTTATTATTTATAAATTAAAATTAAAATAATAATTTATTTATAAAATAATATAATTAATAAAATGACCGACGGAAATTCTGTCATAAATCCATCTGTAATTACTGACGGAAATTTATTCCGTCGATAATTTGATTTTTTTGTAGTGTTACCTCCATGCTTTTTCATGTAGTAAGCTACCTTGAAAATTCACGTACATTTACTCTGATATCGGTTTATTGTTGTTTGATCAAAGTATATATACCTTTAGTCATTTATATATGTTTGAATGTAAAATAAATGTAATTAAGAGCCGAAAAATCACACAAAACTAGCCATGCACTAAACGAGAATTTATTGATTGCTTTCACTGTAGCAATACAAATACGAGACTCTTACTCATTCTCATCATGTGGAGTTTTGGACATGGCTTCTTTTGAGATTTGTGTCAAGTACATTTAAAAAGGCCTTATGAATCGGCCCTTGTTCCTCAAGAGATCTCCAAGAAAATAGCCCATAACCAATTATAGTGTACGGGTCAAATTTAATGGTATAGTTCAAAAGATTGTTGTTCCATAGAGACTAAGTGTTAAGCAAGGTCCTTGAGTTTATTATAATTCAATTGGGTGAAAATGAAGTGTTATGAGTGAAATTTTGTTAACTAAAATTGTAATAATGCGACAAAAGAGCGTTCGAAATCGAGTTGACATAATGGAAGATGTCTAGGTTTATTTATCCACTTTGTCTTTCATGATGTTTAATTGTTCATTCCCTAACGATAATTAATAACCAACTAAGTTTTTACTTGAAGCTAAGTCTTATCTATTAGAATAACTCTCTCAAACCTACTCACCTTAATTAACATTAACATGCATAATCCATTACTCTCTCCATCCCTAATTATAAGAGTCAAAGAGGTAAAATTACACAGATTAAGGAAGTGGTTGAGAGAAATAGATATGTCTGAAATAATTTTGTTTTCTCAAGTTTGCCCTTATTTATGTAAGAGAGAGAAATGTGATAATAGTGTTATAAATGAGCATATGAAAGAGAATGTGAATAAAGAGAATAATGATGAGTAAAATGGGAAAAAACTCATTAAATGCTTTGACAAATTGTGTTAGGCTCTTATAAAAAGGGACAGAACCATTCAAATTTTTGGCTCATATATATAAGGACGGAGGGAGTACTATACATGCTATGCCAATTAGACTTTAATTAGAATCACCTAAATTTCACAAAACTTAGTTAATCAATATCCCTATATCAATAACATAATCCCAATTCCAACTTCCAATCTCAAGACAATCTTGAACTTAACCTAGTTCTTTGCTTAATTAGGTTTTCTCAACTCACTAATTAGGCAAATAAATTAAGTGCCGGCCATCCACTTAGAAGTAATTAAACTCAAGTTACATTCACAACATAATAATCATAAATCTTCAAAAAAGAAGAGGTTTAAGCATCGATCCATACAAAACTTCAAAATAAATTTAGAGATCAAATTTAGCTACAAATAATGAAAACAAGCTCAAGATTCCCAAATCTAAACATGTTCAAATACAAAAACAACACAAAGGAAATGAAAGGAAATGAGAATACAAGAAAAAAACCTAAATTATCTTGAGAAGTTCCAAGGATAATCTTCTTCAAGCCCAAATCTCCCACTTAAACAATCTCTCAAGTGTTTTTTAGCTCCAAACTTGACCCCAATGTTTTGTGTGTTTCATTTTTGGCCAAACCTTACTCTTTATGCCTTAATTTTGGTGTCTGGTGAGTAAAACACGTAGCTACATTGTCCGTGCTCGTCGCAGCGAGCTTCACATAAGAGACGCTTCGTTTTGCCTCGCTTGCAAGACATAATAAGTCTTCTCTTGGAGCTTGCTCACTGCAGTGAGCTTGACAGAAGAGTTCCTTTGTTTTGCCCTGCCTCTTGCTTCCTTTTAATCCTCTTTTCAACTTATTTTATTTTTGGATCTGTCCCTACAAAATGAAAAGGGATTCTATCAATTCTTCACAATTTAATGGTAAAAGGATTTCACACATTTTCACATGTTATGTTCTCAATAATTACATCATCAAGCAAATAAGAGCATTAATCATGTAAAATGTGTATAAAATATGCTGAATTTCTAAAGGTTAACATCCACCTTCATATGACCATAACAAACTCGTATCTTCACTATGAACACTAATGATAGGGTACCCTATATGGCACCGCAATCACAGACTAAGCCTTTTCCATTTCTAAGGCAACTCCAAATTTATCATCCATATCCATTTCCTCTGCTTTCATTCCAGCTTCTAGCTTTCAGTCAACGCAATTGACCAAAGATCCAGTAACAAACACAAGTCATTGGGAGAACCACACCCTAAAAGCTAGCCATTGGGGTTAGGGAGCCAAGGACTTATAAGGCTCCTCTTGTAAGGAAACCTCCCCAATGTAGGACTTGTGACAAATCCCAACATGAGCAGCAGCATTCTTACGGCCAAAGGATATCCAGGACACAACCTCTGGCCACCCTCAAATGGAATCAGCTCAAAGTTTCACCTTTTGATGTCAATTTCCAACCCCAAGAATCTCTCCGGTAAATTAAAAGTACGATCTTCTGGAATTCTCCCATATGCTCCATCTCTTCCCAAAGCCGAAGAATTTACCAAAACTTGTGCACCCTTTGGGATTATATAGCCTCCCACGTCAACATTTATCTCCATTTTCCCAAGCAATAAAAAAGGAACTGCCGCGTGGAACCAAGACGTCTTTTTCAATATTGCCTACAAGTAAGGCAATCTCACTATGTCTGGTTCTTCCATTGGTTTTCCTTTCCTTATGATTTCTTCGAGCTCTGCTTTTGCCTTTGACATTGCTTCTGGGTTTCTGAGAAGCTCAGCCATCACCCATTCAATCTTAGATGATGTTGTATTAGTCCCAGCCTCAAATAAGTCTTGCATAAATGTATGTTGTAATTATCACATTGCAATAAATGAAAATCAGAACCAGATTAATTACAAACAAAGGAGTTAATTATGTGGCCCGACGTATTTCTACGTCTTCCTCTACTCTTCGAGGCAGTAAAAATGGAATCACTGGGTGTAAATGAAAGTTCTCCTTTAATTTAACACTGCTTGTAAATATGGGAGTGTATCCATGTTACTTTAATTTACTAACTTTCCCTTGCCTACTGTATTCTCTAGCTTTACTTTTGCTTGCCATAGCTTCTGGATTTCTCATTAGCTCGGTGGTTGCCCATCAATCAATATATCCTCTAAATCCTGTAATCACGCCGTGACCTCCAGTTTGATTGCATCCACAATTTTGGTGTGTTTGGCATAATCTCTCCTCTAATTTCGTTATAATCTCTCATAATTCTGTTCGCCACGCGCCGCAAGTGCACGGGTCGCGCCAAGTAATAAAATGATGAGTAGAGTATCGTTCCCACGAGGATTTGTCCAAAACCCGGTCAAACAATGATTATCACACTCTCGCCCAATTTGAGTGATACAGATGTTGAGATTGAACATTAAATAAGAAAATAAAATGAAGATAAAATTATAAACAGGTGATTCTCCAACCTCAAGGATGAAATAGGTCCTAGGATTATCTATCCCCCTTATACTTCTCAAAACTCAATCAACCTCCTCTCAAGAAGCTCTCAACGACACCACGTGCTAATCTAGGGTTCAAAGAGTACTTGTAATGCTCTCTCGAGTCAAGAACAAGTGTTTAGTCCTATTCTTTGCACAATCTCTTGCCACAATTTGATAGAACCCAATTATCACACTCCAACCCTAATGTGACTATGCAAGACTAGCAAGTATATCTCTATCTTACCAACAAAACCATCCGTTCGTCATGCAAACTTTCGGTTCTTGCACTACTTTACCCAAGTTCTACACTCAACCTAGCTCTCTCGAGTCATAAATCAAGCGAACCCAACAATCTAAATGGTGATCAAGCACTTAGAAGCATTAAGAACGGGGTAAAATAAGCACATAGATATCATTAATCACAAATCAAGAGGAGGAATCAAGAATCAATACATACAAGGGTTCAAAATAATCCTAGAATCAAAGTATTTAGCTACTCATGTTCTACAACTCCAAGGGAGCATATATATACAACATTACAAATCAGAACAAGAGAAGAGAATGAAGAAGGAAGAGATAAACCAAGAGAGGAAGCCCAAATATCTTTGAAGCTCCGAGCCCAAGCCAAATCCCACCAATCTCCAAGCCCTAGCAGAGCCAAACACGCCCAAAATATGCCCAAAAGTCGAAGAATGAGGACTCACAACGAAGCCCTAGCTTTTATATCAGTTAAAACGCGCCTGCTCTGTCAAAAACGCGCAGAAATACGAAGTTCGCCGTCACTTCGCCACGGCGAAGTCCAAAAATCCAGAATTACTTGTAGCTCGCCGCGGCGAAAGCCACGGCGAAAAATGGCAAACATACAGAGGCAGAGGGGGCTCGCCGTGACTTCGCCGCGGCGAGGCCACGGCGAAGTCACCTTTATTCTGGTGCTTTGCTCTGCTTTCTTTATTTCTTTGGCTGCTTTGGCTTCATCTTATTTTTGTTCAATTGGGAGCTTGGAGGAGGGCTAAAATCTCTTGTTTATTGCTTCAAATTATTCCTACAAAAATTATATACAACAACATAAGAAACTAACTATAAAAACATTCAAAATCTACATAATTAACAATAATGTGAAACCGAAAATCAAATGAGCATTTTCCCTCTTGAGTATCCAAAATGTATAAATAATAGACAAAAACTCAAGTAAAATATACTCAAATATCATGAATTTCTAGGAGTTATCAAATTCCATTAAAATAAATGTGATTACTACAATTTTCTTAAAGTGATTGAATAAGTCTCATAAATGCTCCAAATAAAATGGCCCATTGGCTCCTATAATTATGTTATGTTATAATGAAGAATCAATTATGTAATCAATGCATAATTATGGTAATTCAGCCTCTTTCAATTTCTCTTGTCAGTTTTCCCTTCCTCTTCCAAAGGTTACAGTCATTCTCTCTGGATTTCTATAATGACAAAATGCTTTACCTTCCCAATATTGTAGTTTGTCTCCTTGGCTTCTTCCTTCATCATGAATATGAATGGTGCTAGTGTTATATATACACACAAAAACTAATCAATCCTCCCACCACAGATTTCTTCTCCTTCCTTCTTTCTTCTTGATTCTTGATTCTTGACTTGAGGCCAACTTATCTATGATATGATTGTTTATTGCTAATATTTATGGTGACAAAGATATTTGGATTACTATTGCTGGAAAATGGGTTGTTCAGAGAAAGGTTGCCCCATGCCACTTGATTTGGAAAATCGACATGATTTTGGTTGATGAAGAGGTGTGTAGTTGATTCCGACTATTACAATGTCGTTTGTGTTTTTGAATTGAATGTTTAGCAATGTACGGATTATTTCACCCAAATGTAATTTCTAATAAAAGTTATATTTCTCCTTTCGTTGTTTCGAGATTAAGGCCTTTGTGAATTAATAAACTTTGATTGATTGCTATGTCTCTTTTCCGGTTGAAGGCAAAGTTTTCCATTTTGAAAATTTCAAGTTCTATATCATAAAGTCACTTCTAATTCCTTAGCTTAAAGCTAGAGTTTTGTTCTTATTCTATTAATGACTAGAGGCATTGTTAATTTTTATGTTGTAAGTTTTTAATCTAATATTACTATAGGTGCGAAGGGATGACACAAAAAATTGTCTTATTAGTTTGTAATCCCTTTATTACGTTACTTTGCTTTGAGATTGCTTTTTTGTTATCTTCCTCTAGGTTATGAAGCCAAGATTGAGATCACTCAAAAGCAACTACTTTTGCTTTATTTTATTTCTTTGCCGTATGATAATGTCTTAGTACAAACTTAGTGTAACTAAAATCAAGTCCACCATGAAGACATTCATAAACTACTCTACCATAATTCTTACTGGATAACCCCAATTTTAATCAAACTCTATATTTTATTTTCAATATTTAAAATCATAATTCATTCAATCATATTTTGTTTTTCCTCTTTCCCGTGTGCTTAAATAGTGGAATCTCAATCTCAAATATTATGACTTTTGGGGAAAAAAAGGTTATGGTTTGTTTGTGAATTAGGTGGTAATTAGTATATATTTTAAAAACGTATACTTTTTAATTTTAATTCACTCCCAAAATTTAGGTCAAAATTGGAAATCAAATTTAAAACTATCCTCTTTCTAACTCCCTTAATCATAGAAATTTCTTAAATTATGGTTTGTGTTTTTAAAACTTTATATCAAGGGATGCAGACAAAACCAAGGAATAATCAGCAAACACTATAATTCAACATGTAAATTAGTAAGTAACAAATAAATTAATTGGAATGAAGGATATTATTTCATGACAAATAATCAGTATCACCAATAATAAATAGGCAAATTAATAAATAAAAACAAAATCCTTAATTCTTGGAATTGAAATTACATATTCACCTCCCAATCAAGTGAATAATACATAAACTCCTTCTGAGACTCGATAAAATTTAATTCATACTCAATCATGTCATCCAATAATTCTAAGATTGAAATTTGATATGAATCAATTGAAAGGACAATAATTATATCCAACAAATTTTATTTCCTATCAACATTTAACATTTATCTCAAATTCCAATGAGTCAAACTTTAATTTGTTGGACTTTTGACGGAGACCAATCATCAATCACTTTGTAGAGTCATTCACTTTTTTTTGAACTAAAGAGTCATTCAATGAATTATATGAAAAATGAAAGATATCTCAATTAATTAATAGTATAATCAGTATAAGGCCCCTTTTTTTATTAGAGGTCTTGCTAAGGAGGTAGAGTTTTTTTTAACCATAAAGAAGGTAGAGGTTAGTGAATATTTTATGGTGCCTGAAGTAAGAGTTGTATCAACCGCCAAAATCCAACAATAAATTAACTATCAAATGATTTATATACTATATATTCATATTCTGTGGTCATCTTTTTCTCCTCCTTTTAGATATGATATAAATTTGTATAGTGTATCTAAGAAATGAGATATATTTTAAATATATAATAGTTATAGTGTATGTCTTATCATACTTAAAAAGCTTTGACATTTAATTATTGTTTAGTTCAAATCCAATTTTATAACACACGTAATTATAGTTGAATTCTTTTTGGTCGGAAATAATTATTGTTAAATTGAATAAATATTATCTATAATTCAAATATCTTCATTGAAAAAATAAATAAATTATTATTAATTTCTTTAAACCATAAAATGCTCCGAATAAATAAATAAGATAAAAAAATTTAGAATAAACAATACAATCCATACAACGCACAGAAAATTACGTCTTGGTCTAATGTAGATGTCGTTGTATCTATTCCTAAGATGAATAGATCCTGCACAAATCCAAATTTACTATTGGAACCGAACGTCATTTCTAATTTTCCAACTTTAACTTTATTGCTTAGGGGGAGAGAGAATACGAATAATCATATTCACGTATTAATTATATAGGTAAACTTGACAAATAGCATTACGACGCTTCCAAAGTTTTTTAATGTAAAATTGTCTTAAATTATATTGGTAAATTTTTTTAAATTTACATTTATTAAAGAGATTTTAAAAAATAGAGAGAAATATGAAGAGACACATTAAATTATTAATTACATTGATAAAATTGACCCAAAAAAAATATTATTGACCTTTTAAATGACATATAATACTCATAACTTAGTAAATTACTATTCATGAGTCAATCTTTGCATGTTTCACAAGCATGGCATGCCAAGTAAAACATTAAACTTTGTTAGTTTTGTTTAAAATTCAACAACTTATATACTTTTTCTTTATTAATATACATATTTTATCATACCTCATAAAAACAAAATCAATAAATAGTAAATTGAGGGTAAATTAAAATTGTATATGGATATGAAAATTTGTTTTCTTAAGCACATAAAAATTTGCTTTCTTTACGCTATAAATAGAAAAATAAAAATCTCTTTCAACCCTATAAATAACATTATTAGAGGGGCATAAGCTCTAAAAGAAGAAGTTAAAATGCGTCAACTAACAGGCACATACATAAGCCATTTTTAAAAACGACCAACAAGCGTAATGAAATCCAAGTTACTACTAGATTATCGTTAAAAGGACATACCATTAACAAACGTTCGATCATAGTTTTGTTCCGCTGGCTGCTGTCATACTCGGAAATACGAAGGTGGCCATCCAACATGTCGTTATCAGCAACGTTAGTTGATTCTTGTCTAACCTGTAACCTATGGTGGACCAGGTCATTTGTTATCTTCAGAACCTTGCAAGGGTGAGCATTTTTTTTAAAACGGGCAAAATGAACATATATATCATAACGTCTTACAAGTAAAAGAAAAAAGTACTAACGTAAGACTGTAAGAGTTAGCAAAATGACACTAGAAAGTACTAAAAGAAAGTACTAGCACAAGAGTTAGTAAAATGATATGAGAAAGAATTATGAATAACAAGGACTTCAATTTTTGAATATTCAGAAGTTAGAAACTTGACGTCTAAGGAAGACTTATTTGAATACTACTGCTGATCTTTAGAGATATATATATTTTTTCAACACATGACCTGTCAAGGTGAGCATTCACACGCCTTTTTAATGCCAAGTGGGTCCATCATGTTTTAAAGAAGGGAAATAATTTGCCAAGTTCGGTCTTTAATATTTTCCATGACCCTACGACTTTAACTCTTTAAACTCGGCCACCGTATCAGAAGGAACCAAATCCAAAGAACACATAGAATTCGACAACAAATTCACTACAGTCATGAAAGCAGATTTTCCTATCTCTATTGCCTCCTCAGTTAGGATGCTCTTATGGACATGTGCGATAAACTCTTTCATTTTCTCACTTCTCTTTTTCAGGGTGGTATCAAGAATCTTACTGGAGAATAAGAGACTATATTGCATATTTTCCTAAGGAATCGCCATCGTGGAGAAGTTGGCGAGAAAGGCAAAGAGAACTTATGGTTGTTATTGCCGGTTATTGCATGAGGAACGTTTCTGTTGGACAAGAGGTGATCATGGGTTTGTGAGACTTGTTTGGCCATTTCAGAGGAAGAGACAACAATGGTGGTCATTAGGCCGAGTTTTAAGTTCATGATAGGGCCATGAATGTATGCAAGTTTGGACAATGATTTGTGTGACTGGTGATTACCATTTGGTGGATGTTTCCGATGATCGGAAAAGGAGTTGGACCTGGTGGAAGCTCGGACTTTCTCACAGGACGAAAGGCTTGAGCGATGGTGAAGAAGAGTGGTAGTAGTAGGATTAAGAAGACAATTAATAACTCCATTTTCTTCTTTATACAGACACAAGGGATTTCTTGAAGGAGCAGGAGGATTAAGGTATAGGTAGATCTCCGTTTATTTATAGTTGCAAAAACTGACATAAACTAGGTGTTTTTTGGTTGACGCGTGTCTCTCATGCATACACTAATTTTCCTTGGGTTTAAAGTCTTGGCATTAGATTTTATTTTGCACACACTTCCACACAGGTCATTTTAATGTGCATTCATGATCAGATCCTACTACTTTGATTGGAACTAGAAAATAATTAAATTACGTGGCTTAAGATAAAAAAATGTTACAACTAGTTAAAATCAATAATTAAGTCATATATAAACTACTTTTTTTTTTCTTCAAAACAATGTTAAAACTAGTTAAAATCAATAATTAAGTCATATATAAACATACTTTTTTTTTTCTTCAAACCAAAAAAAGTAAGCATACTTCGTTCCAACCATGCTCTTATTAATAAGGGGCGGGTAAAAGAAAGAAATGGAGTAACAAAAAGAGGAAAAATGAAAGAGAATATATGATTAGAAAAAGATAATGAGAGAGAAAATAATTAATTAGAGGGACAAAAAAATGATAAAATTGCATTAAATACTTAGTGAGCTCTTATAAAAAGAAAACCAAAACAATTCAAATTTCGGGCTTTAATGGTAAAGACTTGAGGTATCACTCTGTTTCTTATTATAAGTCCAACTATCACAAATTTTTTGTTCCTAAATATAAGTCTAGTTTGGGATCAATTAATGCTACTGTAAATATTTTACCCCTGTGTTGGAAATAGGGAGAAGATGAGAGAGAATGTTTATAATGCATAAAAATATTATTTTAACCGTTATTCTTTTTTTTTTTTGATTACATTGAAAGGGGATACCCCTCAATAACTACCCAGCATCAAGGTCCCTAATATCCTGTTGGATTACATTCCGAATATCCTCAGAAATATGCTCCACTCCATGAAATCCTGGTGCAGTATGAATGGCTTGCTTAGCCATATAATCAGCTACTCTATTCGCGTTCCTTCCAATATGTTGGATTTGTACAGACCAATCACGGTTCAGCATTGACTGAATTTCCAATACAACCCCCCTGCTTCTTTGACCACTTTCTGGTAAATTACGTATAACATTAATCGCTTCTATAGCATCAGTCTCGACGTTCAGTTGCTTGATTCCTCCATCCCAGGCAATCTTAAGACCATGCAGCATTGCCCACAATTCCATAGCAAGACTACTACTCTCAGGAACATGAAATAAGAAACCACTTATGAATTCCCCTTGATCATTCCTTATTACTCCACCACACCCTCCCTCTTCATCTATAGAAAATGATCCATCGACGTTCACCTTGTACCACCCAAGGGGAGGAAGAGACCACCTCTCTTCTCTGTCTACCACCGGTCCTCCATCAATATTCACCCCTTTCAACTTTCTCTTTGACTGAGTCAAAACCTCTACTGTATTACGGGCCCTCATAATAAGCACCTCGTTATTCATGAGCTTCCTTTCGAAAACTCTCTCATTCCTCCCTAACCAAAGAAGCCAGCATATGGTTGAAAATAGTCCATTCCAATTGACGTGGTGATTCATACCTCTGCCTTGAATATTTTTGCGAAGCCACTCCTGTATATTACAATCAAAAAACAATTCATGTTTCGAGCTTGGTACCAGGTCCAGCCATAACTTCTTGGTCTCTCCACAATCTCTCAAAACATGCAATAATGATTCAGAGTGATTGTTACACCAAGTACATCGACTATCGGTGGACATCATTCTTCTACAACGCTCCTCATTAGTTAGCACTTTATTATGCAGGACTAACCACATAAACATTCTGCACTTGTGAAGCGTATTGATCTTCCATATTTGCTGCCATATCCTATCAGAAATCTCCTGCTCATTAGCAATAGATCTGTATGCTGATTTAACTGAGAAAGTCCCATCCTTCTCCCCTCTCCAGTGCACTTTTTGATTTATTTGATCAACTTGACAACAGTCCTTCACTTTAGACCAACAATTTCTTATCCCTAACCATGTATTTGAGCCTGGCCTCTCCCCATCGATAATTGGTAGCAAGTCATCACCACACCGGTACTTACTCCTCACCACTTTCACCCACATCTCATCTCGACAAGTGGCCAATCTCCACCCAAGTTTCATCATAAATGCCTGATTTTGCTCCTTTACATGTCTTAAGCCCAATCCTCCATTCCTCTTGGCCTTACAAACGGTATTCCAATTTACCAAGTGAGGTCTTCTCTTTTCTATTGTAGTACCCCATATGAAGGCTCTATTTTTTTTCTCCAATATATAAATAAGGGCAAAGTTGAAATATTTTTTAAAAAAAATAGGACATATTTAATGTTATAACTTCTATTCATTGGTATGTGAGAAGTAGTTAGAGTGGACTTATAATAGGAAATAGAGTGGTAGTATGTAAGATAATCAAAAGGCAAATGGGAGGATTTATTTCCTAGATAGTCATTATATTCATGAATCATGATCTTATGCATTAATTACATTACCATATCTAATGCATTTATTATATTATATTATTCCTGCCGATCCTTATAAGACAACAACTAATTAACAAAATTTTTGGTACCAAATATAAGGCAACAACCGCCACATTAATTGCTTTTTTCTACTTAACTGTTATTAAGGGGTGAAATTGTAAAAAGTAGCCAATTTAACCTAAATTTGATGACCCAACTACCATTCGTTGATTTGTGAGAATTGATAATTTGTGCCTTATAATAAGGACGAGAAGGAGTACATTACAATACTTTCTCAACCTATGTATATAAAGGTGATTTTAATACTCCCTCTGTTGCTATATATAGAACCCAAAATTTGAACGGATTTGTCTCTTTTTATAAGAGCTTGCTTTGATTTGTCATCTCCAACAACTTTTTTAATTTGCGTGGTTTAGCTATTTGAACTCTTGTATATTGGGATGGAGGGAGTAGTTTTTTTTTAAAAAAAATTAAAATTTTAAAAGTACTATTGTATCAGAAATATAATATTTTTAAAGTGTTCTTATCTATGAAAGGGTAAGAGAGATAAAAATATAATAAAAAAAGATAATGTGTGTGATAAATTAATGAATGAGCAAAATGAGTAAAATGCATTTATTATTTAAATAAAATTAAATAAAATCTTATAAAAAGGGACAAACACATTTAATAATATGGTCTTATATAATTGGACACTGAGGAGGTATTTTATAAGCAAAAAGCAAATGAGTATTAGTGTAGGAGTACTCCCTCTGTCTCTATATATAAGAGCCCAAAATTTGAATGGGTTTGTGTAACATCCCAAATTTTAGAAAATAGGAGATAGGAAATTGTTTAAGATTTTAAGGAATGTAATTAAAATATTAAAAAGCATTGAAAATAAATTTATGATAGTTAGGCAATTTTAATATTTTAAGGCTTATTTTCTCTAAGAAACAAAGAAGAATTAATTAGAAGATAAAACGTAATTTGGAGAAAAAGAGATAACAAGGATATAGTTGAAGTTTTAGGAATGTATTTAGAAATTAAAAAGCCTTATAAATAAATTTATGAGGCTAGGTATATTTTTAATAATTTTTAAAGTTTATTTTCTTTACTAGTTCAGGGAAAATAGTTAGGAGATAAATTTAAATAAGGGAATATTTAGAATCTTGGGGTATTGGTTATTAATTAAAAAGTCTTATGAATAAATCTAGAAATTTAAGTATACCTAGAAAAAAATATTTTGGGACAAATTTCAGAATTATTGGTAAGAGATAATGATAAATAAAATTATCATTTAAGAGAAAAATATAAATTGGGAAATGAAAAAGACAATATCTGTCCCTAGTTGAAAATATCCTCAATTAAAAAGGGAAGGGTAAGATAGTAAAATACCTATAAAATAAAAATATCATACTCTCTTTTAATTTGAGAGCCACACGTGTCCTCCATATTTCTATTCTCTCTTATTCCTTTTATTCCCCTGTCTCCACGTATACACACTTAAAAAAAATATAACAATATATAATCCCTCAGACCCGAGACACACACATACACACAAACTTCCTCTGTTCTCCCTCACCCTCCGTTCCCTCTGTTCCTTCGTTCTCTCCCTCACTACACTCTCTCTGCTTCCTTCGATTCCAGCGAGCTTCATCGACGATGACTAACGGCGAGAACGGCGACGAGAGGTGGCTGAGACTCGTGAAGTTTGGGTAAGCCTTCCTCCTTCGATTTTCTCTCTTCTTGGTCCGATTCTGAGCGAGTGTGGGGGAGGGTGATTCGAGTTTTGAAGGATTTTGAAGCTTCCAAATTCATAAAAGTGGAGATTAGGATCCTATAAACTAACCCTGAAAAGGAATTTGAGTAGTGATTTGTTATTGGTTGATTTTCTTCAAAAGCCCAAATCGGATCACTGTTCATCCGTCTTTGTTCTTGGGAATTTTCTGGTGAACCGTGATTTAAGCCTTAATTAAACGTGATTATAAGTAAGTTTAAGTGATTATGAGATTTTATATGTTGAATTTCTGAAGTTTAGGAATTTTTGAAATCATTCTCTGTCTTCCCTGTTCTTTTGAGGCCGACGGGTTCAAGAGGGGAAAATTTATGAATTAATGCATGTTCGAATTGGGAGCTAGAATGGGTACTTTGAAGGTGTGATTGTGGTGATTCATTTTTCCTTTTTGTTTCTGCCCTGCCGTCAGACTTCTTGTTCTTTCCCTGTTCTGGATTCACACCATCGGTGATGGTAGTGATGGTGATTAATTTACGTTAAGATTAGAATGAATCATACGATGGTTTTGCATGTTGAGTTGCGACTGTTCAAGTGGCCGATTCTTGTCCTTTGTTTAATTCCGTTCCTTGTTTTGCTTCGGACAGTGGAAGAGGAAAGAATGGAATATGTGAAGATTTAGAAATTTTTTGTTCTTCCTCCCTACTCTGTTCGGGTCAAGTTTGGTTTCCCTATGCTCCTCTATTTTTCTGTTCTTGCTCGGCCAGGGAGTGTAAATCTGTGTTGATATTTTGTTTTGCCTTGAAATATGGATTGAGGTTGTTTGCGGATGATTGATGGATATTAAATTGTTAAATGCTCAATTCTGCCTCCTGGATGCTCTGGCCGATTAGTGTTGTTCAAGGGAAGGGAAATTTGGATATGCTTGATTGCCCTTGTTGTTTGGATTTTAATATAATGTTGATAATAAGGCATAAGGAGATTGAATTAGAAATTGGACTATGAGGATTGTAATGTTGAGGTTTTATTGGATTGGGCTAATTTAGTAATTTGAAGATAATGATACGGATAATTTGTTATGATATTTAAATACTAACCAAGATTGGCATATTAATTTTGAATTGTAAATAACACTTGGGAATAGTATGATGAGATATTCGAGCTTGTGTCAAAGCTTAGTTTAAAATTTGAAAGCTTTTTATGGGTAATTGTTCTAGTGGATTCCTCATGAAGTCTAGAGTTTAGTTTAATGGTTAGGATAGGATTTTTAACCGTTTAATTAAAGGTTGATGTGAGATGAACAATTGGGTTGAATTATTGAGTTAATTAGGTTCGGTTCTAAATGTTCTTAGTTACTTGAGGATAATGAAAAGATGGTGTTAGTGTGTGATTATTTAGGTTGACAAGAATTGACATTTAATTTATTATGGTTATGTTTGAGAGATGTTTTGGTGATGATAGGAAGAGATGTTAGGGATAGAAGCAGGATTTATTACGGTTTTTACAAATTAGATTTTTCATAAGAGCATATGACAATCTGGACTTTGAATATAGCAATTCCATTCTAAGTTTTATTGAGGAGTGAATGGTTGAGGGATGTAATGAAAGTTGAATTTACTCAATATGGTGACTAGAGTCCAATTATTTTAAGGTCAAAGCTAACAATTATAAATGCCATTCAATGGTTGTAATAGAAGGCAAAAAGGGAATTTAAGAGATGGGATGTAGTATCAATTACTTCTAATTATTACTGTCTACTTATGAGTATGAACTTCTATGGTTTCTTTGTATGTTGGTTTATGCTTTTAGTTTTGCTGGGCATGCCGTGTTTTTTTTTATTTAAAGTTATGTGATTCAAGTTTACCTATGTATGATTAATCTGACAAGACTTAATGATTGGTTGCAAACTTGTGATTGCTCGACTAAATTGTTAAGTGATGATGCTATTCTGAAAATAAATTTCATGTTTAGTCCTGTTCGAATTCCTGTGTTTATTTATGTAATGAATATGAATTATGAAAACATATATAATAAGAGTTTTAATAAGGAATTATGCATGTTTAAATTATAGCATGAATGTGAGGCTAATTATGGTGTTCTAGTGTATTTGAATTATGTTGAAGTCTTCCAAGTTTCAGTTCAAAAAAAAAAAAGTCTTCCAAGTGTTAGATAGTGCATGGTCTTTTAAAGAAATGTTCTTACAGGAAATTTATTGATAAGATATTCAAAACTAGAAAGTCATATGATGTTGTCTAAAGAATTAAATAGAATCATTGGTTTTCTTTATTAATAATAAGAGATTTAAATATAAATTTATTAAAAGAAAGTTATTAGATGTAAGTTTAATTTAAAGTAATTAGGATATTTTTACGATTGTGTTTGTAGATGTGTGTGTATTGATTGATGATTGTAAAATGGCTGTTGATGGCTGTGTGATTAATAATTACATCAAAGATTAAGATTTAATCAAATATTAGAAATGAAAGGGGTAGAGATATAGGTACTACTATAGGATCGTGAGAGACGTTGAATATTATATATAAGCATATGTATTAATTTATTATTTGTATATTATATGTAAATAGGTATTGATAGTGATATAAGTGGGGAGATCAGTGGAAAGAAAAGGGAGCAAGTACAGGACTAAGGTCTAAAGAAGTCAGGTAGCAGTTTCATTCAATTTCATCTATCATGTATTAATAATTGCATAGCATGTTTTATAAATTCACAGTAAACTTCAGGGCCGAAAGGTCGCTTTAACCTTGTCAGATATATTCATGGGATCCGAGTACTCGATGACTAGAGGGCTAGCTACCCCTAGTACAGTTCAGTTATGACCGAAAGGTTATATTCAGGAGGTTAAACCTCATAGTAGTGCCTTAAGTGCACTAGCAACAAGGTTAATGTTTACTTGTATGGGATGAGTGCGGGGGCTCACAGAGGGGCAACATCCCTACCCATACAGACAAGTTTTTTAGTTATACATATTTTATTAATTATTATGCATGGTAATGAATGAAATGAACTGCGTTAAATTGCTGTTTCAGATAAGCTGGTAGATGGTAAGATGATTGAGATAAGGCAGGAAAGCTGGAGGAAGATTAGATGAAGAATTTAGGATTACGTTATAAAAGTAAGGTTAATTGTATATGATGTAATTTTAAGTTATTAAATTAATAGTAGAAAGAATAAAAAAAATAGAATTGTATAAATTTATAAAAGGAATTTAAATTTCCCAAGTACTGTAAATTGAAAATAAATACCTTAAGAGGATTAATGAATTTTTAATTGTCTTATGAACCACTTTGCTTTATGAAAAGTTTTGAATTCTAAGTTGTTCGAAAAGCCCATTCCAACTGCAATAAAGTTGGAACATTGTTTGAAAAGAAAAAGGTTTAAATTTATTCGTATTTTCGGAACTGAAACAGTGGTTATAATTCAATTAAAATGTTATAATATAGTAGTAAAAATCCAGGTGTTACAGTTTGTCTCTTTTTATAAGAGTTGGGCTATATTTGTCAAAGCATTTAATATTTTTTCCCTTTTTCCCAATCATTATTCTCTTTATTCTCTCTCTTTTATACCTCATAAATAAGGGTAAACTTAAGAAAATGAAATTATTTCAGACATATTTATTATTTTTAACCACTTTTTTAATATATGTAATCTATGTTTGATTTCTATTTTTGTACTTGTATATTAAATGTAAAGAGAAGAGATTTCTGTTTGTATAATACCACTCGGTTTACTATAAGTCCACTTTAACTAGTTCTCACATATCAAGGAGTGAAAGTTATATAAATAGCATCAAAAATGTTTTAGAATGATAGAATTTTTCAAGACTACACTTATTTAAAAATTCACCTCTCTCTACATTTATTAATCATTCTCACATCTCTCTCCTCTTTCTCTCTTCCCAACAAGAAATAAATAAGGGTAAAGTTAGAAAACAATAATTAATAACCTCTAAGTTGACTTATATTTAGGAACAAATTTTTTTTTTTATAGTTGGACTTAAAATAAGGAATATAGTGACAAATGATATTAGGGTAAATTTGGAAAACCATACTAATTTACCCATAATAAATGACTCTATTATATTTCATTGGTTTGTGTAAAATAATTGATTACATTTCATAATGTGGACCGGAGGGAGTACATATTAGTACCTCTTATAATGTGCATCAAAAAAATTTTCATGTTACGATAAGAGAAAGTAAGACTCATTCCATCCCAAAATATAAGGCCATTTCATCAAATTGTGGTTTTTTAAAAAATAGGATAAATTAGTTAAAAATCATAAATATGAAGGAAATATACCATTTTTTTTAAAGCACCTTTATTTATGAATGAGTAAGAGAAAAGGTAATTATGAAAAGAAGATGAAAGATAATGTGTGGAAAAATTAATGTATGTATAAAATGGGAAAAAACACATTTATTACTCAAACAAAGCCAAATAAAACCTTTATTTTGGGTTAAAATCATTAAAAAAAGAATCTTATATTATGAGACGGATGAAGTATTAAGATAATGAGTCAAGGACCCCTTGAACTCGCAGATGTATAAATGATTAGGGCTATTCAACACTTCCTGGAAATTGAGTGCTTTTTAATTGACGTGTGTCTATGAGGGTGTGTTTGGATTGGCGGTGGAGAAGTAACTTTTTTTCAATATGACCTTTTTAGAAGTAGGATTGGATAGAAGTCAGATTGTGTTATGTGATTTATGTTTGGATTTGTGATAATAGAAGTGAGTTTTTTCAATCTGAGTTTTAAAAACATGTTTAGATGAATATCTTGAAAAGCAAGTTTAGATGGAAAATTACTAAAAATGATATGATCATGATTATATGATACGCACATAAAATTTGCATATATTGTTACTATAAAAAAATATACATGTATTGTTATAGTTTACAGAAAAAAAGTGAAATTAAATTATAAGAAATTGAAAATAATAAAAATTTTATGGATAAAAATGCATATAAATTATAAATAATATAAATTTAAATTTGCTCAACTAAATTATTTTTTTGCTAATAGCATTTTACTCACTACACCCTCCGTTCCTAAATATAAGACCTAGTTAACTTTTTGGAAAATCCTAAGAAAGAAAAATAAATTACTTAAAATTGATTTGTCTCAATTTCTTCTCTAAATTAGTTTACTTGACTTATAAGTTAACGTATAATCTAATAATATACAAAATAGTTATGATTAAGTAGCTCATTTAGCTTTTTTAATTTCTCCAAAAGAATCAACTATGTCTTATATTTAAGAATAGATAAAGTATTTTTTTGGCCAGGTGTTTTACCCACTGTTACACTTATACTCCCTGCTGCATTTTATTTTATTTTATTATTAAATTACATGAGAGAGTGTGTAATATTTAATTTTATAAAATTACATGCCTTCTCTCTTCCCTCCCCGCGCCTGCGGCATGGCTGCCTTTCTGTAGAAGCAACTTGGCGTGCGTTTGAAGGATAAGCTCGATCAAAAATCTGTGTCCAAACATAAAAAAAAGCTGAAATGCAGCTTTCAGGCCCAGCTTCACGTTTGGGCCACTAAATGTGAACACAAACGCTCAATGTGTTAAGTTTCCTTGGGTTTTGAAGTTGTCGTTAAATTCACTTTTTGCGCACACTTCCACATAGTTGATGTAACGTGAATTCATGAACCGTTCTAACTACGTTAACCATAAGTTTAATATGTTAAGTACCTGTTTGTTTGGATTAACGATGGAGAATCATGATTTTAACTAATCGTAATTTGTATAAATGATATTGGATATGAGTGATACTGGACAATTGTGATTTCTAATTGGATACTTTTTTTCATAAGTGATATTGACAGTTTTGATTATGTTTGGATTTTATTTATTGAAAGTACTTATGGATGTATAATTATCAAAAAGGGCATGAATCTAATAAATTTTTTTATTAGTTTCGTAAGTTTAATGAATAATAATATTAATGTCTAATGTAGTAAACAATGACTATCGAAGCTTATGTTTCATAAAAATTATTAATAATGCATAATATTTAAATTTAAATAGAAAGAGATAAATACAAAGCCTAATTATGTTGTATGGATCGCACAAGCATATTAAGTTGGAGGCTCCAAAAAATCAAATTTATATATTTACCCAAAAATTTAAAATTTGAAATTACTTTATAACGTTTAAATTTTCTCAATATTAGTAGTTTAAAATTGGGTTGATAAATTGCTCAATTTAATCCATCAACTACACCCTACTATTTTGTTCCAAAATAAAACTGCTCAATTTAATTTATGTAGATATTCTCTATTTAATTTAGGTAGATATTTTTTTATTTATTATTCTATCTCTTAAGTGTACTTCCCTATAAATATTGATACACCTTCTTTATCATAAATATATTATGTTTTTCTAAAAAAATCAATTATTTTAATATAAATATATAGATATATTTATATAGATGACTAAAAAATAAGATAGCTGAACCTAAAATAATATTGTTGAAAAATAAAAAGGAAGTTAAATAAATTGGGTCATGAGAGATTTTAGGCAGAAAATAAGGGTAGTTAAGACTTTTTATTGTTTTTAAATTCAATCGTGATTTCTCTAATCGCAAAAGCAACCCTCCCATCACTTATGATAAAAATACTTAAAAAATCCAAATTACGATAGAACGTGCGCTATCGTGATTTCAAAATGAGTACCAAAACCATATCAATTAAATAAATTAAGTACTTTTTTTGTTTCAGTCACGCTTATTTCACTCTCAATTGCTAATCCATACAGGCACTAAACAATTAGTAGTGTGAAAAATAATGATCCCTCTATCCTTATATAAAAGAGTTCAAATGACCAAATCATATATCACTCAGTTCTTTATTATAAGCTCACCCTAATTACTTTTCATATACTAAGAAGTGGAAGTTATAGCATTAAATATGTCCTATTTTTAAAGAATTTTCTAACTCTGCCCGTATTTAAGAATATGTGTTAAAATAATATTTTATGCATTATAAAGCTTATCTCTCATCTTCTCTATTTTTAATATAGGGGTAAAATAGTCAGAGTAGTATTAATTGATCCCAAACTGGACTTATATTTAGGAACAAAAAATTTATAGTTGTTAAATTTATAATAAAGATCAGAGTGGTAGATTAAGAAAGTAGTTTCAACTACTTTCTTTTTTTAAATAACATAATTTTAGGAAAGGGATTAAACTCACCTACAATTCTAAGGTGTGGCTCTTAATTCATGATCTACTGGGGCTTGCCAAAAAAAGTTGGAACTACTCCTTCTGTCCATATAAGTAAAGTCCTTTTAATCGAATTATTACACGTTTTCTTGAAAAAAAGGAGTAAAATGACCAAAGAGCGCTACTACAAAAAAAAAAATGCTATTGTAGCACAAAAAATGAAACGCCACAACATTTGCAAAATTTTTTGAAAAAAATCTACCTAACGTGGCATTTTTCTAAAAAAACAGCGCACGAAGAATAAACATATAGTGTCCTTTTTTAAAAAAAAAAAGCAGTACAATAGGTTATTTCTTTTTTTAATATAAAATTTAAAACCCCGTCATGTCGTGTTTTTAGGAAATTGGCACGATAGATATTTATGATTTAGTTTTTTTTAAATAATAAACTTATTGTGCCATTTCTCTAAAAGAACGGCATGATAGGTTATTTAGTTTCTTTTCATAAAGTAATAAACTTGTTGTGCCATTGTTTTTTAAAAGAAACACACTATAGGTATTTTTTAATTGGAAAAATTAATCATTTCATCTTTATAGTTTCACCGAATTTGTAACTCAATCTTTATAGTTTGACTCGTTGCAATTCAGTCCTAATAGTTACATAGTTTTTTTAAAAAAATCTGGGCCTCATGTGACCTATCCTATATGACAGAATGTTGCTTAGTTGGCAGTGCCACATAATCCTAATGGGCTCTCCTCTCCTCCCTCCTATTCTTTTGACCCCTTTCTTCATCTTCTACCTCTTTTCTCCTCAACCAAATTCTCCCTGTACCACGAAAAAATCCACTCTGCAGTCTCTCACGCCCTCTCTCATCTGCAAAACTGTGTTCGTAAATTCAGATATTCGTATTGATCAAATGGTAACAAAATGAGTGACCACCACCAACAACTACTTTTTTCCCATGCAAAAAACAAAGCATGACACGCAGGACTAGTCTTTTCACTTGTTTCATGGAGCAGGAGCATTCACAATCAATAATCGATTTGTAAACTTGTATAAGTTAAATTCCATTTTAATCATAAAAATGTTATCCCCACTTAAAATCATTCTGGACTTGGACTTTCTTTTGACACATTGATTAAAACACAACAAAAGGAGCAAAAAGGGGCTACGCTTGATAAAATTTGAAACAGAGAAAGATTTAATTAAATCATCGAGAAGGATATTTGTTACATGGCATCAAAGCTGTATTTTCCCAAGTTATACACTGATAATCTCAAATCGACCACATCACTCCCACTTGTGGAAGCTCTGTTTTTTTCTCTCTCTTATTTTTCATTTTTGGTAAGAGCAACCTCTGTTAGGCTCAAAATAGTGGCAATCTAATCTAGGACCCCACTCAAACACAAACCTCACGAATCTAACTCAGTCCAAGCAAAAGAAGCAAGGCTCGTAACTCGGTATTGCTCCACACAATGCTTCCAAATCCAGAACCAATTGAACTATCAGAACGCTTCTTATATACAAAAGTCACTGTGTACCTCTACATATCCCCAACATTCTTAATCACTGGTCCGGAGACGGCCACGTCATAGACGGAATCAACTTCCCCAACATTATTCAAAGTTCAGGTGCAACATGTGAGAATATGATAGCCTTAGATATAACATATAACAATTATATATGCTATCTTTAATCAGAATAAGAAATACAGCAGAGTCAAAATACCTCTTGCCATTGCTATTGTTTGATCAGAGAAGAATTTACGTTGAACTGCAAAACAGAATACTGTCAGAAATCACCCAAAGGCTCTTCTAACTGGAGTCCAGCACAGTGATGGTATCTGTTGTGATAGCCTTAACCAGTTAGGGAACCCGGAATTTAGAGAGAAGAAACGCTCTCTTGATGTGGTTATCTGCCGTATCAAAAGATGATAGGTGTTGGTGTGTTTTCCCCATTAGAAAACCCTATTTATAAAGATAACCTAGATGTGTAAAACCCTAACTTTGACAATTGTGCCTAATGTTGACTACGGGCCACCTAAACAATATTATTAATTATTAATCCTAAATATAATAATATTAATATTAATAATCTAACATTCTCCCACTTGGCCCATACTCTGTATGTCAACTGTTCCCTTTAGTCAAATAAACTAAGGTCATACTGTAAGAATCATGGCGATAAGTCCTTTATCATAAAGTATTACTTTCCATGTATTACAAACAGCATTCCTTACCTAATGGGTATCGCTCCATGAATAAACCTTGAAAACATATATGTTTATTCGGTTTCAAAATAAAAAACTTACATGTTCATTAATCTCATCAACATCAAAAAGTGTACACAACAACTTAGAGATAATAAACAAAATCCCAAAATACTCATTGCACGCCTCAATTACTCAAAAAAGACTTACAATCCCCATATGAGGTACATGTATAGCGAACTCATTCAGTTTCATCCCTATAGTCAAAGGATCAGCTAGCATTTCCCTTGTTCCGATTAGATCAGCAGTGATCTGACCATTAGCAATTTTTTCTTTCAAGCTAAGGAATTTCAGCTCAAGAAACTTTTTGCTTCCACTTCTTCTTTTATTTGCTATGGCTACTGCTGCCTTATTATCGCAATACATCTTGATTGGCCTGGAGATTGATTCTACAATCTTCAGTCCAGCAATGAAGTACTTATCCAGATAGCCTGTGAACTTGCCTCAAAACACGCGATATACTCAGCATCACAAGTAGAAGGAGCTGTGAGTGTCTGTTTGGCACTCTTCCAGGAAATAGCTCCCTCCGCTAATAAGAAGATGTAACTTGTCGTGGACTTGTTGGTGTCCACACATCCTCCCATATCAAAATCCGAGTAACTCGTCACTTCAAGATTCTCTGTCCTTTTGTAAGTCAGCATAAGGTGCTTGGTGCCTTGGAGATACCTAACCACCTTCTTTGCAGCTTCCCAATGCATTTTACCAGGATTGCATTGGTATCTCCCTAGCATACCCACTGCAAAAGCTATGTCAAGTCTTGTGCAGACCTGTGCATACATCAAGCTTCCTACAGCAGAGGCGTAGGGAACATTTTCTATCTCCTTTTTCTTTAGTTCTGTGTCAGGACATTGACTTAGACTGAAGAAATTTCTCTTTTCAATGGGAGCAACGTTAGGGGAACAGTTTCTCATCTTGAAACGCTCAAGAACTTTGTTGATATAGGTTTCTTGAGAAAGGCATAAAAAACCATTTGCTCTATCCCTATGGATCTTAATGCCAATGACATAAGATGCCTCACTCATGTCCTTCATATCAAAGTTCTTAAACAAAAACTGTTTCACCTCATGTAACAGTCCTAAATCATTGGTTGCAAGCAATATGTCATCGACATACAAAATCAAAAATATGGATTTGCTCCCACTATTCTTGTGGTATATACACTGATCCACGATATTCTCAACGAAACCAAATGAAGAGATTACCTCATGGAACATTAAATACCACTGCCTGGAAGCTTGCTTTAAGCCATATATTGATTTTCCTAATTTGCATACTGAATGTTCCTTATCCTTTGCAACAAAACCCTCAGGCTGCTTCATGTAGGCTTCTTCCTCAAGAACACCATTGAGGAAAGCAGTCTTAACATCCATTTGGTGTAGCTCCAAGTCAAAATGCGCAACCAATGCCATGATAATACGGAAAGAATCCTTAGTCGAAACAGGAGAAAATGTCTCCTTGTAATTGACTCCTTCCACCTGAGTGAAGCCCTTAGCAACCAACCTTGCTTGTAGCGCTCAATGTTACCCTGTGAGTCCCTTTTGGTTTTGTAAACCCATTTACAGCCAATGGCCTTGGATCCACTAGGCAACTCTACAAGTTCCCATACATGGTTGTTTGCCATAGAGTTCATTTCTTCATTCATAGCATTATACCACAATTTGGAGTTTTCACTTTTCATAGCCTGAGTAAACGTTAATGCATCATTATCAATGCCAATATCACAGTCATTTTCAGCATTATACACTACGTAGTCATCTGGAATTGCCGGTTTTCTTACCCTTGTTGATCTCTTTAACTTAATCTCTTGGGTTGGGTCAGGTTGCTCGTTTGGAACATTCTCTGTCACAACTGGTGGTAAGTCTGTATTTGTGACAGGTGGACCTTCAGGTATATGTTCCACACGTCTCGCATGATCAACTATGGGTGTTGGGATATTATCAATTGGTGTGACATATCTAGTGGTAGAAATGTCGCCAACAGCCGACGTCTCTTCCTCAGTTGTGCTAGGGGATTCCTCAATGTGATCATCTATAATATGATCACTCCCACTAATCACATCATTCTCAAGAAACTTGGCATTCCTAGATTCTACAAAAAGCACTGAAGGTGGAGGACAATAAAACTTGTAACCCTTTGACCTGTCCGCATAGCCTACAAAGTAAGCTCTAATGGTCTTAGAATCCAATTTCCTTTCTTGTGGGTTATACACTCTTACTTCCGCAAGACAGCCCCACACCTTAAAGTGATTTAAACTGGGTTTCCAACCTTTCCAGATTTCAAAGGGTGTCTTAGACACTGCCTTTGTTGGAACCCTGTTCAAAATATGTACGACTGTCTTGAGTGCTTCCTTCCACAAGGAAATTGGCAGTTTGGAGCTACTCATCATGCTTCTAACCATGTCAAGTAAGGTCATATTTCTTCTTTCAGCTACACCGTTCATTTGAGGTGAGCCAGGCATGGTATATTGTGCAACTATACCTTACTCTTGAAGAAAATCCACAAAAGGACCTGGCGCCTGTCCTTCACTAGTGTATCTACCGAAATACTTACCACCTCTATCAGATCTCACGATCTTGATCGGTTTCCCAATCTATTTTTCTACTTCAGCCTTATATGCCTTAAAGGCATCTAGTGCCTCACTTTTATTATAAAGCAGATAGATATACATGTATCGCGAAAAATCATCAATAAAGGTAATAAAGTAATTTTGACCGTGTGCGGTTAGGTTTGGGCAACATATGTCAGTGTGTATAATTTCGAGCAATTCAGAACCTCTTTTAGCTCCCTTATGTGACTTATTGGTCTGCTTTCCCCTTATGCAGTCCACATAGGTATCAAGATCCGAATGATCTAAAGATGGAAGAATTCCTTCTTTAGTTAACCTCTTGATCCTGTCAGTAGAGATATGTCATAATCTCTTATGCCACAAGCTAATAGAGTTCTCATTCATCATATTTCTCTTAACACCATGCATAGCAGAAAAAACATTTTAATATCCAGAAACAATTTTAAATAAACCATCAATCATAACAACCTCAGCAATTGGAGTAGAGTTCAAACTTAAATATTTCAAATCCTTTTCTAACAAAATACCATAATTAAATGGAATAAGTTTAGATAATTAAATCAAATTCCTCTTGTAAGAGGGTACATAAAATGTCTCTGGTATGTCCAAAACAAAATTATTTGAAAAAACAATTCGAAAAGTTCCAACTGCTTTCACCGGATCTCCTTTCCCACTTCCTGATAAGACTTTAGCCTCATTGGGACGAGGAGGCCTGGTTGTTAGAAAGCCCTGCATGGTAGTAGAAATATGTATTTGAGCACCGGTATCAATCCACCATGTATCCTTTTGGATACTAACATTATGTGCTTCAAAAGTAACAAAGGACATTGGCATACCTTTATGCTTGAACCAAGTCTTTCTTTTATGGAAATCTTTCTTCATATGCCCTTTCTTCTTGCAGAAGAAACACTTGACATCCTTCTTCGTGTCAGCCTTAGCAGGAGGAATCTTATTCTTTTTCTTTTTGTCATCCCTCTTTTCCTGCTTCTTGCCGTCACCCTTATTGGAGCTTTCCACCATATGAGCTTCCTTAGGTGCACCCTTTCCCTTTAACAACTGTCTAGTCTCCTCTTGCACACACATGGACATAAGCTCATCAATTGTCCATATATCCTTATGTGTGTTGTAGGAGATTTTGAAAGTTTCATATTGTTTTGGAAGGGATTTCAGAATTAATTGCACCAAGAATTGCTCAGTTGGCTCCATATCGAAGGATTTAGATGAGAAGATAAATCTCTCATCTTCCTGATATGTTCCCGCACCCCGCCAAGACCTTGGAGCTCCATAGAGCACAACTCCAACATGATGGAACCACCCATCTGCTTGTCAGTTGGCTTATATTGTTTCTCAATAGCTTCCAAGTATTCCTTGGCGGTCTCGCATTTCGGAATTGCTTCTTGAAGGCATTTTTGGATCCTAGTCCTTATGAGTAGCATAGCACGACGATTAATCTTTTCCCAATAACTATGGTACTCCTTAGTTTCCTCATCTGCTGAATCAGCAGGCATAGGGGGCCTTGGAGTCTCAAGGAAAAAATCCATCTCCATACACCCCCATTGCAAAAGAACATCATCCTTCCATTCAGAAAAGTTGTTGTTATCCAAAAACACATTCCTACCAGCTTGAGCCAATATGCTAGTGGGAAACATGTTAGTGGGTAACTGAGATGAAATATTAACTGCGTTATTCAGATAATCAAAACAGAAATTAGATATATATTTTGAGGCAATCAAAATTCACTGTGCCATGCATGCTTTAGAAAACCAATAAAAGCATACAAATATAAATACGTATCACTAATATCTACCTGTGGGCAAAGAAATTAGCATAGCATGTATTTATCTCAAAATGATGGAACTAAAACACATTTATATCTCCTAATACCTGTGGGCAACTTAGGAAATAATAAGGTCATTTTATCCCACCCTAATTAAATATACTCTTATAAATATCTGCCTGTGGGTTAAGACTAATTATAATCGCATATTTAATTACAATAGATATTTTCTAACCATATATGATGCATGCAACTTAAGAAAAGGATGTTGTGGCTACTCCTTTAAGGCAAAAGTATGTCACAAAATATCATAATGTGCAATCATTAGATTCAATTATATGCACATACTTTATTGGGAATTATTAAATTAATTTGACCTTTATTTAATTTAAAACTCCCACTAATTATAGCATCCACAAAAATATTGTTTAATAATTAATCTATAGCATATTTCACTTAATAATTCCAACATGTGAAATAGCCAAGATTAATTTTCCTAAATTTAAACAATTAAAAATGATGCTAAAATAATTACACATGCTAAAAAAATGACATATACAATTAAAACAATCATAAAAGTAAATATATTTAGCCATATATAATTTCTGGAATTTAAAACATAAATAGCTTAACAATTTAAAACATTAGAAAAGCTTAAAATATAATTCCAGAAGTAAAATAGGACCCAAAAATTGAATTTTTTTTTTCGCAGCCCAAATATACAATAAAAGGTTCTGGGCAAAAATAAAATAGGCCCAAAGAATCAGTTAACAAATATGGCAAAAAACGGCCCAGTTTTTTTTTAAAGCCCAGAAATGCGCAAAGCCCAAATGGGTATATATATATTTTTTATGTAAGGCCCAGAAACGCGCAAAGCCCAAATGGGTGAGCAGGCCCAAAAGGCATTAGTGAAACGCAGCGTTTCACTAATGCTGCCTGCCCACACGCAAATTTTTTTTTTTATACAAGACTTCTGAAAACGAAAATGGGCCAAGATTAAAAGAAGCCCAAACGCAACAACACACAGACCCGATTTGAAACAATCCTACCCGGCCCAAAGCGCATGACCCGATTCCATCATCTTCTTCCTCATCCTTCGTCGTCGCTGCTCCAGCCACCATTACCGGCGACGCAGAGCACGTTTCCAGCGCCGTTATGGCCAGGAAAAAGCTCGGGTTATACATACAACATAATGGAGATTTTATCTCCTTGATTCTTTTATGATTTTAGATTGGAAAAATTCGAAATCCAATGGGTGTTTATGTGAAAATCCGATTCATCTTTCTTTATGATTTTCAAAAATTTCAGATCTAAAATATTTGCTAATCATCGACAGATTTTTCTCTCCAGAAGAAAACATCAGTTTCCAAAATTTGGTTAATAACAATATCAGATCCAAAACCAATACTAGACGAGAAAAATATGAGCCGAATCTGTAAAGGTTCTTCCCAAAATCTTTATGATATCAAACAAAAATATATATAGAAGCAAGATGAAAGAACACACAACAAATTGTAAACAAAACCCGATGAGAAAAATTAAGGCGATAATTCTCATTCATAAGCATATCCATAAACGAAATTACGATACAAAAATTAATTTCATATGATCAACCAATAGCAAGGTAGAGAAAAATAATAGCTCTGATGCCACATGTGAGAATATGATAGCCTTAGATATAACATATAACAATTATATATGCTATCTTTAATCAGAATAAGAAATACAGCAGAAGTCAAAATACCTCTCGCCATTGCTATTGTTTGATCAGAGAAGAATCTACGTTGAACTGCAAAACAGAACACTGTCAGAAATCACCTAAAGGCTCTTCTAACTGGAGTCCGGCACAGTGATGGTATCTGTTGTGATAGCCTTAACCAGTTAGGGAACCCGGAATTTAGAGAGAAGAAACGCTCTCTTGATGTGGTTATCTGCCGTATCAAAAGATGATAGGTGTTGGTGTGTTTTCCCCATCAGAAAACCCCCTTTATATAGATAACCTAGATGTGTAAAACCCTAACTTTGACAATTGGGCCTAATGTTGACTACGGGCCACCTAAACAATATTATTAATTATTAATCCTAAATATAACTAATATAATAATATAGTAATATTAATATTAATAATCTAACACAACAAACCTCCCAAAAACGGCAGAGAATGAAGGGTGATTGAGCTGACAGGGATCGTGAAATTTGTGGGAGCAATTAACATTGGGGTGTTTGGCGATGAGTTGGATTTGTTGGGTGTAAAAACAGAGGGGATATAAGAAAGCAATGTAGTCGGAGGAGGAGGCTCACAGACAAGTAAGGGAGAGAAAAATGGGAAGAGAGGAGACTCGTGGAAATAAGAGAGAGAGGTGAGGAACTCTTTATTATGAAAACATTTTTGCAGATGAGAGAGTGTGTGAGAAACTGCAGAGTGGGTTTTCGCTTAGTGCAGGGAGGGTTTGGGTGAGGAGGGAAGAGGTAGAAGACGCAGAAAGCGCTCAAAAGAATGGGAGGGAGGAAAAAGGAGCCCATTTAGCATAAATATAATTTTCGTCGGAGGGCTCCACGTCGACTTCGCCGTTCTTATGCGCAGGGGATCCAAGGAAGAGGTCAGCCCATGGTCCCTTCTCTACTTTATTTGATTTTCTGAGTCCAGAAACCCCGATAATTATTTCATTTTCTGATTTGCATTGCCACAAAACAAACCAGCTGGTCAACCAACGCAAGATTCGCTCTAGGGGGTTTTTTGTCGTACAGTTCCCGGCATACCAAAGGACGCCGGAGCAACCTGCAACAAGTTTTCGGTTAGTTTCCCCCTCTCCATTATTTCCTCGCTTTTTATCTGATACATTAGGATTAAACTTTCTTGTTTTCACCCTTATGATAACTGTGCTTTGTATTGGCTACTAGATTTGCTCATATGGTAGTTCTGCTATTGCTGCCCCGTTCTTGTATATATATATATATATATCTATTCTAGTACTATTTATTGTTATCTTTTTGTTTCTGCTCTACGATTTCCCTCTTCTTGTGAGTGTTTTATTTCTTGGTGGATCTAAGTGTGAGTTTTTTTATTTGATTTATTGAATTCCATAATTCATGCTACGATCATCACATTGCTGGTCGTACCTTCTTTGTAAAGGAACCTCCACGCTTCTTTTAGCTCAAATGATTGATTTAAATGCTATAGTTGATTGCTTCTTTGATAATATCAACATCAGGGATCTTAAGCTTCTCTCAAGGAAACAAGTAGCAATGAACTTGTTATCATATCTGAAGTTGCATTATTCCCTGGAAGTCTGGAACCATAATTTTTTCACGATTCCCTCTATCTTGTAGTGTGTTTCTTTTTTTCCTGATCTGTAATAATTTCCCTTATGATTTTGTATTATATTTTTACAGGTTACGTTGGTGATTAGAGTCAACTTATTTTGATTTTCACTCTCACAAGTAAGTGTTGAGCTTAGAGATTTTATTTAATTTACAACAAATATGCTAAATATGATTTTCACTCTCAAATTTGAATTGTTGCTTGTAGTGCAAAGTTCTGCAGCTACTTAGCTTCTTGGATGATGTTCATTGTGAATATAAAAATTGAGTTGTTTATGTGTGAATTATTTTGTTGTAGATTGTGAAAATTTATGAGTTGATGCTGAGTATTTTGTTGGCTACCTTTTTTTTTTTTTTTGATATAATAAAGAAGGGGATACCCCTAAACAACTACGTGACATTATTGGACATGATGTCCTGTTGCAACAATAACTGCAATTCCTGAGGCGTTCCTTCGAAAGGATGAAACCCAGGGACTACCTTCATGGCTTCCTTAGCAAGATAGTCTGCTACATTATTAACATTCCTGGATATATGAGATAAACTTACTTCCCAATCCCTGGCCAGAAGACATTTTACTTCCCTTACCACTTCATTATCCTTGTATTTTGCATGGTGCGAATCCTCCAAAATCTTCAACACTTCCGCTGCATCCGTCTCCAAGATCAACCTCCTTACTCCCTTATCCCATGCAAGTTTTAAACCAACCAGGAACCCCCATAACTCTGCAAATAAGGAATTTTCTACAACATCTCTCCACATAAAACCTCCAATACACACGCCATGTTCATCTCTTATTAATCCCCCACAGCCTCCTCCACTGTCTATTTTAAATGCTCCATCCACATTCAACTTCTTCCATCCTTCAGGCGGCGGCACCCACCGGGCATTGTGATCAACAATTTTACTTCCATTCAGATTTACTCCTTTGAGTTGTCTGTAGGCATTAGTCATTGACTCTAATATACACGTGGCCCTATGAATAAGATTTTCATTTGATATATTCTTTCCCTCAAAGATACGACCATTCCGCCTCTTCCATAATAACCAGCATATAGTACAAAAGAGCTCACTCCAACCCTTACGTTTTCCTGGTCCTTTATCAAGAATATTGTATCGTAACCAGTCCATGTAATTTTGAGAGAAGAACCTGTTTTGCCTTTTACCATCTATAACCTGTAGCCACAATTTCCTCGTATCCGGACAGTCTCTTAGCACATGGAGTATGTCCTCGTCTTCTCTCTTACATTCTCCACAAATTGAATCCTCACTCATATGACGACGAACACGTTCTACATTAGTGAGGTGGCTTTTATTTAATGCAAGCCACATGAACATACGACATCTCTGAAGGGTATTCAACTTCCATACTCTCCTCCAAACAGGATCTTCTCCCCTTCTTTCATTCATGACCACCGAATAAGCTGATCTAACAGTGAGGGACCCGCTATTCTCGTGCTTCCATCTAACATTCCTGCCACCCCGATCTAATTGAATGCCTTCAAATACCTTTGGCCAAGCCTTACGAATTCCCACCCATGTGTTAGAGCCTTGTCGCTCTGAATGAATCTTGGGTATAAGGTCATTTCCACACTTATACTTACTTCTAATGACTCTCACCCATAACTCATCCCTTTGATGCATTAATCTCCAGCCAAGTTTCATCATGTAGGCCTGGTTCTGTTTCTTCAGTACTTTCAGACCTAAACCCCCATTCGCTTTTGGAGTACATAACTTCTCCCACGCTACTAAATGAGGTTTACGAGTCTCCACAGTTGATCCCCAAACAAAATTTCTATTACATTTCTCAATTTCCAAATATGAATTTATTGGAAGGCTTGCCGTTTGCATACTGTAGCTAGGAATTGCTGATGTAACCGCTGCAACTAAGGTAGTCCTTCCAGCCAAAGATAACGAATTTGCTTTCCAACTCTGAAGTCTTCCTTTAACTTTATCTACTATCCCAGCAAAAGTATCTTTTGCCACCTTTTTATGATGAAGGGGCATTCCCAAATATTTTCCAAGATCTGCTGCCATTTGGAATCCAAGACTCCTACTAATCTCATCCCTTCTGTTATGATTCACATTTTTTGAGAAAAAGACACGTGTCTTTGTTGTGCTTACTCTCAAACCCGATGAAATACAAAACTCCTCCAAACAATTCCTCACCTCCTCAACTTGAGAAATAGAAGCTTCAGCGAATAAAATAATGTCATCAGCAAAAAACAAATGTGAAATCTGAGGACCATCTTTAGACAATTTAATAGGCTTCCAGACTCCACCTGCTACCCTGTCCTGAATTAGAGTATAAATGGGACTTTTCTTGTTCTCATTCCGAAATGCGATTATCCGGAGGAGTTCAAAGATTTCAGGCCTATTAGCTTGTGCAATGTTATATATAAAGTGTTGACAAAAGTCATAGCTATCAGATTGAAAGGAGTGTTGCCATACATTATTTCTCCTAATCAATGTAGTTTTGTTCCTGGGAGACAAAGTTCAGATAATATTATAGTGGCTCAAGAAGTTATCCACTCAATGCGTGATATGTCACATGGGAAGGGGTACATGGCCATTAAAATAGATCTGGAGAAGGCGTATGATAGGGTTAATTGGGATTTTCTTAGAAGGTGTCTTTTTGAGCTTAATCTTTCCAACAATATCATTGAAATTATTTATCAATGTGTGTCAACACCTACTATGTTGGCTACCTTTTTTCTAGTGAAAGAGAGGGCCTTGAGCCCGGTAATATTCATTTTTAAGCCGTTATACTACCGATTTTTTTATATTAGCAAGCTAAAGTAGCTATCTAATGAGTAAGTGATATATCTTACAACTTTCCTTTAGTAGGCTCTTACCACTTTCCTTTAGTAGGCTGGGTGGATGGATCTAAAAAGGATGTTCTCTAATTGACGTTCAAGGGATTATTTAGATGGAGCAAAATAGTTCATTAGATTTGCAATTGATCATGCAAAAGTAGGGGTATATCTCAATGTGTGAACTCTTTTGTAGCTTGAATTAAAGTGTCAATAAAAAAAAAACAAATTACCGACGGATTTCGGTTGATAATTTTATTAATTATATTATTTTATAAATAAATTATTATTTTAATTTATAAATAATATATTAAAATAATTAATTACCGACGGAATTTCTGTCGATAATTTTATTAAATATATTATTTTATAAATAAATTATTATTTAAATTTATAAATTTTATATTAAATAATTAATTACCGACGGAAATTCCATTGGTAAAGTAACGGAATTTCTGTTGGTAATTTTATTAATAATAATTTATAAATAAATTACTATTTTAATTTATTAATAATATATTAAACTATTATTATTACCGACGGAATGTTTCCGTCGGTAATTATCAATTATATTATTATTTTATAAATAATATATTAAAATATTATTTTATAAATAAAATATTATCTTTATTTATTTTAAAAAATATTTTATAAATAAATAATATTTAATAAATATTAATAAAAATTAACATTTACACGTATATAGATATAAATTTTTAATGAATTTAATTGTAATTTTTTATTAAATAATATGTTATTTTTTAATAAATATTAGTAATAAAAATGAAAAATAATTATTAAAATAAGTTAATGATAATAATTATAATTATTATTATAATTTAAATATAAAATGAAAATACTAAATATAATGTAATATTATAAATATAATATTTTGCAAATAATATCACATGGTTTTCATAACTCAACTGATTAAGGCATCAACATGCGCGTAAGAGGTTGCGGGTTCGATTTTCAGCTCTCCCATAATTTGAGACAATTTGTGAGGAGGTGACACGTGGCGGCATGTGGAGGCGACAAGTGGAGGTATACGACAGTGACACGTGATGGCCATAAAGAAGGACACGTGGCATATAATTTTAAAAAAATTTTAAAATTTACCGACGGAAATTCCACCGGTAATAATAATATTTTAATATATTATTTATAAATTAAAATAATAACTTATTCATAAAATAATATAATTCAAAAATTCCGTCGATAAAATTACCGACGAAAATTCCGTAGGTAAAATTACCGACGGAATTCCGTTAGAAATTTCCAACGGAAAAAATTTTCCGTCGGTAAATTAATTACCAACGGAAGAATTTCAGACGGAAAAAATTTCGTTGGGAAAATTTTTCTGACGGAAATCTGCCGGAATTCCATCGGTAATTTCAGGTTTTTTTGTAGTGTGTAGGTTACATCTAGATCAATCTTTCAAGCATCCAATTGCATTGGACATTGTTTACAACACTCTAAAAGTGATTATACACAATTCACCTTTTCCTAACAACACACTTTAGGTTATGATTGAATATAATATAGCACTTATTTGACCGTCATCTTATCGCCTTGGGGTCAAATACAAAATAAATCAATGATTGTACTATAGAGCAAACCTTAGGTTGTTATCTCTCTCTCGAGGACCTTTTATTGGTTCTTAAAGTGATCTAAATGTCATGAAATGCAATATGAACATGGGGATAAAATTTGTTTTCTTATAAATAACTGTGAATGCATGAATGAGAATAAAAATTCTAAATTACTTATTTTTTGTATTTTTATAAGGATAGGATAGTGAATGGAAAATGGATGAAATGAACCTCTTGAAAATGGATTAGGTGCAATCATTGTTTCCTTAGAATAATGATAGTTTCTTGGCCAATTATCAAATTGACTATAGAGGAACTTCTCTAGGTTAGGTTTGAATTCGAATGATTAATACCCGAACCCAACATATTAATCATTCTAATTCAAGTTGATTAAGTACTTTAGCTAATGAATGAACTTATCAATTACAAGGAGTTTTGATCCCACAACCGGTACCTCGCATTGCTACTTGATTTACTCTAGAGTTCTAACACATTGTTGGCTACCCAAGCAATAAATTAGGACTAAAGAGATGGTGTCCAATTCTTTTATACAACTATGTTCATTTGCAACCAATTACAACCAAGTCCATTAATATACCAAACTTCAAAGCCATCTTTGAATCCAATATTTAACTAATGACCATCCATCTCATCAGACATTATTTATCACCACTTAGTAAAATTGGGTTCTCTCTAAATTCTCTTATATATACCAAACCTCACAAACCTGTAAGTCTAATGCCTAAACTCATTGACCCATTCATTTAAGCATTATTAAAACATTTTTGAGTGTGATTATGGTTGAGCAATGCTTAAGGCTCAATTACAATATCACTTCAATCAAACTACCTAGCAAACATGTTTAATAAAAAGAAATCAATGAAATCATAATGAAACATATACAATATCATATATATTGAAGAACACAGATTATCATCACAAATCCAAACCACAAATAGGCATCCAACATTGATTACAAACATAATCAAATGAGTCAAACTACAAACTACAATTACAAAATGTAAACCGAGGAATTGAAAAACGTATGGCTAGAACAAAGGATGAAACAAGGAAACTCCTCTTTGAAACTTGGAACTCATGCCTCTTCACCCATCGTCAAGAGTTGAAAACCCTAGCCTTTCATGGCATCAAAAACAGCCCCAAATGGGGTGGAAATTTCAACCATATAGGTTGGGTAGGGAAGGAAGTGGAGAAAATGAAAGATAGATGGAAGAAGTGTAAGATGATGGAAGAAATAAAGGTTGGGATGAAGAAAATGAAAGAGGAAGAGAGTGGAGATGGAAATGGAGGGAAGGAAGTTGATAGAAATGGCTAGGGTTCGACCATTTTAAGTTTAGAACAAGTGGGAGTAAGTTAGAGTTTATTTGGGTCGGATCTAAGTTAGAAAACCAGCAAAAATTAAGTTTTGGAATTGCTATCATGGGTGTACCACAACGAGCTTTGTTGTGGCTAACACCCCGGCCAACGTGGGGCTTTTCTGCATTTTTTAGAAAGTTCTGAGTCATATTCTGTAATTTTCACAATTTATCCGGAAACTTTTATTTTGACTTTTTCTTTTGAATTTTTAGCTTCTTGCCCTAATTTCTCCCCTTTTCAAGCTTTCTATAATATAAAATAACCTCAAACAAAATGAATAGCTGCTCACACAACAAGTGCACGAGTCGCGCAAAGTAATAAAGTAATAAGAAAGTACGTTCACACGAGAATTTGGTTCCAAAACCCGATCAAGTATCGATTATTACACTTTTGTCTAATTTGAGTGATCCAAATATCAAGAGTAACTTTTTCTAAAATAAAATAAAAAAAAAACTATAAACAAGTGATTCTTTGACTTCAAGGATAAAATGGGATATAAGATTATTTTCCCCTTTGTATTTCATAACATCCAATTAACCTCCTCTCATAGATGCTACTAATAAACACATGTGCTAGTCTAGGATTCAAAAAGTACTTTTAGAAGCTCTCTCAATTCAAGAACAAGTTTCTAATTCCATTACTTGCTCAATCTCTTGTTACAATTAATAAAATCCCATTTAAGTTTCAATCCTAATGTGACTATGTAAGGTTTGCAAGTATATCTCTATCTTACTAATAAAACCATCCATTCATCATGTAAACTTCAAGTTCTTACACAGCTTTACCCAAGTTCTACACTCAACCTAGCCCTCTCAAGTATCGATCAAATGAACACAATATCTAAACGGTGATCAAGCACTTAGAAGCATTAGGTAAAGAGTAATAAACATATATGTCATTAATCACAAAATGGGAGGAAGAATCAAGAGTTAGTCCATACAAGGGTTCAAAATAATCTTAAAATCAAAGTATTTAGCCACTTATGTTCAGCAAATCCATGAGAATAATACAAACAAACCGGTAAAATCAAAGAACATGAGAAGGGAAATCAAGATGGAGAGAATAAACCAAGAGGAGAAGCCCAAATCTCTTCAAAGCTCCAAATGCTAGCTCAATCTCCACCAAGAAACAAGCCCTAACACAGTAAAATACTCCCAAGAAGTCAAGAATGTCAGCTAAGAGGAGGTTGAGGTGAATATATAGCAAAACCCTAAAATTTTTTAGTTTAAGTTAAGCTGTGTGTTTCTGTCAGTGAAGGACGGCTTAAGCCTTTGATTTAGCGCCCAAGCGCACTTCCCCCTGTCTCTGTTCTGTGACCAAGGCCTGGGCACTAATTCTAACGCTTAGGCACTTCTGCTCTTTGCCTCAATACACTGTTTTTCCATATGGCTGTGGCCTAGGCGCTGAAAGTAAGGCATAGGTCCTCCTCGGTTCTGTTTTCAAGTCCTCATTTCTTCATTACAGAATGATTTTCCCATGATTGTATCACCCATAAAATGTCTTTAAACCTTAGCAAAGTGTCTATAATCACTTGATCATTGCATCAAAATATTCCTACAAGAGTTATATAAAAAAATATAAGAGACTTACTAGAAATATGATCAAAATATGCACAAGCAAACAATGATATGCAGCCAAAAATCAAATGAACATTTTCCTATCTTGAGTGTCTAAAATATGCATTATATATCAAGAAGTGAATAAAATTCAAGAAAAATGTGTTAATATTACATGAATTCCTAGAAGTTAACTGTAACGCCTGGAATTTTACTACTATACTATAACATTTTAATTGAATTATAACCACTTTTTAATGTCATAAGCCCAAAAATACGGAAAAATTTAAAACTTTTGTTTTAAAACATTGGACCAACCCTCTGTTGGTTGAAATGGGCTTTTCAGACAAATTGAAATAACTTAAAACTCTTTATAAAATAAAGTGGTTAATAAAACAATTAAAAGTACACTAACTCTCTTCAGGGAGTCTATTCATAGTTCATAATACTTAGGAAATTTAAATCTCTTAATAAATTTATACAATTCTATTTTCTATACTTTCTACTATCAATTTAATAATTTAATTTTACAACATATACAAATAACCTTATTAAAATATTTACTGCCTCTTGCTTTCCAAATTATAAACCTAATTTCTTCGTCTACTCTTCTTCCCCAGCTAGCTTCTTTCAACCTGCTAAACTGAAAAATGTTTGGGGAAGGGGGTGAGATTGGAAATCCCAATAGCAGTTTCTTTCATTAACATATTTTATCATGCTAGCATTGCCATGTATTAATTTCATAAAACTGAACAAATATCACAATTACACATACTTCCTGCGCTCAATGCTCTACCAGCCACTATTAACAATATATTCGTTAACTAGTGGAGGCCACACCTGCAGGATTTCTCGTTATAACTATCCCGTTATAACATAACTGAACTGGCAAAGGGGGTGCGACCCACCTAAGCCTGGAGTACTCCATAAATTACTATGCAGGAATTAACAAGGTATTCCACCTTCATGCATAATGTAAACTTGAAACAGATATTATAAAATAATACATGCAATTTAATTGTTACTGAAATAAACTGCTACCTGGACTCCCAGCTTAGTCCTTATCTGCTCCTTTCCTTTCCACTGACCTTCTCAGCTTATGTTACTATTAAGACCTATTTACATATAATATATAAATAATAAATTAACATCTATACTTATATATGATTATTCAGCGTCTCTCACGAATCCTAACTTACTTATTTCTACCCAAGTCTTTTCATTTAACAAATTATAATTTATCCAACTTAATTAGGATCTTGACTATTCTAGATTACTTTGATAATTTATTTATAGTAAACTTTCATAATTTCAATGTTTGACCTATAGTTTTTATAAAAATTATTCTTTTAAGACTTTAGCTATTTATGCACACAATACATACCTATTTATATGCACATCCTATTTATCACAAAATTTCAAGAATAACTCAATCAACAATATAAGTTAAGTCCAAACAATACAGTTTATTAAAGAATAGCGTAAATCATCAATTAGACTACAAGTCAATGACTATTCTCTTTATCACCTACAAGCACACACCTATACATATATATACTTACTTCCTATTTATTACAAAATTTCAATAATAAATCAATCAATAGTGTAAATCAAGTCCAATTAATTTAATTTATTAAAGAATATCACAAATCAAATCATCAATCACAATTAAAACCAAATCATATTTCTTTATCTTCTAAATCTTTACTTACCTTAATGATTCCCCCCATAATTCACCTCCTAACACTTTAAACTGGGCATAACTGATCTCCAATATATATATTATCCACATTAACTATCAAAATCATTATACACTAACCTTATCCATATTCTGAGAATTCTGCCACAATTACAAGTCTCAAGCATTTTGAATTCTCACAAGAGCGAATGAACATTCACTTCAACAATCATCTCTGTTCGGTCTATTAATTGGGACTAACTTCATCTTTAATCCAAATATCTATTCACCTCCATGATTTCATAAATAAAATACTATTCCCTTCAATCAAGGACCATTCAATTCATCATCAAAGAAATCCCTCTTCCCTAAATTCCTCCACCAATAGCAGTAACAGAGTAATGTTATAAATTGGATCTAACATCTTTTATTGGTAAAAATTATAAATTCCAACGTCTTCAAATCATAGAACTAAACTTAATCCAACAAACACCAACTAATCCTCCAGCTTCAGATTGACACTTCTAACATATATAATAACTTACTCAGCTTAACTAATTTCTCCTTAAAACTATAAACTTCCATTAATTCAGATAAATTTCCAACAACATTTAGCCAACCTAAATGGTAACCTTTTACCTTAACAACCATTTTAACTCCCCACTTTTCTTAAATTAATTCCTATTAAGCTAACATCTTTATTTCCCCTTTCTTTGCCAATAAACCGGTAGAACCTATAATTGCTACATTTGCTACCAACATCCCCAACCAACATCACTCATCCATCAACAAAAATTGGAACCGTCAACCAACAATTCCAATTTACTTTACATCTCAAATCAAATTTAACAAATCAAAAGACAACAATTTCAACCCCTTACTTTTCTTAATTCCTATTAACTAACATCAAAACATTCTCCTTCTTACCAATAACCCAAGACCAGAGCAAGAACAGGGAAGCAAAGGAAGCGATATTCTACCAACCACAATTCATCACAACAACTAGTATCCTTTTATCATCAAACAACTTCCAAATTAATGCATGCAATGAAACATATTCCAATTCCTTTAAAACTTCGAAATGTAAATCGCATTTGTTAGAAAATCTCCTTTACTGCACCTACAAAATCATAGTTTCAAACACCAAATAAAACTTCTCACTTCTCTTAAATTAATTCCCAATCAATAGTTAGAAATACCATCACAACCAATAGTTCCAGAAATTCAATCACAACAATAATCAAAATTCTAAAAGCTAAGCTTATGACATCCACCTATAACACCTCCCATGGAACCAATAACACAATTTCTTCCTTCTTTATCTCTAACTCAGCAACCAACAACATTAATATCATCGGCCAGCAAAAAAATCACCAATCCTTCATCATTAATAGCATCATTTTCACCACACAATTTCAATTCCCCAGTCTAGAAACTCAAACATATAGAGCTAACTATCATTGATTAAATTCTAAATTCATTATCACCACATCACAGTTCAGGCACGTTAATCAGTCAGAGACAAAGAGACCAAAGTTCTCAAAAACTCCTTTCTACCTTTCGGCCAACGCAGGACAGAGAGCTGAGGAGAAAAATTTCACCAATAACCTTAATCCTTCATCCTTAACGTTAGTTTTATCCTTCCTAATCCCAAAATCAGAAACGAAAATCATAGAAAAAGAGCACAAGATTTTCGGCCAAAACAGAACACAAAAGACCAGAAGAACAGAAATTTCATGCAATCGAATTCATCAATACCATCATCTTTTTCTTATGCTTATAACATCAATACTACAATGGGAAGAACAAAAATCGAATCAACACAAAAAGAACAAGCTGGACTGAACAGAGGAGACAAAGAAATATTTCAAAAATCCCTTAATCCTCAAAATCACTCATGCAATCCATTCCACCACCTTAGAATTGCTAATAATCACGGGTAATTAAGCTTCAAAACAAGAAACACCCAAAAGCCCCAAAAATGCCGTCGGGTGAACAGTGCTAAGAAAGAGTTTCTCGAAGCAATCCGACTCAAATTGATTTCCCTTCCCAAAATCGATACTCAAACCATCAAATACAAAGCCCAAGCACCATTTTTATAAATCTAAAAACTTCAAAAACCCTTAAAGAATTTCGAATCGTCATCCCCCTTACTCGCTCGAAACGGACAAGAAGGAGAAGAAATGAAAGAAGGAGGCTCACCCAGAGTCAACCGAGCTTCGGGCGTTCTCCATAGCTTCTCGCCTTCGCCGATCGTCGCTGCTTTCACTGCCGGCCGTTGCTAGAAGAACGAAGAACAGAGGAAGGTGGGAGGGAGGGAGACTCGGGAATGAGGGGAGATATGCGTGTGTGTGTGTGTGATGAAGCAGAGAGGGAGTATATAAAAAAAACAAAAAACACATGGAAGCATATTAATAAGAGAAGGGGTTGATATTTTGAATCAAAGATTTACCATCTTGCCCCTTCTTTTCAATTGAAGATATTTTCAACTGGGGGCAGATATTGTCTTTTTCATTTCATATTTTTTATTTTTTCCTTAAATCATAATTTTATTTATCATTATCATTTAGAAATAGACCTAAATCTGTCCCTAAAATAATTTTTCTAGATATACTTTAATTTCTAAATTTATTTATAAGACTTTTTAATTAATAACCAATACTCCAAGATTCTAAATATTCCTTTATTTAAATTTATCTCCTAACTACTTTTCCTTAACTAATAAAGAAAATAAACTTTAAAAATTATTAAAAATACACCTGGCCTCATAAATTTATTTATAAGGCTTTTTAATTTCTAAATGCATTTCTAAAACCTTAATTAAATTCTTATTATTTCTTTTCTCCAATTTAAGTTTTTATCTTCTAATTATTTCTCTTTATTGCTTAAAGAAAATAAGCCTTAAAGTTTATAAAAAATGCCTAAAATATCATAAATTTATTTTCAATGCTTTTTAATATTTAGTTAAATTTCTAAAATCCTAAAAATTTCCTTTTTCCTATTTTCTGAAATTTGGGGTTTTACATTAACAATAGCTCCCAATAATCAATTAAATTAAGAGTAATCACAAAAACATTCAAAAAATGCTCTTTTTACCACTAAGTGCATGTATCACTCTAGACCTAATTTTTTCATAAGATATTCAATAATACCCAAATGAAATGATAAAAGACCTCCAAAATGGTATGAAATGTGTGTAAATCTTAGGATCTGTCATGCATTAACAATGAGGTGAATTTATCATTCCTTACTCCGGATGATATGACTAAGGTGCACGAGGTTACTCGTGTTTTTGTTGCTTGGCCCATATGCCTCATTAAGCCATTATCACATGTGGTTATTTACTAATTAGTTTACAATAACATTCTTTGTTTTAGAAGAACTTTTTGGATGTTTTATTTACATGTTTTTACAGGCCACATAATCTAAGGGCAAGAAAATTAAGGTGGCTGCCGACAAAAATTCTGGTGGCTTATCTAATCTATCTAAAAAAAGTAAGGTTATTAAACCCGGCCCGGCCGGTCCAGACCGCAACTCACCGGACCGGGCAAGAGACCGGTCTGGTTCAACATATGACTCGGCGAACTCGGAGTGACCCGGGACTAACTTGGGTGACTCGCCGAGTGGGTCGAGTCACCCGGGTAGAGTGTTTTGTTTTCAGATCCAAATTTTTTTTACCAGAATATACAGATCCAGATTGACATAGGAGAAACAAATAAAGTAAGAATGAGAGGAGGAACATAATAGTAATAGTAGAAAATAAAACATTTGCTGATGAGATCTGAGATCCAAGATCTGTGGGACATTTGCTTGGACGATTCTACCTTCTCGCCCTCATAGCTCGTTGGAGAAGTCAAGACTCACCGTAGAAGTCAAGACTTCTTTCTCACCTTCATCTTTCGACGGAGAACAAAGAAAGTTGAGACCTTTTTTTGTCTTCTGGAAGATGAAGGAAGACCGTTCAAATAACAGAGAAGAAAGAGCCAAGATGATATATTTTCTTTTGCAAGTACCATGTGTCAAGTGAGGTGATGGGTCTGATGAGGGTTGATAGAAAAGAGGAAAATCACGTGGGTGAGAGAAGAAAACTTGAAAAGTAAGAGCCAAAATGTATAGATTTTGAAAAAGAAAAGTAAATCAAATAAATTACAAAATAATTTTGAATAACTGACTACTACTCTATTCCTTTTTTTTTAATAAGAACCACTCTATTCTTAATTATAAGTCAATTTTATGAAAAGATATTTTTAATAACATAAGAGAAAATGTTGATAAATGTAAAGAGAGAATGTAGTACACATTCTCAAATGAGAGTAAAATCAAAATAAATTTATTATTAACATTTTAATGATTTAACTATATTTCCTTGATATATGAGAATTAGGTAAAATAGACTTATATATAGAAATAGAGTGGTGCAAAACATGACTATTTATTTTAAATTATTGTTTATAATTAAAACGTAAATATTATGATTCATTATAATTAAATTAGATTGTTTTTATAACTACCGGTCTGGCCACGGGTTAACTACGGTCTGACCCACTGCCCTGATCGGTTCAGCTTCCAGTCCGGGTTTAATAACCTTGAAAAAAGAGTCAAATCAGCACTCAAGTAAATCAAGATTGAATTGCATTAATGTCATATCATGATTGATCTAAATTAATGTCAACTAAAGTATCAAACCGGGATGTTGAACAAATTGAGTTTGATAGGCACCTATATTGCATCCGTGATATGAGATACCATATTTCCATAGAAGTGGTTAAAGAAGTGTTTAATCAACAATGGGTTAGTACTTCTATCATCAGTATAAGAATTAGGTATGTGTTACCATTTTTGGTTTTGTTTAATGTCATAAGTTTTAAACTAATTGTAATTTGGTATGGTTTATATGAAGGCATTTATATCATGATGTGATGATTGAAGGTGAAAAAGTGGATTTCGCATTCATGAGTCCATATATGGTATTACAACATGTAGGCATGCAACTTCAAAGCCAGTCGGACTCAATTAAACATTGTTAATTTTTTTTAAAAGAGCATCAAACAAAACGTTATTCTTAGCTCCATTTAATATTGGGTAAGTCTATACGCATTATAACTTTTCATTGTATGTTTCCAAGCTATATATATTCGTCATCATATTTCTTTAAAACTTTTTAGGGCACTTTGAGTTTTGACTGTGATCAATCCAACTACACTCTCATGTCCCGTGATTTACTATTTGGATCATTTGAGACATGGTGAACCATTATATTGTCCAGATTTATTGTTCGTCTTCAATAAGTAAGTGCTTGTCAACATTCGAACGTGTTATATTATTTGTGTATTTTATGACCCTAACAATTAAAATTAATTAATTTAATTTATTTCATTTTCAGCGTATTGACTGGCTTATGGGGTTCTTGATCGTTGAGTTACTCAAAAGTATCTGACCCGAGAAATGCCTATAAATGGCAAAAAGCCAAGGTTTTTTATTTCTTAGTTTATTCAAGTTTTTAAAATAAACTAGTTAACTTATAATGTAAAAGTTATGTTTTTAGTATAATGTGTGGTTTTTTGTTATAGTGCCCCTACCGGCCAAATGACAATGATTGTGGGTATTACATCATGAATTTCGTGAAGGATGTTGTTCCTCAAGATTAAAAAGTTATTCCTTTGAAGATACACGTTGCGGTAGGTTGTCCAAGCCAAAAATCGATGAATTGATATAAGAATAGTGAGCTATGTATACCTACTTTTCTCTCGTAAATAGGTAAATATGTTAGCTATAGCTTGTTTTGTTGGAAGATTTGATTTAGCTAATTAACATGCTTGTTAACTTGTGGTATATAGTAGCTAGTTGACTATTTATAATGCTTGCTTTCAATGTATTTGATCTCTGGGTATATGACATTTTGGTGTATATATGAACTGGAACTGTATGACTGTAATTATTGAACTGATGCGGACATGGGTTAGTGTCAAAATTAAGAAATATAATCTTAAAAAAGAAAACCCTAAGTGCGTTAAGAGTTGTTTTCTGTGACATTTTCCCAAGAAAACGCCACGAAAGGTTAGGCCTAAGTGATGTTTTTCCAGAAAAATGCCACAAATGGTTGTGCTAATGTGGCGTTTTCCACTACTACAGAAATACTCTATTGCAGCGTAACAATAGCAGCGCTTACAAAACGTAAGTGATAGGATAGGTATAATATGACCTATACCAGCGCTTTAAAAAAAGTGTTGGTATAGGTATAAGCATATCCCAGCACTTAATAATTTATAAGCGTTGGGATAGGCCCCAAAGTATTTAAATATTGTTTAAAAAATTGGTTTTAGATATTTTTTTAAAGAAAATTTAAATCACAGGGGCCTATAGCAACGCTTATTACGTAATAAGCGTTGCTATAGGTCTAAATAAGTATTTTTAAATTTTTTTCCTATTTAAAATGAATTAGTATTTTTAAAATTCGTTTTAAATATTTTTTAAAGAAAATTTAAATCACAGGGGGCATATCCCAACGCTTATTACGTAATAAGCGTTGCTATAAGCCTAAATAGGTACTTTTAAATTTTTTTTCCTTTTTTAAAATGAATTAGTATTTTTAAAAATGATTTTAGATATTTTTTTAAAGAAAATTTAAATCACAGGGGGCCTATAGCAACGCTTATTACGTAATAAGTGTTGCTATAGGCCTAAATAGGCATTTTTAATTTTTTTTCCCTTTTTTAAAATGAATTAGTATTTTTAAAATTGGTTTTAGATACTTTTTAAAGAAAATTTAAATCACAGGGGCCCTATCCCAACGCTAATTACTTAATAAGCGTTGCTATAGGCCTAAATAGGCATTTTTGATTTTTTTTCCTTTTTTAAAATGAATTAGTATTTTTAAAATTGGTTTTAGATACTTTTTAAAGAAAATTTAAATCACATGGGGCCTATAGCAACGCTTATTACGTAATAAGCGTTGCTATAGGCCTAAATAAGAATTTTTAAATTTTTTTCCCTTTTTTAAAATGAATTAGTATTTTTAAAAATGGTTTTAGATATTTTTTTAAAGATAATTTAAATCACAGGGGGCCTATAGGAACGCTTATTACGTAATAAGCGTTGCTATAGGCCTCCTATGATCTAAATTTTCTTTAAAAAATATCTAAAATCAATTTTAAAAATACTAATTCATTTTAAAAAAGGAATAAATTTAAAAATGCCTATTTAAGCCTATAGCAATGCTTATTACGTAATAAGCGTTGCTATAGGCCTAAATAGGTATTTTTAAAAATTTTTTCCTTTTTTATAATGAATTAGTATTTTTAAAATTGGTTTTAGATATTTTTTAAAGAAAATTTAAATCACAGGGGGCCTATCCCAACGCTTATTAAGTAATAAGCGTTGGGATAGGCCCCAAAGTATTTAAATATTATTTAAAAAAATTCAAACAAATTTTAAAAATATATTCAAACTTTTTAAAAATAAGAAAACAGTTTAAAAATAGATAAATAAGCATATCCCAAGGTCACATTATAAACGTTGGAATATACCTATTATTTCATAAAACCCGCTCTATTTTGCTTCATTTCCCTCCCTCCCCCATTTCGTCTTCCCTCCAAGGGTTCTTCTCTTCTTCATTATTTTGCCCTAGCGCTAGCCGTTCTTCTTCTTCATCTTTTCCTTCCACTGTTCCCTTCTCTCTTCTATCGAAGTCGCCGCCGCGTTGAACTCCCCCAAGTCCGCCGTCAAGAGAACCTTCAGCCACTAAGAACCTTCTTCCTCGTCTTTCTTCGTCTTCTCCTTTTCCCAAACCCAGATCCTACAAAGGATCTTGTTGAACGCAATCTTGTTGGCTAAACCTACGAACGCAATTTTGTTGAACCCTCCTCAGATTTCATCCTTTAGCGTTCTCATTAAATCTGGGTCTTCGAATTTTTTACTCTCGCTTTTAGAACAGATCGTACAATGGCTTCTCAGTCAAATCCTAAATCAGTCCACGATTTCACCGTTAAAGTAAGTAGTTGCTTTGAAGTCGAAATCCTTTACTCTCGGTTTTAGAACATATCTTCCTCGTCTTTTTTTTCTGTCTTGTTTTGCGTTATTAACAATCTCGCTTCTGAAACTTGGGGTTTTGAATCAGATGGATCGATATTAGAGGGTCGAGAAGCCCAAGGCTGATAATCCCATTAACGAGAATGAGATATGCCATTTTGAATCTGGCTCTGCATCGTTATTTATTTTATGTTAATTGTTGTATAAATAATAGAGAAGGCCACTGGTCTGTTGTCCTGAACTTCTCTTTATGTTTGTTGTGTGGTGGCATATGCTTTAGATCTGTTATTTCTTCAAGTAAGCTTGAATGCACACCATCGGAAGGATTTGAAGACTCGTTGTGTGAGTCTGGACCATGCGTGAGTACCTGATTCATATTAAGTACATCGTCGGTTATTTGTTGATCAACTTTTTTGGAATTTTTTTATATCTTGCCTCTTGCTAATCCTTATCATTTTTATTTCAGAATGTAGTTCCACCACTCTCTTAAGAGCTGATGATTGGATCCTCTTTGTGGTGAGTTTCAAAAAGTGTTTCATTCTCCATTTACATTTTGTTTTCTGTTGCACTTCTGATGCATCCAATCCATTACAGATCCAAAGTCCTACTGCCTATAATGCACGTGGCTTTGTATCTGGCCACATGTTTAATCATAAGGGGAAGATAAATACCTTACTAAATGCTTTTTTTGATGTGCCTTTCCTCCTTTTGTAATTAGTTCAGTTTTCTTCTTGTTCTTTGTAATTTTATTTACATTTAACTGTGATTTACATTCACCTACGAAAGCTTTTGTAGCCTGCTCTCAAATACCCCTCTGAATTCTATGCTTGAAACTTCTCTCAAGTTTTATGAAACCTGCACTCACATCACCTCTAGTTTTCTTTTTTGGGAGAAATTACTGTTACCCCTCTTTTCTCATGAGCATTTAGTCTTCTGATAAGATGTACTTCATTGAAATAGCTCAAATTCCCTCTGAAAATTATTATCATTTGAAGATCCTTCCCTTGGTGGACCAGTTCTGTCTTACGATGTTGCCATTGGTTGATTTCTGTGCAGCAGCTTCTTATATTTTTTGTTCAAGAAGGTATCATCAAGAATACTAATATGGGAACTTCAACCACTAAATCCAAGTTGTGATCTGCTGGAACCAACAAGAGCTATCTGATATACTTTTCATGCCTCAAGTTTTTTAGGGGTAAAGATAGTGCATGATAGCCTAAAAAATGTCCTACCATGTAGGTCATACAAGCTTCAGGTTATCACCTGATTTATTTTCTCTTTTCCTAATGGGATTTTTATTTTCCTAAAAAAATGGGATTTTCATCTATGTTCTGGTATTTAGCACTGATGCAGGTGGGGTATATACAAAATAAAATCAAATATTTTTTTTAAAAAATCAATAGCAGCGCTTATTTCGTTATAAGCGCTGCTATAGGTATTTTTTTTTAAAAAAATAAATTACTTAAAGCAGCGCTTATAAAGAAATAAGTGATGCTTTAGGGAACTCTAAAGCAACGCTTACTAAATTATAAGCGCTGCTATAGGTATACCTATTGCAGCGCTTACTAAGCGCCGCGTTAGGTTTAATAGCCTATCGCAACACTGGCTATTGCAGCGCTTATAAGTGCTGCTATAGGCAATTTCTGTATTAGTATTCCTTAAAAAAATGCCATAGGAAGTATTTAAAAAAAACAAATGTAGCGTTTTCATAACGCCACAGGAACAATTGTAACGCTGGCTAATGTGGCATTTTAAAAACGCCACAGGTATAAATAAAAAAAAAGCTAAGAAAGCCTTTTTTTTTTGTACTAGTAGAGAATGTAGTAAAGGAATACATGAATTGGGAAAAACTCATTAAAAAATAAGGCCTTATATTTAGGGACTGATGGAGTAAAAAAGTCAGAAATAATTTTCTCTCTCAAGTTTACCCTTATCTCTGATGGGGTATATAAGAAAGAAATATGATAATAATGATAGAAATAGGTATGAAAGAGAATGTTAAGAGAGAGAATAATTACGGGTTAAATGAAACAATATTAAATTCTTTAACAAATTTAGGTTAGTTCTTATAAAAAAGGAATAAATCCATTCAAATTTTGGGTTCTTATATACAGAGATGGAGGGAGTAAAGAGTAAATAAGCACATGAGTGGATCTCTTTCCTAAATATTTTCCCCACCCCTATGTATTAGGTTTTTTAAATCGAATTGCGGTTTCGTAAAAAAAAAAAGTTAAATTTAGTTCAAAACAATAAATGCATTAGTACCTTTATTAATGAATGAATAAGAAAGAAAGTAATTATGGAAAGAAAGAAATAGATAAAAGAGAATCTACGAGAAAAATTAATAAATAGTAAAATGGTAAAAATATATTTATTATTTAAACAAATTAAAGTCAAATAAATCCTTATAGAAAGAGATAAACTAATGGAAAAAAAAAAGAGAGAAAAGGGTGTAGCAAAAATCGTAATCTTACCCATAGTCAATTTCATACACGATTATTACTCACTTGACATTATTTTTGTTTGAGTTAAATTATTGGAAGGTTCGTCTCTCTCTCTCTAGAGAAAGAGAAGGAGAGCACAGTCTCTCTTCCTGGCACTTATCCGGCGTCCTTCGAACGCTTGTTTCACGGTGGTTCATCCCTTCACTGCCTATCACCTCTTCAATCTTAATTTTTGGTTTCTTTCCCTTATATGTGGTTTCATCATTTTCCGCCGCCGCACGCCGATTTCATTGCTGTTTTCTTTATTGTTCACTGAATCATTTTTCCTCAACCCTTAGCTTCTTCATTATCATGCATCCCTCATCTTGTTCGTTCTTTTTTCTTTCCTCCCCTCTTAGATAAGTTGGTTTCTACCACCGACTCTCCACATCCTTCATCCATTGACCTTCTCTCTAACCACCGCCTATCCTTCTTCCCATTCCTCGTCCTTATTTTTAATTTTGCAGACTCTTCCTTCCTTCTCCCCTATTGTCAATCTTTTTCTTCCACCTCGTACACCGTCTTTGCCTTCTTCAATATTCTTACTTCCTTCTTTCTAGTTTGATCACCATCGCCTTTCATTTGACCTTTTACGTATACCCACCGCCTCACCTCCCTTTTCTTTGGCCATCTCATATTTTCACAGACTTACATCCTCCTTTTTCACCACTGCCTATGAGTTTCTTTTTGTCGCCTTCTCCACATATAAAGGTCGGTGTTGCTCTGGCATTCCATTTTAATTAATGGGACCTGGACAAGTAATCCAATCTTGGTGCGTCAGAAATTCCTATAATTTTTATGTTTTCTTTAGTGTATATTTGTGTTTTTCAAAGCCAACTATGGTATGTTACTCTGCTTAGGAAGAATTCAATCTTGCTCTTTGGTTGTAATGCTTTCATCGGAAGTCCTCGTTTGGGATTCCATTGTTATCCACAAGTGGACATTTATGTCGTGGCATCTCATTTCACTCCTCTTTGGCTGATAAAATGTCCGCCACAATACTACCATCAGAGGTATGTTTCAACAATGTTCTTCTCTGGCTCCCAAGTCGCCTAGCTCTATACTGGTGCTCAACTCTTTGGATGGCTCAACCTATAAGTTTGCCTACTATAATAGTAGTATTGTTTTTTGGGCTTAGTCGACTTGGGTAGTTTAATTTTTGTTTTTATGCTATATTACATTGTAATGTTTTCTGTACTTTTTTTCTTGATACATAATGTTTTCTGTACTTTTACTTCTTTTTACTAAGTTTTCATGTTTCAATATCAGCCTTTTTATCTACTAGGTTAAGGGGCTTTTTATGTAATAATTTTACTAATGAATGCAGATGGCTTTTATATAAAAAGGGCATTATTTTTATTTTTATTTGCCAACACAAAGGGCATTATTTTTATATACTACTATCTCTTATCTTTATTACTCCATAAGATTTTGATAACTAAACTTATTAAGTGGTTTATAAAATAAGTGACTTTTTTTTTTCAAATATGCCCTTATTTATGTTATTTATAAGGGATCACATAAAAAGAAAACTATGGAAGAAAATGTTCTATTGGAAGTAAATTGTAGATATGATTACAACTTACCATCATTCATGATCAAGTTCCAAATCTGATGACGTCAGAATTAATTACTCCATACCTTTCGCTTCCTTGTAACCAAAACAAACGAGAGTAGTATTCCCCCTTACAATATATTTAAGAGATAATATAGGAACTTTTTTTTGGGTACACATTGTACTATATAATAGGTAACATAAAAGTTAAGATAATAAATATAAATACTAGGTTTCCATTTTTGCTCTTATATATTAAATATAAAGAGAGGAGAGAGAGTATGTGCATACTAAATGATATAGTAGTAAAAATGAAAAATCACATTAATTTTACCCATAATAAATGATTCCATTATATTTTCTTGAATTGTGTAAAATGGTTGAATATATCTTATAATGTGGAGTGGAAGGAGTATTTTTTTATACATCAACTGGCAATCAGCGCCTTTCTGGATTTTATTACTAGGTATTCAAGCAACTGACTTCTCAAGTTTCAAGGTTCGTGGTTTCCCCTTCCGATGGAAGGAGTATTATATAAGACCATTATTGTGAAAATCGTGAGTTAACTCTCCGATATTACCGTTTTTATATTTCTACCTAATCAAAACACTTCACGAGTCACTTAAATTCTTATTTGTCATAAACTCTGTTAAACTCACGATTTTACACATCGAGTTTACTGTTTTTACGTTTCTAACTTACGAAATAATCTTGTCCACTTGCTTTAAATCCCAAATTAATTATTTTTATTTGACCATATTCAATTAATTTATATATAAATTTTATAAAAAAAATTTATTCAGTTAAAGTATGAATGTTGATGTATTTGATATCAGTTAAGCATATTTAAAATATATTTAAGTCAAATTATTATCATTTTTATATTTTTATTTAATTATATACTTTAAACACATATTTATTATTGTAAGTAAACTGTTACAAGTTTATGATTTGAGTTCACGATCCAAATTTATATTTATATCACAAATTTACTTAAACTCATCACAAATTTGACAACCTTGTAAAAGACTTATCTAGCATCTAATTAAGAAGGAAATTTGGTGTGTAATGATCTCTTAACTGACATCCATATCTCGCATATTGAAAGTATCAGTGTATCACTTTGATTGCATGTTAATAGGTTTGTAGATTTAATAAAATTTAATAGGTTTTTTCAATTATACCCTCATCTATAAATAGTATTTAAAAAACATTTTATACGTTGTGTTTGACGTTTCTCTCTCAATATTTATTAACAAAGACAAAATTGTAATATTATCATGAATTACTTTTCAAGTGAATTTATAATAAAGATTAACTTTCTTTCTCAAGCGTGAACTTTTGAAAAGGATTAGAGAGGTGTGGTTCAGTTTATCGGGGGAAAAAAAAGAGTGGTGTGGTTCGTAATTATAATTACCCACTTTCCCGTCCTAACTTCAGTCTTTCAGATTCTGTATACGTCTAAATTCGGACGTCTCTTTTATTGCTTACTTGATTTTGGTGGGCAATTTGAAGCATGCCCTAATTGAGCCACGGATGTCTTTCACTGGAAATCTGGATAACATTTTATAAAATATATTTGATCTCACTGAATGATTCGGAGCTGGGGAGTGTGAGTGTTGTATTCACTCAATTTATGTGTTTGCCACATTGAAGAAGCTGATTAGCAAGCAACAGAAGAGTCCAAAAGCTTTTTATATAATTCTCATCCCCTCAGTTAATCACATCCTTCTCATATTCTTTCCCACAAGTAATTCTCTCAATCATCAACTTCATATATAAACAAGGATTTATTTGAAAAAAATATTTAATCTCTTACACATTTATTAATTTAAACTTATTTAAGTCCCGCAGTATGTTTTTGTATTTGCTCGTTGTTACTTATAAAAAAATTGGAGAAAGTAATAAATAGGAAATGGTCAGTATACCCAAACTACCTGCTTAGATGTTGGTTATGTCCTGTATGTGATAGTTCTTATAAGAGACGTCCTTTTTTTGAAGCAACTTATAAGCAGTGAACAAAAAACCGGACCGGTTCAACCGTGAACCGGCCATTGGTCCGGTCGGCACAAAAAACCGGAGAACCCTTTGACCCGGTCATGACATGGGAAAAACCGGTCGACCCGGTCACAAACCGGGTACCTTTTCTTTCTTTTTTCTTTTTTTTAAATTTTATTTTATTATAATTCACCTAATTACTAACTTTCACTCCACTCAATTTTAGAAATTAGGAAACTATAATACTTTAAATGCTATTTTACTTGCATATACTTAATATTTAATTATTGTTACTCTTAATGTTTGTATTTTAATTTGTTAATTGTAGAATAATATTTATTTTCACGTGTAATCAACTAATATTTTCTTTTTTCCCTATATAGAAACATTAAAATATTCATATTTGATGAATCATGCATACCTATCTACATTTACATTTTGATATTAGTGATTATTAATGTTAATATCAATAAAATTTTATTATTTTAATAAAACCGGTTTGACCCGGTCTGACCCCCGGTTGGACCTTTAACCCTTGAACCAGTGCCTCGTCCGGTTCGATACTCGGTCCGGTTTTTTGAACCTTGCTTATAAGAGATGTCTAGTATGGCTTGTTTTGTTAACTTTTTTTATGATATGCTCATATATATATATGAGCTCACTTGCGGAGTTGAGTTTCTCTCAATTCTTACTTGACCGAAATAAGTGATACTCCTCTCGGTCCTAAATACAATATCACTTTGACATTTTTTATGAAGGTTAAGGAAGCCAAATAAACCACTTAATTTTAATGTATCATAGACTCAAGCTCTCCTTAGCGATGGAAAAAGTAAAGCGTTTCCATAATTAATAAGCTCGACGAGCAACACTTGTTGCCTTCACACTTGTTGCCTCCGATCCTTCCCTGTGTATATATATAATAGATCCCCGCACAAGAAAAGACCAACATGGGTCAAAAAAGCTGGAAGGTGGAGATAAACATCATATTTATAAAATATCAACATTCACATAATTTATCTTATTAATAAACAGTTAAACACGACCCATTCCTCCATTGATTTTGATATAACGGATACAGACAAATTAAAGGTAAAACATTTCCCCGGCCGCTTTCACTACAGAAACAGATATACGAAGGACTATCATTCTCATCACCTGATTTTTGTACATGGCATTATGGGTAGGTCCCAATCTTGAGAGATTCTTACATACACTGGGCGTGCCACGTAACTTGAACGCTGACCACTCACATCACGACAAGTCGCCCAATTTTGTCTAGCTGGATTGCTGCGCTGGCACCCCTGTTCTCACTTCATTTTTGAATTCATATGAGGACCAAAATCATCATAGCTCCCTCACTCTTCTCTACTCATTTTCCTGCGCAAGAGAGAAATTCTGAGAGTGAACCCTAGCCGTCCACTTGTCACATCTGCATCATCGGCGGCGACTCAAGTCGCTGGAGAAGGAACGTCGCCGGCGGAGGCGGAGGCTGCGTCACCGGTGCGTCGCTCCTTCGCAAAGCTGGAAGAGAGAAATCAAAAGAGTGACCCTGTGACGATTTTCTTTTCCCCTTCCATTTTTGTTTCGCCGGCTCTTCCATTTTATCACAGCGTCGACGGCGGAAGCTGCGTCACCGGCAGAGGCTTGCGTCGTCGGATTAGATGAAATTTGCTCCGTCATCCATCCCTCCCCTTCTGCTGCGGCTTTCTCAAATGTCATCTTAGGCTAAAAGGTTTGATTTATACCTCCATGGATGAAAATTGCTCTCAGTTCTTTCTCCCCTGTTTCACCATTTGTATTTGGACTTTGCCCTTTTTCCTTTTCTTTTGTTTTCACTATATCATGACCTACCTAACTTAGCTTCCATCAATGCCCAACTGAGAAGGCTTAGAAACTCAAGTGGCCAGAGCAGGAACGTCGCCGGCGGAGGCTGCGTCACAGGCAAAGGGTTGTGTCGCCGAAGTAGATGAAATTTGCTCCCTCATCCATCCCTCCCCCTTAGGCTGTGGCTTTGTCAAATGTGGTCTTAGGCTAAAAGGTTTGATTCATACCTCCATGGATGAAATTTTCTCTCAGTTCTTTATCCCCTGTTTCACCATTTATAGTCACTGCATGGGTCCCTTATTTACAGTCCACTAGGTATTGTGTTTTGCCCACGTGATGTGCACCAGCATCTAACATAAATTATAGCAATATTAATTTTCTTTGTTTGGGATTTTCGCCACCCAACCCCCATGCTGCCTTTGGTCCTAATAAACAAGCCCATGATCCTTAAAATTATCCTTTGGCGAGGTGCAGGGAGGGAAGAGAGGGAGCAAGGAGGAAGAGAGAGGAATCATGGAGTGGCCCGTGTGGGAGATAGAGGGACGATGCATCATTTTTACTCATTTAAAAGCATGTCTTGTGTGGATTGATATGGTGATACACTAAAACAATGCTAATAAAGACACAATGCTTTACATAGGCTTCTTTATCCTTTTCTTTCTCTCTCTTTTTTTTTTCTAGCATGCTCACCCATAGCAATGTTTCACTGGTGCATGTCTTGTGTTTGATTTTTTTGCTCCAATGACATGGCAATTGTTGATATATGCCTTGTTCTTCTCGAGTTGCAGTCAGCAATTCTTATGATATTTGATCCTGGACTTGTTTTAGTACAATGATATTTAACATTTGTTGCTAAACCTCCTTTATATGGTTTAGCCTTAAAGGCCTATGATTGTGTGCAGTTTCGTGGGGCCTATGTTACATTTGAGAAGAATGCAAATATGATTAGTGATATTGGATTTGCTTCAATGCTAGGTGTTGTCCCTTTATTTCGAGTTCATGATAAATTAATTATTAAATGGAATAGCTATTGTGTTTGGTGTGGTATACCATTTGAACTCGAGCAGTTTTCCAAGTGGAGTCAGATAATGTTGGATCTTATCAGTACAAGGAGTAGCAATAATTTATATTTTATTTAAATAATGCATATTGATTGTATTGTGTCATATTGGATTGTAATTTATATTTTATGTAAATCATACATATTTAACCCACATTTGTACATAGTGCTCAATTTGTGCTTAGATTTCTTAATTTTTTTACAGAATGGAAGTAGCTAACGAATCAGAATTAGCTGTTTACTTGGGTCAAACTGTAAATAATGAAGATGAGGCTTATGATTTATACACAAGATATGCCTATAATTTGGGATTTTCAGTAAGAAAATGGAAACAACATTATTTTGCTGGAAGTAAAAAGATTAGTACAAAGGAATATGTGTGTTCAAAAGAAGGATGTAAATATTTAGATGAAGGTAGCAGTGGCTCATTTACTAAAATGAATGCAAGAACAAATTGTCAGGCCATGGTTCGGTTTACTGTTGAAGAAGATGGGCTATGGAAAATAACCAAGTTGATTACTGAGCATAATCATGAGCTTGTAAAACCAAAGCATAAGCACCTTATGCGTTCTGCTAGAAATATTTCTGAAGCTAAAGGGGAGCTTATTAATTCTATGGTGACTGCTGGAATTAGGACAAAAGATGTATGGGGTTATTTTGGTGAAGAAACACATGGATTCAATAATGTCGGCTTTTCTAAAAAAGATTGTTACAATTATGTCAACAAGCAAAGGTTGAAATTGATAGAAGCTGGGGATGGGAAAAACTTAGTTAATCTCTTACAAAGTCACCAGGCTGAAGATCCAATGTTTTACTACAGTGTTCGGTTTGACCAAGAAATGCATTTAACAAATGTTTTTTGGAGGGATGGGATATCAACAAATGATTATGATTGTTTCGGTGATGTAATGGTTTTTGACACAACTTATCGTACAAATAAGTATGATTTAATTTGTGGACCATTTGTTGGGATAAATCATCATTGGCAAAATGTAATGTTTGGTTGTGCTTTCTTGATGAATGAAACAGCAGAGTCTTTTGAATGGTTGTTTGAGCAATTTCTAAAGTCTATGGGAAATCGACCTCCAAAGACTATTGTCACTGATCAAGATGCTGCCATGGCTAAAGCAATTGAAAAGATATTTCCTAATACCCGGCATCGCTTATGCTTGTGGCATATATCTAAAAATGCCCCGTCTTACTTGGGTTCTCTAAACTCTAACAGTGATTTTCAATCATTGTTTCAAAAATGTATGAAGATGTGTGATTCAGAAGAGGAATTTGAAATCACATGGGATGAAATGATTAGGAAATTTGACCTCAATGACCATAGTTGGCTGAGTAGAATGTATACAATTCGTCATAAATGGTCAACTGCATTTGGTAAAGATATGTTTTCTGCAAATATAAAATCTTCTCAAAGGAGTGAGAGCACTAATAGTGTTTTGGGAGATATATCTACCAAAAAGACTTCTCTTACAGAATTTTTCTTAGCTTTTAAGAGGATGGTAGAAAAATGGAGAAGTTCTGAGGGTGAAGAAGATTTTCACAATAGTCAAGCCACTCCTTCACGTGCTATCAATAGGAATAGGACTTTATATCATGCATCAAAGATTTATACTAGAAAAATTTTCAAATTGTTTGAGAAGGAATATTTGGATGGAGTGGGGACTTTGTTTAAAGAGATGAAAAGGGATGGGAATATTTTTTATTATGAGTTATGGGTGGATGGAAAAGATTCAAAGAGGTGGGTTGTGCAATTTGATTCCTCTAATGACAATGTTACTTGTAGTTGCAAAAAATTTGAATCTATGGGCATTCTTTGTTCACATGCATTGAGAGTATACAACATTAAATGTGTGACAAGAGTACCAGATAAATACTTCTTAAAGCGGTGGTCAAAGAATGCAAAGTTTACTGATTGTGAGCCTAAAGGAACATGTGCAACTAATGAAGATCCAAAGATTTTATACCGTAATTCCATCATGCGGTCTTTTTATAACCTTGTGTTGGCATCACAAGATCACAAGGAAACTCAAGATATCATGTGGGATATTATGAAGAATGCATCTCAACTAGTTCAAGAACATCTATGCAATTCTCAAAAAAGCAAAAATGCGGAAAAGAATAAAAAAGTTCATGCCAGTAATGAAGATGCACCTCAAATAGATCAAATTCTTGATCCCCCAAGAGCAAAGCCAAAAGGAAGTGGAAGTAGAAGAAAAAAGGGGCATTTTGAAACACAAAAAAAATCAAGTAAGATATTAATTTCATAATTACTTGTGCATGTGCATGTATTTGTTATGAGTTTCTAATTTTTTTGTTGTTGTAGAAAAACAGAAAAGATTGGAGCATGTTCCTTCAAGTGAACCAGAGATAGCTTCACTCTCCCAAAGCTTTAGCTACATTTGTCCACAAGTGTGTAGATGTACCTACAAATTTAGTAAACATGATAATTACTTGTAATTAAATTATACTTACTGAACATAATAATATTTATTATAGGTTAATCCTACTCAAGTTGTTTGTTCTAACAATTCCATGACCCCCCATGTCTTTCATGCCAATTGGAACATGAGAGACCAATTCCCATTGAGTGATATGAGCAACACTTTCAATCAGGTATAAATCAATTGGTTATTATTATCAGTCATTCATGTTCTTACGGAATGCCAATTAATCATATTTAGTAAATATGAAAATTGTTTGTAATTAAATTATACTTACTGAACGTGATATTTTATTATAGGTCAATTCTACCCAAGTTGTTTGTTCTAGCAATTCCATGACCCCCCATGTCTTTCATACCAATTGGAACATGAGAGGCCAATTCCCAATAAGTGATATGAGCAACACTTTCAATCAGGTATAAATCAATTGATTATTATTATCAGTCATTCATGTTCTTACGGAATGCCAATTAATCATATTTAGTAAATATGAAAATTGTTTGTAATTAAATTATACTTACTGAACGTGATATTTTATTATAGGTCAATTCTACCCAAGCTGTTTCTTCTAGCAATTCCATGAACCCACATGCCTTTCATGGCAATTGGAACGTTAGACACCAATTCCCAATGAGTGATATGAGCAACATTTTCAATCAGGTATAAATCAATCGGTTATGTTATTATCATTCATTCATGTTCTTAAGGAATGCCAATTAGTTTTATTTAATATATAAGATGTGTGATTTTTTTAGGAAGCATATTCATCATCTTGGAGATCACCAACTATGTTTCTACAAAAGGAGTAACTGCCTTCATGTAAAGCAGATGCAAGAAGACTTCCAACATAATTTTTTTGGTTTTGTTTTTGTATATCATGAGCTGGTTGTTTTTTGTTCATAGCTCATTTGATGTATAGTTGGATTATTGAAGCTAGATGTTTTTGTGTTCCCAGCTTTATTGATATATAGCTCGGTGGTTCCTGATTAAATTTATCGTACCAGTAGACCATTTGAATAGTGTTGAATGAAAAATTGTTTAATTTTGTTAGGTATAGCTGGTTGATCATGCAAAATCATGAAACTAAGCAAATATAAGGAGCACCCCAAGTAAACACTCATCATGAATGCTTAAGGCAAGACATCCTCTAATTTTGACTCACACTATGACAAAATTGTTGGTTTACAATGATTAATTATTTGTTCATAGAATGTGCAATGAATTTAAGATGTTCTTTTGGTTTTATGAATGAGATCTGTTCTGCTTAAATGTTGATTCCATTAAGATGTTCTTTTGGTTTTATGAAGCTGTAGAGAAGAACAAAAATCATTTTTAAATGACGTTGGTAAGAAAAATGAGATGCATCACCAACCTTGCTGGAGATTAATATTGGTTGAAGGTGCAATAAATTAAATTAGTTTTTAAATATCGGCGGTTGTCTGTGTAACATATCCTGAATGACCCAATGAACATTCAAGAGAAGAAAAATAACACTAGAAGTCTAAAATAAAACTTGCCCCAAAATTAGATATAATTCAAGAACTCCAATAATCTTAAACAAAGATTCACTATCTTCTTTTAAGTCAACAGCTCATTTTACTGGGAACACATCATTCAATTAATTTTCATGAAGCAAATGACAAACAAAATTTGGGTACATTTAGGGACACAATATTTAACAATAAACATCTACAATAAGTTGCATCATTGCTATTCATGTACTACACATCTAAACCTATGTGCTACTTCACACCTTACAAGCACATACACCGCTTCACCTTCTCCTCTTCTTTCTTCGCCTCTTGTCACTCTCATCGGAGCTAGATGAGTCTGACTCCGACTCGGACTCGAAACTAGCAGATCCCGAATCTGAAGAGTCAGAGCTTCCTGACTCGTCATCTGATTCTGAATCAGAGACTGGCTTTTGTTGTTGCATGATAAGTCGGGGCATATTCTTCAAATACTCTCGTAGGTTCTCAGTAAGGCCACCAAGCCCAATGGACGTGAAGAAATTGATGGCAAACCTTGTGTTTTTGGGATTATCCCTAGCAGATATGGATTCAGAAGAGTCCTGCATTGTCGATTCATTGAGCCACTCATTGAGAAGGCAGATGCCAAGATGTTCAAACGCATTAAACAATTGGAACAAACACATGAAATGTAACATTGGACGGACAGCTGGATAGCCCTACCAAAACAAACATTGGACATGTCACTTTGCTGCTGATCTTTAGAATTATCATGGAAATTATTTGACACTTTGTCCTACTTTGCTAACATCTATTAGAATATAAATACACACCTGAAATTGGGCCTTACGAATTGCAAATAGGCCTTCAATTAAGAACTGAACACGTTTGTCAATTTCTCCCTCGTGAAGAATTCCACGAAAACGTTTAAAGATACCTACAAAAGCACAAAATCAAGAGTCTCATAAAAGTATCTAAGACAAAGGTTGGTATAAAATCGTACCATTATTTGTGCATGTTTGGGCATGCTTTCATGTGTGTATGACTGCAAAGCATAAGGAGATGCATAACACACAAACCAGCAGGAGAAATAAAAGCAAGTACAATCAATGCATAAGAAAACTACTTTTCACCCATCCATAATGTCAAATAACATTTATTATATTTTGTAATCAAACAAAGAAGATTCATTATTTTCAAAATAAAATAAATATGGGCATTAATGGTGCCTAAACATACACTGGGGTTATACACAGAATAGTTTTCTAAATCAAGCGCCACTAGGAACTCAAAAAAGCTTATGATATCTAGTTGAAATCTTATATAGGCTTTTATCTTTAAATACCTTACAAAATGCATATTTCAAATTTAAATTCCTTCATTATCCAACACCAAGCACAAGCCTATGTCATCAAACCTTGTTTCAGTTTGCTTCTTATAAAGAGAATATACAATCCAAATATCATCATTATAATTGCACCATGCTTTGACAAAAGTAATTAATACCACAAAGCATAGAACAGGAACTGAAAAATAAAATACAAAGAGCATGTTGTTATGAGTACGAACGATAAAGCAGAAAAAAGGTTTCATATAAATGAAGATTAAAAAAAATAATGATGGTAAGGGCTAAAGTTATCAAAAAAAATAAAAAAAATAAATAAATAAATAAACTTTAGCACTTCAAGCAAATTACTCACCATGAAGACCTCTAGGCGAGACATCTTGCAATTTTGATCCACACTCAGTGACAAAACCAACAGCTACTTCAACACTATCGTCTGTAGGCTTCTCTAGTAAAACTGTGAGCAACTCTAGAGCAACAATCTCATGAGCCACTTGCTGATTTACAAGATGCGCAATAAACTTAATTGCAGCTAGTAATTGAGGCTGCAAATAAAGGCTACATAAACAAACATTTAAGAAAAAATCAAGTTGAATATTTTGATCTTGACAGAATACAAAACACAATAAAAAAAACTGTGATAACATACCTTATCATTTCGCTTATAAGCTCTCTTAAGCTGCAAGACAATTCTTCTCAATAAAAGATCACCCACCTCAGGAAATTTAGTGTTCACAACAGCAGACAAAGCAGCGAAGACATCAGTAAAACCAGGAGAAGCCATTTGGGACTTCATGCATGACCGGCAAAACAAGCCTCTACCTCTGATTAAATTCTCTGAAAATAGTTTTGGAATTATATTTTTTATATTAGCAGCATTAACCTTGTTCACGAGTCCATTAATACTCTTTCTAAGAGCATCCCACGTTAACCGCTGGTACTCCACACTGCTTTTGTCTTGAACTTCTTTCATCATGCGAGCCAGCTTAAAAAGAGGGATGTAAACATTCAATAGCAACAAGCTGTATGGAACATGACTAAAACCTTCCATACCTAAAGCCATTTCAAATCATCCATTTCTAGCACAGAATCAAGATAAATTTTTCTCTGCTTGTACCCTTCGAATCCCATTTCCGGCCATGCTTTCTTCCCCTACCTTCATTTCACTACCGCCGATGATTTCACCAATGCCGCTCCCATATGCGAAATCGGGCACTTCCAATTCCTCCAATGTCGACGACGAAGGCTCCAGCAATGGAGGAGATGAGGAATCCTGTTCTACAGGCGGCGGAGATGGCTTCACTGTTTCTGCCAGTGACGGCTTCCGCCGTCGACGCTGTGATAAAATGGAAGAACGGGCGAAACGAAAATGGAAATGGAAGGGGGAAAGGAAAATGGAAGCCTGAGGTCACTTTTTCGATTTCTCTATTCCAGCTTTGAGAAGGAGCGACGCCACCGGTGACGCAGCCTCCCGCCGGTGACGTTCCTTCTTCGGCGACTAGAGTTGCCGCAGACGATGCAGATCAAGTGGAAGGCTAGGGTTCACTCTCACAATGGGGGAAAACGAGTGGAGAAGAGTGAGGGAGATTTTTTTTTTTTTTTTGCCAACTGAGCTATGTTGATTTTGGTTTAATGAATGAATTCAAAAATGAAGTGGGAACAGAGGCGGCCAGCGTCATCACATGGGTGCCAGCATCATCAATCCAGGCTTGCAAAAAACGGGCGACTTGTCGTGATGTGAGTGGTTAGCGTTCAAGTTACGTGGCACGCCCAGTGTACGTGGCACGACCATCTGTAACAGGATTTAAGGGTAATTCTGCATCCATACGTAGTAGGACCATACTTACGTACCTGACTGGTACTGCACAACCTGTTTTTTTACTTGTAAATCTTACACTGATAGCCGACTTTACACGGCAATCACCGATTGAGCCTTCTCTAAGGTAATTCCAAACTTATCATCCATGTCCATTTCCTCTGCTTTCATCTCAGCTTCCAACTTCCAATCAAAGCAGTTTACTAGAGATCCCAACATGAGCAATAACATTCTCATGGCCAAAGGATATCCAGGACACAACCTCCTGCCAGCCCCAAATGGAATCAGCTCAAAGTTCCGGCCTTTAATGTCGATTTCTGACCCCAAGAACCTCTCCGGTGTAAACTCTTCTGGGTTCTTCCATATGCTCACATCTCTTCCTATGGCCCAAACATTTACGAGAACCTGTGCACCCTTTGGGATTGTATAGCCTCCCAACTCAACATCTATCTCAGCTTTCCTAGGCAGTAAAAATGGAACTGCTGGGTGTAATCGGAATGTCTCTTTCAATACTGCTTGCAAGTAAGGCAATTTGGCTACCTCTGACTCTTCCAGTGGTCTTCCTTTTCCTATGGTTTCTTCTAGCTCTGCTTTTGCCTTTGACATTGCCTTTGACATTAGCTTTGGGTTTCTGAGCAGCTCAGCCATCCCCCATTCAAGCGTAGACGTTGTGGTATCAATCCCAGCCGCAAATAGGTCCTACATGTAAACATAATCATAAATAATTATTCTTTCATCCTATTCTTCTTAATATAAGATCAACTCTACTAAGTAGATTAATGAAATTAAAGAAATTATTAAATTATAGCATATGTTATATGTTACTTTTCAAAAACTTATGTTATCATCAGTTTAAATATTTTCATAAGGTAAACAAATTAGTTTGGAGAAAAATGATAAATATAAGAAATAATATGAGAGAAAGCCTTATTATGACCAAAAGTCAACATTAACTGAGCTTTGTATATTACCTCATATCATCAATACAAGACCCAGTCAATTATTTAATAGTCAATTATTTAATGGAGATTAAGGAAGCCAAATAAAATACTTAATTATAACATATGTTGCATATAATTAATTAGATTATATATCCATTCATAAGTCATATAGTGTACATAAAATTATAAATATAAATGTTTTAAAGTGATTTATCTAATTTCATTAAGGGTTAAACAACTTTTGATGTTTGAACTTTCACTTAATATTGGTTTTGGTCTCTGAACTTTAAAATTGGTGGTTTTAGTTCTAGATCTTTCAGTTAATTTTGGTCTTGGTCCTTGAACTTTGTATTGGTGGCTTAGGTCCCTCAATTTTGTGTCATTTATAACTATTGATTCCTGATTTTCAAGTTTTTTTTTTAAAGTTTATGGGTCAAGACTAAAATTAATTAAAAGTTAAAGAATAAAAACCATCGATTTTAAAGTTCAAGGATTAAAACAAAAATTGACCGAAAGTTTAAGGATCAAAACCACATACACCAAAATTAAAATTGATTGAAAGTTGAAGAGCCAAAATTTCTATTAACTCTTCTATTAATCAACAAAATAAAATATCTAACGTAATCAGTGAGTATTTAGGACGAGAGGTCGTATATTTAATTATTTATATTGCAATAACAAAACCAGCTTACTTATCTAGAATGAATTATGTGGCACACGTACCAATGATAAATGTTGGATTCTCTCTCCTTCCATTTCTTCCCTGTTCTCTTCCGAAAGTAGAACATCTAATATGTCATTGTAGGTGAGTGAACATGTGTCCTCTCTGAGCTTCTTCCGCTGGCTAACCAAGTGATGGAAGACATCTAAGATCTTGCAAAAATGAACGGCGGCGCGTCTTCTAACACCTTGCGGATCAAGCTTCTTGAGTACAGGAAAATAGTCTGCCACGTTAGGCGCTCCTACCTCTTTCATTATTCCCACCACCGTCTTCCTAAACTCCCCTGCCGTACCAACTGACTGAACCAGGTCATCAGAGAATATAGTATTCGACAACAAATTAATTGTAGTTGTAAAAGCCGCCTTTCCTACATCCACAGATTCACCACTCACACTGCATTTTCCAACCTCTTGGAGAAGTTGTTGCACTTTGTTACGCCTCAAATATTGGCTAGCGTCAAGAACTTTGTGGCCAAATAACTGATTGTTACATAACTTCCTCAAGGATCGCCATCGAGGGCAAACGGGAAGGAAGGCTAGGCTATATTCATGGTGGTTGGCGCCTTTCATGGCGTCAGGAACGGTCCTATCTGATAAGAACTTGTCATGGATGAGGAGGACACCTTTGGCCATGTCAGGGGAAGAGACGACTATGGTTGTGACTTGGCCAAGCTGTAATTTCATGATTGGGCCATAAGTTTTGGCAAGCTTAGTCAAACTCTTGTGAGGCTTGTCCCCAAGTTCAAGCAAGTTTCCGATCACAGGTAAAGGATAAGGTCCGGGTGGGAGCCGCCGATTTCCTCCTCCGACGCTTCTTCTTCTTCCATGTAACCAACGTAGAAGAGATTGGACGAAGATGATGATGGAAACAGACACTAGAATAATAATACAGCCCATGACATCCATTTCTCTTAGCCTTTGAGGACACTCCGTGAAATATACAGCATATATATAAATATGTGTGTGTGTGTGTGTGTGTGTTTATATATTCCCATGATCCGATCCAACGCACTCTAGAATTATGGAGTCCTAATAATTTCCATAATTGAGATTCTTTTAGCATTATTTTAATTTTAAGTATAGTAATGGTAATAAAAATATCTTTAGGATGAATTAGTTCAAATTCGCGTGGTATATGTCTTTTTCCGCATACGATCTGTGGTTCGTACTTCAGGGCCTGCTACCATGTGTTCCAGATGATTTTTTCATGACTGAAGCTCCAGTTGTTAAAATATCCCGCTACCTACAGAAGTCAAGTTACTTCATCAACACTATATTCAATTCTAGTTCTAGGATCTAGCATTCCATTTATTTATAGTATCTCTCTCTACCCGGACCGTGAATCATAATTTGATTACATATTTGTTTTTCCTGTCAGTGAAAAAAAAAGCTCATATAACATATTTTAATTTATTTGTTTTTTAAATTACAGAAGTCATAACTCTTCACGCATTTGTTTTATTTTCTTAAATATTAATTAATATATAACTATAAAATTAATAATATATATATATGGTTGATTTGGGAAGAAGCTTGAGTTTTTCCCACGAGAAACAGAAGTTTCTTAGGAAAAGAAACTGAGTTTTGGCCAAACTGTTTTTTGAAAAAGGGAAGCCAATGAAGTAAATGATGGATGTGTAGAAGACATATGGCTTCATGTGGACTTAATGAATGGGAATCGGTTTAAATGCTCGGCAAAGAGAGGCAGAGAAGGCGCTCGTCTACTGGTGCACACCGTTGAGATGATTTTGGCACTTAGTGAAACGGTGTGCACCAGTAAATGAGCGCCTTCTCTGCCTATCTTTGGCTGAGCATGGAAACCGAGTCCGATTGAATGAGGATCAAACAGGCGTTTGACAATGAGATGTGGAGAAAAAGACGAAGAAAGAGTAGCGTATGATATGATTAAGGGATAAGGGTCATTTTTACCCTCTGAAGAACGTTGAATATCCGATAGTTTTTTTAGGATCAATTTTATCCTGAAAGTTTGCAAAAGGGATCAATGTTACTCGTCCATTATTCAATGTTAAGTTTGATCGTTATATAAGTCAAACGTTTTATATGGCATGCCACCTCAACATCCTTGTTAGATCCATTACGCTGAGATGGCATGCCACATCATCATCTTCTCTCCCCCATCCTTATTCAATCTTTCTTTTTGGAAAATAAAAATCCTCCCCAGCCCCTTCGTTCCTTCCTCTACTCCAGTCCACCTCCACCTCCTCATAGCAACGTTACAATTTTTGGCAAATATACAAATAAAATTGCTACAAGGAATCAAAACCCCCTAAAAATTCACAAATTCTACACAGCATTTATGGATAATCGCTTAACAATTAAGATTAAAATTCATCAGCTTTACCCAATATAATTAAAAGCTTCGACTAAAACCTATGAGGCAGATTGTAACATGAAGAGGTAGAAAAAGAGAATTACCACACCTTCTTCCCCTGCAACTCCCTAGTAATCCTCAACAGCCGCTGCCGCCACTATGAACGAAGGAACAACCACCGCCGCGATAAATAGCAAATGCTAAAGCGGCAATGGCTATTTGAACTTTGCACTCATCCGCACATGGCTCCATTGAGGATAACCCCATCCCATGGTCGCGGATCTGGACAGCGGAGGGTGATTAGGAATGAGACTGGGCACGGTGCGAGAGACACAGATTAAAGGAAGGAAGGGGTGGGAATTCTGGGGAGGATTTTTTTCCCCAAAGGGAAAGATTGAACAATGAAGGGGGAGAGAAGATGATGACGTGGCATGCCACCTCAGCATAATGGGTCTAATAAGGATGTTGAGGTGGCATGCCATATAAGACGTTTGACTTATTTAACGGTCAAACTTAACATTGGATAACGAAGGGGTAACATCATGGTTCAAAAACCCGGATCGGCCCGGCCGGTTGAACTGGAGACCCGCCGACCCGGGGTAGAGAACGGTCAGATTTAAGCTTCACCCGGGAGAGGAATCAAACCGGGAATATCCGGTTTGACCCCCCCAAATCGCTCAAAACTCGGCCAACCCGGCGGGTGGGACGGGTTGGCCGGGCCAAAAAAATTCCCTGCCTGTCCACTGTTTTGAGACAGATTAAAATAATAAAAAAAATTCAATCACCCTTCACCCAACCCCAGTATTGCGACTTCACGGCTTCACCTGTTCAATGCCCAAATCGAAGACGATAAACGGGTGAGAGGCGACAGCAGACGACGAGAGGCGACAGGCACAGGAGAGTGGTGAGACGATACCGAATAAGTTGAAGGTGGCAGTGGAAGTAGAAGGCGACAGGCCATGGGAGAGTGGTGGTGAAGGTGTGCCTGTGAGAGAGAGAGAGGAAGAAGAAGACTGCAAAGGACATATGGGGAAGCTACAAGTGAGAGGGAAAATGAGCCATGACTTGCGAGTGAAAGAAGAGGAAAAGGAAGTGATGGGACGGAGAAAGAGAGAGGAAGTGGATGTTGGATGATAGCTGGCTCCCACTACCACTTATCATATTCAATTTGTTTTTATGTTCTAACGTTAATACATGAATATCAATTTTTATTTGGTTTATTTGGGAGGGAAGTAAGATAAAAAAAATAGATCTAATTGATTTTTTTAAAATATTTAGAAATCTAAATAAATTATTTTTAAATTAGTTTTCTTGAATTCTTTTTTTAAATTACCTTATTTGAATTTTAAGCTAAACATATAAGCACTTAATGTCCCAGCTCCAATTGATTTTAATGAATCAAATGATGATACTGATTCTATTCATTGAAGGATTACAAGAAACTAATTATGAACATTCTCAATATTAATGTATTATGTTTTCAAAATAGTTATACTTTGGTTGTATTCTCTTATATTTAAACATTAATGATGATTAGTATTGGTATGTTTTGTTATTAACTATTAAATTATATTATTTTAATGATATCGGTTCGACCCCGAGTCGACCCCCGGTTGAACCCCTAACCCTTAACCCGGTACACTGACCGGGTCAATACCCGGTCCGGGTTTTTGAACCTTGGATAACATCGATCTATTTTGCAAACTTCCAGGACAAAATTTATCCTAAAAAAACTTTTAGGTATCCAACGATCCTCAGTGAAAACTTTCGGGGGTAAAAATGACCCTTATCTCTATGATAAGAAGAAGATATATATAATGAAGTCAAAGATGATGTACAAGGTAAAGGGTCATTTCTTTGTATCTGTTTTAAGTTTTAACTCAAGCCTATTCAAAGGAAGAGAGGCCAGGTGACCGTATGCATCGGAAAATTTGTTGCTTGCTGAATAATAGCGATTTTCCTGTTTCCTCCCATGACATTTTCAAAGTGGCAAATGAGTTAGGACAAAATTTTTGGGAAAATCACAATCAAAACCCTCATAAGGGATTTAATCACAACAAGGTCACAAACAATAATCAAATTATATTGAAGTCCTAAGGGACTTGAGTGATATTAGATGGTTTGTCATTGACAACTCAATAGTTGTCAATACCAGCTCATTGAGTTGTCAATGAAAGAGATTCATTGACAACTCAAAGAACTGCTATTGATAACTATTAAGTTGTATATTGACAACTCGATGAGCTGATATTAACAACTATCGAATTGTCAATGACAGACCATTGGCAACTCAAGGAGCTGATATTGACAACTATCGAGTTGTGCATTGACAATTCAAAGCGTTGGTATTGATAACTATTAAGTTGTCAATGACAAACCATTTAATATCACCCAGGTCTCTTGAGACTTTAATGTAATTTGATGATTGTTTAGAACCTGATTATAATTAAATTTTTTATGAGAGACCTGTACGTGATTTTCCTCAAAATTTTTCCTATATTTAAGGATGGACGTGTTGGAGTAGATAATGTACAAAAGTAGACCACCTATTTTGTTAGTTTGTGTTCCACGCTGCACCCAGCGCAAAGAAAAAACAAGAGTGGGTGGTCCCTAATTTGTAGGGCACACCACAACTTGTACTGGCACAGTAAAGAAGATAAACAATGGGTAGTCATTACCTCGAACTCCACTTGTGCCTCACTTGCCCTATATTTGATGGATATTTGGATTTGAGGAAAATTAAATTATAGAAAAAAATAATAGGGGAAATTAATTCTATTAAGAATATGTCCCATAAAATATCCATAAAATATGATAATTAATTTAAAGTTTTTTTATGACCTAAATAATATTAATTCTGAAGGAGTGGGTCTCACAGAAAATAAAAAAAAAAAATCCCTTCCTTCCATCTCACCCCCCCCCCCCCAAAAAAAAATCTGACTCATAACTTTCCTCTCCCTCTCCCCTTCTACACCTCAAGGTCACTTAGCCCCTCATATAAATAAGTGAATATCTGTGGATTCACTCCTTCAGAATTAATATTAGTTAGGTCCTAAGAGACTTCAAATTACTTACCACATTTTATGAGACATATTCTTAATTATGTCCCTTATATGGGACATAGAATTAATTTCCCCAAAATAATACTAAGACATAAAATTCTAAAAAGTAGTATTTTATTGTTTATGGAAGTTTCCTTTACTCATATTCCATTCACTTTATTTTCCTCTTACTTTTTTTCCCTCTCCATTCGAATATAGAGTTAATCTTTTTTGTTTAAAAAACAAGCAAAACTACATGATGGTATCTAATCCACATGTAAAGCATAAAGAGCATGTTTTGGAAAACCCTAAAAGCATTTTAATACATAACCCAAGGTAAAACTTCTCATACACTGCTTATTTCATGCAGAGTAAAATTGACCAAAACAGAACTTTTTTTTTTTAAGTTAAACGAAGGACTATTTGCAGATTCTATCCAGGAAAACTTCATTTTATCTATCCAAATTACAATTTATGTCCCTAGAATAACTGCTGCTATTATTATTATTATTTGTAAATTTATAGCCATGGATGTGATTTCTAGCTTCAATATAAAATTCAGACGTATGAAATGTTGTTCTATCAAACTAAATTCGTTACTTGGATGAGCATAAACAGAGCATTTGGTACCTTCATGCTATTTCTTGGCAATAAGCTACCTCAACAATTCACATACATCTACTCCCATAACGGTTTATTGTTATTTGATTAAAGTATAAACGTTTAATCGTTTATATTTGTAGATTAAATAAATGTAAGAGCAAAAAAATCACACCAGCCACCAAATAAGAATTTATTGACTGCTTGCACACTACTAGAAAAAACATTTTTCACGTCTCTTTTTTTGGACTTTTCACGTCTCTTTTTGCTGGGACGTGGATTAGGGAGACGTGGAAAGTCGGAACTTTCCACGTCTCTTTTTTAATATGAGACGTGGAAAAGTTGCCACTTTCCACGTCTCATATTCAAATATGAGACGTGAAAAGTCTCACTTTCCACGTCTCATTTTTGAAAAAGAGACGTGGAAAATGTTGAACTGGCTACTTTCCACGTCTCACAATAAAAAAGAGATGTGGAAAGTGCCACTTTTCACGTCTCTTTATTAATGTGAGACGTGGAAAGTGGCCAGTTCAACACTTTCCACGTCTCTTTTTCAGAAATGAGACGTGGAAAGTGAGACTTTCCACGTCTCTTTTTCAAATAAGAGACGTGGAAAATGGTCACAGAACTTTCCACGTCTCTTATTCAAATAAGAGACGTGGAAAGTCTTTTGTTTTTTTTAAAAAAATATTTTTTAATTAGAAATATAACACTTAAAATAAAGAAAAATGAACTAATTTTATTATTTACATCCAAACTAATATTACAAAAATGTTAACAATACAACTTTCATCATAAAATACAGATTCAACTGACATACATAAAATTCACCAAATGAATAAATTAACACAATACAGATATAATAGCCAGATATACATAGCTAGATAAATAAGCTGATTCAACCTCAAAAGCTTCTGCCGGGTCAGCCCTGATTGCCCGTAGTTCTTCATTGGTTTCACGAGCAACCTTATACATATAAGATATGCAAGGCACAAAGTTATATAGCACTTTTTTTTATATAATCAAAATTAGCACTTACTGAACATTGCACCATGTAGACATTTGCGCCCAAATCTTAAGACCAAATTATTGAAAAAGGCTGATCAAATTAGTACTTACATCGTTGGCTAATACATTATTTGTCAGATATATGGTAGCAAAATTTTCATCAAGTCATGACACAATAAGTGACAATTAAACCTTGAAACAATAAAAAACCAAAACTAATACAGGAAACATTTAGAAAGAAGATAAACTTCACAAGCTTTTTTTCTTCTAACCTTGGCTTGGGAAGGGATGGTTAAGAACCGCATAACTAAATTAAGAGAGCCTTCTAACATGATTATGTCCCCAACTTAATCAACAAAACCTATGCAAAGAAATGCTTGATAGCTAATCGTCTAGTCATAAATTCTGAGATCAGAAACATCAAGCAAAGGTACCTAATTTAATGTCCATGGCCATGATCATCATGACCCTCCCAAGGATGCCTCCAGCCCTGTGGAAGACACCGCAGAGTACATAAGGATATATCAAAAAGCATTAGGAGTAAAACTTAACCAAAGTATGACTCGGCTGAGTGAAAGTGAACAAAAGTCAGCTTTCAGAATTTTACCAATACTACAGGACCATCTTGCTTTGCCCTGTACAATACCCAGAACCTGAAAAATAAATTATGAAATGTGCAGTAAGTTCCTAAGCAGTCAGAACCGACACAATCAAATCACACGACTGCATTCTCAAGAATAATCTGAAAAAATGAAAACAGTCTAATGAAGTTTACTTTCAATAACGATTAACAAGTGAAACAAGCCCTTCAAGCTGACAATAACAAATTCCATGAAATAAACAGCGCAAAGCCCTTCAATCAGACATTCAATACCGCTAAAAGTCTGATAGTCCGCAAAAACATGCCTTGCAAATGACTGTAACACCGACCAAGATTTTAAAAAAATAATAAATCGAGAGCTGATAGGATGAAGCATAAGCAAAGAACTCACCAATGTATTCATAGAACCAACACCACAGTAAATCCAAAGTTCCCAGAAATTGCAAAACCTCAACATTCATGATATAATTCCAATTTAATCCTATCATCATTAACTCTTTCTACACTGAAACATCGCTCCAAATAGAGCAAGAAGAACATCAAATATATAAAACTTCATATTCAAACAGAATCGAAACAGAACATTCAACCCAACATCTTTTATTTTCATCACGTCTTTGTCCAGGTCCTTTGGCAGGTTGATAATTTGGATGAAACGATTACACAGACATTCCACCTAAGACACCATTTGAAATTACAGAGGAGTCAGTCCAAAGTGCAGAAATTTCCCACAAATCTCATATTACCAAACTAATATCGTATTCCTGAACAAAAAAGTGATACCTTCTGCGGTTGAAACAGTCAGAGCAAAGAGCCAGTAGTGAATACTCTATAAGCTTTAAGATCCACAAGATTACCACAAAGCTAAAGCTTAAAACTTTCCAACATAAATCCAATTTAGCTCTGAATCACAGGAATCAGAGTTTAAAATGAAATGGCAAGCAGTCAGAGTATACAAACTTGTTATAAACTTACATTTTAAATGTGAACATTAGCTTAATCCCCATGGTGGACCGCCGCCAAGAAAGCCGACGAATCCGTCCTCAAGAAACTCATCGAATCCGACGACGGCAGAAACATCGACGCCGTCGACTCCGACGGCCGAACCGCCCTCCTATTCGTCTCTGGCCTCGGATCCGAACCATGCGTCAAAACCCTAGCCGAATCTGGCGCCAATCTAGCTTCTTGTAGATCTGGGAGCTGACGTGGAGGTTGAAGATGACATAGGGAGGACGCCATTGGAGCTAGCGAAGGAGATTCTGGAGGCGACACCAAAAGGGAATCCGATGCAATTTGGGAGGAGGATAGGGTTGGAGAGTGTGATAAGGTATTTGGAGGGGGCGATATATGAATATGCAGAGGTGGAGGGGATAATGGAGAAGAGAGGGAAGGGGGAGAATTTGGAATATTTGGTGAATGAGAATGGAGAATGAGAATGGAGGAAGGGTGGATCTGGAGCAAAATGATTAGGGCTCAAATGGGTACTGTGGTGGAGGCAAGGTTTTTTTTTTTTTTTAACACAGTTTCCACGTCTCACTTTAAAAGTGAGACGTGGAAACACTTTTTATTTATAAAAAAATACAGTAACCACGTCTCACTTTTAAAAGTGAGACGTGGAAACCTCTTTTTTTTAAAAAAAAAAAATAGTATTCACATCTCACTTTAAAAGTGAGACGTGAAAAATATATCCCAAAGGTTTTTCACGTCTCACTTTTAAAAGTGAGACGTGAAAACCTCTCTTTTTTTTAAAAAAAAAACATAATATCCACATCTCACTTTATAAGTAAGACGTGGAAAATATATCTCAAAGGTTTTTCACGTCTCACTTTTAAAAGTGAGACGTGAAAACCTCTCTTTTTAAAAAAAAAAAATAGTATCCACATCTCATTTTAAAAATGAGACGTGGAAAATATATCCCAAAAGTTTTTCACGTCTCACTTTTAAAAGTGAGACGTGAAAACCTGTCTTTTTTTTAAAAAAAAAATAGTATCCACATCTCACTTTAAAAGTGAGACGTGGAAAATATGTCCCAAAGGTTTTTCACGTCTCACTTTTAAAAGTGAGACGTGAAAAAAGCACTTTTTACGTCTCACAAATTTTGTGAGACGTGGAAAGTTCTTCCCGCCTTCTTTTTCATCCTATTTCGTATTTACCGCTTTTTTTTGGAGAATCCACGTCTCATAATTAAAAAAGAGACGTTGAAAGTTTTTTACATATTTACAATTTTGCCACCGCCTTTTTTCTACATCTCATATTTAAAAAAGAGACGTGAAATGGGGATGTAAATGCTGTTTTTTGTAGTAGTGGCACAACAGATCAAAGTACAAAATACGAGGACTCTCACTCATTCTCATCATATAGATTTTCGGACTTAGCTCCATTTGAGATTTATGTCAACTGCAATTAAAAATGCCTAATGAATCAGCCCTCAGCCCGCAAGAGATCTCCAAGAAAATAGCCCAGAGCCAATTATTCCACCTCCACTGGACGATATGAAATCCAGACCTTTACTATTGAGACCGATGATAGCCTACAATATGAATCAAAGAGACAATCACTAGTGGCCTAAGTATACAACTAGAATCAAACCCGTAACCTTTCATTTATTTGGATCATTCCATACTACTAGATTACAAGACCTTTGGTTATTGATAACCTACTCTATGCGGCACCGCAATCACAGATTGAGCCTTCGCTAAGGTAACTCCAAATTTATCATCCATGTCCGTTTCCTCTGCTCTAATTCCACCTTCAAGCATCCAATCAAAGCAATTTACCAGAGATCCCAACATGAGAAATAACATTCTTATGGCTAAAGAATATCCAGGACACAATCTTCGGCCAGCACCAAATGGAGTCAGCTCAAAGTTCCTGCCTTTGACGTCAATTTCCGACCCCAAGAACCTCTCCGGTGAAAACTCTTCTGGATTCTTCCATATGCTCGCATCTCTTCCCATAGCCCAAGTGTTTACCAGAACTTGTGCACCCTTTGGGATTATATAGCCTCCCAGCTCAACGTCTATCTCTGCTTTCCTAGGCAATAAAAATGGAACTGCTGGGTGCAATCGAAATGTCTCTTTCAATACTGCCTGCAAGTAAGGCAACTTGGCTACGTCTGATTCTTCCACTAGTTTTCCTTTTCCTATGGATTCTTCCAACTCTGCTTTTGCCTTTGACATTACCTCTGGGTTCCTTAGCAGCTCAGCCATTCCCCATTCTAGCGTAGATGAGGTTGTATCAGTCCCAGCTACAAATAGATCCTGCATAGCCATATGTTTTAATTATCACACTACAATAATGAAAATTAGAACCAGATTAATTACAAAACATAGGACTTAATTATGTGGCGCACGTACCATTGATAAACGTTGGATTCTCTCTCCTTCCATCTCTTCCTTGTTTTCTTCGGAAAGGAGAACATCTAATATGTCATTGTTGGTGAGCGAACAAGTTTTCTCTTTGAGCTTCTTCCTTTGGTTGACCAAGTGGTGGAATACATCTCTGATCTTGCTCATAAGAATAGCGGTGCGTCTTTTGGCTCCTAGTGGATCTAACTTTTTGAGGAATGGAAAATAGTCTGCCACGTTCGGTGTTCCAACCTCTTTCATGATTTCGGCCACTGTTTCCCTGAATTCCCCTGCCGTATCTGACTGAACCAAATCCACAGAGAATATAGTATTTGACAACAAATTGATTGTAGTTTTGAAAGCCACTTTTCCAATATCCACAGATTCACCACTGACACAGCATTGCTCAACCTCATAGACGAGTTGTTGAACTTGGTTGCGCCTGAGATATTGGCTAGCGTCAAGAACTTTGTGGCCAAATAACTGATTGTTGCATATTTTCCTCAAGGATCTCCATCGAGGGGAAACAGGAAGTAAGGTCAAGCTATATTCATGGTGGTTGAGAGCTGTCATAGCATCAAGAACGGTCCGATTAGACAAGAACTGGTCATGGGTTGATAAGACACCTTTGGCCATATCAGGGGAAGAGATGACTATGGTTGTGACTTGGCCAAGTTGTAAGCTCATGATTGGACCGTATGTTTTGGCAAGCTCGGCCAAACTCTTATGAGGCTTCTCCCCAAGTTCAAGCAAGTTTCCAATGACCGGAAATGGTGAAGGTCCGGGAGGGAGACGGCGGTTTCCTCCTCCCCTGCTTCTTCCATGTGACTGACGTAGAGATTGGAAGAATATGAAGATGAAAACAGAGACGATGATACAACCCATGAGATCCATTATTTCTGTGAGCCTTCGAGGTCACTCTCTGTGATGATAGTATATACACAGCATCCCCCAACTTACTGGTATGCATTTTATATATTTATGATTAGGAGGACTCGAATTATCTACTTAATTTGAGTCTCAATGATTGAGATTCTGTTCTTTTTATAATTCGAGTCTCAATGATTGAGATTCTGTTCTTTTTTTCTTTTTTCTTTTTTATTTAAATGTTGTAAAAATAATAAAATGTCCTTTTGCTTGCAGCAAACGGTTATGTGTCGTTTGTACTTTGTATTTCAGTGCCTGCTGCTTCAGTAGATCCATATCCAGATATATAATTCATGCATGAAACCCGAGTTATTAAAATAACAAGACATAAGCAACCGTGCTTAGCACGGGGTTGCCTTATTTTCCATTTTTTATTTTTTTTACACTGTTTTAATCTTCCTATTTCTTCATTTTTAAGGGAAAATTAATTACAAGTCTCGTAAGGAACTTAGTTAAGATGAGGTCCAACGAAATCACGTAATTAATCTCAGGTTTCTACCAGTAAGTTGTTATCGCATGCTCATGAAATTGTTATCGGCATGCCAAATAATTGTTATCGTCTGGTCAAAAGTTGTTATTAACCCATAATTAAATTCTCAGTTACCAACAACTTTTAACTAGGCGATAACAACTTTTGGACTGACAATAACAACTTTTGGCTGAACGATAACAACTTGAGGCCTAACGATCGCAACTTTTTAACTCTTTTGAGTTGCAGACAAATTAATGAACAGGCGATAACAACTTCATTAGACCTGAGATTAATTATGTGCTTTCGTGGGACCTCATCTTAATTAAGTTCTTTACACGGAACTTGTAATTAATTTTCCCTTTTTTATATATTTTAAAACAGTAATTTGAGAATAGGAGAGAAAGTCACAAAAACTTTTTTTGAGAAATATGTAATGGAACTTTAGAACCTGTAGTAATGAGGAGCACATAAGGATTCTTATTTGTCTGGATTTTTTCTCATGATCTATTACAAAAAGTTTCAATTCCTCTAATTTCCTCGCTCTAGATAGTGCCACGAGTAGCTGTACATGGGAAAAACTAGATTAGTAGGTGGATACAAGCCAACATTTGTATTTGACTGGCCCTGACTCTTATTGGTTGTCATTTTATACTAGCACAATTATAGTTAGACACCTTATCATCTTAGCATATATTTTCTTATAAAGGTTTTTTTTAGGGAAAATCACATTGAGGTCCTATATAAGTTATTTAATCATAATCAGGTCCCAAACAATCATCAAATTACATTGAAGTCCCAAGGGATCTGGGTGTAATTAAATGGCATTTCCCACTAAGTTGTCAATATCATCTCTTTGAGTTGTCACTGCACACAAAATAGTTGTCAATGAAAGAGGTGCATTGACAACTCAAGGAGTTGCGATAAACAACTATTTTTGTGTGCATTGACAACTCAAACAGCTGGTATTGACAACTATTGAATTGACAACTCATTAACAACTATTTTGTGTGTAGTGACAACTCAATGAGCTAGTATTGACAACTCAATTTAATTACATCCAGATCCCTTGAGACTTCAATGTAATTTGATGATTGTTTGGGACCTGATTGTGATTAAATGCCTTATGTGGGACATAAATGTGATTTTCCCTTTTTTTTTGCATACTCAATTTTTTAATTGACTTATAAGAGAAAAAGTATTGTATTTTTATCCTTTAAGTTTAACATATTGTTTTAAACAAATAAATGTTGTGTAGTTTGATGCATGCATGAACAACTTCATCCTTAAGTATTAATGATCTAACTAATACTCATCTGGTCCTATTTATAAGTCACTTCCAACATATTTCACACAGACCAAGGAAAGCCTTAAAACTCATTAACTTTCCACTAAAATCCAACAAATTTACAACTTTACCCATATTAAATATCAACTATACCACATGAAAATAAAGTCAACACATAATAAATGAAGGGTAAACTTGTATATTCACACTAAATATTTAATGAGGTGACTTATATATAGGACCAAATAAAACCTTCTCTCTCTGCCCTATAAATAGGACCAGAGGAGTAATTATTAGTATGTGAGAATTAGTTAAAGTGGGCTTATGAAAATGAACAAAGTGGTACATTACTATCTCGTGTGTGTAATTATTATAAAAGCCTCAAAATTTGAATTGTCTAAATCCTTTTTATAAGAGTTTAATAAGGTTTGCGTAACCATTTAATGCATTTTTACTATCTTTGCTCATAATTAATTATATTCCTTCCCTTCATCTTTTTCCAATATTACATTTTCTTTCATACTTCCTCTCATTATTATTCTATTTCTCCATCTCTTATTCCCCCCCTTGTTGATAAGTGTATGGTTTGAAAAAAACAAGTTTATTTCTTACATATTTTTTTTTTGAATTAATTTTATCTGTTTTTTCTTTTAAACCACATATATAATTTAGTTATTGAGCTTTTATAATAAAGACCGAAAGTATTATCTTATCGACAAATGAGTATAAGTATAAGAGAATATATTAATTATTAGACCGGAAAAGGATATATCCTAGGGAAAATTTCATTTTACCCCCATAATAAGGAATTAATCTCAGATTCCCCCCAAAACATTCTGAAATTTCACTGCACCCCCAAGGGACTAAAGTGAAATTAAATGTTTTAGCTAAAAGACCAAAATGTCCTTATTGAAAGAAGTACAAACGTTTTGGAAATTTCTCATATGTGTCTTAGAAATTCTCCATATGTGTCTTGGAAATTTCTCATATGTGTCTTGGAAATATAGTTTTAAAATTTTGGATGTTTTAGTGTTGGATTCCATGATTTTTGAGATTTGAAAATACTCACATTGATGTTGAAAATAAGCACAAATGTTTTGAAAAGTTCCCTCATATGCGTCTTGAAAAGTTCCCATAGATGTCTTGGAAATTCTTCATATGTGTCTTGGAAATTCTTCATATGTGTCTTGGAAATCCAGTACAAAATTCATAAGGACATTTTAGTCTTTTCGCTGAAACATTTAATTTTATTTTAGTCCCTTGGGGGTGCAGTGAAATTTCAGAATGTTTTGGGGGGAATCTGACATTAATTGCTTATTATGGGGGTAAACTGAAATTTTCCCTATATCCTATCACAATCTTCTCATAATTCTGTATCGACTTTTATATTTAAAAAATGAGTAGTCCATCCCATGTGCAATATCTTATGAATATTATTAGAACCCTTTTTAATATATAAATAAGCAATTTTAATGTGTTACGTTTTGATCTAGATTGTGTACATTGTACACTTGTATTTAAAAAAAATTGTATAAAATATTGTAACAATAATTTAATAAAGTATTGTATATCAACCATGCATAGTTTTGATTCAATAGTATATACCACTCCATTCCTATTTATCCCACTTCGTGTAAATTTTGGTCTTTATCATAAGTCCACTTTGGGAGCAATAAATCAAAGAGAGTTTTTCAATTTTGCCCCTATTAAACATGTTGAAAATAGAGATGATGAGAGAGAATGTTGATAAATATAGAAAGAGTGTGTATAAAATACTTCTATATAGTTTTATTTATATAGGGCAAATAGATACAAGGAGGTTTCATTTAGTCCTATTTTTAAATCACATCATTAAATTTTCTTGTGAATGTACAATTGCATCCATTATTACTATACGTTGACTTTTTAGATTTTTAGATAAAGGTGAATTTGATAAATTGTTAGATTTTAAGATAAAATTAATGACATTTTAAGTTTTTCTTGGTATATATGAAATATGTTGGAAATAATTTATAAAATAAAACTAGATGAGTAATATTTTAATATATTTTTTTGAATAAAACTGGATGTCATTACCTTACAACAAATAGTACATCAAAAGCACCTCCAATGGGAGGCCATATATCCTTCATCAATGCCCGCCTGATAAGGCTCAGGAGGTTGTTGATCAAAGATAGCAAAAGTATCATCTATCCTATGTGAAAGCTTCGCTAGTCTGTCCGCTACATTAGTATGTTCCCTACACACATGTAAAGTCTCAACAAACCAATCCCTATGCATAAGCATTCTAGCATCTAATACTATATCAAAAAAGGGATGAGACTCCTCACATCCTCTCACCAGGAAGTTAATAGCTTCTATACAATCCAACAATAGAACGATATTCCTGTAACCCCTTGACCAGCACAAATTGAGGCCCCGGATGAAACCTAATAATTCTGCAATTGCTGGAGGCACATTCGTCAACTTACAACAGAAGCCCACAACCTAAGCTCCATCATGATTCTGAACGACCCCTCCACATCCACTTCTACCATCTTCCAAGGCCGATCCATCCACAATCAACTGAATACACCCTTCTCTACTACTGGCAATATCACTTGGCACGGGCACTCGGTTAATCCCAAGCGATGGGAGCTTCATCATGTCTTGATCTGCACAAGCTCTAAAGAAACTCTGTTCTGGTTTACAGACACCACCCTCTGTGGGGTCCCCAAAGAGCCTGTTACATCGATTAGTCCAAATATCCCAGCACACATAGCCAAATAAAACAGACCACGGAACCTTCTTTGTGAAATCTAATCCCACCTCATGAGAGAGGTTCCATTGGACCCATTCCTCCCCTCGCAAGCAGCAGAACATATGGACTTTGCTTGGCTTGATAACAGCATTCCAACACTGCATAGCACGTGGGTAATCACGGAGCAAGTGCATCACATCCTCCTCAGCTTGACAGCCAAAAGGACATGCAGCAGATGTTGCTAAACCTCTCCTTACTCTGAGCTGCCTCGTGTGAATTTGCCCGTGGGTTACCAACCACATGAAGGACTTTATCTTTTCTGGGACATTCCATCTCCATAAGCGCCTCCATATGCTTTCCTCCCTCCTAGCTGTACCTGTAAAAAGGAAGTGATATGCAGACTTAACAGAAAAACAACCATAAGTGGATGGCTTCCAGTAGAATTTATCCTCTCCTCTCTCCTTACAAGGGGGGTGAGCACTGACGATCCGATCAATAATGTGGGGATGAAACCATATTGCCAGTTTATTTTTATCCCATTCTCCATTCCTATTAATATAGTCAATCACTTTCTCAATGTGATCAATAAGACTTTCATATCCAGGGATCAAATCAATCAGAGGCGAATTAATTTGAGACCAATTCTCCCACCAAAATGAAGTATCCCTCCCATTTCCAATTTTCCTCCCCATTCCACAGAGAAACTTCGGCCACACAGCACAAATGCTTTTCCAAGTAAGGGAGGGGTTGCTTCTCTTGCTAACTTGAGGAACCTCTTGATCACCACATTTGTATTTTGCCCTAAGCACCTGGACCCATAACGCATCATTCCTGTTAATCAAGCCCCAACAGAGCTTCATAATGAAGGCTTTATTTTGCTTCCTTAAGTTTTTGATACCCAACCCCCCAGCCTGCTTGTCTTGTAGGACTTGATCCCACGAGAGTAGGTGGAGCTTTCTCCTTTCTTCACTATCACCCTATAGGAAACTTCTACTATGCTTCTCTAACTCCTTAATAACTCCTTTGGGGAGCAGCATAGTTTGCATATAATACGTTAGAAGAGCTGAGAGCACAGATTTAATTAGAGTACACCTCCCAGCTAGATTTAGGCAACCTTTCTTCCAACCTGACAACCTTCTCTTTGTTTTGTAATATTTACTACCTAATTATACTTTTTAATACATTTTTAGTTACCGATTAACAATTACAAAATTATTTAATGACTAACTATGTTAGAAAAAGAAGTTTACCAAAACAAACACTAACATAGTTAGAAAAAGGCTTTTCGTCATTTGAATAAAAATATTAATTAAATACCCTAACCATGATAGAAAATTGATTACTACTATTAGAAGGCTATCATGGTTAGAAAAGAATTTAGCATAACATAATTACCCTAACCATGATAGAAAAAGGATTTTTAATATAAAAAGGGCTATCATGGTTCGAAAAGAATTTAACATAATATAGCAAAAGATTATCCATGTTAGAAAAGAAATTCTCTAATACAATAATGGCTAACATGGATAAATAAAGCCAACCGGTTACTTGACTAATCAACCCATTCACAAACAGCCAGTAACATATTTGACCATTAAACACTTTCACGAAAAATAACTAAAACCATTATAAATTTAAATCTCTCAACCATCCAACATTTTCAAAACATGCAAAATCCCAATAGTCCACAATAAAACCAACATAGTTTAAACACCAATAAAGTTTAGACCGGTCTTTCAGAAATGAAGTAACAAGTTACCAAAACAAATATTTTAAAGGAAAATCCTCAACTTGAAAATAAATAAGCATAACGTGGAAAAATAAGCGGAAGCAAAACATGTGATATATGTAACATTACCTCTAAATTCCACTTTTAACTACTAACAACAATATATTAAAACGTTTATAGTAACTAACTATGTTAGGAAAATGATTTAACTTAATAAAATAACTAACATAGTTAGAAAAAGATCTTTCCATAATATTTATATATATTTCAAACCTCAACTCCAATCTCCGTCATCACAATATAATTTTCTTCTCAGTACAATAACAGAAAATTACATTATGCATAATTAAACTCCACACATCATCCTTAAAATACCATACCATAATAGGTATTATACAATAATTTTCTCCCAGAATAATAACAAGGTTCAGCGGAAGCATCATACAAATATGATCCTAAATGTGGCAATACCTCCTGTCCTTCTGGTCCAGAGTATCTCACGATATCAGTGAGAAGTTCCCAGATCCTTCCCTTGACCTCCTACTTCGCTCCTAGGACCTGCAAAAGTGATATCAACGGGGGTAGCCCCAAACGCAACCACTGACTACTCATCTAAGTGCGGTGTGTGCTAGCAAGGTGTCCAGTGGAATACATATATGTATATATACCAGTTCCAACAGCATGCTCAGGTATTCACATATAATGCATATCTTGGTCCCAAATATCTTTCACAGTTTATAAGTACAAAGTAACCAATCCCAAATCATCTCCAAAAATAATATATATCATTAATAATCACAACAACCCAAACGAATCCTAATAGAAGCGTTGGGAAAACATGTGGGACCAGTCGGGACCTTCCACCCGCCCCTGATCACCACGGTACAATTCACGAGGGACTTTCTACCCTCCCTGAACCGTACCACAGATTAGAAGGATCTCCGTCCTTTCTGAATCCGTGAGGGGCGATCTCCCCTCTTACGTCTTTTTCTCCTTTATTTCCCATAATATATCAATTAGTCCCTGTGGCGCAACAGGGTACCTCATCACGTGATGGCACAATTTCCAATTCACCGGTGTCACATACACAAATAATTTCTCACAAACAACACATCGATATGCAACACCACAATCAGGCACCAGGCCTTCCAGTATTTTCAGAATTTACATATATATGAAATAGTTTCCAAAATCATATATATTTCAGTTTAAAATATTTCAAATCACAAATTTATGCCATTCCAAAATAGTATTCCACAGGACATTATATTATGAAAAATAATAATATTTCAAGATCTCATTTTCATATCTCATCAATCATCAATTGATAATCATATCTCAACTGTGATTCAAAATCTCATCTTCATATAACATCATAATAGTCAAATAATAATATTTCAAATTACTTACTAACACTACACACACACATAAACAAGCAGAAAGCGGTTACCTGATAGCTGGCACCAATCTCACAATAGTGCAGCTCCCCCGTGCTAACTTAGTGCAATTCAAGCACTACATAACCATACATACAACCAAAATTAATTATTTATCCAACAATTTCACATGTTGGAAAATAAATTACTTACTACCCTTTCTTTGCCCTTACTTATTTTAAATTTCTATTTAACCTTTATTCTCCCTTTCTATCTCTAAAATTTATCTCTACTCCATTCATACATATATCAAAATTATTAATCTTTCCAATAACTATTTATAAAATTCCTTAACATCCAATAATCCCTCAATAATTCTTTAGGTGCAACCCCAAATCAAATCAATTAATTAAATCCCCTCATATGACCTTAATAAACATCTAAAAATCATCAATTTACCCATAAGCACCTCGAATAATTTAAAAGCCCCAATTTCTAAAACTTCCATAAATCCAAAAATTCCTAATAATTAGGAAAACTTCCAACAATGAAAAATCTACTCAAAAAAACTCATAATCAAGGCCTAAGCTTCAATTTATTAATTTTAGGACTCCCAAAAACACCAACTTAGACAAGGTCTAATTTTTCAAGTATAACAAATCGAAAAACTAATGACATAGAAATGTAGAGGAGACTTACGGGGTTCCAAAAATGTACTTAGTTGGCCGAAAAGCTTACTATTCCTATATCAACGAGCTCTGATAAGTCTAATAATAGGAATATTGGTGGTGGAAAGAGAGAGCAAAAGAGAGAGAGAGAGAGATAGACGAGAGAGAGAGAGAACGTAAGAGTGAGAGACGAAGGGAAGAAGGAACGGTGAAGGTGTGTGTATATATAATAATTGATGAATAGTAAAATAATAATATAATATAATATAATATAATAATAATATATTATATTAATAATATAATATAATATATATAAATAGTAGTTGAATGTGATTGGTTGAGAAAATAATAATTGATGCACAGTAAAAGTTTCTGGCGAGGAAAGAAGTGTCGGCAGAGTGGACACTATACTACTGGGCCCTAAAATTCTTAAATAAGATATTTCTTTTGAATAAAAAATTTTCTTTTCACTCTCAAAATTTTCCCATAATATCCTTTATTTATTTCCTCCCATATTAACCTCTTTTGAGCCTAAAAATAATCTCTCCCAAAATTATTATTGTCCAAATAAGGGAGAAACTAGGCCTTTAAAATCCTCAAAAATACCTCAAAATCCTTCAAATATTCTCATAATCCATTATTTATCATTAATAAATTCCTATTTACCCTCACAAATCCTCAATTAATATTTAGGATGTTACAATATATATCCCTATTTGTGGCAATATCATCCGTCAAACCAGTCCAGAACTCACTAGCTTAGTGAAACGGTCCCGGATCCTTCCCTTGCTTTCCTATTGCGTTGCTAGGACCTGTAAAAATAGATAAAATGGGGGTAGACCCAGGTAACCACTAACTGTTCCCCTACGTGCGGTGTGTGTTAGCAAGGTGCTCAGTGGAGTATTACTAAGTATAACTGAATTGAATACATGAGGCATTTACCATTTAAATGCAAGACAATATCATAATATATATTTCCACATAGATTATCATCACGAGACAGTTCCTCAAAATCACACATAAAATCACATATTCACATTCATATAAATCACACATAAAATCACATATTCACCTTCATATATTGCAATCCAATATACAGATAAATAGAATCAAACAATCAAGAACACCGTTATTATACGGTCCAGTAGGGACTCACAACCCTCGCCTGAGACCGGGGGCGTTCTCCCCAATTCGTCTTTCCATTTTATGTTATTTAGTCCTTGTGGGCCTACAAGGAACCTCATCGCGCGATGGCATTTTTATTTATTTATTTATCCGGTGTTCATACAATTCAGTACAACACATCATAAATGTACAAATTCAACATATGGCACATAGTCCAGTCCAGAAATCCTCAGATTCAATCACGCAGATATCTATAATAAATACTATAAATTTCTAAATTCACACCTTCATGCCATTTAAAAATACATACTCCACTAAACAGGTTATATTATAAAATAAGATTTCAAAATTCATGTTCATCAAACTATAGCCAATCACAAAATTATAAGGTTCAAATACTTACTAACCCACACTCACACGCAAACAAACAGAAGTAGTTACCTCCGTGAAGTTAAACCAACAGTTACCGTAGACGCGCCCTCCGTGCTCAATGTCAAGCAAAATCAGAGTCTCCAATTAATATTATATACACGCACCTAATTAGTAACTAATCAAGAACTACCATTCAAAACTGAGGGAATTAATCCTACAATGTTCCTACTGCTACGTTACGTAACAAATTGTACTTACACGGCTAGATTAAGTTTATTTTAACCCATATCTATCCTATTCCCATAAACATCCACCATGCTACAAACCATGACGATCTCATATCTAAATATATTTATATTTGAATGAAGGCTTGGAATTATAATTTAAAAATTGCCAACCATTACAATTTTCATAAAAATAAATAATTTCTATTTAACTTTTGAAACTATTATTTTTACCCAACACTTATGCCACTTATCAACTTATCTCAAGTCTTGGCCAATTAATCCCTACATTAACTAAATTCTTAATCCTAATCTCTCAAGACAAGAGCTCAAGAAAAATAATCAATTAATCCCAATTAAAACTTTATTCTTAATCTTAATTAGCCCCTAGATAGAACCTTCAGCCTTACAACAAACTCTAAATCAATCCTAAGCAATTTAGTAATTAATTATCCCTTCTCATTAGAAATATATTCATCCCCTATTTTCATTCCATACATGTTTAAGCTAGCTAACATAATAACTTGCAGATTTTCCTCACATCATTTTGCCATCACTAACAGTACTTTCAATGGTATTAAGCTTTGATTAAAGGCCTGAATTAAATAAACAAAAGGTAATCTCTCTAATAAACTAGTAAATACATCTTATATCTGCACCAAAAATTCAGACTTGCCATAACCTGCTTTACCACATAGTTATACTAATCTAACTAAAATTAACATCCCAGATCAGCTCCAGCTTACTGAGAAAATAATTCACAAACTGGAACTTCAAATAAGAGGCCTAACGAACTTGCTCACCCGGATTGAAGACAGGGAAATGGCGAGAGATAGGAAGATTCGGGTTGGAGCTTAAGGACAAGGAACAAGAAGAGAAGAGACGGCACCACGGAGGCAAAGACGGACGGCGGCGGACGGAGGCACTGTCCAGCGACTCTACTCCCTCTCTTGCTCTCTCTTTCATTGCCAAATCGCTACCATACACTGAGGAAGAAGAGGAAGATGAAAGCCAAGCTCTCTCCCTCGGCGGTCTCTCTCTCTCTCTCGGCCTTCTCTCTCTCCCACGGCGTTGATGTGGTGTAGATGGTGAAGGTGGTTGAGGGAGAAGGGCGATGGGCTGAGAAGCTAGGAGGCCGAGTGTGTGTGCTGCAAGAGAGAAGATGGAAGATGTGTGGTGCGTGAGTGTATGTGCGGCAACGAAGAAGAAGGAATAATTGTGGTGGTGTTCGTGCGCGGCGCTCCCTGTCTGTGCATGAAGAAGAATATGAACTACTCCCTCCGGTCCTAATTATAAGATCCCTTTGACTTTTTTGGAGAAATTAAGGATGTGAAATTAATCACTTTAAATTGTCTATATTAATCTTTTTCCCTCAAAACTAATTTATTTTACTTATAAACTAACATATAATCTAATTACATGTGACATATGTTATAATTTAGTGGTCTAATTTGCTTCCTTAACTTCCACAAAAAAAGTCAAAGAGATCTTATATTTAGGACCGGAGGGAGTATATATATAAGGGTGAAATTAGGGTTGTTGGGTAGGAGAAAATTACTAAAGTGCCCTCAAATTTGAAATAGTTTACAATTAAGGCCTAACATTATATTATTTTTCTTAAAATTCACCCTTATGTTAGATTGGGAAATTTTATCCCCCCTTAAGTTCCTTTAAACTTTAAAAGAAATTCTCCTAATTTCGTAAATTAGAAATAAATACCCAATCATTCCTTCTTAATTTATATTGGAAATCAGTTTTAAAATCCTCCAAAAATACCTTCAACTTGTGAATTTGTTTATAACGCTAATGTATTTTTCTAGAGACACCTGAGAACTTTAAATGACTCCTTATTGCCTCTTTCCTAAATTTGGGAATTATACTCATTTATTGGTAATTTAAAATTCAGGATGTTACATGTTTTCTCAAGGATTAGGGCATAGGTGCCATAAGAGACTCTCTTATGAAGCAAGGGGATCCCCAAGTATTTTCCCAAGTCACCCGTGAAGCCTACACCCATTTGATTACTCAGATCTAATATTCTTGAAGCATGCACATTTTTAGAGAAGCAGATCTTTGTTTTTTCTTTATTCATCTTTTGACCGGAGCTCCCACAAAAAACCTCCAAACAATTCAACATGGTATCGACCTGGGAGCTAGCTGCTTCACCAAACAGGATCAAATCGTCAGCAAAGAAGAGATGAGAGATTTTTGGGCCTCTCCTATTTAGGCGGATCGGGGACCAGTCACCTTCCTCAATAGCATCTTGAATCACTTAGTTAAGTCTTTCCATACAAAGGATAAAAATATAAGGGGACATAGGGTCCCCCTGCCGGAGCCCCCTTGTAGGTCTGAAAACTTCGGTTTGCTCTCCATTCCAAAGCACGCGGAGAGAGGAAGTTGTTATACAAGACATGACAAGATTGCACATCTTCTCACTAGAACCAATCAATTCAAGGGTCTCCCGGATGAAACTCCACTCAAGTCTGTCATATGCTTTTTCCAGATCAACTTTCACAGCTAACCATCCTGTGTTGCCTTTCTTTTTCTTCATTGAATGAATCACCTCCTGTGCTACTATAATGTTATCACCGCTCTGTCTCCCCGGAATAAAGCTACATTGATGGGGGCCAACCAACCTACTCATAACTGTTCTGAGGCGTCTGCTAATGATTTTTGTCACCACTTTATAGCTCACATTACACAGGGAGATCGGTCTGAAATCCTTTAGAAATTCTGGTTGATCGGTCTTTGGGATGAGAGCAATATTGGTATCATTGATTTCTCCAATCCTACCAGGATCTTCAAAGATACTCTTCACCAGCTCACAGACTAAGTTCCCAATGACATGCCACATCTCATGGTAGAAAAATGCTTCTAAGCCATCTGGACCCGGTGCTTTAAACGCTCCAAGATCAAAGACTGCTTGCTTAATTTCTTCACATGTTACCTCAGCCGATAAGAAGTTATTTTCTACATCTGTCAAAGGAGGAAATACACATCGAGTCCGACACTACCTACCCAAACCCAAGTCACTTCGGAAAAGGTTTTTGTAGAAATCCATAGCCATTAATTTCAATTCTGTCTGATTAAAAACCCATTCCCCTTTCGAGTTTTTGATCCCTTCAATCTGATTTCGCCTTCTTCAGATAACCGCAGAGGAGTGGAAAAATTTACTGTTCCTATCCCCCCATTTCAGCCAATTACAACGAGATTTCTGGTACCAAAGGAGCTCCTCCTGCGCCAATAATCTGTTATATTCAATCTATAGCTCTTTTTCAATTTGACAAAGGTAGTGGCTATCTCGTCTCGCTCTAGATCTCTCAACCCCTTCAATTCTGCGAAATAAGTGTCTCTTTTTCCCTAGAATGTTTCCTATGCTGGTTTTATTCCACTCAATAGCTCTCCCAGCGAAATTTTTTACCTTATCATTCCAATCTCCCTCCCTCCAACTCTGTTGAACAACACCAACAAAATCTTCTTCAAGGAGCTAAGCTGCTTGGCATCTAAAAGGCCGTTTCACAGGTCGATTATTTAAGGACTGAGATGCACTCACAGCAACAACTCTATGGTCGGAGCCAAACTTACCCAAGTAGTAGGCTTTTGCCTGAGGAAATTTTGTGTTCCAAGATTCATTAAAGAAAACCTAGTCTATTTTTTCCTTCAATAAGTTTCTCTCCCAAGTAAACTTCTCCCCAACACTATCCATTTTAATCAGGTTAGCATTGAAAATGCATTCCCCAAACTGTTCCATTGCTCTGATGTTTGGTGATGCTCCTCCTTTTTTGTCGTCATGGGAAAGATAAGCATTAAAATCTCCCAATACTAACCAGGGGTCATTAATATTTTGGCTCAAACCCTCCAAATCTCTCCAAAGGTTTAATCTGAGGGAAGGGCAGGGTTCAGCGTAGATACTCGTCAGCAGAAACGAATTATGATTCACCTTATCAATCACCTGAACATGTATGAACTGAGTAGACGATAGGAGGTAATTAATAGAAGTAAAATCATCATGCCAAAGAATCCAAATCCCCCCTGCATATCCTGTTGCTTCCAGTCTAATCCATTTATCAAAGCCCAATTTTCTAACCATCCTATTAACCTTCACACCACTTACTCTAGTTTCCAGAAGAATAAGAATATGAATATTTTTATCCTTTAACATATCCTTAACTCTACCAGGAAAAGTTTTTGCAGCAACTCCATGACAATTCCAAGAGATAATATTCATCATTAAAATTAAAAATGAGGTAAGAAAAACAGACCACTGGCCTATGTTGAGACCTCCCCATTCTCCATCTCTTCATTGTCAACGTCATCAGCATCTTTAACCTCCATCTCCGTTTTAAACCAACAGTCCCCTTGGTCCTGGGCATCCGCGGGATTCACTGTATTTCCCATGTTAATTAACGGGTCTGGGGAAGTATTAGGATGCTCATGAGGAACCAGCGAGCTACATGGCGTCATAGTAGTGTTTTGAGACTCCATCTTCAATGAATTATTCCCAGGCACGTCGTCTTCCTCTAAAACGGTTTCTTCATTTAAGTCTTGAAACTGATTAAAATCAAGAGGCCCTCTACGACTTAAAGACCCAATAACAATCTGGTGGGCCCCTGGATTTTTCCTCCTAAGAATTGGAGAAATAATTAGGGGCCTTGAACTTGTAGTCCTCTTCTTAGTCAAGCCCAACTCGTCTTCAACAACCTCATCCTTCTTCAAGTTTTTCTGGCCCACTTTCTTTCGGCCCATTCTCACTTTATTCACCTCCAATTTAAAATCTTTTAATTCAACAAAGCCTTCATCACGTGGGCCCAAAAAGGCCCCACCACCTTCCTTGCCTGCGTCACAAGAGCCTAGACCGGTCCCACCTCCCACCTTTCCTACTTCATCACGTGAAACTGAGCTGGGCCCACCCCCTGCCTTTCTTGGATTTACCTTGGCTTTTTTAATCTTCTCTTTCCTCTCTTTCTCTTTCTTTGTACTTTCTGCACCCACAACGTCTTTTTCAGTAGAGAAGGTCATCTGAGCACTCTCCCCCTTTGACTTCTTGCTCTCCTCACTTACAAAGGAAAGGTTCATCTTTATCAGCTCCTTACAGGTACCGACTTCAGGCCCTTTCTATGAAGTTTCTTTTTTCCTCCATTCCTTCACAGGCTCTTTTGCTTTCGGCCCCTGACTCTGTCCTTTTGAAAAGACAGAAGTTTCCTGTTCTTGCAAAATGTCAAATCTTGTGCCAGGACCCAGACGTGTCTCTTGCTCTCTTTGTTTTCCATCGGAGCTCACTTTCGGTGGCCCCTTGTTGACCAGTTCCGGCTTGTGTACTCTCGGCCTAAAGGTGTTCTTTGCCTTCATCCACACACCAAACTCCTCCTCCTCCAATTCACACCCGGAACGCTGACTAGAGAATGCCTTCCATCAAAAAAGTTTTGGTGATTTTTGTTCTCGTGTTCAACCTTCCCTTCATTTAGATCCCCCCTACCTGATTACCTTTTCTAGTAAATAAAGTGCAGGCCTCTTGTTTATGCCCATACTTCCCACAGGTAAAGCAAATAAGGTCTAGGCCCTCATACTCCACTGTATAAATTTTTCTTCTTATAACAAATCTGGATTTCAGAGGTTGGTTTAAATCAATCTCTACATTGACCCTCGCATACTTCCCCCTTTCCACTGCAATATTTTTGTTGTTACATTGGGCCAAGGTGTTAATATCCACCTTCAAAGCTTTCCCTATGATGTTCCCAATCTCTAGCATACAGTCCTCCGAGTATACATGCATAGGGAGGGTGGGAATCCTTACCCAAACAACAACTTTCCTAAACTTGTTACAATAGGGGTTAAAATTGGGACTCCATCTCTGCACCGCCAAATAATGTCCCTGAATCATCCAAGGTCCATCAAACAGCAGTTTCCTGCTCAAATCCTTATTTTCAGAACGAAAGACATAGTAATTGTTTGGTAAATCCACTAGCTCAAACTGATTGTTTTTAATCAACCAAGCTATCATGTCCTTCATTTTGTCAAGATTTGCCTGTTTACCCAACAGAGTGACTATAACTGCATCCTTCCATGGCATACATAACTCCTTCAGTCTGTCATCTGTAATTGGTAAGCTAAGTAAGGTTCCAATCAGTTTCCTCTGTTCCTCAGTGAGTGAAGGCGTAGTCTCTTCCTCCTCCTACAACCACTCTTTCATAGCTTCGTCCAGTTCCTTCGAAAAAGTCTGCTCATCCCTGCCCATTAGCTTAGATTTGTATGAAATGGGAGACCTTTGTTTTAGGTTGAAAGTTGTCTGGGGGCCATTTTTGGGACCCATTTTAGCATAATTGTCCCTGTTGGACTTAACTTCTTCGTCTTTTTCTTTCTGGGTTATCCCTATCTGTCCCCCACTTGTTTCTGTTCCTCCCATAATCACATCATTATCTACTTTCTTGGCATCTCGATCCAACAAATCTTGCTCCTCCGTAGAAATTTCACTGGCACTGATAGGCATACCCCCCTCATTGCTCGGATTGTTCAGTGAAAACCCCACACTCACACCTTCTCTCTTTCTTCTTTCCTGTAATATTTTAATATTCTTTAATCAAATTTGTACATATTTAATGATATAATTAATAATTTTTTATGTGAGAATTAATTAAAAAAAATTCATAGATAGGAACATGGTCATATGAGAGTACGAGAAGATAATGGGGAAAAAAATCTTGTCGTTATCATTCTTAAGATAAGTTCCAAGTTCCAACTTCGCGAATTGGAGCTGGTGGAAGCTAGCACTTTAGTTCCTAAGAGGACAGAGGGGCTTGAAGCATGGTGAAAGATAAAGTACCTGAGGTAACATCAAGGGGGGTGACGAACACTAACTCCATTTTCGTTGATGACTCAAGGACCCCTTGAACTCGCAATTGTATTATCGATCGGGGCCATTCAATTCAACACTACTTCAAAGAAAATTAGTTATTCTCAATTGACGCAAGTCTCTGCATTAATTTTCCTTGGGTTTCGAAGTCTTCGCTTAAACTCACCTTTGCACACACTGAATTCATGAACCGTTCCAACTCCGTTGACCATAGGTTTAATATGTTAAACAATTACAGAAAAATATAGTACTGGCTCCTGTTCATATGGTAAGAGATAATCAACTATTTTGCACAAATTAAAGAAACAGAGTTGAGTCATTTAATTTGGGACACAGACTTATGTTTTCTTTGCCACAACACATGACTTACCTAACATCTAATTAAGCAGGCAGTTTGGTGTGTTGTGATCTATTATGACTACTCCCTCCAGTCCTAAATAGAAGATCAAATTGATTTTTCCATGAAAATTTAGAAAGATAATACATTGGTTTATAAGTAAAATAACTTAGTTGTGAGGAAAAAAAATACAAATATTTTAAAGTGGTTTATTTTGTATCATTGATCTTTCCAAAAAAAGTCAACTTAATCTTATATTTAGAAGGTGGGGGAGTAACAATCATCCCCATAGTGAAAGTATCACTCATAATGTTTTTATAAATTCAGTTTTTATCCTAATTTTCATTTAACAAAAAAGTTGGCGTAAAATCCTACTTACTAATAATTAAATAAACCCCTAATAATAAACTCCAATCACAATTAGCAATACTAACTATGATAGAAAAATGATTTCGCATATAATTCAAGAAACCCTATCATAGTTAGAAAAAAAACTTTATAGTAATTCGAAGTATTATCCATGATAGAAAAAGCAAAACTTAAACAATACGAGCATTATCATGGATAATAAAAAACCAACCATTTTAGAAAAGAATTTCGCTAACATGGTTAATAAAGTCGACCTATTCAACAATCCAGTTAACTATGTTAGATAAAGAACAATCTAACATGGTTAATAGAAATTCACATTTATACACAAGCATTCCGTCAATCAATACAAGATAACCGTGTTAAAAAGAATTGGTCTAACATGGTTATTAAACGCAACTTACTCAATTAATCGATAAACCAGTCAATTGGACCTCAGATCTAAATGCCTAGAATAATAGTTTAGCCCACAACACAATATGATAACACTATATATAGATATAAACCTGCTCTATTTCATACCACATACATGTGAGAACATAATTTATTTCAAGTCACAACAAAATGCCGTAGTATCAGCGGTAACAGACAGAATCAAACAATCACAATTAAACAATTCAAGTGAAAACCAGATACAATCATCCCAAAAGTATAATCAACCAAAATATAAAGATGCGGAAACGAGATGCAGCCTAGAACAATTCTGGCAATATACACATCCAAAATAACATATTCAACTCACAACTCGATGTGAACTAGTTGACCCCTTCCCTTGTGCCATCATCTGTGCATGATCACTTGGAAAAATGTAAATAACAACAGGGTGAGACAAACATGTCTCAGTAACCATAACTCAACTCAATACAAGAGTACAAGTGGATTAGCAGGGTGTCTAAAAGGGTACCAAGAAAATTAGTTAAAAATTTCATGTATAACAGTTTTTATTAAAAAGTTCAGAAACACCTTCTTCATAATATCACTAACGTTCGCCCTGCGAATCGTTAGGTTAACCCCTACCACTAGGTGGATCAGAGTGGAACTCGACGTGGATCTCAAACCCTACCCAGAACCACAGAGAAGTAGAACTCGATGGGGATTTTAACCCATACCCAGCGCCATAATGGCGGTATGCTTGGTGGAGGAATACCCCGTACCCAGCACACCGAAAAGTAATACTCGATGGGGACTACCCATACCCAGTACGACAACGAAGGTAATGCTCGATGGGGGCTACCCATACCCAGCACACCGAAAGGTAATACTCGATGGGGCTACCTATACTCAGTACCACAACGAAGGTAATGATCGATGAGGGCTACCTATACCTAGCACACCGAAAGGTAGTACTCGATGGGAGCTACCCATACTCAGTACCACAACAGAGGTAATGCTCAATAGGGGCTACCCATACCCAGCACACCAAAAGGTAGTACTCGATGGGGGCTACCCATACCCAGTACCATAACAGTATCAATTCACCCAAAATCAGACACATGACCTTTCCAATTTTTCCAAAACTCATGCAAATAGATTTTCAAAATCATATCTATACCATTTTCAAATTTGTGATGCAATACAAAGATATACCCATATATCAAGTTTACCAATATACGCAACCAGGATAATACATACACTATAACAAATCACTTTGATATTATTATATTAAAATAGTTGTGATATCAAGTATCCAATAGACTGTTTTAATTTAAAAGTAACATTTGAAGTCTATTTCTTATGATAAATATACATATACATATACATATATAGAATGGATTTGGAAAATCCCCAACTAACATTACACACAACCAGGTAGTGAGGTGAGAGCGGTTACCTGAACTTGCCCAAAAGCAAGAAAAATACTAGATTAACGCAATCCTCTAGCCCAGCTCGACCCACTGGTGTCTACAATCACTAGAATATACAATAATACAATGTCAAAGCACAATTCACGTTTATTGGGCTTGATTAAGTTAAATTAAACCCATATCAAGCCTAAGACAACTGTCTACCCCTAATTATCTTTATTGAACCAAATTTCCAATTTATGCTAACACAGTTACTTCTGTTCGATGTGACCCACTTCATGTACCAAACCTAAAAGATCCTCTCAGCTAATTCATTATGACTAATCAATCCAAAAGTTCACATTCAAGTTCTCAAGCCATCACCAATTCTTTACCTTACATATTTACTCCGAAAGACATTGACCTTAGACCAATCATGAGCTGTCATTGATATCACCCTAACCTATCAATAATCCACTAACAACAATGAACCAATTACAACATTAAATCAACCATTAACCATTGACAATCCAAATTCCATAGCTTAGTTCAAAGGTTTAGGCCTAATTCCACAATTTACCATAACTACCAATTCAAGCCTAAGAAAACGTTTTCAATTACAAATCACCTCCCCTTTACAATTTCATTTTACCTTCTTATCATCAAATCAATATTCCCAGCTATTTATTACCAACCATTACACTCATCCACCATGACATTCACAAATCAATTTCCCTCTACATCATTCATCCTAAACTTATAATTTCAAGTCTAGGCCAAAAGAGATATACCATTACAACCATTTCATTCCCATCATTTGAATACTTAATCATTAACTATCCATATCCAATATCAATGAACAATCACCATGTCACTTATAAAGTAATGCCCAAATCAATTTCCTAGGCTATCATACCATTTTTCCTCTATTTGAACACCCGAACTTTAACCCAAATAATATTCCCACAAATGATTACTTTAAAATCGCAAATAAGCACCAATACTTTCACATAACTCCTTTAAATCATCAATCTATATTTAATATAACAAATTCTAACATTCTAACTCTCCTAAAACACCCAACACTTTCAATTCTCCTTCAACTCTAAATCTAGCCAAACCAACCACATTATCATCATCAAATAGTCTAAATAAACAAGTAAAATCAACCAATTTACTCCAGTCAATCTAGAATTTCAGAGATCAAGCAAAACCCTAACTTACTCTTCAAAGAAATCAAGAAATCAAACAACAAAGAAAGGGGGATTATAGAGAAGCTTACCCACTCCTTGTAGTTGCCGGAAACCACCCCAGAACCACCCGAAACCACCGGCCAAACCACCACAATCTCCCTCTTTATCTCTCTTGCACGACACACATATACTCGCACACGGATCACCAGGGAAACAAGGAAAGAAGGAAGGAGGAAATGGAAGGGGGAATGAAGCATTCTCTCCGGCATTCACTCACTCACCCTCTGTCGCAGAAGAGAGGAAGGAACGAAATGGGGGTGTTGGGTCAAGGGAAAAGAATGAAGACAGAACGGAGTAGGCTGGTAGGCCCCTCCGAAGCCGTTGGCAGCAGCGAAGCTGCCGCCCTCGCTTTCCCCCACGTGCTCCCGCATCGCGCCATAAAGAGGAATGGAAAGGGAATCGGCTCGTAGGGAGAAGGAAAGGAATCAAGGGGAAAAGTAAATAAAAGGAAATAAAATAATTAAAATTGATAGCATAGCAATATTACTATTAGGCCCTTAAATCCTCAAAATAAGATATATTTCTTCCAAGTAAAATCCCCCTTTCATATTCAAACATTTATTTTAGATATCCACTTAGATTTTTCTCCCACCAGGATCAATTAGGTCATAAAATAATTCCTCTAACTCTAACTTTCTCTAATCAAGGGAGAAACCAGGCCTTTAAAAATCTCCAAAAATACTTCTATTTTTCTAAATTTGTTTATAAAACTCTCAAAACTCCTTAATTAATTCCAAAATCAATTCTTAAATTACCACTAATCCTTAATTAAATATTTGGGATGTTACAGTTGGTACGTAAATTTGAGGAAGTTTAATAGGTTATTCAATTAACCACCATCTACAAATAATATGTACAAAAACAATTTACTTGGCAAAACAAATGTAAAAAACAATTTATATACATTGTGTTTGACATTTTCTCTCTCTCTCTCTCTCTCTCTCTCTCTCTATATTTATAAACAAAATAAAATTATAGTACCACCTTTAATTACTTTTTAAATGACCTTATAATAAATAATACTCCCTCCGCTCCTAGATAAAATACATATTTTGGGATATGAGTTTAGTCCTAAATATAATATCTATTTCTAACTGTTCACAACTTTTCCTCAAATTATCCCCACCAATGCTCCTTAAAAACAAGTAAGCAAAACAGGGAGGGCGGGAATAAAAGTATATAGTAAGGGTACATTGGTAATATCATGTGATTTTAACTAATTGACTTAACTAATATATTTAATCTAAACAAATTAGATAAACAGGTCTTAAATTAAAATATGAGGGAATAACATTTTTTCCCAAACTGAATTTTTTAAAATTATCAAGTGACGTGCGGTTAATCATGGTTAGCCACTTACCCAATTACCTATCCTAATTTTTGGGGTTGACTTTCCTCCTCTTCTTGATTATCACCTTTAGATTGAAATTTTGACATGCGGATTCAAAGTTTTCTAAAAATTATATTTTAATTATTTTTTATATTTTAAACTATCCTAACTAAAATCTTATTGTTTGAATGTGATTAATTATTTATTAAATAATTAAAAAATTTGGCATTGACTTCAACTTTGATCCAAAAACTCTTCTTTCTTCTCTATTATCTCTTCTTCTCTGCAATTTTTTTCTCCTTCACTACGTTACTCATGGCTTCTTCTTCAACTACTTCTTCTCATCTCATCTTCATCCTCTTAAGGTTTCTCTTTCTATCCATCTTTACCGCCGCTAGACCTTGCAGAACCTTCTTCATCTCCTCTTACTCCGTCTTTGTCCGCCACCATTTCTTTGCCAAAACCCAAACCACCGTCAATTGCAAGGAGATCACATCCCTCGATGTCGGCGGAGATATCGACAATCACTATGATAATCCCTCATTTTCTGCCGAGATCTTCTTTGACGAAGATGAGCATGAGACTGAATTTGAACTCTGGGAATCTCATATTCGAGCCCCTTTTAGATTCTCTCCCCATAATTTCAGCCTATTATGTGGTCATACTAAAGATATTGTGAGTATTATTCTTGCATTACTCCTAGGTGTCCCCAATGGGGCTTTCACAGCCATTAGTTTGTACTTAAATTTGGACCATTTAAATTACAATCTAAGGGTTGAAATAGAGAATAGGAGATGAAGACAAGGAATAGAGAAGAGGAGGAAAATCTATGCCCTAACTTTCACATTTGGTATCAATCAATCAATATAATCTCTAAATCTTGTACTAACACTGTTAACAAATCCGTTAAGTCTATACATCTTATGTTAACACCGTTAACAAGTTGGTTATTCATAAATACAATGTAATAATGTGTAATCAAACTATTTTATGATTATTCTCATATTATGTTCATTGTATTTATTTTGAGACTCTTAGTTTGTCCTATGTGATGGTTTAGTTTTTATTGTGACTTACCGTATGCTTGTCAGTTTATATACCTTCATAACTTAATGATAAATGTGTGTATCATTTCATCTTCTGTGGTCTATATATATGTTGCCTTACCCTCCTTGGTTGTTTTGCTTGCCCATGATCTACTTCATGGTTCCATATTGTTTCATCTTCTATGTTCATTGTATTATGATTTTATTAAAGTGGTTGTGATTGATGTTTTTTCCTTTTTGTGCAGGGATGGATGCAACGGGTTTTCTCTCATACTTGTCACTACTTGGTTTACCGATGAATGTGTAACAGTTCAATTGTTCCAAGAAAGCATAATTTTTGAATGAGTATTTGTATCTTTTTGTCTTACATAATCTTAATTATGTATTTTAGTGATGAGTATGTGTATTCTTTCATCTTCTAAAATCTTAATAGTGAATATATGTATCAAAATTATTTGTGTTTAAAAGCGTGATTTATTAACATTGAATTTGTATATGCTATGAGTGACATTGACTCATTCCATATTTGCTGATTTATTTATTTCTTCGCGTATTGCAAGGATATTTGTACTAGATTTTCTTTCGAGGTGGTCAGTGCTCAACACATTTGTGTTTGGAAATCGTGAGTTTCTTCATGATGTTTATACACACATTGGATGCTCTTTGGAATGAAGAGAAGCTTTTTCATAAGGGTTTTAATGTTAGATATAGTGGAAGAAATTTGGAATAATGTAGTGTTAGTACAATGTTGGTGGTTTTGTTTGATAGTTCTTCTACCTTTTCTGGGTTGATGGTTTGAATTATGTGCACATTATCTTTCGATCATATATATTCATTGTGTTTTACAAATATTAAGGGTGTTATGTTATTTCTTTAAAATAATCATTGAAAAATATATTATTATATTTTGGTTTCTTACAATTGAAAAGTTAAATATGGTATTCTTTTCAGTTGTAGTGTGTTGTGTACATGTATTTGTACAATTGTGGGGTTTGGATCCCTGAAATTCGTATTTAGTTTTTTTTAATAAGGATTAGGAGGTATTATCTATTATGAATGTATTTATTGGTTTAAGACAACTTTAACTTTTAAAATTTTAATAATACTCGAAAGGTCTCATTATAATGAGATTCTAAGAGTTTCCCAAAATGGTTAGAAAATTTCACAATCAAGTTTTACTATAGCATATTGATGGAAATAATTATTTGAAAATAAGATGATGTATGTGATTTAGGATTGAATTAAACAATTATATTCATGTTTTGCGTTTTGTTCAAAAAAATTTCACAAATATAAGTTTAAAATAAAAACATAATTATTATTTAGTTCTTTTTAGTTTTTTATTTTATTTTTCTGTATATTAGTTCACAAAAGTTATTTATTAATATGGGCAATGATGACAAAACAATCATTATTGAAAAGTCCAAATGTACGGGTCATACCCTTTCATATTTCCTTGAATAGGGGATTTCATCTATAAAAAACCAACTTTATTTAACAATTAATTACATATTAAATTAAAAAATTAATAATAATTAAAGGTTTGAGTAGTAGAGGAGTTAGTCTTGTCCGCTAAAGCCGTAAGTGTACGGGTCGTGTCAAGTAATAAAATGATGAGTAGAGTATCGTTCCCACGAGGATTTGTCCAAAACCCGGTCAAATAGTTGATTATCACACTCTCACCTAAGGTGAGTGATACAAATGTTGAGATTGAAAATTAAATAAGAAAATAAACATATGTTAAATGAAAACAAAATTATACACAATTTATTCTCCAACTTCAAGGATAAAACGAATCCTAAGATTATCTATCCCCCATATACTTCTCAAAACTCAATTTAACCTCCCCTCAAAGAAGCTCTCAATGAACTCACGTGCTAATCTAGGATTCATAGAGTACTTGTACAAGCGCTCTCGCGTCAATAACAAGTGTTTGATCTTGTTAATTACACAATATCTTGTTATAATTAATAAGCTCCAATTTTCAAGCTCCAATCCTAATGTGATTATGCAAGGTTAGTAAGTATATCTCTACCTTACCAACTAAACCATCCATTCATCATGCAAACTTCAAGTCCTTACACTATTTTACCCAAGTTCTACACTCAATATAGCCTTCTCAAGCATCAATCAAGTGAACCCAACATCTAAATGGTGATCAAGCACTTAGAAGCATTAGGAATAGAGTAAAACAAACACATAAATATCATTAATCACAACATAAGAGGAGGAATCAATAATCAATCCGTACAAGGGTTCAAAATAATCTTAGAATCAAAGTATTTAGCTATACATGTTCAACAACTCCATGGGAGAATACATATATACATTCAGAAACAGAGAACAAGAGAAGAGGATGAAGATGGAGAGAATAAACCAAGATGAGAAGCCCAAATCTCTTCAAAGCTCCAAGCCCTAGCTAAATCCCCACCAATCTCCAAGCCCTAGCAGAGCAAAACACTCCCAAAAAGCCCCAAAAGTCGAAGAATCAAGAGTGAGATTGAAACCCTTCCTTTTATTTAAGTTCAGTCCGTCAAAACACGCAGCTGACACGAAGTTCGCCGCAGCGAACTCACAGCGAGCTTCCAAAAATTCCAGAAATATGTTGCGCTCGCCGCGGCGAGATCACGGCGAACTGATCCAAAAAGAGGCAGAGGCAAATGTACTTCGCCGTGTGTTTCGCCGCTGCGAGCCCACGGCGAAGTCCCCTTTATTATGTTTTCTTGCCTTTTTCTTTATTCCTTGGGTTGCTCTGACTTCTTCTTATTTTTGTTCAATTGGGAGCTTAGTGGAGGGCTAAAATCTCTTGTTTATTGCGTCAAATTATTCCTACAAAAATTACATAAAACAAAATAAGAAATTAACTATAAAAACAATCAAAATCTACATAAATATACAATAACATGCAACCAAAAATCAGATAAACATTTCCTATCTTGAGTATCCAAAATTTATCAATGATTCAATAAAACTCAAGGAAAATATGCTCAAATGACATGAATTTCTAGGAGTTATCAGTTAGTCACAACCTTTCACGTTCCTTGAAAAGGAGAGTGTTATCCTTAAGAGAAAAAAAATCATCCCCATCACATTTCACATACTAACATTAAAATTGAATTTATTTAACAAATTCTTTTAGAGGTGAAATTGCATCACAACTAACTCTAGGGCACTGAATGCACCTAAAAAATACAATGCACCTTATCCCATGAATATCTAAACATTTCATATACAAAAATTGAATTAAAAATATTTAACCTAAAATATCTCTATTAATTACAAATTATATAAGACCATTTGCTTTTAAGTCTTCCTCAAACGGTAACGAGAGTCGTACAATATCTTCAAATAAGAGAAGTTGTATCAACCATCAATTTTCATCTATAGCAAAGTAACTCTTAAAACATTTACATACTATCTATTAACGAACTGTAATGTTAATTGTCTCCATATTATAAATATGATATAAATTTGTAAAATGTATTAAGAAAATGATGTGTGTTCATAATACAATTCTATTTGTTATATAAAAGAAAAATACACAATTGTTGTCATGTATTCTTTATATTGAGGTTAAAAAACTCAAAGCTTTTATTATCTTTCAGCTCACCAAACTTAACATCAAACATAACTATGGTTAAATTCAGCAAATGTTCTGTATGATTTGATTATTTTTACTTATATAAATTCAAGTTAATATTGAATCTTCATAAAAACACAACAACTGAAAAATAAGATAAAAAATATATAATAATCAATATGACTCGTGCAACGCACGGGAATTTATGTCTTGTATTGTTGAAATACGGATTGATTGTATATATGTTAGGTTTGTCTTTCCATCACATAAACTTAAGTCAATGTTATAGGACTCAATTCAACATTACATACTATTAATCTATCTCTCACACTTTCGATGTAGGACTTTTTATGTCGTTTCTCTAATATTCACCATACTATTTTTATCTCTTTTATTTTCATTTTTTCCTTTTGCCTAGGCTTGTATTTCCTTTTTAGTCTCAGAGGCCTCAGGTCTACAAATATTTTTTTATCCCACCGATCAAATAGCTCTGAAACCAAGTTGAAATATGGATTAATTGTATATATATGTTGGGTTCGTCTTTCCATCACATAAGCTTAAACCAATGTGGTATGACTCAATCCAACATTATATACTATTAATTCATCTCTTACACTTTTGATGTGAGACTTTTTTATGTTGGCCACCACAACTAATCCATATTTCAACATAATATCAAAGTCATTCGATCAATGGGATAAAAAAAGAAAGAAAAAATAATATATTTATAGACCTGTGGCCTCTGGGACTAAAAAAGAGTACAAGCCTAGGAAAAAAACAAAAACAAAAAGTAGTAGGGATAATGTTAGATAATTTGTCCCACATAAAAAGATTGAAATATGGATTAAGATGTAATGTTGGATTAAATCCCATCACATAGGCTTAAACTTTTTATGATGGAAAGATAAACCCAACATATATACAATTAATCTATATTTCAAAATATACGTCTAATTTCGGATGTCTTTTTCATTGTTGATTTATTTTGGTAGGCAATTTGAACCATATGCCGTAATTGGGTGACGTCTCTTTCGTTGGGATACACTTTGTCAAATTAAAAGATATTTTCTGGAATTTTAAAACCTGAATCCATGGGCACCGTTTTCAAATATGATCTAACTGAATGATTCGGAGCTGGGGAGGGTGTGTTGCTTATATTCATTCAATTTATGTGTTTGCCTAATGGAAGAAGCTAATTTGCAAGCAACAAAAGAATCCACAATCTTCCTCCAGGTCCTGCTTACTCTTTACACACACACACACACACATATCTGAAGAAATATGAAAGATATTATAATATTCGATTTGGATTAACAATAATTACTCATCAATAGACAATAAGTCGGGTTATTATTCACTATCCAAAATAAGTCATGTTAACTCATGAAAACTTATTCTTGTACATATTTCTTCTTTTCATATTTATAAGTAGCATTTGCTCCCATGAAGTTGGTCTTATGTATAAGTGACAATTTTTTTCTTGAAAAGTTCAATGAATTTTTTTCATTCTAACCCCTAAATTAATCACATATCCTTCTCATCTTTTCACCCTCTCGCTCTCTCTCATCTTTTCCCCACATATAATTCTCTCTTACAACCATCCACTTCATAAATAAGAATTTGTTTTTAAAAAAATTTAATCTCTGACGCATTGACATTTATTGATTTAAACTTTAAGTCCCACAATTTGTTATGCATTTGCTAGATGTCGCTTAAAAAAATAAAATAAAACTGGAGAAAGTAATAAATAGGAAAATGCTAATACACCCATCTACTTTTGCCTAAATATTAGTTATGTCCTGATGTATGTGATATTATAAATAAGAGATGGCTTGTATGGCTTGTTTTGATGAGCTGTCACCGTTGCATTTGGAAGCTGAGTTTGAGTGATAAGCAATAATACTAAGAGTCTATCTTTTTTATATATCAATCCAAAATCAGTGTCCTTTTGTGGATCGTATCTGAGCAACTGACTACTCTAGTTTTGGGGTTTGTGACTTCCCCTCCCTACACAAACGTCTCCGTAGGACTCGAATTCGAGACCTCAAAGGATCTAACGAGCCATTACACCGCCAGACCAACTATATGTTGGTACTAAGCCTCTATTTAATACGAGAGATTTTGTGGGGAGAGGAGGGAAGAAAAAGATTTGGTGAGTTGAAGTTATTATATTTTAAGAAATATAAGATGTAAGATAAAAAAATAACAAATTATTTAAAAAGTTTTAACCAAACTTTTCTAATTTTTATAAGTTCAAGTAAAATAAAAAAGTTTTTCTCCGTCTAATTTCCCTCTCCTCTAATCCCTGATACCAATACCAAACTTGCACTAAATTAAAAGTTCATTCCCTCCATCAATGTATAATGTATATTAATATCCCCAAACAAGTCGACCAACATTATGGGTCAAAAAGCTGGAGGTGAAGATAAACATTATATTTATAAAATATTTAGATTCTCACTATCTATCTTATCAATAAACATGACTCATTCCTCAATTTGATTTTGATAACAACGGATACAGACAACTTAAAGGTAAAACATTTCCCCGGCCGCTTTAAGAAGTATTGACAAATCTATGATATGTATGGCTTTTATATGCCTAATTTGAGGAAATTAACATGATTAAGATGCAAGTTTGGTCCAATAATGTCTAATTGAATGTCTTAAACTCTCAAGTGAAGTGAGTATAAAATTAGGATTAATCAGCCATAATTGTAGATTAATTGCATTGAATAATTTATAGGGCTATTTGATCTTGGTTTTGTCTTATTTTTACTTACAGGGTCGTGCAAGGACCAAAGATCGGATTCCGGGCGAAGAAGAAAGGCTTTTCAAAAGGGTCTATCAACTGGCCACGGCGAGAAAGCCCTCAAATTGGCAAAGAAGACTGGAGCTCTCCATGGCCTCGCCTAAGCGAAAAGACCCTGAAAATTCAAGAGACTACGTGAGCTCGCCGTGGGTTTCGCCGTGGCGAGCCCACGGCGAACTGCGCGAATTCTGCAAAATTTCAGTCGCGTTTTTGGGCCTGATTCGGAGCCATGAACCCCACTCACTTGACCTGACTTGGGGGACATAAAACTCGAAACTTAGACCCCATTAGGGCATATTTGGTTCACATTCACACCCTCCAAGCCCTAGCTCTCTCTTCTCCATCTCCATCTTTTTCTTCCTCTTCTCCTTCCTTCCTTCCATCCATGGCTTCCACACCTTCCTCTCTTGTTGTTGGTTCCTCCATGGAGTAGCAGCTAGGATCCACCATTCTTGGTGGTGGGAGCCAAGGGATGAGCTTGAAGCTTGAATATGGGAGTTTTTCTAGTTCTAATCCTTCTTCCTCTTGTTGTATTTATGCTTTTCTAGGGTTCTAGGAGTATATTTATGACATTTGGTTGTGTTCTTCATTTCTATATGTTGTATAAGGGTTAGAAACTATTTTATGTTGTTTTTTTCTTGTTGAATACTTGACATTGTGCTACATTAACTTTGAGTTTGATGAAATTTATGGGTTCATGATTTTGTTATTCTCTTTGTGAAAATTATGTGCTAATGCAAGGTGGCTTGGTTAGTGGATTAAAAATGTTAAGTGGTTTTGCATGAATGGAATGGCATAGGAACTAATTAATTGTGTTTAGACATTGGGTAATTACTCTTTTCAACCTTAATCTTTGTTTGGGTGGCCATCAATGAGTTAGGGTTAATTGAGAAATTAAGTGCAATTGTGGGGTGGCCCAAGTTGTGGATTTAAAGTTTTGCATGATTAGTTAGTTCTTGAATTTGTCAAATTGCATGAGTGGCATTGGACTTCAATCCTAGAGTCTTGATTTATTATGTGGGGTTCCAATAATCGATTAAACTCTAGGATTAATTAAGTGGCAATTCGGGGTCCCGGTTGTTGGATTAGGAGCCCCTTACGATTAGCAAATTCATATTGATTTTGAACTTAATCAACTTAGGTTGAATTAAATAATGTGCGGGGTTCCGGCATTAATTAAGTTAACCTAAGCCTAGCCTAGAGGGGTTCCTCTAGGGGTCTTTCGAAAATCAACATTAACTCCTTGAAAATCTTTTGAAGCAATGAATCCCAAGGTTTTCATTCATCAAGAATGATTTCATCTTCATTCCCCTCCAAATCTCACTTTTATCTTATTTTTGTTTTACTTTTGAACATATAACACCTTTTGCATCTATTCTATACAAAAACCAAAATACAACACTTTTTACCCGCTTTTGTTAGTTTGCATATTAGCTACTAGGTCATCTTTTGCGTTAGGCTCTTCAAGTGAACGACACCCGGGGGTTAGCTTCCACTGTCCCCTTGGTTCTTATTTTCTTGAAGGGCGGACCTAAGGGCGTGCTACACGCGCACACACTCAAGAGAGAGTTGGTGCTCTTCAAGTATAGATCCGAAGGACTCTCATCCTCATCACCTGGATTTTTGGACACGGCATTATTATTTTGGTAGGTCCCAATCTTTATCTAAGGACCATACCTATATATAATAGGATTTAAGGTAATTCTGCATCCATATCTAATATGACCATACTCACTCATTTGAGTACCTAACTGGTACTGCACAAACTAAGATTTTTATTTTTACTAGTAACACCTACGTACACTAACAGTCGACTTTACATGGCACTACAGTCACGGACTGAGCCTTCTCTAAGGTAATTCCAAATTTATCATCCATGTCCATTTCCTCTACGCTCATTCCACCTGCAAGCTTCCAGTCAAAGCAGTTTATCAAAGATCCCAACATGAGCAACAACATTCTCATGGCCAGAGGATATCCCGGACACAACCTCCGGCCAGCCCCAAATGGAATCAGCTCATAGTTTCGGCCTTTAATGTCGATTTCCGACCCTAAGAACCTTTCCGGTATAAATTCTTCTGGGTTCTTCCATATGCTCCCATCTCTTCCGATGGCCCAAACATTTACGAGAACTTGTGCATCCTTTGGAATTATATAGCCTCCCAGTTCAACGTCTATCTCAGCTTTCCTAGGCAGTAAAAACGGAACTGCTGGGTGCAACCGGAATGTCTCTTTTAGTACTGCTTGCAAGTAAGGCAATCTGGCTGTGTCTGATTCTTCCAATGGTTTTCCTTTCCCAATGGTTTCTTCAAGCTCTGCTTTGGCTTTTGACATTACCTTGGGGTTTTTTAATAGCTCAGCCATTGCCCATTCTAGCGTAGACGTTGTTGTATCACTTCCGGCAACAAATAGGTCCTACATATATGCATAACCAGTTAGATTAGTTTGGAAATTAAAAAATAATAAATTTGAATAATCTAACTAATTTATTTTGTTTCATTAATTAATTTCTCTAAAAACTAGTTAACTTAATCTTATATTTATGATAAGGATATAGCACTAAGTAGAAGTACTACCTCTAATCTTCAATGCATGGCTGATTTAACTAACTTTAAAAGATTAAGAAAGTTAAAAAGACTATGTAATTATGACATATATTTTGTGATATTTTTGAAAAAATAATATTATTAATTTATAAGTGAGCTAAATTAGTTAAAACAAAAAAAAAAGACTATATATTGAGAAAAAACAACACAACTAACTTGTATATCATCTAAGATTTGAGGTAGTATAGTGCAACAACAAAACCGGATAAATTATCTAGAGAGGAATTATCTTGTACGTACAAGTGATAGACGTTGGATTCGCTCTCCTTCCATCTCTTCCCGGTTCTCTTCAGAAAGTAGAACATCTAATATGTCGTTGTTGGCTAGTGAAGCACCGTTCTCTCTGAGCCTCTTCCGCTGGCTAACCAAGTGGTGGAAGACATCTAGGATCTTGCTAAAATGAACGGCGGTGCGTCTTCTAACACCTTGCGGATCAAGCTTCTTGAGTACAGGAAAATAGTCTGCCACGTTAGGCTTCCCGACCTCTCTCGTGATCCCGGCCACCGTCTTCCTAAACTCCCCAACCGTACCAACTGACCGAACTAAATCCACAGAGAACATAGTATTTGACAACAAATTAAGCGTAGTTTTAAAAGCTGCTTTTCCTATATCCACAGATTCACCAATCACACCGCATTGCTCAACCTCTTGAATGAGTTGTTGCACTTTGTTATGCCTCAAATATTGGCTAGCATCAAGAACCTTGTGACCAAATAACTGATTGTTACATAACTTCCTCAAGGTTCTCCAGCGAGGGCAAACGGGAAGGAAGGGTAAGCTATATTCATGGTGGTTGGCACCTTTCATGGCATCAGGAACGGTCCGATCTGACAGGAACTGGTCATGGATGAGGAGGATACCTTTGGCCATATCGGGGGAAGAGACAACTATGGTTGTGATTTGACCAAGCTGTAATTTCATGATTGGGCCGTAAGTTTTGGCAAGCTTGGTCAAACTCTTGTGTGGCTTGTCCCCAAGTTCAAGCAAGTTTCCGATCACCGGAAAAGGATAAGGTCCGGGAGGGAGACGGCGGTTTCCTCCTCCGACGCTTCTTCTTCCATGTAATGAACGAAGAGAATGAATGAAGATGATGATGGAAACAGACACTAGAATAATACAGCTCATGACATCCATTTCTCTTATCCTTCGAGGACACTCCGTGAAATATACAGCACATATATGTGTATGTGTTTGTATGCTTCTATATTTCCCCTGATCCTACCCAACGCCTTCGATGACACTCCGTGAAATAATTGAGTATTATTTTAATTTTAAGTACAGTAAAGGTAATAAAAATATCATATGATCGAATAGTCCAAATCCGCGTGGGATAATATGTCTTTTTCCGCACATGATCATGCGGGGTTCGTACTTCAGGGCCTGCTACCATGAGTTCCAGGATAATTTTTTCATGACTGAAGCTCCAGTTATTAAAATAATTCACTATCTATAGAAATCAAGTTACTTCATCAACACTTTAGTCAATTCTAGTTCTAGGATCTGGCATTCCATTTATTTAATATCTCTCTCTACCCGGACCGTGAATCATAATTTGATTAGATATCTTTATTTTTTCCTTGTCAGTGAAAAAATCAAGCTCATATCATATATTTTATTTATTTTTTAGATTACAGAAATCATAACTCATCACGCATTTGACTTATTTCCTTAAATATTGATTAACATATAAATATAAAATTAAATATAACATATACAAGGATAATTTGATAAGAAGCTTGAGTTTTTCCCACGAGAAACAGAATTTTCTTCGGAAAAGAAACTGAGTTTTGGCCAAACTGTTTTTGAGAAAAAGGAAGCCAATGAAGTAAATGATGGATGAGTTGAAGGCATATGCATGGCTTCATGTGAACTTATTGAATGAGGATCAAGCAACTGTGTCAAACAAGCGTTTGACAATGAGATGTGGAGAAAAAGACGAAGGACGAGGAGCGTATGATATGATAAAACGAAGATATAATAATCAAGGCAAAGATGATGTACAAGGGTCATTTCTTTAGATCTGTTTTAACTCAAGCCTGCTCAAAGGAAGAGAGGCCAGGTGACCGTAAGAGTTGGAAAATTTGTTGCCTGCGGAATAATAGCGATATTCTGTTCCCTCCCACGATCTTTTCACATGGCAAATGAGTCAGGACAAGATTTATTTTCCAATATTTAAGGATGGATTTGTTGCCTGTTGGAGTAGATAGTATACAAAAGTAAACCACCTATTTTGTCAGTTTGTGTTCCACCCTGCGCCTAGCTAGCACAAAGAAAAAACAAGAGTGGGTGGTCCCTAATTTGTAGGGCAAACCACAACTTGCACTGGCACAGTAAGGAAGATAAACAATGGGTACAATCTCCAACACACTCTGTTATCATGGGGTGTTTGGTTTACAGAAAATATTCAGGCGGAATGGAAAAGAAAAGAAAGGAAAGGAAAGTTGACATGTTTGGTAGTTGGTACGTACAGGAAAGGAAATGAAATGGAAAATTATTTTTAGTTAGTTGAAAATGACAAACTCAGAAATCTATATAAATGACCATATTACCCTTAATGAGTATTTCTTAATTAAACTCACTAATATAAAATTTAAAAATATTTTAAAATTAAATCATCAGAAAAATAAATTATTATCACTAATTATAATTTCAATAAATATTAAATTTTAATAAAAATTTATAATATACGTAAATAAATAAAAATATTTCTCGGTAACTATAAGAATAATATATTTTAATTTTAAAAAATATGGATATTAAATGATTAAAAAATAGCCACATAATATTTAAAAATACCACCAACATAACTTTGGTCTGGATACTGAAGATACTTGCAACCATATATAACAAATTAACAAATAATTAAGTGAAATAAATAATTAAATTAAACAATATTGTGATAATTTTGTAGCTTCAACCAGCCGGGTATATCCCAGAAATTTCTCACCCACATTCTCCTACATTTTCTTATGTAAACTCTCTCATTCAATTTTTTAAACCCAGGTCTCAAGTCTCAAGTGGAAAAAAATCCGAAGTCTCTATTCCGAGCCTCAATTTAGATAAAAAAGATCCATAAGTGAAAATGTAAAATAAAATTTGAAAATTTTTTATCTATGTCGAATTTTACATTCATATTGCGAATTTCAAATTTGGAGTTTCAAAATCAATTTTGAGAATTGTTTTACAATAAAGAAGTGTTTCAAGTTCTAATTTGATTTCAGTTCAAAAAAAAAGTTCGAATTTGATTGCGAAATTTTGAATTTGACTGCTCAAATTCAAATTTGATTGTGTCGAAATTTCTAAGAAATCCCTATTACAATTCATACCTAGATTTTACAAACAATATTTGCAGTCAGAATTTTGCTTATCTACAATACAGACATAAACACAAGATATAAATGAGAGAAAAAAAGAAGAAGAATGGGAAAGCATCTTAAGATGCCTTTTGAAAAGAAGAAGAAGAAGATTGAAGAGCTCACCTCTCCTTCGAGTGTGTGTGCGTGTAGCTCGCCCTTGGGTCTGCCCTTCAAGAAAATAAAAACCAAGGGGATAATGGAAGCTAACCCCCGGGTGTCGTTCGCTTGAGGAGCCTAAATGCAAAAGATGACCTAATAGCTAATATGAAAACTTGAGAAAGCGGGTAAAAAGTATTGTATTTTGTTTTTGATTTAGAAAAGATGCAAAAGGTATGATATGTTCAAAAGTAAAATAAAAATAAGATAAAAGTGAGATTTGGAGGGGAAAGGAAATGAAATCATTCTTGATGAATGAAAGCTTCGGGAATCATTGCTTCTAAAGGTTTTCAGGGAGTTTAGTTTATTTTCTAAACAACCCTAGAGGAACCCCTCTAGGCTAGGTTTAGGTTAACTTAATTAATGCCGGAACCCCGCACATTACTTAATTTAACCTAAGTTGATTAAGTTCAAATCGATATGAATTTGCTAATCGTAAGGGGCTCCTAATCCAACAACCGGGACCCCGAATTGCCACTTAATTAATCCTAGAGTTTAATCGATTATTGGAACCCCACATAATAAATCAAGACTCTAGGATTGAAGTCCAATGCCACTCATGCAATTTGACAATTCAAGAACTAACTAATCATGCAAGACTTTAAATCCACAACTTGGGCTACCCCACAATTGCACTTAATTTCTCAATTAACCCTAACTCATTGATGGCCACCCAAACAAAGATTAAGGTTGAAAAGAGTAATTACCCAATGTCTAAACACAATTAATTAATTCCTATGCCATTCCATTCATGCAAAACCACTTAACACTTTTGATCCACTAACCAAGCCACCTTGCATTAGTACATAATTTTCACAAAGAGAATAACAAAATCATGAACCCATAAATTTCATCAAACTCAAAGTTAATGTAGCACAATGTCAAGTATTCAACAAGAAAGAAACAACATAAAATAGTTTCTAACCCTTATACAACATATAGAAATGAAGAACACAACCAAATGTCATAAATATACTCCTAGAACCCTAGAAAAGCATAAATACAACAAGAGGAAGAAGGATTAGAACTAGAAAAACTCCCCTATTCAAGCTTCAAGCTCATCCCTTGGCTCCCACCACCAAGAATGGTGGAGCCTAGCTGCTACTCCATGGGAAGAACAGCAACCAAGGTGGGAAGGAAAGAGGACAAGGATTTGGGTGGAAGGAAGTGAGAAATGTTAGAATCTTAAGTTTTGATGAAGACTGACCCCATAGATAACATAAGTAAAATAGAGTGTAAGTTACCTTTGAATTTAACAAGTAAAATCTGATAGGTAACAGATCACTATCGCTAGAACTAGAGCCTATCGCTAATAGACAAAGAGCCATAGCAAATGAAGACTTAGAAATAACAAAGTAAATATCTATCGCTAAGTCATTCACTATCGCTAAAGAATATCCTATCGCTAGAAGTTCATTGAGAACATGGATAAATGAAAGGAAGAACAACTAGCAGAAAAATGAACCAAGTACTTGAGCTAATGAAATCAGCTAGCGATAACAGGTTAAGCTATCGATAACAGAGTACTTCAGATAATAGACATTCAGATAGCTAGTGCCTGAGAGCAAATGAGTTAACTAGCGATAACATAGTTGCTAGCGCTAACACGTTTAGCTATCGATAAAAGGATACCTGAAATTACTTAGAATATTCATATAACTCAGTATCCTTAAGCTAATGAGCAATCAAGTAACTAGCAACAATGGGATTAGCTATTAATAGAAGAATTCTTAGCTAGTACGCTGTACATTGAACTAAAAGAATATGCTAGCGATAATGACTCATGTCTATCGATAAGAGAATGCTTTGAAATTCCTGATATATTTTGAGCTAATGAAATGCACTATCGATAACATCCACTGCATGAGTACTTGTTTTTAGCTAACAGCTTAAGTGCAGGACTCACAATGTCAAAATAGCGATAGCCAAGGGAGCTAGCGCTAATGAAAAAGCTGACATGCAAGTACAGTGGTAGGTAGCAGCAGCATAACGTTACTCACAGTCTCCATCTGTCTTATCTTATCCTCTGCAAGATTAGTTGAAGCAAGAGAAGAAAGAAAAGTGTCAACGGCTAGTTCTCCAAGTCTCCAACGGACATAATCATAAGACCATATATAAAGACTTGAAGACATCAAAAGAAAAGGACGAACACACGACGCATATACATTCAAATGACAAGATGAAAAACAGAGGCTCTGCACAGAGTAACAGTTATATTCAAGTAAGCCCAGAAATGATGAATTGAGTGAATTAGAAAAGTAGAGTTAGAGCACACATTGTCAGATTGATAAGCTCTAGAATTGTAGTTTCATCATATATTATTCTGTACTTAAGTGTTTATCACAATCCGTTCATTAAGTGAACTTTATTATCTGAAATCCTCTATTGTTTGAGGTTGTTCTAAAGCTTGGTGCTTTAAGAACAGGGTTGTAACCTTACAGGTTGTAAGGGGGAGTGTTTAGAGAGAATTCTAAAGCTCTGTGAAAAGGTTGGCAGGTGAACCTGTGTTCGTAAAACCTGTGGTAGGCTTCACAAGTGCCCGGCTAAACTTGTGGGTTGTAAAGGTTTCTCTTGTGCCCGGTTTAAACAAGAGGGTAGTGGAAATTCCAGGTGGAGCCTGGGGACTGGATGTAGGTCAGGGTAGACCGAATCAGGATAAACTCTATGTGCATTATCTCTTCCCTTTACTCTCTTAGTTTTTCCAACATATCTAACATCATATATCTCTTAGTGCATTTAACAAGTTTTGAAATTCTCTGTGATAAACAGAAAAAGATTTTTAAAATTACCTTCACTGTGTTTTAAGAGTTCAAAGTTATTAAATTTTACCCTATCACCCAATTCACCCCCCCTCTTGGGTGACAGCCACCACTAACAAGAAAGATGAAGATGGAGATGGAGAAGAGAGAGAGCTAGGGTTTGGAAGTGAGTGGTGGCTCCAAATATGCCCTAATGGGGTGTGTCTTTATTGTTTTATGTCCCCCAAGTCGGGTCAAGTGAGTGGGTATTCAAGTTGGACCCTAATCAGGCCCAAAAACGCGAACTGAAATTTCTGCAGAACGCCCGCTCGCCGCGGCGAAGCCACGGCGAGCTTATGTTGCTTCTTAAAATTTTGGGGCTTTCTCGCCGCGGGCTCGCCGCGGTGAGGCCACGGCGAGTTGCATTCTTCTTTACCAAAATTGAAGTTCGTTTGCCGTCTGCTCGCTGCGGCGAGGAGCCTTCATTTCTGCCTCTTTGGGGGTCCATTTGTTGTTTTCTCGCCGTAGCGAGGCCACGGCGAGATGCAGTTTCCTCTGCTCCTTTGTGTGGCCTTCTTCTTCGTCTCGGGTCCGATCTTTGGTCCTTACACGACCCTGTAAGTAAAAATAAGACAAAACCAAGATCAAATAGCCCTATAAATTAATCAATGCAATTAATCTACAATTATGGCTAATTAATCCTAATTTTACATTCACTTCACTTGAGAGTTTGAGACATTCAATTAGACATTATTGGACCAAACTTGCATCTTAATCATGTTAATTTCCTCAAATTAGGCATATAAAAACCATACAAATCAGAGATTTGTCAAAGATGCGTTATTGTAGTTCTTTTTCTTTGCGAGACATACAAATCTCCTACAATCCCCTCCAAATCCTCCTTCCCCCTATTAACCACCATCGCAGAGATCCCTCACTGGATCGCAACATAACCCACTCTCTTCATTAGTGACCCACATCATCGACGTTCTTCACGGCGTTCGCAACGGCCACATTGTCGACCTCTCCCTCTCTCTTCTTTCTTCTAAATAATCACTACCAATCCAGTCTCACCGAAGCAACAGCACAGTCAGCAACCTTCCTCTCCGTCGTTGTGTACTTCCTTCTTCATTTGAGAGACTCATGTTCTTCAACTTCTTCAGTCATCTTCAAGGGCAATATGGTATTTCTCATATGTCATCATCTTCCATCATCAGCAGGAAGATGGGTTCCCACCATTTTTTGTGGGAACCAATTTTCCAGCCTTTAAAGGAAAATTGAGGGAGAAAGGAAACGGAATCGTCGAGCATTCATGCATCCAAACATGTCCATGTGATGGAATCTCCCACATTTTCTGTTTCCAGAGCCTAAATTCGATGAAGCAAATGGGCCGCTAGTGTTGGTGTTGGGAAGGGTTTCTCTCATATCATTTTTTCTCCTCATCCCTTATCATTACATCACCACCACCATTTGATTGACATAATTAACTGTTCAAATTGAATAATAAGTGAAATTAAGATAATTACTATGTAAAATTAAATAAATAAATTTAAACTATTAAGATTTAATCTGGATAGTTTATTGTAGAATAATGATGTAATAAAATAATAAAAATGATGGTATTCAAAATTATTAAATCTTAACCATTCATTTGTTAATTTAATGGTGGTAATGGGATGATGAGGGATGGGGAGAAAAAATGATGAGGAAAGAATCCTCTCCCCCTAATGCCTCACTTGCCCTATATTTGATGGATATTTGGATTTGAGGAAAATTACAAAAACAATAATACTAAGTCATAAAATTCTAAAAAATAGTAGTACATCTTTATTGTTTATGGAAGTTTCCTTTTCTCATATTCCATTCACTTTATTTTCCTCTTACTTTTTTTTCTTTTTATTCGAATATAGAGTTAATCTTTTTTGTTTAAAAAACAAGCAAAACTAGTGATGGTATCTAATCCACATGGAAAGCATAAAGAGCATGTTTTGGAAAACCCTAAAAGCATTTTAATACAAAATCCAAGGTAAAACTTCTCATACACTTATTTCATGCATAGTGAAATTGACAAAAACAAGAGTCTCTCTCTCTCTCTCTCTCTCTCTGTGTGTGACAGTTAAACGAAGGACTATTTGCAGATTCTATCCGGAAAAACTTTAATTTCTCTATTCAAATTACAATTTATGTCCCCAGAATAACTGCTACTATTATTTTTCTTTGTAAATTTATAGCCATGGGTGTAATTTGTAGCTTCAATATAAAATTCAGACGTATGAAATGTTGTTCTATAATGCCTCGTTTGGTACGATGGAAAAGTTTTTTATGGAAGTGGAAGTGGAACTAGAAGTGGAAATAGAGGTGGAAGTGGGTTTTGAAATATGTTTGGTTACATGATGGAATTGGGATATACTTTTTAATTAAAATACATATTCATAATATGAAAAATACTAAAATACCCCTCTATGCAAAAAAAAAACCCTCCCAAGCAAAGCTATCGTCGTCGAATAAGCAAGCACCAGCCACCATCCAAATGCCTGCACCATAGCTACCAGCAGCCACAAAAAACAGCCATCCTCAACCACAAAAAATAGATCCAGAGATCCAAAACATTTACAAAGATCCATTTCTTCAACCATCATCTTCAAAACAAAAATCACATTTTAAAATAAAATCCCATATTACAAACAACCCAGATCCAAGATCCTTTGAGAGAGAGAGAGATAAGACGACCACAAGGTAAGTTCAAGAATGGCATCCGAGATTCAATGCAGAGGAAAGAAGGCTGTGAGTAGATTTAGTCTTCGATATGAGTCTTTGAAGAGAGAGGCTGAAGGTGGCGATGGGGTTGAAGAAAGGAGACGCGGTTCAAGATCGAGGTCGATGACATCGAAGAAGCCAAGATCCAAGAACAGATCCATTTTTAAAGAGAGGCAATGAATTGGGCAAGGTTGACGGCGGCACAAGAACACAGATGGCGGCGCGGGACGTCGTTGGGGCAGCAGGTGGATGACGGCAACGCCTGAGGGGGTGTTCGTGGATCCTATTAGGAAGAACAGTGATGAAATATGGTGATAATTCTTGTTGGACAAAATTGTCATATCACAAAATAAGTGAGGGTATAATGGTCTAAACATTTCAGTTCTAGGGAACCAGCCTCACTTCCATGGGTCTACCCAAGGAAGTCACTTCCATCATTTTTGGTGGAAGTGGGTTCCACATGGAAGTGGTTTCCAACCCACCAAACAAGCAAAAATGGTGGTTCCACTTCCACTTCCCTGGCCTTAATTCCACTGAACCAAACGGGGCATAAAACTAAATTCATTACTTGCGTGAGCCTAAACAGGGCCATTTTGAGAATCAATTGATACATCTAACTGCTACGACGAACCTGTGCATGAGTGATGTTGATTCCTCTTTATTCAAGTAATGATTACTGTTAACAGTACTGATAAGAGAGGTATAGAGGAACAAGAATAAAAATACTATTGACAATCCTCTATGATTAAACCTATTTGGGTTTAGATCAACCATCCCTCATTTGAAATGATATGATGGGTTTACAACCCTAACACTAGGGACTTGAGGTGAGAGACCCAAGTTAACCTCCCCTTCTTTGGTGGATTACACATTCTCACACTCCCAAATATAACTAGGATCTTTATTTATATAGAGTATTAAAGTGGCTAACATTTTATTATTAACTATCTAATCTAACTCTTCAACAGTCATGTAATCTGCAAACATATATGGTCTTAGCCTTTGGCACCTTCATGCGATTTCTTGGCAATAAGCTACCACAACAATTCACGTACATATACTCCCATAATGGTTTGTTGTTATTTGATCAAAGTATATACGTTTAATCATTTATATTTGTAGATAAAATAAATGTAAGAGCCGAAAAATCACACCAACCTAGCCACTAAATAAGAATTCATTGACTGCTTTCACAACAGATCGAAGTACAAGATACAAGGACTCCTACTCATTCTCATACTACTAAGTTACAAGGCCTTTAGTTGTTGATAGACTACTCTATATGGCATCGCAATCACAGATTGAGCCTTCGCTAAGGTGACTCCAAATTTATCATCCATGTCCACTTCCTCTGCTCTAATTCCGCCTTCAAGCTTCCAATCAAAGCAATTTACGAGAGATCCCAACATGAGAAATAACATTCTTATGGCTAAAGGATATCCAGGACACAATCTTCGGCCAGCACCAAATGGAGTTAGCTCAAAGTTCCTGCCTTTGACGTCAATTTCCAACCCCAAGAACCTCTCCGGTGAAAATTCTTCTGGATTCTTCCATATGCTCGCATCTCTATTCATAGCCCAAGCATTTACCAGAACTTGTGCACCCTTTGGGATTATATAGCCTCCCAACTCAACGTCTATCTCTGCTTTCCTGGGCAGTAAAAATGGAGCTGCTGGGTGCAATCGAAACGTCTCTTTCAATACTGCCTGCAAGTAAGGCAACTTGGCTACGTCTGATTCTTCCACTAGTTTTCCTTTTCCTATGGATTCTTCCAACTCTGCTTTTGCCTTTGACATTGCCTCTGGGTTCCTTAGCAGCTCAGCCATTCCCCATTCTAACGTAGAGGAGGTTGTATCAGTCCCAGCTACAAATAGGTCCTGCATAACCATATGTTGTAATTATCACACTACAATAATGAAAATTACAACCAGATTAATTATAAAACACAGGACTTAATTATGTGGCACACGTACCATTGATAAACGTTGGATTCTCTCTCCTTCCATCTCTTCCTTGTTCTCTTCGGAAAGCAGAACATCTAATATGTCATTGTTGGTGAGGGAACAAGTTTTCTCTTTGAGCTTCTTCCTTTGGTTGACCAAGTGGTGGAATACATCTCTGACCTTGCTCATGAGAATAGCGGTGCGTCTTTTGGCACCTAGTGGATCTAACTTCTTGAGTAATGGAAAATAGTCAGCCACGTTTGGTGTTCCAACCTCTTTCATGATTTCGGCCACCGTTTCCCTGAATTCCCCTATCGTATCTGATCGAACCAGATCCACAGAAAATACAGTATTTGACAACAAATTGATTGTAGTTTTGAATGCCGCTTACAGATTCACCCCTCACACTGCATTGCTCAATCTCATGGATGAGTTGTTGAACTTTGTTGAGCCTAAGATATTGACTAGCTTCAAGAACTTTGTGACCAAATAACTGATTGTTGCATAATTTCCTCAAGGATCTCCAGCGAGGGGAAACAGGAAGCAAAGGCAATCTATATTCATGGTGGTTGAGAGCTGTCATGGTGTCGAGAACGGTCCGATTAGACAGGAATTGGTCATGGGTTGATAAGACACCTTTGGCCATATCGGGGGAAGAGATGACTATGGTTGTGACTTGGCCAAGTTGTAAGCTCATGATTGGACCGTATGTTTTGGCAAGCTCGGCCAAACTCTTGTGAGGCTTATCCCCAAGTTCAAGCAAGTTTCCGATGACTGGAAATGGTGAAGGTCCGGGAGGGAGACGGTGGTTTCCTCCTCCCCTGCTTCTTCCATGTAACTGACGAAGAGATTGGAAGAATATGAAGATGAAAACAGAGACGATAATACAACTCGTGAGATCCATTATTTCTGTGAGCCTTTGAGGATACTCTCTGTGATAATAGTACACAGCACCCCCAACTCCCTGGCATGCAATCTATATATTTGTGGATTAGGAGGACTAGAATGTCTCTTCGGGGACATCAGATAAAAAAAAAAAGGAGGACTAGAATAACTCACTTCAAATCTCAATGATTGAGATTCAGTTATTCTTTTCATTTAAATTAAATACTGTAAAAATAATAAAATGCCGTATGAAGATTCCAATACGCGCGGTGTAATATGTCCTTTTGCTTGCAGCAAACGATCATGTGTGGTTTGTATTTCAGTGCCTGCTGCTCCAGTGGATCCATATCCAGATAATTAATTCATGCATGAAACTCGAGTTATTAAAGAAATACATTCTCTATAGAAGTCAATTGTTATTTACGTTACTTATTAAAAGTCCACCTTAACTATTTTTCATATACTAAGGAATGAGATTTATAGTATTAAATATGTCCTATTTTTTAAAAAATATTCCAACTTTGCCCTTATTTAAGAATAGGTATTAAAATAATATTTTATGCATTATAAACATTCTCTCTCATCTTCCCTATTTCCAATATAGGGGTAAAATAGTCACAATAACATTAATTGATCCCAAACTAGGCTTACATTTAGGAACAAAAAATTTATGATAGTTAAACTTGCAATAAGGAACAGAATAGTACTTCATCAACACTTTAGTCAACTATAGATCTAGGATTTAGCCATTCCAGGAATTATTTAATAATATTTGTGAAATCTTACTTGTTTATTTTAAATGCTAAGATTTTGATTAGGATATATCATTCAATATGTAATAGAATCAAATTAGTATTGGAATTATTTATTTTATTAAGTCTATAAGTCACCATAAATTTAATAATTAATATGATTATCATATTGCACCTCTCTCTCTATAAGAACGGTGTGTTCTGAGGTGTGAAGTGGAAGAGAAAATATACTCACTCTATCTCTAAATATATTAAAAAGGACATTATATAAGGGGCGAGGGAGTATATAATAATATATAGATTAGTATGATATTAATCATAATGTTATATAAATATTAATTAATATATAAATATGCACTTAAATATAAAATATATAAAAAAGCTTTATTTGGGAAGAAAATCAGGCTTCTTCCTCCAGAAACTTACTTTTCTTCAGAAAAGAAATTCGAGTTTTGGCCAAGAAAAAGGAAGCCAAAAAAGGTGAGATGGTTGAAGAAGGTTAGAAAGGAAATAATACTAAAAACAATTCTCGAAAATAATACTTTTGATTGTTGGTGGAAGTTTCCTTCTCTAATACTCCCTCTGTTATTAATTATAAGAGCACTTTGACTTTTTTGAAAAAATTAAAGTTGCAAAATTAATCACTTTAAAATGTCTATAATTATCTTTTTTTCTCAAAACTAATTTACCTTATTTATAAACTATCGTATAATACAATTACATGTAACGTACAGTTAAAATTAAGTGGTATGTTTGGCTTCCTTAATCTCCACAAAAAAAATCAAAGTGATCTTATATCTAGGACCGGAAGGAAGGAGTAGCAAACTAATGTGGTATATGACACTTCAGTCACGTGGGAAGAAAAAAGAACTTGATTGGGTGATCCCTAAAACCATTTTAATACATAAATGCAAGGTAGAACTTCTTAGGGAAAATGACAGAAAAAGACCCTCGAATTAGCAAAAGGACATTTCAATACAACGAATTTCGGAAAAGATGAGTCAGTACAAATCCGTACAGTGACTGAACTGTCCTTTAGCAAATTTAAAAGAAAAGTCCAAAATGCCCCTAGTTCAATTCCCAGAAACGTTCAAGGGATTCCTAACTTTTGTTAAGGAATTCCCAACTTCGCTTAACTTTAAGGAATTCCCAGAAACATTTAAGGGATTCCCAACTTCGCATAAGGAATTCCCAACTTCGCTTAACTTTAAGGAATTCCCAGAAACGTTCAAGATATTCCCAACTTTTGTTAAGGAATTCCCAACTTCGCTTAACTTTAAGGAATTCCCAGAAACGTTCAAGGGATTCCCAACTTTTGTTAAGGGATTCCCAACTTCGCTTAACTTTAAGGGATTCCCAACTTTTTTTAAGGAATTCCCAGAAACGTTCAAGGGATTCCCAACTTTTGTTAAGGAATTCCCAACTTCGCTTAACTTTAAGGGATTCCCAACTTTTGTTAAGGAATTCCCAGAAACGTTCAAGGGATTCCCAACTTCGCATAAGGAATTCCCAACTTCGCTTACTTTAAGCGAAGTTGGGAATTCCTTATGCGAAGTTGGGAATCCCTTGAACGTTTCTGGGAAAATATTAACAAGGAATGACATATAGTATATATATTACTTTTGTAATATATATATATATAATGATAGCACTTGGTGGCCTGGTGGTAAGGCCACCAGGCCACCAAGTGGAGGGGGTGGGTTCGATTCCCACCCACCCCCCACATACATTTTGTGTCCCTTTTTCAAAAGGGACACACGCCACGTGGCAGCCCCACAGCGCCACGTGGCTCGCTGTGAGGCTGCCACGTGGTGGGGTAGGCCCCCGCCGGCGGCTGGAGTCCCACCGGACGGTGGTGGCCTGCGGCGGCGGGCCCCACCGCCGGTGGTGGTAGTGGTGGGCAATTATTAAAAAAAAATAATTGAACCAGGGGCATTTTGGACTTTTCCTTTAAATTTGTTAAAGGACAGTTCAGTCACTGTACGGATTTGTACTGACTCGTCTTTTCCGAAATTCGTTGTATTGAAGTGTCCTTTTGCTAATTCGATGGTCTTTTTCTGTCATTTTCCCAACTTCTTATCCATTAAAATAAGTTAATATAAACAAATTTAAAAGAAAAGGGGAAAAAGAAAGCAAATAGGCAACCTGCAGCAGAACAGATTAGCAAGAGAGTGAGACAGAGTCCGAAGACTGAGGGAATGGAGTTCCCATGGAGAGACTTAGCAGCTTTTAACCCATTCGGATTTTGCTAAACCGTTTTAATTAGTAATTCCCAAGTTAACGCCAACTTTCAGCCCAACGATTGGCTCATGGCGGCTCAATAAGCAAAATAGGTTATTCATGCCATTCAGTTTGACATTCCGGTATGATATGCAAATGGTAGTTAAATTTACACCAAGTTTCGTTTAAATTTACGTTTTAAAAGTGACGTTAATAACGTTAACAATGTTTAAGGAACGAAGAATTATTTTTTAAATTGAAGAAATTAAATAAAAATTTTATGTAAGTAGTCTTATCAATTTTTAACACAAGATCAAGTTGATTTTTGATAAATTAAGGATTATTTTAAAATATTTATATATATATAGTTTTCTCCAAATTAATTTAATTTACTTCTAAACTAACATATAAATTAATTACATATAACTCATGATATAATTAAGTAGATTATTTAGTTTTTTCAGCCTCTAAAAAAGTTAATTGATCTTGAGACGTGATAAAATAATAATATATATTAACTTCTTTTTCTTAACACATGGAAAAGTGGAGCATGTGGGAACCAAAACCAACAAATAACTCAATAAGAGTTCGAAAGGAACAGCATTCTCTCAAGCTTCTCTCCACGAGATGCATTTGAAGGAATCAAGGCTTTATGTTTTCTTCTACACTGCAAATCACAGTAACAAAGCTTTAGACATAGCAATCTCAGACTGGTCCGACTAGGGACCGGCGATCCAATTACGGAATTAGTCAGAGTATGCCACTAACATGGGGATCAAGCAACATTGGGAGGCCTGAGGTCAGTTGTCGGGCTGTTGGGTTGATCAGGTTTATTTTTTAAAGCCATTTTAAATTTGCTTTTATGGAGTATGAATGGTAAAAAGTAATATTGGTCAAAATTAATGCTAATGTTGGTGTTAATAACTATTAATTTAATGATAAAATAACTGTAGCCATGAATATTTTGTTATCATTTATTTGATTTGATATTTTACTATGGAGAGTATTTAATAATTACTTATTATAGTATCATTGAATGATTGATTGATTCTATAATGTCAATATGTCAAAGAAATTGTTACAAATTTTGAATAAATATATGATTATTTTGTTAATGATTCAAGGTATTAAATTAATGTTCAAAGTAGAAATCATTTTTAAATTTTTTAATTCTTTCCGGCCTGGCTCTTAATTGACTTTAAGCTGACCTACTATCTCAACCGACTCTCAATCGCCAGTCTAGATTTAAGAACTTGGTTTAGGATTTGCATTGTGGATGTGGTCACACATTGTGGACGAAAGGGTAGCCGTGCCTCTCTTAATGTATCGGCTAGGAAGGACCAACTGATTCTATCAAGCGCCTTCTCCAGGTCCACCTTAATCACCATCTATCCCACCTTTCCTGTTTTCTTCCTTATCGAGTGGATTGTTTCCTGAGCAATAATAATGTTGTCGGTGATACTTCTCCCCTTTTATAAAGCTTGACTGGTTTGGGAGGGTCAGGGCCTCTATAATTTGGAAAATAGGACAAAGGACAAGAGGAACGACGGCCATGATTATGTGCAGGGAAGAACAGTCTAGATTTGTCTTCTTCAACCACGGCCTTTGTGGTCTAGTGGTACCAGAGGTGCCCTATGTGGCACTAGGTTTGGAGTTCAATCTCCAACTCAGGCATATATGCCTGCTATCTAAACTCAAAAAAAAAAAAAAAAAAAAAAAAAAAAGATTCATCCTTGAACCTGGTTACAGTTGTCCATAACAGTAACACTCTCTATACAGGCATATTTGTCATTTGATAAAATAAATGAGGTTGCAATTGTCCAAACAACCGAATGTGAGAATTCCACTCGCATTTCCAATTCTCAAGTCTTTCGTACCAAGAGGGGCACAAAAGAAAAGAAAATGTCCGAAGCATACCCCTTCACTCGTGTACAGCTAGGAAAGCTAAGAAATGCATCTTCTTGTTGGTGTGGAAGCTTTCATGGCTAACCGCCTGGGCTCCCTATTTTGCAAAAGGTTCACTGCACTGAACGTTCCCAATTGGAAGAGGACGAGACTGTGTTGCAAAATGTCCGGTGAGCCATCGCCCTTGATTCACTCAATCTCATTGCCCACTCAAGTGGCTGAACCCGTTAAGATCGTCGCGGCTCCTGGAATCTCCTCTTCCGATTTCTGGTATCTTTGCTTCAATTCACCTTCGTCTTTTTAGTTTCGGTATATCGCCCTTTTTATTTGGATTGTTGGCTTGATTAAATCACAAATTAGATCAATTTAGTTTTGTGCACTCACTGACAAAAATAAAACCTATTTGGGCCTACGTCGCGAATTCTACACCGCAAAACTTTGTCCATCCAAATTATAGTTACGTCTCCAGAACCGCTACTGCTTATTATTGTTAATTTTTGGTGCAAATATATAGCCTTGGATGCAATTACCTTTTAGTTACTATAAGCTCTTTTTGGAATTAAATTTGAACTTTTGCAAGCAGTTTGATCTGATTGTCTCTTACTTTCTATTTGGTGTGAAAGCTAGAAGATTGTCCAAGTGTTAATTTCCAGCATCGATATGAAATTCAGACGTGTGAAACGTTGTTTTATTATACTAAAGTCGTTACGGACAGAGCCGTTTGAGAATCAGTTGATATGTCTAACTGATATGACGGACATAATATACTTTACCTCTGACATTTCCTTATGCAGGAGTGCTATTGATTCTTCTTTATTCAAGCAGTGGTTACATAATCTGCAAACTGAGAATGGGGTCTTAGCCTTTGGTAACATGGTTCTAAGACAAGTTCTAATTCAGGTCACCTTCCTGCTGTTCATTGGCAATCAGCTACTTTGACAATTCACGTAGATATTTACTCTTATATCGGTTTATTGACGTTTTCATGCTGTGTATACTTCTGGACTGTTCTGAGGCATTGTTTGAGACTTGGACAAACTTCTGCACGAATAAAATCTAATAAATGACATTTCGCACAACATCGAGCCATAATTATACAAATATTCTGACAAACATAGATACCTGTACATTTTATGTTTTTGGGTGATGAGGCATGCTTTCCTCATACCAGTATCCTTGAAGCCAAAACATCCCCGGTCTGATGTGTCTGTGCTCCATAGATATCAAGTCATCAATTTTTCATTGATGCAGGGAAATGAGCCAGTACTTCCTTTGGCAAAGCAATAACAAAAGAATTGTCAATATAGGCCGTGTCTTAATTTTTCTTTTGAACTAATTTCTGAGACTGCACATAGAAACAAACAATAACCTGCCATGCATTTTTAATGTAATTGGCTAATTGCCGTGGATTATAGAATGACAGCAAGGAAAATATATTTTCATGCTCTCTGAAGGGATTTCATTTTAAAGCTGAGGATATAGTTATATAGTGGTACTAATATCTCCTAATCCTGATCATCAGAAGTTTGTTGATTTTGTTTTTTTTTTTTTGGGTGTGCATGTTAGCAGGGAGTTGATATGTTTGGAAAGAGAATTGGATTTCTCAAATTCAAAGCGGACATTGTTGACAAAGAAACTGGCCAAAAGGTATCCAATGCTCTGTGCTGAAACTCTTCAATCTAAACCTACTTTCCCCAGTATTCATCTATGTTCACATCAGTAGTGAACTGAGAATCTTCATGGACTTTGTGCTCCTACTCTTATCTCTTTCGATAGTTTAATTGTTACTTTGCTCTTTCCCCTCTTCTGAGAAAGAAACTTGGGGAAGGGGTAAAAAACTTTGTTCATCTTTCTTGGCTGTTTGTTGTGAAGATGGGTTCCTCATTTTGGGAAGTCAAAAGTTAACTGTGTCGTGGACCTACATTTTGGGCACCTAATCTTTTTTTCATTTTGTTTGATTATATAGTAAACCATGATTAGGTTCCAGGTATCGTATTTGCACGGGGACCTGCTGTGACAGTGTTGATACTTTTGGAATCAGAGGGAGAGACATATGCTGTTCTTACTGAGCAGGTACTGGCTGCAAATTTAAAGTATTTTTTGTTGCTTTCGAACCAATTATATTAGAAATTCATATCTTCTTATGCTTCTGATGGTTTCCAACCCTCTGTTACCAAAACACACAAAAGGGCACATAAGAGGGAACAACCGATCACAACTCTCAAAGAATATAACAAACTTTTAACCGAAGTAAGATTGGATGGAGAATAGGTGTGCTTGGGTGCAACCAGAAGGATAGACATTGGTAGGAAATGGTTGGGTTACCTTTTCGTAGAACTCAATTTTAGTTTTTTGGGGGAGTCTTTTGGAAAAGGAAGAAGCTTGGGCAATTTGAGCCAAATCCTATATAAAAAAATGCTTACTAAGATACGATACATGGTGAAATATTTTTACCAGAATAGTACACTATGTTTGGAAGTGGATGTCTGACATTTTTTTCTTCCTTTCCTTTTTTCCCTTTTCCATATTTCTGGTTAATTGTGACGGGGAAAGTCAAATCCATAGGACACAAAGGTTAAGATCTCAAATCCATAAGACACCACTTCCCTCGACCAAATTTGATGGGGCGACCTTACAATGTCTCTGTCTCATGATTGCTTTAGAATATAGATAAAGGTAGAAGAAATTATGCCATGTTAAATTTTAAAATATACAAATTTGCTGGGGCGACCCTGCAATGTCTCTGTCTCAGTTCTGTTTTCTATTTCGAATCATGAAGGGAGTACTGGAACGTAGTTTTAGGGCTCTAACAGCTTCATTTCAATCTCATTGAAATATCTTATTGACTAGGTAAGGGTTCCCACTGGAAGGATCTTATTGGAGCTGCCTGCTGGAATGTTGGATGATGACAAGGGCGATTTTGTGGGCACTGCAGTTCGTGAGGTCTCTTCTCTCTCTTCCCCCACCCCTTTCCCCTTTCGCTGGTATAAAGTCTTATCAACGCTTTTTTAATTGCCCCCCCCCCCCTTTTTGCATCACAGCCTTTGGTTGTCCGAGTGTTATTTTAACCAAGAAAGGATTTTGGCAACCCTTTTTTCACACCCCTTCACTCCTCTTTTGTTATAATTGATTTAGTATAGATAGGCGAGTTATGTTTTCATTATACAATAAAATTATAAAAATACTAATTTTGTATGGGATCAGCTTTTAAAGATGTGGTATGCAAGTAGTTTTACTCATTGCCAACCTTGTTTGAACTTTTGAGCTCACTGCAGTGTTGTTCATGGTTTATGATGCCATGCATTGACAGGTTGAGGAAGAAATTGGTATAAAATTAAATGTAGAAGACATGGTTGATCTTACTGCCTTTCTGGAACCATCTACTGGATGCAGAGTTATTCCTTCTCCGGTACTTGAAATTCTTTTCTAGAAGCCTGAGGACTTATTTGGTTACTTCTCTGTTTATCCTTTTTTGTCTATTTTTTTAGCATACAACACTGGCAAATAAATTAGAATGATGGTGTTGCTAGTATACAAATTTTATGAAATAATATCCTGGGGAAAGAAGTGTCATCGTGCAATCCATGTAGTTTTAGTGGGATATGACTATAACAATTTATGTCATAATTAGAAGACAATTTAGATAATTTGATAACCTGATAATGTGACTGATTTAATTCTGCCAGAGATCCAATGGCCTTGCACATATGTTGGAACATTTGTGACAGAATGCATTTTGGTCTGTTATATTCTTGAACTCTGGAAGTAGATGAGAAAAGCAAGTAGTGAAATTTTGTGTGTCTAGTTTATTTGAGTTGTTTAAGTGGTCAATTATCATTTAGTATAAGGTTGCGTGAATATTTTCTGCAAAGTGCAAACTACTTAAGCTACTTACCAATACACATAGTAACTTTATGAAGAACATCTAATTATTCAGCTTCGTGCTATTCCAAGTTGTTTTTTGCATTTTAGAAATGTAATGATGCAATTCAAGGTGGGTCATTAGGTATTATTTTCTAAATTTCAATCCATGTGTTGATTGGAATTATATGTTATAAGTTAGTATTCAAATCTTTTATTTGTAACTTAAAATTATGAAGGGGTCCTGCTGAAATGGTGCTTATCATTCTTAATTTACTGGTCAATGCGTAAATGTCTGTCCAAATAATTATTAAACTTCCCTGCATGTGCTTTCATCAACCTATAAAAGGGCTAGTTTTTTTATACTTTAAACTTAAAAAAAAAAAAATTTGGACGATTTAATATAAGGGAGTTGCTGGGGAAAACCTTGAGGTAAAGATGGGAAGTGTTGGAAAATAATCTACTTTTAGCTTATTTTGATAGGCTAATCCAGCAACTCTTTTATATATAATCAACCAAAGTCACTCTTTAGTTTCTTCTCTAATCTTAAGCAAACAGGTCCAAAGTTTCCTAATTCAGAAAATCTGATAGTCTTTCTTATGATTGAAGGGAGGTTGTGACGAAGAAATTGGTATATTTCTGTTCAGAGGCGCTGTTAATAAGGAGACTATCACACAGCTACAGGGTAAAGAAACCGGCCTTCGTGAGCATGGGGAGCTGATAAAGGTGCGGGTGGTACCATACAAGAAACTTTGGCGTACAACTGCTGACTCCAAGGTTTTAATGGCGGTTGCTTTATTTGAAATGGCTGCGAAAGAAGGACTATTGCCTCCATTAGGAACCTAATTTGCTTGTCGGCTCACCTTATCGGGGACAGAGAATCCTTTTTTGGCCTTCATTGAGGATAGTGAACTATCGCACGTCATTTATCTCAGATTCTGTGTTACCTATGAAATTCATGAACATATGACAATCAGATTCTCAGTGACAATGTCACACTTTTGGTGGGGAATCAATCAATTGTTACTACACTCGTTGGGCAGCCTTTTGAAGTTTTGTTGATTTTTCATGTTGGTTCTTTGCATCTTGTTGCATGATGTGTTCTTCTGTAAAATACTTGCTAGTATCAGGTTATGCTTTTCACGGTGGCAAGCAATGAGTCAAACAACTGATGTGATATAAGCTTAGCATATCAATGCCGATTAAAATGATTGTTAAGGTAATCAGGTACAAGACATGAGATCAGACTATGGTGCTAGACCATTACCAGAGATGGCACCACTTAAGGAATGCAAAATTAAACTACATCGAGTCTTAAATATAAGTAGTTTAAAAGTAATTGTAATCTTAAATATAAGACTTGTTTTTATTTCATATTTTATAATTACCATTTTATCTTCAAGCTAATTTATCTAACTTATAAACTAATATATATTCTAACAATATACACAAGTATTTTACAAAGATCATGTAATATGTTATAGGGCGAATGAGCGAATTTAACAATGAATTTTTTTGCCATAAGCGCCTGCCATCATAAACTCTTTGGAAGAACTTAAATACACATAAACTTTGAAATATGGAGCATTTTCAACACTTTTGTTATCTCTTTGAACGTTGACTAGAATTCATATGGAGAGAGAAAATAGTTTGATCCAAAATTGTGACGTGACGATCTTGGGTGGTCAATAATTCTGATGTGGCAAAAATGTAAGCTGAAAAACAAATAAAAAGAAGAGAAGATAGAGATTAAAAACAAGGGTAAGCCGAAAAGCAATTAAAGTTTTGATAATAAAAAAAAAAAAAGAAAGAAAAGCAATTAAAGTTTTAGAAAGAAGAAAGCTGAAAATCAAATGAACCCAAGTGCCTAAAAGCTCGATGAACCCTAGGTGCTCGACTTCGAAGAAGCAAAGTGACGGAGAGGTGAATCGGAGGGTGAAAGCGACTCTGAAACTAAATTTATAGATACAGTGATTTTATTTACAAGATTAATGAGAAACATTGATTTTTCGCATCAATCTTCTTCCTTCTTGCTTATGTTTTTTCCATTCGCATCTTCAGTCGAATCATTGGTTTTTCGTCATTGCCTCTTTTGATTAGCTTCTGCACTTGCTTCTTCGTGGTTGCCAAATTCGATTAGCGATCGGCGCTTTCGATTTGTCACCGAACTAAGGAGGATGTGTCTTCTTATTCTTCGGGAGGATGCAGTTTGCTGATTCTTAAATGGAGGAAGATGGATTATTTACTTCCTACCTACTTAGTTGCATTGCCGTAATCAAGGTTTCAAGGGTTCGGTGAGAAGATGGCTAATGTGGAATGGAAAATCAATGGTCAAAGTTATATATGACATGCATACAAATTTGTGGGTCCTAGTTTTTATAAAATAACGGCGTTAAGATTAGAAATAACGGCAATGTTGAAAATACTTCATATTTCAAAGTTCATGTGTATTTAAGATTCTCCGAAAAGTTAACGTTGTCAGACGCTCCTGACAAAAAAGCTCGTTGTTAAATTCGCTCATTCACCCTATGTTATAATTAAGGAATTTATTTAATTTTTTTAATCCCTCCAAATTAGTTAAATTGCTTCTATATTAGGTATATGGGGAACTGTAGTAGTAGTACATTCATTTATTCCCCATAGGATTAAAACTTATTTATCCTCATTTAACTTCCTCGTCATTTGCAAGGATGGGCATGAGTTGGCTTAGGCCATAACATGCCGTCAAGCCCTAAACCTAAAATTAACTTGTAAGATGACATGCCCTAACCTTAAGAACATCCTGATTGATAAAGTGAAGTGAAATATTAGAGCTAGGAGCCTCATTTGGCAAGGTTAATTCGCTTAATTCTTTTTGAATTTTAACACAACTTGGCTCCAAATAACTAGCCAGAATCAGGCGTGTCAAGCCAACAGACATGTTACGCTAATGAGTAATGAGACTCGAAGCACAAGCCCAACTCTTTATTACCAACTAAAGAGTTTAAAATAGTACGGCAGGTTATGGATCCCTGAAAGAAAGTTACCACTATAGGAAAAATAAGAATTATTCTATTAGGTGCCTGTTAAAGAATAGCTCACCTGTTGATTTGGCTTCCATGACTCTGGTAAATGTAAAGGTTCAATTCAAACTTATTTAGTGCAGGGATGTACTTGTACCCTCAACATATGACTAAGTTGCCATGTATGACAATGCGCTAATCTAAATTACAACTGATTTTAACACACACTTCTAGCTTATTTAGACCTTGCTCGTAACAAAATCTCTATCGTTTGCCTCCCATATGGTGGTGCCATCACACGTACAAAGTTTTTTATAGTTCTCACCAACACCTGCACTTCTGGCAACCACTGCAGCAGCTATACCGCTATCTGTTTTATCTTCAGTTGCATATACCACCACAGATCGTCCAATAAGATCAGCCACTCTCAGTTTTTCTTTGACCCCTGAGAACTGTGCCTCACCCTTTTCATTAGCTTCTAGTGTTCCCAGGTCGCCAAGTGGCTGCAAATGCAATTGAAGACAAGGGATTAATAACCTAATATGAAAGTATTTCGTCCAGGTTATTTGATTTTTAGTCCCAAAAAAAGCCCAGGTTATTCGATGGTAAAGAAAAAAGAACGCAAGGGAGAAAAAGAGCAATAATATCAATAGGCCGTATTTCTCATAAAATTATATCATGCACTTGTGAAGTACGTATCCTCTCAACCATCTTCCAAATTGACCAGAATTTCTCAAAAGAAAAGGGTTTTAGCAACAGCATATTACAGGCGTATCACATCTTTCATAGGAATTTTAAACTAATTCGAGTAACAGGTATAGACACATTGCCCGAATACACATCCTGACTCATCTCGTTTAATTTACTCATATAATAATTCTAGTTAATATTATGTAGCTATAGCGGTCATAAATTCATTAAGGCACAATTTTTTCATCCAAGGTAAGGAATAATAAAACAACAACAACACAATGTTTGGAGAAGCAAACCTGTTTATTGTTTTCCTCATTAGTTGGATTGAACACTCTCCCGGTACTTGCTGCACCTCTAGTCAGATCTCCGAACTCATTTATAGACCAGCCATGCTTTCCCTGTGACAACCCACTAAAGTTGGCTTCAATCCTGGCCAATTCCATGTTTACTTGTGCCAGGCGAACAACACCAAAAATATCGGGACCCTTGAACTCGGAAACAGCAGCAGATATTAAAAACTCTGAAGTAGAAGGGTTGTTTATATGAGAACCACACTCATAAGAAGATCAAAACCTTGAAAAATACAATATATTGCTGACAATCAAACTGAGTTTGAATGATATGTGCTACTATGCATCAATGACCTTTCAAGATTGTTGCAAAAATCTAGCAACATCATGTATCTAGTTCTTTTACCCCCCAGAGGCCCCGGGGGCTTGGAAGTTCAGGTGAGTTATAGCACAAGAGCTCACTAGAAAACATTGAAATAGATGGAAGCATCAAATTTAATGACACTACAAAGACAACTTCAAGTTCTGATTGACAATGGAAGCAACCATGATATTCTAGACTACGACTTGGCTAAGAAGCTTGAATGGAATGGAGAAGATGGTTGGGCGGATGCTGGGGTGGCAAGAGCTAAACGGCTGAAAGTTTCTGGTTTTTGGAATGGATTGAAATGGAGAAGCAAGGCGAAGAGTCTACAAGAGATTTGAGGGTCATGAGTATTAAAACTTATGACATTGTTTTGGGCTGAAAAAGAAATCAAAAGTCTTTATTATGCCTTTAGGGAAAATAATTCCTGTGCTATGTATTTTTGGAATGATGGAAGAATGTGTTTTGCAGGCACAATGGTGGGTTCAAGGAAGATGGAGATTCAGAGTGGAGAGGGGTGCCAATTTTTCTTGCTCCAACTTACAGAAATTTGCCAGAACCAGTCCCAATGCCCTACTGTACAGGGAGAAGAATAAACTCCAGTAGCTGTTACTAATCATTTGGAGGAGTACAAGGATCTTTTCAGTGAACCCAAATGTATCCCTTCAGTAGATTGGCCATAATCACCCTATTGTGCTTCAAAAGAGAACGAATCCTATCAATCTTAAGCCCTACAGATATTCTCCAGCACAGAAGGATGTTATCTGAGAAGACTGTGGGAGAAGTACTTGAGGTTATTCAAGAAAGCTGCTATCTATTTGCAGCCCCAGTCGTCTTAGTATAGTAAAAGGATGGCTCTTATCAAATGTGCATTTATTATAGGGAGCCCAACCAAAGAATGATGAAGAATAGATATCCAACTCCTATTGTGGAAGAGTTCTTAGATGAGTTGAAGAATGCAAGGTGTTTCACCAGGCTTGATCTGAGCGCGGGGTACCATCAAATTAGAACAGAGACTCGAAGCGTACAACAAAGCATTTAGGTCTCATTCCAGTCATCATAATTGGTTGTTTGAGCAGAGAGAGAAACATAGAGAATACAGAACTGGATTAATCTAACAATAAACAATAACATAACATAATCAAAGTCCTTTAGTCCTTTATTTATACTAGTCTAAAGCCTAAGGGTCAAGTCTTAATCATTGCTATCATAACGAATTAACTCATTTCTACTCCCTTCTATATTTACATAACAATGAACTACAGTTTATTGCCCATAGATTCTGTATAATGATGTGAGCTGCTCAGATGAGAGAGCCAAATGAAGATGTAACTTTATACACAGGGACACCATACACATTGCATGTCACTGTATTTTAAGACCATGCTTACAAATCTTATAGCAATAAAGGTTACTAGAAAGCTGATTGTAGTATGAGACATTGCATATCCAACGTGAATCAGGCCTTTACAATCTAATGTGATGGAGACACTTAACAAAATAAGATCATGTAGAAAATTATCACTCTAAAAGAAAAATATTATTGAATTAGCAACCAGTAAGCATATAATAACATCAAGGATTTAATAGGCCAACCTTCAGGCACCCCCTGTCCAATTAATCGGGCTCTTCTGCCAGTCTGTTCCAAGGCTTCAGTCATTGTCTTCACTGGTGTGGAACCAAGAATCCTCACAACCTGATTGCTCAGGTCTACCTCTACGTTCTTCACCCCTGATAAATGTGACAGAACAATGACAAAAGAAACAACCTATGATTAGAAAGAAAAATTATACAGGCCACTCAGAACAAAACATCAAAAAGCTTACCATTTATTGTCTGCAGCTTATTCTTGACCGCATTAACACAGCCTTCGCATTTCATATCCACCATGTATTCCGTCTAGCACCAAATTAACCACAAAACATTAAATCAGCAGATGATCAGGAAGTCATTTTATTGCATAAGAGTTTCTCCACAACATTATAAAAACGAGAATTTGAAGAAGGAAAAAGGACTTTTACGCCCCCCCCCCCCCCCTCTCCCAAAAAAAAAAAAAAAAGTGCAATACCGTGCAACAGAGATGAACTGCCATCTAAACTCCTAAAGATAACGACATGAATATATAACACTCCACTATGACAAAAATTCTAAGCCTTTCAATTTATAAATCTGAATAATCTGCATCAGGATTTAGACATTTTCACATGTTACATACTCCAATATACTAGTACTACACAAGCGTGGAAATTGTACGGAATTTTAGCACATCAAACAGCACCACCAGCAGGTTTAGCTAAAGCTGAGCAAAGAGTAACACTTAAATTAAAATCCCAGCGAAGTTACAAAAGGCATAAGCAGGACCTCATCCAAATACGAAAAAGAAAAAGAAAAATGGAAAGGAAACGAATTGTCAAACGTACCAGTAAATCCGGTAAAACAGCATCGGCCTGTCAAGAGAAAGAAGAAATCACAATAGAATAGTTCAGAAGATAGCCAAATCAACATAAGAAGACAAAAGTTGGAGATAAATGATGATGGCGAACCTGAGAAGGAGGCTTGTGTTGAGATATTGAGGCATCCATATGGAGGGCTGAACCGGTGGGGTTAGCAAAAGTCTTGAGAAGACCGAAGCGGTTTTGGTTGGAAGATTGAGAAATGGAGAGGAAGGGAAAAGGTGGGATTTTGGGAGATTGGGAGGAAGAGGAGGAGGAGGGTGATGATGAAAGAGATGAAATGGCAAAAGCTGCAGGGATTGCAGAAGCAGCTATGGCAGTGGTGGTTGTTGCGACTGACCTTAAGAATGCCATTTTTGTTTGCCTAATTATAATAATACTTCCATTCCATTTGGATCCATTTGAGTCATACTACTGTGATAAGCTGATCACTTCGCAAGCATTCTCACCTTCTCATCACTTCCTTCTCGAACGATCCATTCCTTCCATTTATTTTATTCAACAATAACATTCAAAACACAACAACAATTTTCATTTTTCTTTTATATTCGACAATATTGAACATAAATTTGTTCTATCTATGTAAGGAAAGGGAACTTCTCCTACTTTATCTATGTCGTGTTATTTTGTTCACTTTACTTTAAAAATATATATTTAACTTTTTCTTACTCACTCTGTTCCTAAATATACTACATAGTTGATCTTTTTAGAAAATCTTAAGAAGTTAAATAAGTTAGTTATAAATTGATTTGCTTGAATTTTTCTTTAAATTGCTTTATTTAACTTATAACATATGGCCTAATAATACACAAAATACGTTATAATTAAGTGGCTCATTTAGTTTCCTTAACTTCTAAAAAAAAAAAGTCAACTCGTCATTATGCTTAAGAATGGAGGAATAACACTTTTAATTTCACTAAAAGGAAAATGGTGACTCAGCAAATACAAGAGGTGTTCTATTATTAAATGTGCATAAAAATGGCTAAATTTTTAAATGTAAAATTATTATACTAAAGAAATTAAAATTTAAGCATATTTTATCAACATATTTTCACAAAATCATCATTTAAATTTTTTTTAAAGAGAATCACTATTTAAATTTGTTGAATCAACCTATTCGTAAAATTAATGGTGTTAATATAAAAGCACCAGAAGTACACTTTTCACAGTTAATGGACTAAAATAATACTTGATGCAAATAATAAAGGATAAAAAATATATTTTACAATATAATAAATAGATAATTTGGACTTGTGAAAGAAAATATCCCAATTCTTAAGCATTTAATATTAATAAGCAGTAGTAGTAGTACTACTAATAACAATAATAAAAAAGGGAAATTAGGGATAAATAACCATTTGACAAACTAATTATGCCATATTTGGTTTGATGGAATTGGGTACATGTATATGGAAATGGAATTGGACTCAATGTGTTTGGATTGTGTGGTACAAATCTAAAGCTTTAGAATTGGCCTTCATGTGAAATCCATATGGGTTTAATTCCATTAAATGGCTTCCACCAAAATCTCTCAGATTTGACGATTCCATCTCATCATTTCCAATCACTACCCTTTCATTCTCTCTCCTCCATAACCTTCATCCCCACACCTCTCCACCATCAACAACCTTCGTCCTCCCCACCCACAGCCGACTACCGTCTTCCCCACCACCCATGGCCTCTGTTAAACATGAATTAATTTTGTGTGTGTGTGTTAGGTTGGTCTTTTCATCACAAAAGTTTAAACTAATATAAGGGTGCTCATCTTAACATTATATACTCTTAATTCATCCTTACATTATTTGATATTTGACTTATCTTAATATTCTCCCTACTTATCTATTTTTCAACTCGATAAAGAATTTTATTTATTCCAACTCCATACTATCTTGAAAAAGCTTTACAAATAGTGAGTTAAAGAAATCATTACGTACTAACAAAGTCCATACTGTCTATAAATTTTTAAGTTTTGACGATATGAAATGGAGAGAAGAGTACGAAAAATATGTATGTAGAAATGTCTTCTTTCTTCAAGATTCTGATTAGTCATGAATCTTTCTTAAGGCGGAGGGCAATTCCCCCACACGTTGGTAAGAAATTGTCCACAAAGGTCAGTCTTCAAAAGATGGACAGTAAGATGTCAATAGTTTCAGTGAAGAATTGGGATCAAAGCTATTACTTTAGCAAGGGATGGCACGCCTTTATGGAGGTCAACCAACTTAAAGACCAAGATTTCCTCATTTTCAAGTTGGTAGATGCAGAGATACTGATTGTACAAATTTTCATTTTCAATGGGTAAACAACACTTCATTTAAATGAAAGCGAAGTAGCTGATAATGTTGATGCAGTTACCATGTTGCCTAAATGTTGCATGTTGGAGAACCCTTCATGTCAACTACAGCTTAAAATTGAAGATTATATTATTCTTCCAACATCTTTCTAACCTGACTCTGATGCCATGTTGAAATATGAATTAAATTTTTTTGTATGTGTGTATTAAGCTTATCTTTTCATCACAAAAGCTCAATCCAATGTGAGGGGACTCACTTAGCATTATATATCCTTAATTCATCATTCAATTGTTCGATATGAGACTTATCTTAATAGCCTCGATAGTCACCACCATCAACCTTCTTCCCCACCACCTGTGGCCTCCAAACCCACCACCGATGGCCTTCTTCCCCACCATTGACGGTCTCCAACCCGCCACACACAAAGAAGAAGACGAACCTTCTTCTCCCCCTTGCTTGCCAAGATTTGAACCTTGTCTTCAAAGCTGAGCTTTCCATAGCTTCCTCTTCAAGATCTCTCTCCAACTCCAAGATCAAATTTCTCACCAATTTTTTGATAGCTTCATGGTGCTTCCTATGACCGGGAAGAGAATAAATTTCTCATCTTCTTCCCCCATATAGTTTTGATTTCTAGTTGCCATTTTTTAATAGCTTTATGGGTCTGTCTTAGTTTAATCTGAAAGGAGTATTCTAAAACTGATATTTTCGATGGTGCTGGGAAGAAGATGATGATTTGAGATTTTTTTCATTTTTTTTTATTTTAGAAGGGTATTTTGGAATTTTCAATTAAAAATTATGTTAGATTCTATGAGCACACTAAACAAACTTTTCAACTCCATATCCATTTCCATCAAAATCAATTACAACATATCAAACAAGCTCTTAGGGAATGAGACCAAACACTCATATGTGACAATGATACTAAACAGTCAACACATGTCGGGTCCTACTTTAATTTTTCAAATAGGTATTTATCCCAGTTTTCCATAATAATAATAATAATAATAATAATATATTTATACTCTATGCATTACTATTTGACCTGATTGCATTAAAACAGATAGCCCATGTTTTTGAGAAGCAGGCCCATGTTTGCAATGTTTATCGGCCCAGCCCATCATCAGGCTCATACGAAACCATCAAAGTTCTTCGGTTGATTATTTACTCCACTTCTCTTTTTCTCGGTCTTTGTTTTTACCTTCTCTTTCCATGTGGACATAGATACTTTCACCTATGCAGTATATATGAAGTAGTGATAATCCCTTTTGTCTAATTCTCTAAACTATAGAAATTAGGGCTGTTCAACATTGTCCCGTCCCGGCCATTTCGGGACGGGACGGGACTCGGGACGGGGTCGTCCCGATCCCGTCCCGTCCCGAATATATATATATATATGTATGTTCATATTTTTTTAAAGAAAATACATGTGTCATATGTCTCATGTGTGAATATATATGAATTTTTTTAAAAAAATATATATAACTCTAACTTCTAAACTAAATTCCAACCATTCATTGATATCAAATTTCTTGTCCGCTGCCACTATGCTCTATGTGTAACACATCACATTTGAAGTTTTTTTCAAACTCTATTTAAATGTGTAGTTGTTGCTATTTTTTTTTTGCTCTAATTATTATGTTTTTGATTTATTATGTATTAATATGGAGTGCTCATGGCATTGGAGGAGATTTAATTATGCTATAAAATCACCCACCAAGTGTGTTGCTCTGCAAAAAAAAAGATTTTTGGGTCAATTTTTTTAATTGGGAAAAAATTTCGGGACAACGCCTGTCCCGTCCCGATCCCGTCCCGTCCCGATCGAGACCCGGACAAGTTCGGGACGGGACGGGACATGGGACGGGAACCCCGTCCCGAACACTTTTCTTCGGGACGGGGTCGTCCCGGTCCCGTTCCGTCCCATGAACACCCCTAATAGAAATAATTTCCTCGATCAACAGGGATATTGGGTAATAATTTTTTTTTATTTAAACATTAGGAAGCTTACATTATGAAATACAAATTGCCGTAATAGATGGACATGGACGTACATGATGGTGCGAACATGCGGTAAAGCCAGGCGGGGAAAAATGAAAGGCAGGTCCAAGTCCAACGGATATTTCCATGCGAGCACATTATTAATATTTAAACTATCCACTGTAAAGCATTAGTAAAATCCTCACATTATGTTATGCGTACATTATAAATTAAATATCTAAATAATACTCCAACTCTTGGTACATATAGGACCTAATTGAATTTTTTGAAAAATCTTAACAAAACTAATTAAGTTCTTATAAATTCATTTGCCTAATTTTTTCTCTAAATTAGTCTATTTGATTTATAAACTAAAATATAAGTTTATAATACACAAAATACGTTATGATTAAGTGGCTCATTTAACTTTCTTAATTTTTTCAAAAATAGTAAATTGGGTTTTATATTTTAGGAACGAAAAAGTACTTCATCAGGGTTATAAGTAATTAAGTATAAAAGCTAATTGAGGAGTTTGTATATTTTATATACTCCCTCAATCTTAAATATAATACATATTTATGTAATTTTATTTGATTAAAGATGTTAATTAATATTGTTATAATCACATGATATTACCAAATTACTTTAATTAACCATCTACCTTTATTCTTACTCTTTCTTATTTGATTATTATTGAATAGAATAAGTAAGGATAATTTGTGGAAAAGTTGATAAAAAAATTAAAAAATATGTATTATATTTAATAACAATCTCACATTCCCAAATACTCCCTCTGGTCCTTATTACAGGGTACCGACTAAAAAATCTCATATACCAATAAAGTTGGTTAAAAGCATTAAGTTTTTCTTAAAATTCAAGTGATTTACAATATTGCCTATACTAACTACATTAAACTCAAATACCATATTACTCCCTCCATCCTAAAATATTTGATGAAATTGTGTGTCCCAAAATATAAGCTTCATTTTAGGTTTGTCTAAGTATTAATTGCATTTTTTTTTCCAATTTTATCCATTGTTTATCTTTTCGCCATGTATTCTCTTTCGTCTTTATTATATATTGTTCACATTATCTCTCATTTTCTTTTTCCCATGTATTCTATTTCTATTTATTAAGAAGGGCTTTCTAACATAATTATTAGTTTTAACCAATTTTAATAGTTGTCTTGATAAACGTGAGTTGATTATTTGAATCGGATAAACGTGAGTTGATTATTTGAATCATATATTTTGGGACGGAGGGAGTAATTTCTACTCTCTCCCACTACCCTTATTAAGTATTTGTATAGATGGAAAAACATATTGAATGCTTTTTGGAAACTAATAAGTACCTTATAAAAAGGACCAAACAAAATTGTCAGTTCGTGCCTCATAACAAGGACAGAAAGAGTATGCACTTTACTCATGATCCAAGGGAGTGCAAGTGTATAACATTATAATCCACTCTAATTTGTAATCGGTATTGATTACATGCATTAAAAGCTTACATTGATGGCAGTTTACTGCAAATGATTAAAAGATATTAGTAAAAAAAAAAGCACATATTTTTTTACACATGACTGATTTAATTAATTTTTTTTTTAATATAATCTAACCGTTGGCGTTATATTTAGAATTAAAGAATTAATTATATCAAAAAAAAGAATTAAAGAATTAATTAGTAATCAACTTTATATATAAAAACGACCTAGGCCGGCATATTGCAAGTCCCAGTCGTGAGCAATATAATGTGAGCTATACCTGACCATTGTCTTTTGTTTTCACACTTCTGAGTTCTAACCCCAATAAGAATGTCACTTCTTTTGGATAGTGACAGAAAGATCAAACGAAATATTTTATACAGGAGTTATAATTCATGTACAAGATTCGTAGCATCACAGGATCCCAACCTGTCTGTTTCGCACTATATATTCGTGCATGGCAATGCATACTAACTCGAGCAATCCAAGCTCACTCCATGTTCATTAAGAATATTCTCGCAATGACAAGACTTTCATTGCTTATTCCCCTGCTTTGCATGCTCTGTTTCTTCCCTGCTTCAAATGCTGAACTTCAAACCTACATCATTCATGTCAAAAAACCCCATAACATCCCTTCCCTTCGATCCGAAGAGTTGCATAAGTGGTACCAATCATTTCTACCAACTAGCTCCGACGAAACCTCGTATAATGATCGCATGGTTTTCTCCTACAGAAACGTTGTGTCTGGATTTGCTATGAGATTAACACAGGAAGAAGCCATATCTCTGCAACAAAAGGACGAAATTTTGTCTGCTCGTCCCGAAAGGACACTCTCTTTACACACTACTCATACCCCAACATTCTTGGGGTTGAGAAAAGAATCAGGACTGTGGAAAGATTCAAACTTTGGTGAAGGAGTCATAATTGGGCTAATAGACACCGGGATATACCCTTTCCATCCTTCCTTCTCTGACGAAAACATGCCAGCGCCGCCTTCAAAGTGGAAAGGCTTCTGTGAATTCAATGGAAAGAGAACTTGCAACAACAAGCTCATTGGAGCGAGGAATTTGGTGAAAAAAGCAAAAATAGAACCTCCCTTTGAAAATGACTTACATGGGACCCACACTGCCGGAGAATCCGCCGGAAACTTCGTTGATGACGCGGGCGTTTTTGGTAATGCTGAGGGCACAGCAGCCGGCATGGCACCTAAAGCACACGTGGCAATGTACAAAGTTTGCGACGACATGGAATGCCCCGAAAGTGCAATGTTAGCTGCAATGGATGTTGCCATTGAGGATGGTGTGGATGTGCTTTCTCTTTCACTTGGTTTGGGATCTCTTCCTTTCTTTGAAGACCCAATTGCATTAGGTGCATTCTCCGCTGTTCAAAAGGGTATTTTTGTAAGTTGCTCTGCTGGTAACTCTGGCCCCAATTATACTTCTCTGTCCAATGAGGCTCCGTGGATTCTCACAGTAGGTGCAAGCACCATTGATAGAACAATCAAAGCAACCGCAAGACTTGGAAATGGAGAAGAATATGACGGGCAAACTTTATTCCAACCAAAAAACTTCTCTTTTGAATTGATTCCTCTGGTGTATGCAGGTTCCAATGGAAACCAATCCTCTGCTTTTTGCCTCCCTGGTTCCTTGAATTATATGGATGTGAAGGGAAAGGTTGTTATATGTGAGCTTGGTGGAAGAATGTCCAGAATTACAAAAGGACAAACAGTGAGGGATGCTGGTGGAGCTGCCATGATCATTATAAACCAAAAGTCCTTTGGTTTCACCACTTTTTGTGAAGCTCATGTGCTACCTGCGGTTCATGTGAGTTACATTGCTGGATTAGCAATCAAGGAATACATTAATTCAACTAAGAAACCAACAGCAACAATTTTATTCAAAGGAACTGTAATTGGGGATTCACTCACTCCAGCCATAGCTTCCTTTTCATCCAGAGGTCCAAGTAACGCAAGCATTGGAATCCTTAAACCAGACATAATTGGTCCTGGTGTGAACATTCTAGCAGCATGGGATGTTTCTGTAGACAACAAAATTCCTGCGTACAATGTTGTTTCTGGTACCTCAATGTCTTGCCCTCACCTAAGTGGCATCGCTGCTCTGCTCAAAAGTGCTCACCCTGAATGGTCTCCTGCAGCCATAAAGTCAGCAATCATAACCACTGCTAATACTGTGAATCTTGAAGGCAAACCAATATTGGACGAAAGGCTTCTTCCTGCTGATGTATTTGCCACTGGTGCTGGACATGTTAATCCAAATAAAGCAAGTGATCCTGGGCTTATTTATGATATCCATCCTGATGATTACATTCCTTACTTATGTGGCTTAGGTTACACGGAAAAACAAATTACCATGGTTTCGCATAAGAAAGTGAGATGCTCGGAGGTGAAAAGTATACCAGAAGCACAACTTAACTATCCTTCATTTTCTATTGTTATGGGGTCTACTTCACAGTATTATACTAGAACAGTGACTAATGTTGGACCCGCCAATTCAACTTACTATTTGCAACTTGAGGTGCCTCTGGCTTTTGGTATGAGTGTAAATCCTAATCAGATGACATTCTCGGAGATATACCAGAAGGCTACTTTCTCGGTTGAGTTCATCCCACAAATCAAAGAAAACAGAGGCAATCGTTCCTTCGCTCAGGGTTCTCTCTCGTGGGTTTCTAAACAACACACTGTTAGAATTCCCATATCTGTCCTTTTCACGTCATGAACGTCGCACCATCTTTGTATTAATTCCAAGACTACTCCCATCCATGCGAAAATTTTTTAGTTTGGATGTTAGATTATTTCACTAGCGTTCAATCTGTTCCATTCACATGGCTAATGACCATGGCGATCAATTTTCATTCATTTTTCATGGAATTATTCTCTTTTTAGTTTCTCCATAAACCAATGACCATCAATCCTCCTTCCGAGTTACCCATGCATGAAATATTAATTCAGCCCAAACTTTATATCTCGAACTTCTTTAAGCTGCAGATATCCCTAGACGTGACCATTCCAGATAAACAAACTTAGAAGTAAGAAGTAATAATTTGACTGAAGTTCCGATTTTTCCCATACTATTTGGTAATTATACATCCATATATACGTGGGTGGCTGGGTGGCGTGTGTCACATGATACTTTAAGGCGTTTTTGGTAGGAGGGGAGGTGAGGGAAAACGTGCAAAGGGAAAAATTTTTAATATGAAGAAGTAGGGTTAAAAGTTTTTAATCAATATTTCTTATTCTATTATCTTATATCTTATATTTCTTAGAACTTCACAACCCCACTTATTCAATTTTTTAAAAATCAACTCACAAAAATTTCCCTCCCCTCCCCTCCAAATCTCTTGTACCAAACAAACCCTAAGACTTTGGTCCTCACCCCACCCCTATTTTTGCCACTTAAATAATCATTTCAATTTAATTTATTAGATATACATTATACAAATTTAAAAACTGCGTTCAAATTTTTTTGTCAGTTTTGTTAAGATTTTTTTTTTATAAAAAAAATCCATATATGTCAACTGCATCCTGTAGAAATGTGTTTGTCAAATGTAAGCATCTATATATAAATACTTGTTCCTTGACATGGCTATTATTTGTGTGCAAGCAAGATAGCATTGCGTATTTCATCATGACTTCCATTTAGAAATAGATACATCATTTCATCTATGATAGTATATGATCAATTATGAAGATTGAAAACGTGATATTAAATATGGTGATGTCTAGTATTCATGTTAGGATGAAGGTTCTTTATATCTTGAATATAGCTGCATCACCATCTCACTATGATTCAAGATTACAACATTTTAACATATACGCATTTCTACGCTAAGTTGACATTTGCTTTGATCATAAATAAGACTCAAAAGTCAATGCAAAATGTTGGGTTTTACCTTGCATATATACACACACACACATACACACATATTGTCAACCCTCTACTTGTAGTGTAATTATATTTTGGGAAAATCAATCATTTAATCCATATACTTCTAACTTGTTTGTGACTCAATTCCTTAATTTACTATGAATTAGTCCTCATACGTTTTAACACTAACTCATTCCTCCTATTTCACATATCATTTTAAAATGCAATCCAAGTAACAGAAAATTGAGCTAACTCTGCTTTTAAAACAAGTTGAGATTGAAATTACAACCTAACAAGCTCCAAATCACATGCTTATTTTAATAGAATCATATCTTGCTGGCCAAAACATTCTATCTCTTCTCTGTCAAAACTCGAGCTATTGAATCTTAGAAGGAGCTCTCTTGCATTGCTTCTCATCTTCTCCGATCCCTTCCACCTTCCATGCACTGTCATCCTCTCTGTCTCCTCCCTCCCAACTACAGGCTTCTCCACCGCATCTATGTCATTGTCACTTTCACCGCCACCCTCATTTCTTCCGCCGCCATTGTCGTCGCATTCATCCTTTCATTTGCTTAAGGAGGCCATATAATCATTGAGTTAAAATATGATATAAACCTAAAATATAATTTCATTTTAGTTTATATATTTTGAGTACACGAGTATAAATATGGTCATGTTCTTCGTAGTTATATTTACTAAAGAAACTTTAGGGTGATACATCTAGATAGGACATTAGGACATGTGGATGTTGGGCAGTTCAAGCCTGAATATACTCAATATATGGCCGTCCCAAACTCTACTCAGGGGAAGCATAAACTTATTTATTTTTCTTTTGCGCATGACAAGTGACACTGTAACCTACTATTCAAAAATCCATGTCCAACATATGGCGTAATTTTTTTTGGAAAAATGGGTATTTTCATTGACAGCATTGCCTTAATATAGATGTGCCTGTGGCATGAACATATGGCAATGATTCATATCTGGGAATCATGCATGTTATTGCACGAAGGACGTCAAGCGGACATTCCAAGTAGCTTAATATTTTAACTTTAAAGAATTAATTCATTTTATTTTCCCTCAGCATTATGTTTTGCGTACACCTTTAAATATATAAAAGCTAATTATTAAATAATTAACAACCAACTGTCAACAAGACGAAGCCGCCCTAGGCCCGCATACACAAGTACCTATCTTGAGATGCAATGTGGGCAATACTTGATCATTGTTCATTGTTCACACACAAATAAATATACCTCTTCTTGGATTGAAATCCAGAGAGACAGAAAGTGACAATCAGAATATTTTATGAATGAGCTTGAATGCATGGGACCCACCTACACAAAATTCATCAGCATCATCACTGGATTTGGACCTACCTGTTCTGTGCTATGTATAAATATTGGTGCATGGCAAGCCACAACGACTCAAGCATTCCAATTTCAAGACCAATATTTCTCTAAGCAGAGCTCGGCATTCTCACAATGACGAGGCTTGCATTGCTAATACCTCTGCTTTGCATGCTCTGTGTCTTTCCAGCTTCAAATGCTGTAAGCGAAGAGAAAACCAAACTTCAAACCTACATCGTTCATGTCCAAAAACCCAATGCTATAAATTCTCTTCAATCTGAAGAGTTGCATAACTGGTACCAATCATTTCTACCAACCAGTACAGAAACCAGCTCGTATAAGGATCGCATGGTTTTCTCCTATAGAAATGTTGTGTCCGGATTTGCTGTGAGATTGACAGAGGAAGAAGCCAATGCTTTGCAAGAGAAAGATGAAATTGTGTCAGCTCGTCCTGAAAGGACCCTTTCTTTACACACCACTCACACCCCAAGTTTCTTGGGATTGAGAAAGCAATCAGGGCTATGGAAAGATTCAAACTTTGGTGAAGGTGTCATAATTGGTCTTATAGACACCGGAATATACCCTTTCCATCCTTCCTTCTCCGACAATGACATGCCAGCGCCACCTTCAAAGTGGAAAGGCTTTTGTGAATTCAATGGACAGAGGACTTGTAATAACAAGCTCGTAGGAGCAAGGAATTTAGTGAAAACGGCAAAACTAGAGCCTCCCTTTGAAGATTTCTTTCATGGGACTCACACAGCCGGAGAAGCCGCCGGAAACTTCGTGGATGGCGCCGGAGTTTTTGACAATGCTGAGGGCACAGCCGCCGGCATGGCACCTAAAGCACACGTGGCAATGTACAAAGTTTGCTCCGAAACTGAGGGGTGCCCCGAAAGTGCAATGTTAGCTGCAATGGATATTGCCATTGAGGATGGTGTGGATGTGCTTTCTCTCTCACTTGGCTTAGGCTCTCTTCCTTTCTTTGATGACCCTATTGCATTAGGTGCTTTCTCTGCTGTTCAAAAGGGTATTTTTGTAAGTTGCTCTGCCGCTAACTCTGGCCCCAACTATGCTTCTCTGTCCAATGAGGCTCCATGGATTCTCACAGTAGGTGCAAGCACAATTGACAGAACAATCAAAGCAACTGCAAGGCTTGGAAATGGAGAAGACTATGATGGGCAAACACTCTTCCAACCAAAAAACTTCTCTTCTGAATTACTGCCTCTAGTGTATGCTGGTTCCAATGGAAACCAGTCCTCTGCTTTTTGCTTCCCTGGTTCATTGAACAACATGGATGTGAAGGGAAAGGTTGTGTTGTGTGAGATTGGTGGAAGAATTGCTGGTGAAACAAAAGGGCAAACAGTGAAAGATGCTGGTGGAGCGGCCATGATCCTTGTAAACTCACAGTCACTTGGTTCCACCACATTTTCTGATGCTCATGTTCTTCCTGCGGTTCATGTTAGTTACTCTGCTGGATTAGTGATCAAGCAATATATTAATTCAACAAATACACCAACAGCAACAATCTTATTCAAAGGAACTGTAATTGGGGATTCACTCACTCCAGCCGTAGCTGCATTTTCATCCAGAGGTCCAAGTCAGGAGAGTGTTGGTATTCTTAAACCAGACATAATTGGTCCTGGTGTGAACATTCTAGCAGCATGGGGTGTTTCTGTAGACAACAAAATCCCAGCGTACAATGTTATTTCTGGTACCTCAATGTCTTGCCCTCATCTTAGTGGAATTGCTGCCCTGCTCAAAAGTGCACATCCTGAATGGTCTCCTGCAGCCATAAAGTCAGCAATTATGACCACTGCTAATACTGTGAATCTTGAAGGCAAACCAATATTGGATGAAAGGCTTCTTCCTGCTGATGTATTTGCCACTGGTGCTGGACATGTTAATCCAAATAAAGCAAGTGATCCTGGGCTTGTTTATGATATCCGTCCCGATGATTATATTGCTTACTTGTGTGGTTTAGGTTACACAGATAGACAAATTACTATGATTGCGCAAAAGACAGTGAGGTGTTCAGAGATTAAAAGCATACCAGAAGCAGAACTAAACTATCCCTCGTTCTCTATTGTTATGGGATCTACTTCACAGTACTATACTAGGACAGTGACTAATGTTGGACCTGCTAATTCAACTTACTCATTGGAGCTTGATGTGCCCTTGGCATTAGGCATGAGCGTGAACCCAAGTCAGATAACATTCTCAGAGGTGTACCAAAAGGCTACTTTCTCTGTTGAGTTCATCCCACAAATCAAAGAGAACAGAGGAAATCATTCCTTTGCTCAGGGATCTCTCTCGTGGGTATCTAAACAACACATCGTTAGAATCCCCATATCTGTCATTTTCCAGTGATGAACTGTCAACCATCTTACTGTACTGGTGAAATAAAGGAGTCAAATGACTTCCATATATCCATCCAAGGGCTACTCGCAGAGAGATGCCATATTTATGTATTGCATTTAAATATTTGATTACCTCACTCTAGCTTCTTTGCATTCAACTTTGTTTCCAGTCAGATGGCTGAGTTAAAGCCATTTTGAATTTTCATTAACTTTTGATGATGGAATTGTTTTTCTTTTAATTTTTCTGCTCAAGTTACCAATCCTTATTAACGAACTAGCTCATTAGCAGTTTCTCATGAAACTTTGATTTCCTCCTTTCTCGATTAGCCATGATATATCAGTTCAAACTTCAAACAAAAAGATTAGCCATGATATATTTAATTAATTTCAGCCCGAAGTTTCTTTCTCGATCATTTTTAAGCTGAAGATTCCCTTATAAGTAAACGCTTAATAAACGCGCCATATTAAAAAAACGCCAAATAAATGTATATAGTATTATTTAGTAATGGTAAGTTGGTAACTAGTCTTTGGACTGGAGTCCGATTTTTTCCCATGCTTAAAAAAATTGAGTTTTTTCCATGCTTATTGGTAATTATACACGTATGTGCCAACACATAATTTGTTTAGTAGTATAAGGCCCCGCTAGATTTTTTAAGATCTCAAGTTCGAGTCTTAGATGAGACACTTGTTGGGAGGTACAAATTCTAAAAATTGAGTAATCAACTGCTCGAATACCTAGAATTCAAAAAAGGCGCTAATTGCCTGTTAATATTTATAAAAAAAAAAAGTATACAGTATGTCTGGGTCGCTAATTTTAAGTTTTATTTGTGTTTGGTTTAATTTTTCTTTTCCTGGCCAAAAAAAAGGTTTAATTTTTCCTTTTTCCTATCACTTTTTCTTTAAATTAAAAAATTAAGAATAAAGATTTTTTTATTGTATAAAATTATCATCATCATTCTGAACAATTTATAACCATAATGAAAAATAGAAAAAAAAAGTATTTCGTAAAATATTTTAATAATATATAATTATTAAAATTTAACAATTTAAGTTTATTTATATATTGTGTGAAATTATAATTTTTAATGTTTTAAAATAAAGGAAAAGGGAAGTCCTCTTCCTAGCTAATATTGGATATGTATAGGATAATACTTATATAGAGTGAAAACACCCAAGATACTTATTCCATTACAAAGAAACAATGAATTTTCGACAGAATTTACTGACAGAATTTTTTCCGTTGGTAATTACCGACGGAATTTCCGTCGGTAATTTAAATAATTATTTTATTTTATTTATAAATTATTATTTTAATTTATAAATAATATAATAAAATATTATCACCGACGGAAAATTTTCCGTCGGTAACTTTAATTATTTATTATTTTATAAATAAATTTTTATTTTAATTTATAAATAAAAAATAAAAAAAAAAATTATATTAATTTATTTTTAAAAATATTTTATAAATAAATAAAATATATTTAATAAAAATTAATATATATACATGTATATAGATATATATATTTATTACCAAATTTAATTTTTAATTTTTTATTAAACAATATTTTATTTTTTAATAAATAATTAAATATTAGTAATAAAAACGAAAAATAATTATAATTTAATAATATATGTAATAAAATAATTATTTAAAAATGTCATAAAATAAAATGAAAAATAATTATAATTTAATAATATAAAATGAAAATACTAAATATAATGGATTGTATATGAATATAAAAGTTATTTATAAAAAATAATGGAATTATTAATATGTAAATTATATATTAATAATTATAAAATATTTCATAATATATTAAGATTAAATATAATTATAATAATGGGAGTTTAAATATTGTAAATATAATAGTTTGCAAATAATTTCACAAGGTGTTCGTAACTCAACTGGTTAAGGCGTTAGACACGCCCCAACAGGTTGCGAGTTCGAATCTCTCCAACGACAAAATTGAAGGAAATTTGTGGGAGCGACACGTGGCGAATTAAATTTTTTAAATATTTAAAAAAATTACCGACGGAAATTCCGTCGCAAATTTCCGTCGGTAATAATATTTTAATATATTATTTATAAATTAAAAAATAATTTATTTATAAAATAATATTATTAAATTACCGACGGAATTTCCGTCAGTAAAATTACCGACGGAATTTTTTTTTCCGTCGGTAAATCGATTTGCGACGGTGGAATTTCCGACGGAAAAAATTCCGTCAGAAAAATTTTTCCGACAGAAATCCGTCGGAAAAGTCGATTTTCCGACGGAATTTCGTCGGAAAATTATTGTTTTTTTGTAGTGTTCTTTTTGACGTTATATATATGTTTTCAACTTGGTTTAATAAGTAATTTAAGATTTGTTTCACCCAAAAAACAAAGTAATTCAAGATTATATTTGAGGCACTTTCTAATACCTCACATTGAGATTTGCATTTGGTATAGGACTCTACATAGTTATAATACTTTTGACTGCAAGTGTTGTATCTTCTTTATCCAACTGTGCACATAACAATATCAGGTCTGCAAGTGGTTCTACAATTTTCATGAGAAAAGTTGAGATTCAGAGGCATGACTCGTTTGTATTGTTATAATTTTTCTAAGTCAAGATGAAAAATCTAAACTTTTAAATGGGTAATCTATTGAATCTCTTCATTTTTGCATATTCAGCTTGAGAGAGTTGGTGCTTCTTTGAACCATTTTTATGTCAGAAAATGACAAAAAAAATCCCTTTCAATTTGTAAAATCTCAAATAAGGAATTTTGAGTTGTTAATGGTTGTTAATACTTCTCATGAAATTGTTATTGGGATTTTGAAATTCAAAGGATTTTTTTTTGTCATTTTCCTTTTTTATGTTGTCTTATACCAGAAGAATTTGTTCTATGATTTTCTTATACATTTTAATTGTAGCGGTAATATATGAAAATAAACAAACTTACCAGTTCTATCTTTTTTTCCGTTATTCCATTTATAAATATCATGCACTACTAACTTCACCCTGCCAACCTTGCTTATATAATTATTTTCATAATATATAAGTGGGCATCTCTTAAAAAAATTAATTTTATTCCAAACTCTGTCTGCATCAAGAACATTGTCATTATCAGTCTATAATCCTTGTACCAATTTTTCACTTTATCTCCAATGGAGACGAGAAAAACAATAGCACTTTCTTTCCTTTTATTCCTTCATTTCTAAATATATTACACATTTACCTAATTTTATTATATTAAAGATATTAGTTAAAATTACATGATATTACCAAAACACTCCAACCATCTATCTTTTTTTACACATTCCCTCTCTTGTTTATTATTGAGAAGCATCAATAGGGATAATTTAGGTAAAAGTTGAGAAAGAATAAAAAATATATCTTATATTTATGAACAAGCTACACCTCCTCAAATAGGACTTATATTTAAAAACGGAAGAGTATAAATTAACTAAAATAAAACTAGTTATCGAATATTGCATGTATGAAGTTCAATCAATATATAAAAAAGAGTTAAGGTGCATATCCACCCAGAAAATGTTGAAAAAATCTCGCATTCGCCCCAAAAGTATTTTTCATAGCAATGTAGCTCTGGAAGTACCTAAACATAGCAATATCCTCATTCGTTAACTGAACACCCATGACTACATTAAGCTAGTTTTTGGTACTTCCAAGGTTACATTACTACGTTTGGGTACTTCCAGGGTTACACTGCTAAGAAAAATACTTCCAAGGCGAATGAGGGATTTTTTTGGCATCTTAACCTTATAAAAAAAAAACTAATACAATCTCCTATAAGTTTTAAAGTTACCTTTGTCTCTTTTCGTGCATTACACACAAAAAAGAAAAAAAGATGTCTAATCTATATAACTATATTATATTTGAAAATTTTTACCAGCTGTATATGTACTATAGAAACAATGTAAATCATTTATCGTACGCAATGCAACAACAACAAACCCGGCTCTAGTTATGAATAATAAACTATGATAACCCGAACTATTGGCCGGTGAACTCGTATAGAGTAAATCAAAACCGAGATAAATTCATAAAAATATACAGCCATTGAAAAATGAAAGCAACTACCTAGATCAAAACCGGACAAGTACATTGACACATTCATAAAAAAAATTTTCTTTCATTTTTATTGCAAATAAACCCCATGAAAATAAATAGCGATTTTCATGTTTGCTTTGTTATAAAATTCACACCGTACGTGCTTATTTATTTTGAACAGTAGTTAAGAGATTTTCCTTTCTCATTTCAGTATATTTTCTGTAAACAAAATAATGTTCAGAAACATGAATTTCTGTTTGCCATAAATTCTTAGTATAGCCTGGCCGTGGACGCTTATGACATCGATGGAGTAACAACCATCGGAACAAAAGTTTCAACATTTTATACCAGCATAGTACATAGAGCGAGTATTACCATGCAGACAGCTTAATTTACCTGCAACTTTGATATTTCCCATATGCTAAACCGGCTTCTTTCAAACCGATGAAAGATCCACCATTGTGAAAACCTATGTTGCTCTTATTCAAACAACCTCGTCCTTATATATATATATATATAGACACATAACACCTACATATATATTGGGTGTCTCAGTATATGTGTTAGAGCATCAACCAAGATAATGAAGCTCATGGCACTTCTTCTTGGTCTTATTTTGATGCTTATAGCTTGTCCTACTTCTTCATCAGCCACTCAAAATCCAGATTCCGAAAAACCAACAAGCAACTTACAAACTTACATCATTCACGTTGAAAAGTCAAACGATGTTGCCTCCCTTCATCACGAGGATTTACATAAATGGTACCACTCATTACTTCCCACCACCGCACAAACTGATCAAACCCAACATCGCATGGTTTTCTCCTACAAAAATGTAGCTTCCGGATTTGCTGCCAAGTTAACTCCAGAAGAAGCAAAAGCCCTAGAAGACAAGGAAGAGATTCTTTCAGCAAAAGCTGAAGAGATATACACTTTACACACAACTCACACTCCAACCTTCCTAGGGTTACAACAAGGACTAGGATTATGGAAAGATTCAAACTTTGGCGAAGGCATTATAATAGGAGTCTTGGACACTGGCATAGAACCCTCCCACCCGTCGTTCTCCGGCGAAGGAATGCCGTCGCCGCCGGCGAAATGGAAAGGCTTTTGTGAGTTCAACGGCCAAAGCACTTGTAACAATAAGCTCATAGGAGCAAGAAACTTCGTCAAGAACACATCCCTAGCAGTAGACCCACCTTATGATCAGGTGGGACATGGAACACACACATCCAGTACAGCAGCAGGAAGATTTGTCCAAAACGCAAGCGTTTTTGACAATGCTAAGGGCACAGCCGTAGGTATGGCACCATACGCACACTTGGCAATGTACAAAGTGTGCGGCTCACGTGGTTGTTCTGAAAGTGCAATACTAGCAGCAATGGACACAGCAATTGAAGATGGTGTTGATGTTCTTTCTTTATCTCTTGGTGGTTTTTCCTCTCCTTTTTTTCGTGACTCTATAGCACTAGGAGCGTTTAGTGCAGTTCAAAAAGGAGTTTTTGTATCATGTTCAGCTGGTAACTCTGGTCCTGAAAACACAACTATGTCTAATGAAGCCCCATGGATCCTGACCGTTGGTGCAAGTTCCACAGATAGAAAAATCATAGCAGAAGCAAAACTTGGAAATGGTGCACTATATGAGGGTCAATCTGTGTTCCAACCAAAGGATTTTCAGTCAACTTTGTTACCTCTTGTATATGCAGGTGCAAATGGCAATGAATCATCTGCGTTTTGTGCACCTGGATCGTTACAAAACGAGGATGTTAAAGGGAAGATAGTTCTATGTGAACAAGGTGGGCTTATTGGGAGAATTACTAAAGGGTTAGAAGTTAAAAATGCAGGTGGGGCCGGTATGATTCTTATGAACAGTGAAACGGAGTCGTTTAATCCAATTGCTGATGTTCATGTTCTCCCCGCTACACATGTGAGTTACATAGATGGTTTGGCTATCAAGAGTTACATAAACTCAACCACTACACCTACAGCGACAATCTTGTTTGATGGGACAGTCATAGGAGATCCTCTGGCTCCAGCAGTTACCTCGTTTTCTTCGAGAGGTCCTAACCTTGCTAGTCCTGGCATTCTTAAACCAGACATTATAGGACCAGGATTGAACATCCTAGCTGCATGGCCTTTTTCTGTGGACAATTCAAGTTCACCGCCATTTATGATCATTTCTGGTACTTCAATGTCATGTCCTCACCTAAGTGGTATAGCTGCTTTGCTTAGAAGCTCTCACCCAGATTGGTCTCCGGCGGCTATTAAGTCAGCGATCATGACCACAGCTGACATAGTCAACCTAGGAGGAAAGCCCATTTTGGATGAAAGGTTACAACCTGCGAATTTATTTGCAACTGGGTCAGGACATGTGAATCCGACCAAAGCGAATGATCCTGGTCTTGTTTATGATATCCATACGGAGGATTACGTTTCGTATTTATGTGGGTTGGGTTATACCGATAGACAAGTTGGGATTATTTTGCAGAGGAAAGTGAAGTGTTTGGAGATTAAAAGCATAACGGAAGCAGAGTTAAATTATCCGTCGTTTTCTATTCAAATGGGGTTTTCTTCTTCACAGAGTTACACCCGAACGGTGACTAATGTTGGGCCTGAAAATTCTGTTTATGATTTGGAAGTTGAGGTGCCTGAGGGAGTTGTGATGAATGTGAATCCTCGTCAGATAAGATTTGCAGGGTTATATCAGAAGGCTACTTATTCAGTAGAGTTTACTCCGGTGAGTGAAGGAGATAGAGAGGATATTGAGTTTTCGCAGGGTTCCCTCACGTGGATATCTGATAAGCACACTGTGCGCATCCCCATTGCCGTCATCTTCAAGTGAGATTTTTAGGGACATGACAGTGAAGAAATAACAAATAAGAGACATGCATGGATCATATGTTTTGTTGTTTGCTATTTAAAGAATTTTAATTTAAAAGACCAATGCCATTGATGAAATGTATAATGCTATGATTGGAATACACAATTCAATCAAAGCTGTTTTTTTTTTTTTTTTTTTCATATAATAGCTCGTTATAACTGAGTGGCTGTGACTAATTAATTATTCTGCTTTATTATTTTAAAATCAATTCTTTATTACTTTAAAATCAATTTTTTTTATGTTTAATGTAAGTGAAATCATAAAATAATCAATATATTTAAAATTTTCAATTTTTCAGTGTTCAAAATATTTATATAAATCATAGATTATATAACAAGTGATATTGTCATTAACAAGCCACAAACAATTTATTAATTTGTTACTATTTATAAGTCTTTTTTAACTAATCTTCACGTGATAAGAAGTGGTACTTATGCCATTAAATGTGTACAAATTTTATCGATTATTTCAATTTACCCTTATGTAAAAATGAATATTAAAATACTAGTATTTTATACATCCTCTTTCTATATTCATTAATATTCTCTCTCAATTTTTCTGATTGTAACACATTTGATAAAATGGATTTATAATAAGAAATAAAATTTTATCACAAAGTAGACTTATAACTAAGAATTGGTATTTCATTAACTCCATACAATACATGAAAAAGTTCTGTTGAGTTCTCTCATTCTTGAGTCTAAGTTCGTGAAAATGTAGAAAATGTATTTAGAACAACTATCCAATTTAGTCTTAATTTTGAGCCATTGGCATGGATAAGCCATGCACAAAGAAAGTAGCAATAGTTCACCGATTTTTATATCAATTTAAAAGGTTGGATATTGTGCATATACATTATTGGTTTGCGTGATTGATGACGGTAGATTTTTAAAAATACTTTATTGTGTTTAGATAGTCATCAATTTAAAAAAAAAATTAAGAGATTTTCTTCCGGATTTGATAAGCTATTAATTTGAGATATTATTTGGGGATTTTTTTAAAATATCTTATTTTAAACTAAAATAGGAAAGTTACCAAAAGAAAAATAAGAATATATCAAAAAGGAAAAAAAAATTTAGTTTATTATTATTGTTATTTAATTTGATTTAAATTTCCTTTTTCTACTTCTTTTCTTCTTGGCAGCCACTGCAAGCCACACACATTAGCAAACAAAGGACTCAATCATCATCATCATCATCATCAATTAAACTACGCCCAAGCTGATTCACGCACAAAAAAGAAAAAGAAAAAAAAAAAAAAGAGGGGGGCCACACACATTAGGAAACAAAGGACTCAATCATCATCATGATCATCATCAACTAACTACACCCAAGCTGATTCACGCACAAAGCAAAAATAAAAGGAAGAGGGAGCAGCGGCACACGGATCATTCCCAGGAGAGAATTAGCTCATTGCTCCTTCTTCGTCTTCGTTGAGGAAGCAAGCCGCTACTGTGAAGAATTAAATGTGACTTTAATTTCTCCTTATTTTTTTTTATGATTTGGGGTTTTGAACTTTTATTTGTTGGGATGATTTTGATAGAACCTATGTGTGACTAGTTTTTTTTTACAATCTAGGGCACTATGAACTTGTCGGTGACTTAGAGATTTTTCCCACTTATTAGTTATACTTAATTTTAATTCAGTTTATTTAATCTTACTTTTAATTATTATTGTTTAGTGATTGGCTACCATTAAATATGTTTTAGGAATTTTGAATTGAATTCGACGGAGGGAATTTTAAATAGACCATGAGATTAAATAATGTTAAATTAGATTTTAATTTAATTTGCGTATAGGATAAACATATACCTAGAAGTTGAGTGTTACCAATATAAATTGCACCTAGTTAATTTCTGTATGCCATTACATAATTAATCTAATTAAGGATATAATTAGATCGATAGGCATTTATAGACACTAAAACTCTAAATTAGCTTATAAAGTTAAGGTATAATTAATTTAGTGTGAATAAAATCTAAGAAGCAAATGAGGGAATACTAACTCTAGGTTGTTCGTTAACTTTTGAATTTAATCCATGTAAGTATGTGTTTTCTGTATCTTAATTAATTTTTCTTCGTTTTTCGCTCGTTTAAAATCAATTATGTTTTACCCAACTTAAATAAAAAAAAGGAGATTTAATAGCTAATATAATCAATTAATTTGAGTTACTGTGAGATCGACCTTGATTCACTACGTTATTATTTCTACGCCTCGTACATTTGCAGAACTTATTTAAATTTTGGTAGTATCAAGTGATTTATTTTTTCTTTTTTCTATCTCTCCTCTTCTTTTTTTTTTTTAAAAAAAAAATAAATATCTCTCTTCTTCTAACTTCCCTTTAATTCTGCACCTAAAAAAGGAATGGAAGAAAGAAACTCGCAAACGTAAAAAAAAAAATTTGTACATGTCACCGTGCATCATTTCACCGTGGATACTTCTAGGCACTAATTTCACTAGAACACTCCATAACTGTTGTATTAACGTCAAAAGCCATGGCTGTAAAACAAGCAAAGCCCAGAGAAGACGAGGTCTCCCTTCTCATCCCACTTCACTTAAAATTAACATATTTTGACTGAACAAGTCCACAATATGACAACAGGAAACCCACAAACATATCTAAAAATTCCATGTTGCCGACCCGATCATATAACAGAAAAATAACCTCTGCTCACAAAAAAACAGAAAAAAACCAAAAGAGACTGCCATAACCGTGCTGACCAAGCTCGTAACCCGCCATCCACAACACGTTATTCTCACTATATCCTAACCGGCCACTCATCACATGTAAGTGCCGGCCTTCTTTCTATTTATTCCTCCCTCCATCTTCCCCACTTCATTCAGAAAATAAGAAGGCTTCATTTTTCTGCTAAACATGAAAGCTTCTCACTTTATAGTCCTCTTTTTCATTCTGAGCTTTTATAGTAACTCTTCTCAAAGTAACCCACAAACATACATCATCCATGTCGAGCGACCACAGGGAAGAATACTTTCTCAATCAGAAGATTTACAGCGCTGGCACCGTTCATTCTTTCCGCCAACAATTATGAGCTATGACGAGGAACAACCTCGACTTCTTTATTCTTACCAGAATGTAATGAGTGGTTTTGCAGCAAGACTCACTCTAGACCAACTCAGAGCAATGCAGCAGAAAAATGGCTTTGTTTCTGCTCATCCCGAAAGAATCCTACGTCGCCAAACCACACACACCCCAAAATTTCTGGGGTTACAGCAAAACACAGGATTATGGAAAGATTCAAACTTTGGAAAAGGGATCATCATCGGAATGATAGACTCCGGCGCCGTCATTAACCATCCTTCGTTTGGTGACGCCGGAATTCCGCCGCCACCTCCTACATGGAAGGGCAAATGCGAGGTGAACAATTCAACATTGTCATGTAACAACAAAATCATCGGAGCAAGGTCATTCAACAGTGCAGCTAAAGCCAGAGGACAAAAAGTAGACTCGCCTTTTGACGATGACGGCCATGGAACTCACACGGCAAGTACAGCTGCCGGAGCATTTGTGGACAATGCTCAAGTTCTAGGAAATGCAAAAGGCATAGCATCAGGAATTGCGCCTTATGCTCATTTGGCCATTTACAAAGTATGTGTTTTTGATGATTGTCCTGAAAGTGACATACTTGCTGGGCTAGAAGCCGCCGTGGAGGACGGCGTCGATGTTATATCGATGTCGGTCGGCTCCGATGTGGCGATGCCGTTCTTTAATGACAGCATTTCAATAGGCTCATTTGCAGCAATTCAGAAGGGGATATTTGTGAGCAATTCTGCAGGAAACTCTGGCCCTTCAAGTGGCTCTGTTTTTAATGGAGCACCCTGGCTTCTCACAGTAGGAGCAAGCACTATTGATAGAACTATTTTAGCCGCTGCAAAGCTTGGAAACGGCGAAGAATTTAAGGGTGAATCTGTTTATCAGCCTCATGACTTCCCTTCCACGTTGTTGCCTCTGGTATATGCTGATAAAAATGGCCAAGAAGATTCTGATTCTGCATTTTGTGCTAATGGGTCCTTAAGTGGGAATGATTTCAGGGGAAAGGTTGTTTTATGTGAGAGAGGAGGAGGTGTTGCGAGAATTGACAAAGGCAAAGAAGTGAAAAGAGCTGGTGGTGCTGCCATGATTTTGGTTAATGATGAAGCTAATGGGTTTAGTACTTCAGCTGATGTACATGTTTTGCCTGCAACACATGTAAGTTATGAAGCAGGGCTGAAGATAAAGGCTTATATAAATTCTACATCAACATCACCAACAGCAACAATCTTGTTTAAAGGGACAATCATAGGAAATGTGTTATCTCCTGAAGTGGCATCATTCTCTTCACGAGGTCCTAATTTGGTAAGCCCTGGGATTTTGAAACCAGATATTATTGGACCTGGTGTGAACATCCTAGCTGCCTGGCCATTCCCGCCAAATAACATCACAACTTCAGAACCCAATTTTAATATTATGTCTGGTACATCTATGGCATGCCCTCATCTGAGTGGTATTGTGGCTTTGATCAAAAGCTCTCATCCTGATTGGTCGCCGGCGGCTATAAAATCTGCCATGATGACTACAGCGGACACGTTACATTTGGGAGGTAAACTCATTCTTGATGAGAAACTCGAACCTGCGGATCTTTTTGCCACCGGCTCCGGCCATGTGAACCCGTCAAGAGCGAACGAACCGGGTTTGGTTTATGATATCGAACCGGATGACTATATTGCTTATATGTGTGGTTTAGGGTACACAGATGAGGAAGTTGGGGTTGTTGCTGGTAGGCCAATTAAGTGCTCTGAAACATCGAGCATTCCTGAAGGACAGCTCAACTATCCCTCGTTTTCTGTTGCGCTTGATTCCTCCCAGACAATCACAAGAACAGTCACAAATGTAGGGGAAGGTAATTCATCGTATGTTGTCATGGTTATGGCGCCGGAGGAGATTGACGTGAAGGTACTGCCGGATAAGCTTTATTTTTCGGAGGTGAACCAGAAGCAGACATATTCGGTTACTTTCAGCCGAATCGGGTCGGGTAATAAAACAGGGGAATATGCTCAAGGGTATCTACGATGGGTCTCTGGGAAATATATTGTTAGGAGCCCCATCTCTGTCAAGTTTGAGTAAGAAATATTAAGGTGGGTAGTGACATCTTGGAACATGAACTATATGATGAACTTGCTTTCTTATAATCTTCCTTTGTATCAGACGTAAACTATAATCAATATCCTTGTGATCTACGGTCCTTGTCGTCGGCATCGTTTTCATTTCTTTGCTTGTTCCATAAATGTGTGTAAAATCTGAATTTCATATGGAGATGTGTAGAAGTCCATGAAAAAAGAAATACGTACGCAGCTGCATGACACTTGAAAGTGAGGTTTCTCAAACTCACTAACCTGATTCACATGGTTGCATAAACCATTGTTTTTAAAGATGCTTATACAAATTCTCTAGTACAATATTTCGAAAAAACCTTCAAGCTAAACAGAACGACTTGAAAAAATGTTTACGATTCTGATAAGAGCAGTTATTTAGACAGCTTTTATAACAGCTATGCAATGATGAAACAAATATAACAGTGAAGGAAACAAACAATTTATTGTTTTAACAGTCTCTTAAGTACAAAAAAGAGGTAGCAGCAGAAAAAGCAGCACCATTGAAGCCAACTTGCTGGCAGTGAGATGGGGTGTATTGGATTTAAACCCTTCTAAGCAATAAGAAAGCAGTAAAATGATAAGTAAAGGACATTTTTAATTAACTAACTAGAGACAAGTAAGTCACATTGATGTAGAATGGGAAGGGGAAAAGGGAGATGAAAGGGAATATAGAAAGAAGGGAAGGGAGGATTTAGAAGAAGAGAAGAGAGAAAGAGGTAGAGCAAGAAGAAATGAGAAAGATAGAGAGAGAGACAGAGGCAAGGAAAATTGATATTATTATTTCAAATTCATAAGACGTACAAAGCAAATAGTTGATGTGCTATTTATAGGCCTCAACCAAACCCTAGGAATTGATGACGGAACATTCTAGAGACGCAAATCATAATTAATGCCGATTGATGACAATCAAATCAAAATAAAATTAGAACATTCTAGAAATTAAAACTAAATGCAAATCATAATTAATACTATTTGAAAACAACTATTTCTCTAATAATGATAATTATAAAGAATCTCTTGAAATCTCAGCAAATGATAATTTCCTAATTTCCATATTCCATCATTTCTCCCCCGCTTGAAAAAACCCGGCTCCTGACGAGTTGATAGAAATGTGTCAGTCTTGGGAGGGAAGGACAATCAAAGCGATGTATTCGTCTGGGAATCCCTTCCAACAAGTGAGATACCAGAAGAGAAAAGAAGAGAAAACCATTACAAGTAACTTGATAACATTGAATCTCTGAAAAACCTTTCCAATAAATGAGATAATAAAAGATAAACCCAAGAAAAGAGTGAACTTGCGAAAACTTCAATGCGGCATTTTTATTTGGATGCCCTCTCCAACATGTAATGTACCAAAAGAGAGAACTCTTGATAGAGTGGCTAGTTTGATCATTGAGAAAATTTGGAATGCCTTTCCAACAAACAAGGTATTGTTGGAGTGACTTGTTCAACAAAATAGTACTGAATTTGGTTGATCTAGAACGTTGATAAGATGAGGTTGTAGTTTGATAATCTTGAATGCTTATAGTCTCAATTAAGGAAGGTGTTCTCTTCATTTGTGTGGAGTAATTGATATACTCACCAAAAATAAACTCCTCATTATTTAAATCAACATGATTAGTATTATCACTAATATCAATCGTATGATCAAGCTGATCCTTGATGGCCACAATCTGAGAGTGATTCACCTTAGTTACAAAAGTATCTAGTGATGCTTGGTGTGGAACATGTTCTAGTGGGGTCATCTTGATGGCATGAGTGAGTTCCACTACTGGAGAGAACACCTCAGGTGTCATAATTACTTCTTCTAGGTTTAAGGATGAATCTTCTACCTCTACTGACTTGGTTGCTTGAATTGTTTAACTCATCCCATGAGTGTACGGATCTCTGAGACGTTGGCGAATATCCTCTAAGGCCTCCAATATCCTAGAGCATTCTTGTTTCAACTCTTCATTATACTCACTATTGGCCTAATTGTATTCCTCAATAACTTCGAGACGTTGGAACAAAGCCACATACATATCTAAATCATTGGAACTTTCTTTTGCCATTATATAATTTTCTTCAGCTTGGGATCTACTTGGGTAGTGCTAATGTTGTCATCTTCATAGTATTCTTCCTCATCATAATACTTTTCTTCATCATATTTTTCAAAATCATCATATTGAGTATTATATTGATATATGGTGTCATATTCATACAGACGCCCTATCGATGAGTATCATTTGATGAAATTCATAGTTACAGCTAGGTAACATGCTTCTTAGGGTTTTAAGGTGGGTTTCAAACCTATAAAAGGTTCCCAAGTTGCCTCTACCGAAAAGGTGAAGACCCTACTTAATATGCTTAACCTTCAAGGAACTCTACAGTCCGCAAGGATTATTCTTACTAAATAAGTAACAACATGAGCGAGATCTTCACAGTAGCCTCAGAGGGTACAACCCTGCAGGGAAACCGTTAGAAATCTCTACTAACCTAGGGTAGAATGAGACCCGGGTGTAGGGCCGAATTATGGGGAAACAAAATGCTTATAAAATTACAAGAAATAAATAAGAAAAAAAATAATTCAAACAATAAAATGCTTTTTTCAACTTTTTGTTTGCTTTTTTTTTTTCAAATAACAAAATGAAATTAACAAAAAAATAAAAGAAAATTACCAAATGATGCCTTGTGAGAATAAAGTCTGAAACTTTCTCCAAAAGTTCTTCTGGCCGGTTCTTCTGAACGGTGATTCTTGTGTATGAGATCCGAAATTGCAGAAATAACTTGAGAGCAATGTAAAGTAGCAAAAATACAACTTGACGCTTTAGAAGGCTTTTAAAATTTTGAGAATTGATTTTAAAGTCTTATGCGAGCAGAAGGGAAGTGGAACCAAGCTTTGGTACTAATTGATGTAGAATGGGAAGGGGAAAAGGGAGATGAAAGGGAATGTAGAAATAGGGGAAGGGAGGATTTAGAAGAAGAGAAGAGAGAAGAGGTAGAGCAAGAAGAAATGAGAAAGATAGAGAGAAAGAGACAGGGGTAAGGAAAACTGATATTATTATTTCAAATTCATAAGATGTACAAAGCAAATAGTTGATGTGCTATTTATAGGCCTCAACCAAACCCTAGGAATTGATGACGAAACATTCTAGAGAAGCAAATCATAATCAATGCTGATTGATGACAATCAAATCAAAATAAAACTAGAACATTCTAGAAATTAAAACCAAATGCAAATCATAATTAATACTATTTGAAAACAACTATTTCTCTAATAATGATAATTATAAAGAATCTCTTGAAATCTCAGCAAGTAATAATTTCCTAATTTCCATATTCCATCACACATTGTTCGGCTTACTAAAAATTTTATTATATATAATCATATCCATAGTAACTTGAAAAATTATCTTAAGGTAGCATCGGCTTCTTTCGATTAATGATGCGCCAATACACGCTCACATTTTGGTGTTATCTTATCCGTCTTTTTACTTTAAATTCACACGTTTTCCTCCTTAGATAGAGGTAGTGGAAGGATACAAATGTTGTTGACAACAGATATCCCGATAACATGCGACATTTCAACCAAGTTAAATGCTGTTATCACAAAAATGAAAGGGCAATACTGGCGCCAAAACGAAGCAGTCGTAGCCAACACTGCCATCCGATTGAAAATAAATTGGGATAAGTTCATACAAAACATTAAATGTACTTCATAGTATGCTAATATTTGAGATTGGCTGATTTAAAATTCATTTTGTATGTCTTTCATCATCCGCCACCTCACTGCTCACGGTGGGGGATTAAATGAGTTGCTCTGCTAAATGACCATGCCCATTTTTTAAGGCCTAAAGCATATGAAATTAGCTTTCATTAACGTGTGAATAAACAAAACAATATTTCTGAAGTCTGGTTTCTGGTGAAATAATAAAAGAGAGAGAAAATGTTATGACAAATAAATAATTATACTATTTCTAGCTTCTCTCTCTATCTCTCTCTCTCTTAATTATACTATTTCTAGCTTCTCTCTCTCTCTCTCTCTCTCTCTCTCTCTCTCATGATTTCAGGGGAAGTACCTTCAAGAGATCCATGTTGTCCAAGAGGCCTCCTGAATGTCATTTTTTTTTTTGGGACAGCTTCAAAGCTGATGGCAGAAAAAATGATATCTGTAATTTCCAGTCAAGCCCGTGTTTTCCAACAATACAACTCATCAACCAAATCCAGGAGGCACATCAGGGTCCTCATCGCCACAATCAGATGACGGGGTGTGCTTTGCCTCTCTTGAAAATCCCGGTGGCCCATCATCACAGGCATCTTCTGCACCATATGTCTCATGTGATGGGTGCTTCTCCTCTTTCTGCTCTGCATCAGATCTTTCTACACCAATATTCACATTTCCCTGCTCCTTTCCCCTATTCTGATCATCATGGTTGTCATTCAGATGATTGTGTGAAAGAGTGAAACCGGGCGGTTCATTCGGCTCATTTTCATGCAATTTATCATTGGTTTCAGAGGTTGGAGCCATTTCAACTTGTGTCTGAAATGGCATCACATCAGAGGTGGATATCTGGACCTGATCCTTCCCTTTTGGGTTTACCAGTTTATCATAGACAGATTGCACTGTCTCTGCAATCTCACTTTTCATGCCATCATCATCTGATCTGATTATTTTCCATAAGCTATTGGATATCTGGCTCATTACTTTATCCCTGGACACAGAAAACGCATCCAGCTAAAATTAAAATGACTGACCCTATGAAAAATCACCCAACCACTTCAAATGTTTGTACACAGCAAAGGTTTAAACAATGGAATGTGCTTAGAGATCATAAGGACGAGTGAAAACTACTCCAAAAATGCAATTTAAAATTGTACAGTAGAAAAGAGGAGACAGTGAAATACCCAACTTCTTCATATATGGCATCGGAGAGTTGTCTAGGTTTCATATTTTCTGCTCCATCACGATTAAGCACCGCCGACTTTCTCACAATTGAAACAATGTGTTCTCGCAACTCTTCCTATCATAAATTGTTCGATTCAGTACTAATGGTTAGCAAGTTCATAATTAAAATTACCAAGTTAAACAACAGCCAAGAGCATCAACCACACCCAAATTTAGCGGCATTCAACCACGCTCTAAAACTTTACAAGCTTGCTAATAACAATCAATTTCAGCACTATCTTCTGGATGGAAGGTCTCAATAACCGTCAAGGTTCGCGATTTTCGACTACAGTTTCAAAAACTTATTCACCGGTGCAAACAAAAATTTCAGAACTTAAATTCACAACTCCAATTCAATTCAAACCAAGACAGGTATAGAAAATATATGCGAATTCGCCTAAATCAAGCGAATCCGGATTGAAGAGCGTATTCACCTAAAATCTAAAAACCCTAAGCAGAGAGAAACAGAGAACAGAACAAAAGGCAATAGAAGATATCGAAAGAAAGAGAGGGGCTTATACATTGTCTTTGAGCTTACGAACGATCTTCAAACGTAGCCTGTCAAAGTCACCGTCGTCTTTCAACTTTGCAACGACGTCTTCTTTGGATGCAATTTCCCCCCGGTTCTCCATCGCACCTTCTCTAGGCCCAAGATTCTCCCTAGTGTATAAATCATTGAAATTGAAATTTACAGAATGGCATACATATTTTCTTTAACATTAAAAAATAAAAAGTCAATTTTTCTTTTGCCAGAAATATAAAAATAAACAGTCAGTTTGATCTAAGAACAAGAGTACTCCTAAATTCCAAGGTTCAAAAAATCGGACTGGGATCGTCTCGACCAATGTACTGGGTCAAGGGTCAGAGGTTTAACCGAGGGTCGACTCAGGGTTAGACCGGCCACATTAAAATAATATAATTTAATAATTAATAACATAATATACCAACATTCATGTCAAAATATAAGAAAATCCAATAAAAATCTAACTGTTTTAAAAACACAATACATCAAAATTAAGAATTGTCATCACTAGTTCCTTCCAACCAAAACCAGATTGTTTCAGAAGGTCAGACACCACACCATAGTCAGTTTTAAGCTTCTTATACCTAGACTGGATGTGTGGATAGGTCTTTAGAGTACATCCAGGTATAAGATCATGAAGCATATCCTTCAATTGGCCCAAGGCACCTGTCTTAAGAGTTAAGACCACTGTCACTCTAAAGTTCACCCTTTTCATTCATGAACAGCATACACTGGACTAACAACTCACTCTCTTCAGGTGTCGACACATGCTTGTCCTCCTTTCCTTATTTTTCTGACATTTTTGGTAAACTATAATATATAAAATATGTTAGCACAAGATACACACACACACATCAAAATATATAAAGTATATAGATAAAGTTACAGTAGTATACACAACATAGATAAAATTACAACAATACTCACGACATAGATAAAATTATTACAGTACACACGACATAAAGTTCAAATGAATTACATGACATAGATAAAGTTATAAACTAAATAACTCTTTCAAGGAGCTGTTCTATTAGCAGTAAAGGCAATGAACATTTCAGTTGCAAGATTTTCCCTAAATGCAGCCCATTCATCAGATGCATCTATGTTTTGAATTGGAGGGTTATCGACCGTGCCTATATCAACCTCCATGTCTTCAATTTCATCTTCTAGTAGATCTACACCTTCTTGACGAATGAAGTAGGCATCATGCAATTATTATTTTGTAATATGTTCTGATGGGATAAAAAGATGGGCTTCTTAAAATAGCCCATCTTAACTTCAAAACTCCAAAACACCTCTCAATGACATTTCTTGCAGAAGAATGTCTCATGTTAAAGAACTCTCGTGCATTTCTTGGATGTCGCCCCTCTCTCCATTCACTTAAGTGGTACCTTTGTCCTCTATATGGTGCAAGAAATCCTTCACAATTAGTGTACCCTGCATCAACTAAATAATAATGACCTTGTGGAACTTTCAGGCCATTCCTCCTAGTAATGGCATCACGAAGAACTCGTCCATCTGCTGCAGATCCTTCCCACCCAGGAAAAACATAAATGAAATACCCATCTTGTGAGCAAACACCTAGCACATTGGTTGTAATATCTCCTTTCCTATTCCGATATCTAGCCTTGTCAATAGAAAGAACTCTCATCTTAATGTGAGTTCCATCTAATGCACCTAAGCAGTGCTGTTACAAAGAAAACAAGTATTACACAATTTTCACAAAATCTTTGGAAAAATTAATGATGAATGCATTCAATGTATATATACCTTGAACCACTTCTACGTATTGTCATTTGAGTCTTCTGGTACCGGTTCTGGTTTCTTCCACAACATGTCTCCAATTTTCATCATACTATTAAGTACAAAATTGAAATACCGACAAATAGTCTCTCCAGATCTACGAAAGTTATATTGTATTACCCTATTCTTCACATGATGTGCTAATATATGTAAAAATATGGCAACTTGCTCATCTACAAGCATGTTCTTACTAGGTTTAAGACCACCCACATCTCTTAGCATATAGCACAGTTTATCAAATGATGTCCTATTCATTCTAAGCATGTTGTGACATGCTACATCACTACTTCTTACCAAACCCTTCAAATAAGATCTCTTAGCAAAGAAGTCCATTTTGTAAGATATATGTTAAAACATTTCACTTATCATGAATACAAGAATATGCTTATGAATGCAATATATCAATAATATACTAATTACTAGTGCTAAGCTATTAATTTGAAACAGGAATCTCTTGGCTTTCTTGTCATAGTACAAAGACTTATATATTAAAAATATTATTTACATAAAGTAAAAAAATATTATTCACATAAATTACGTTAAACCAAATCATAAGAATAAAAAGAACATATTCTATGCAATGATGCAAATGGTAAAGATTGGAGTAACAAATGAGATGAATTGAGCCCAAGCACATGAGGCAATATTCTTGCGTTAATATGAATGAGTCCACGGTAAGTTAAAAAAATGAGAGACAAAGTCAAGGTATGTATAAAAAAAAATTAGACAAATTACATAATAATAGTCCATTAACTTTTGCTGCAAAAATACTCTTTTCTTGCAGTCCGAAAATGAAGTTGATATAGAAAGTATTCTTTTGCTGCAAAATAATTTTTTTAAACAAATTAATATGTTCTTTTGGTGCAGTCTACATATAATGACAACAAATTGAAAAACAATTGATATATATATACACACAAAGAATAACAAAAATAAGTGGGTCCCTTTTTTTGTCAACAAATAAGTGCATCCAGGAGAAGAAATCAGACACGCACAATAGGTGGCGAAGAAAGAAGACATTCGAAGTCAAACACACATAGGTGGCAAAGAAAGAAAAATAAAGAAATCAGACATGCATAAAGCAATTAAAAATCAATATATAGAAAAGACGAAAGGCAAAATCATTGCAAAAGAACAAATAAGAAGAAGCAATGAGAGGCAATGGAGATACAAGAATTTACCGCTGTGTGTGGAGAGGAACAATGGTATGCGGTAGCTTTGAGGAAGGTGAACAAGAGTGTGATGAGAAGATATTATCGTAACCTAATTAGGACAAAATTAAGAGGGGGTAATGTGGTCTGAAAATTATTATAATCAAGGATACTTTTGTCTACAAAAATTTCAATCCCAGTATTAAAAAACCATTACTAGGGGGAGGTGGGTTTGTCTAATCCCACATTTGTGGTAATGTTTAATCCCAAGGTTTCATTATTACCACGTACCAAACACCATAAATTGCTCATTCCCTGTCCCTTTCACATTCCCACAAGCTCATTACTTCGTACCAAACGTAGCCGAAAATTAATGATCTAGCCTTGGCATGTGCTTGTAAAGTTTGACGTCCATGTCCCTTTTTATTTTTTATACATATGCTTAATAAATATTTGAATTGAAATAGTAAACATGAAAGACTTGGCATCATTTGAAAGATGCTCCAGAATTTCAGGCATATCTTTGATGTTCCCAATTTTAAATATAGCAGCAACTTGTTGAATCCAACATAAGAAATCATGTTGGTCCCTTATATGTCATGGGGTCATGAAATAAAAGCCCACACAGGCTAATTTCTAAAATATAAAAAATCACACCCCTTCATACTGACTCCATGAAGGTTTTGATGTCGTCATTTCCAGAATTGTGCATCCCAAGCCCCATATATCCACGGCTAGATTGTATGCATTTGTATTCATAACAACCTAAAAATGAAATTATAAGAATTCAGCAGCACTTACAGTTACAGTGGAACAAAGAAGCCAAAAAATGAAACACATGGATGATAATCACATAAATCAGAAGCCAAAAAAATATAAACAAAAATTTCTTAGCTCCCTAGACTGGATTTGCTTCATAACAGCATATTTAAGCATATCAAAAGAAACATATTTAAACAGTCAGTCACATATAGATTCCGCAGCATGTGCATTCTTTGGTCATTTTGCTGCGCCAGAAGCAATACATATATACTTATGATGCAAGCAAGAAGCAGTTCATTATTTATAGCTTAAGATGAACTCATGTTTAGCCATTCCAAAGGCTGCAAACTTTAGTTCTCCATTAGGATCAACTAGTATGTTTGTCCCTTGGATATCCCTGCAAAAATAAAACAGGAAAGTAATTTGAGAAAGGTCAAAGAAACTTCCATTTAGTGCTATATATTAAAAATAAAAAATGTGTTAATTTGATCCACTATCTGTGCAAAACTACCCCAACATCTAATAAACACAGGGTTCCACTAAACTGGAATAACCAAGTTATTTTACTTGCTGTAAGTTCTGATTAGTATTAATAAATGGGCTCACAAAGTTCACAGATAGGGTGGAATTTTTTGTATTGACAGGGGATCAAAATTAAATCCAAAATAAATTTACCGGTGCACTGTGTTTCTTCCATGCAGATAGCCAAGTCCAGAGACAATCTGCCTAACATAATTCTGAATAACAGGTTCCTTAAATGCACCATATTCCTGAAGTAGTTTATGGATGGAACCACCAGAGACGTATTCTAAATAAACAGAAAGTATGTCTCCTCCCTACAAAAATGGCATATATGGTCAAATACTAACAAAAGAATCCTATCTTATTTCATTTCTCTTGGGCATGTATCATGCATATAGCTCACTGTACATGTCAAACATGACTCTAAATATGAATATTTAGCCATACCAGTTCATAAGCTCACACCACAACATCAGAATTTTTTCACGCTGACAAAATAGCTTATTTTGGACAAAATAGCTAATTCAAGCTGACAAAACAGCTCATTCTACAAAAAATGCAGGGTCTATTTTGTTTTGGATACAAAAGCAAGCAAGATAAGATGAATATAGCTGAGTTTGGCAAGCAGGGGGAAATCAGGACTCTGAATATCCTTCAGTTGCAATATGAATAAAGCAAGGGAAGTCAGAATAGCGCTGAGTATATAGCTTCAGGATGCAGAGAAATTGGAATAAAGCAAGCATGGTTTAGGATACACACTCACCTGGATATAGCGGCAAAATTGGAACGGCGGAAGATCGGCGAGAGCATACGAGCAGCGACAAGCACTAGCAACAAAGCTCCATGACAAACGCGGAAAATCGGCAAAGCTCTGAAAGAAGAGTGAGGAAGAACGACTCTGTCGAGAGGAAGACATGAGGTTGCACGATAAATGGGGTTTTGAGTGATAAGGGCACATTTGGAATATTGTAAATAAAACATGGGCAATATAGTCAGGAATGGACACAAATTTTCTCTCCTCTCCAAAAAAACCCTAATTTTGGAGGGATAGGAAGGGAGAGCAAGGGGCCACAAAATGACAAAAATTGTCCCCTCCCCTCCCCTCCATTTTTTCAATCCAAACAAGGTTTTCTCCCATGCTCTCCTCCCCTCCCCACACCTCCCTTACAAAAACCCCCAACCAAACAGACCCTCAACAAAAGTTGGGAATCCCTTATGAGAAGTTGGGAATCCCTTGAACGATTATGGTTACAAGGAGAAAGATTTGGTAAAGTATTTTGGAAGTTGGTAAATGGTAATGTACATGTTGGTAATCCCTTAACAAAAGTTGGGAATCCCTTATGAGAAGTTGGGAATCCCTTAAACGTTTCTGAGAACAAATAAAACATGGAATATATATTCTTTGATAAAAATCATTCTAAAATCATTGGACTTTTAAAACCAAATTGGAGATGTTCATTGGCTTAAGCAATAAGAGATTTAGGTTGTGATACATAAAAGAAGTAGTAACTTATTTGGTACTCTACCCAACTAGAGAATGAGAGGATTATGCACCAATATTAAATCTCTATACCTGGAATCCGTTCTCCTGAAGAATTTCTCTCTACTTTTCTCTCCCCAAAATAGAATTTCTCTCTACTTTTCTCTCTCCAAAATTCTGCCTCTCCCTTTTCTGCCCTCTCTCCGATGTCCAAAAAGTGTCCTCCTCTTGAGCTCTCTTACTCTCATTTATATAGGCACCACTAGGGTTTGCCTCATTTATTACATTTTATTTTATTATTGTTGTCATTTAATTTTTTTTTAATTTTTTCTTCAATTTCTGTGCAGGCAATCACAATGAATCAATCATCATCTTTGAATTGTTTCCTTTTTCCCTATTGTTCATCAATTTCCATTGGGATTATTCCCATTTTCATTTCATTTTTTTTCCGTTGAAATACTTCCACATCATATTCAAATTGTTCTTTTTTTTTCTTTTTTGAATTTTCAGTTAAATGCCCACATGCGCACTTATTCAATATATTAAGATTGCACACTCAATCATTCCCTTTTTGTTCCCAACCCTTTTCTCAAGAAAACAAAAATTCCTAATAAGGTTGCAATCAACATGCATTTTTTTGGATCTTTTTTTTAATTTATTTATTTTTTGTTTTTTATTTGATAGTCAATCAACATTTATTTCTTGACTTGGTGGCCAATTAACACATTTGACTTTTCCTACAATTGAACTAATGCTAGTCTAAATTGCAAGAAAGGGTCAAGAGATCTTATTTATTTATTTTGTTTTTTTAATGTGGGGTCCGGACAAAATATGGTGTTTACAGTTGCCCCTCTTTACTTGTTTGTAGTTGAGAGGAGTGAGCTTCTCGTCTATGAATCAAGTAAAGATAAGAACACTTATTTTGTCCGGCCCGACACGAGACGCAAGAAGACACTACAAAGGATCCCCTCAAACAAAAAGAGGGCATAGGCAAAATACAGTGCCCCTGCCCCTCTTTACTTGATTCATAGCAGAGAATGTGAGGGGGAAACCAAATAGCTGGGTGGTAAAACATGACTCTAAAGAATAGTGCCAGTCAGGACTAGGCTTTCAAAGAATGATGCCTGTAAAGCAGGCTTGAAAAAGGAGGCCAACGAAACTGGGCTTTGAAAGAATTGTGCCAGCTGTTACTGGACTTTAAAAAGAATTGTGCTTGCCGATACAAGGCTTTTGAAAAGAAGTGTGCCTGCCAATACAGGGCTTTAAAATAATTGTGCCAGCCGTTACTGGCTTTGAAAATAATTGTGCCTAGCGGTATAGGGCTTTAAAAGGTACCAGCCATTACTGGGCTTTGAGGTGCCTGCCGATACAGGGCTTTCAGGGTGCCTGCAGATACAGGGCTTTAAAAGGTGCCAGCGGTTACTGGACTTTGAGGGTGCCTGCCGATACAGGGCTTTAAAAGGGTGCCAGCCGTTACTGGGCTTTGAGGGTGTCTGCCAATATATTGCTTTAAAAGGGTGCCAGCCGTTACTGGGCTTTGAGGGTGCCTTCCGATACAGGGCTTTAAAAGGGAGGTGTTTACTAATAAATTTATGATCCCCACCCATTAATGCTTATGATGCTGATTATGGGATGCCAATGGAGATTATGACAATGATGATCATGATGAGATGAAGCCCTGAAGAGGGTGGCGTTAGTGACGATGGAATGCTTTTGAAATTGATAAATAGCATAAGTAATTAGCTGATAGGTGTTATTGCGTCCTCTTTGTCCAACCTCCTAACCAGGACCCCTTTTTCTTGCGTCGTCTGGTGAAATGTCAAGAAAAGTGATATAAGATCCATAAAGTTACCGTACTCTTGGGAACTTAGGTGCAAGATCAGCTTTCCAAGCCTTGTATCAGAGTTCAAACTGTGGCCCCTATTAACAATCCTGAAATTGCACAAGGTAATTAGGAGCAGAGGGCATAAGGTATACTGCCATGAGTGCTTTGTCTAGAAAAAGTTGCATTTTTATTAAAAAAATTGCTCTTATACAAATCATGAATTAATTCTAGAATGCGAATGAGAAGAATGAGAGAGAGTTTGTGTAGATGAGGATCCATTTCAAAGAAATGGTCCTCTTAGATTAAAAGCTGAATGAAGTTGTTCGTAGGTCGACAAAAGAAGCTTATAAGAGGTCCTTCGCTTTCGATTCCTTGTAGCCCATTTAAGTGTCTTGCCTTGTTATTAGAGATATGCACTTTCACTGAGTGATAAAGGAGCCAACCCAAGTAAGCTTGTCCAATATGGGGCATGTCTGCTAATCTGATAGCATTCTGTCTTTGTAGGCCGCCCTTTTGGGGTTTCAACCTAAGGAAGTCCCTTTTTTAGCTCTAATTTTTGCTTGAGCCTCCCTTTCAGGTTTTCAACTCAACGAGCTCTTTTTTTTCAAAATAGGTGATCCAATATTGCTCCGTCCAAGCAACCTAACCAGGTACCCCCTACGCATTCGTATAACACATTCACGCATCCGTCAAACGGCTACTAATTTGAATGAAACTGAGTCTTCTCAAAATGATCGATTGTCTCATTTGGAATCACAAATAGCGGCTCTGAAAGAGATGGTATCTACTTTGGCTTTGACCCTCAATACTAAGAAAGGTGGGAAAGAGCTTGAAACATTGGAAGTGGTAGAGACAAGCAAAACAGAAAGCCTTGAGAAAGAAAAGTCACCAAAGACAACAGTGGAACCTGAGGGTAAGATCCCCAACAACTTCGAGGAAAAACCTCTTGAAGATTCTCCATATACCATCTCAGTAACTGGGAAGAAAGAAGAATGGAAAGAAGAAATTGGTGAAATGAAAGACCAATTGAAGGCTCTTCAGGGATCAAGCACTTGGAGCTCACTTGATCTGAAGGAATTATGCTTGGCTCCAAGTGTCACAATCCCTAAAAAGTTCAAAATGCCGGATTTTGACAAATACAATGGCACAGGAAATCCTATATACCACCTCAAATCTTATTGCACCAAGATGTTGGTGAAAGTGGCAATCGCACAAGAGGGGGGTGAATTGTGCTATTTAAAAATCTAGGAATAATTAAAATAACACAGCCTTTATACTGGTTCGGCCAACACTGCCTACGTCCAGTTCTCCAACACTCAGTTGGGTTCCACTAACCACAGGTTTTACGAACACAGGTTCACCTGTCAACCTTTACAAAGTTTTAGAATCTCTCTAAACACTCCCCCTTACTACCTGTAAGGCAATATCCCTGTTCTAAAGCACCAAGCTTTCAGAACAACCTCAAACAGTAGAGGATTTCAATAAATGTGTTCACTTAATGAACGGATTTTGATAAACACTTAAGTACAAATAAAATCTCTAATAAATACAGAAAACAGAGAGCAACGAATGAACTTGTAAATATTCTCGTTTTTCGTCGTCTTTCTTCATAAATGCTCAAGTGCTGTATTTATATCTCTTCTCAGATTTTGCCCTAACATTCAATCTTCAAGAAGCCGTTTGAATTTAGTCGTTGGGAGCTCATAGCCGTTGGCATTTAATGCAGCTTCTTCATCGGGCTTAACTCTCTGCTCTAGCTTCAACTACTTCTTGCGTAGGGTGAGCCAGGAAAGAGATAGACTCAGCGTTCTGTGCATCCGTACAAGTTGTACTTTCTGGCAGCTCTTTCATTAGCGCTAGCTTGGTCTGCTATCGCTAATCTCATAGAGTGAATTCTGCACTTAAGCTGTTAGCTAACCAAATAATCATATATTGTACAGAAGACGCTATCGCAAGCTTAATCCATTAGCTCAATGAGATAAAGACAATATAAGGTATATCAGAGCTTTTCATATCGATAAGAAGATGCATACTCGATAGCATATTCTCTTGGATCAGAAAGCATTATATCAGCATAGAATTTTCTATCGATTGCTAATCCATTATCGCTATTATCTTTAAGGATACTATTATCTAAGCATTCAGAGATATTTCCGGGTATCCTATTATCGATAGACAAGCATGATATCGCTAGAATCATGTTAGCTCTTTTGACTCATTTGCACTAAGGCATTAGCTATCTGAATGATTTATTATCTGAAGCCCTTTTGCTATCGATAGCTTAACCTATTATCGCTAGCTACTTTCATTTGCTTAAGGACTTGGTTTATTTTTCTGCTAGCTTAGTTATCAATGAGCTTCTAGCGATGGATTCTTTCTTTATCGATAGAGAATGACTTAGAGATTTAATATCAACCTTATTATTGCTAAGTCTTCACTTGCTATAGCTCTTAGTCTATTAGCTATTGAGATTTACTTAGCGATAGAGATATTCTTTATTGATCTTACTAAGTTATCATTTTTCATTAGTGATGGTTATTCTTGCAATGGTGATCTGTTACCTTGCAGATTTTACACGTTCAATTCAGAGGTAACTTTCACTTATGTTTTCTCAGGGTCAGTCTTCAGCAAAACTTAAGATTTCTAACAGTTGGTATAGTCCCAAGATGAAAATTTCTTACTCTTATTCTTCCATGAGAGCCTGAAAGGACCCGCCTTAGAGTGGTACATGCAGTTAGATCAGACCAAGACTAAAAAGTGGAGGGACTTAGTTGACGCATTCATGAAATAGTACAAGTTTAACCTCGACACTGCTCCTGCTAAGGAGCAACTGAAGGCTATGAGCAAGAAAACTACCGAGACATTCAAGGATTATGCTCAAAGGTGGAGAATAGTTGCATCACAAGTTCAACCCCGTCTTATCTAATCTGAGTTATGTTCCTACTTCATTCGTACCTTGCAGGATCCTTACTATAGATATATGGTTGGAACACATGTCACAGATTTCTCTAGTTTGATCGAGATCGGTGAAAGGATTGACGCAGATGTATGAGAAGGGAGAATTTCTAGTCAAAATGAGATAAGAAGGAGCCAAAATGGGAAGAAGAAAGAGGGTAATGTAAGCTTTGTCCAATCTACAGGAAATCCCAAGCGATACCTCTAGTATCCACTCAAAATGGATGGGGGTTCAGGCAAACAAGGGTAAGCTGGAGGACAAAGGAATTGGCAGCAAAAGGATAATCGACAATGGCCAGACTTCGGCATGACTAATGCAGAATTATACCAACAACTCCTGGAAGCTCGAGTGCTAGGGCCACGCCCCTACAAACAACCTCAACAACCTTACCCAGCTTGGTATGACTCAAATGCTCAATGCGAATATCACATGGGGGCCATAGGACATTCGATAGAAGATTGTGTTACATTCAAAAGGAATGTGTTAGATTTGGTGGATACTAACCATATCCAATTGAAGAAAAGCGATGGCTCAACCATCAAGACTAATCCTTTGCCAACACACGAGGGGCAAGTGAATGCCATTGAGGAAGTTTTCTCAAAGGATCCTGCAACCATTGAGCAAGCTCTTTATGACAATGAGATAGTAATGATTGAAAAGAAACCTGTTGAGTTCGTGATTAAAGAACCAAAAGTCAATACCAATGTCGTCCCTTTCACCATTGTGACACAGCTTCAACAACCTGCAATGACCACCAAGATACCTACTCCTTTCCCATATCAGAGTAGTCATGCTGTACCATGGAGATATAAAGGTGTTATTGAAAATCCATCTGGTCAAGTTATGGAAGCCGAGGCTAGTAAAGGAGTAATGACTGAAGTCACACGGAATGGAAAAGCTTACTTACCACCAGATGTCGAACACTTGAAGAAAGGAAAGCATGTTTATGGTGAGATCCCATCTAATCAAAAAGAAGTTGATAGGAGTTATGAGGAATTCCTTCAAATAATGAAGCAAAGTGACTACAGTGTGGTAGATCAACTGAACAAAACTCCTGCAAAGATCTCGATCCTAGCTTTGATATTGAACTTTGAACCACATCGTCGAGCACTGTAGAAAGCCCTAGATGAAGCATATGTGCAGTCCAGCGCCACTCCAGAGAAGGTAGCAAGCATTATGAATATTGCAAAAACATTGTAAACCATATCCTTCTCCGAGGAAGAAATCACTCAATCTACTACAGATCAGCATAAAGCCCTGCATATCACTCTCAAGTGCAAGGGTTTCATTGTGGCTAAGGTACTGATTGTGTCCATATCGTTACCCTATATGTTTTATAGGCATGATAATTTAGCTCACATTGCGCTAGCATAAGGCTCTTTTAGCATCAAAATGATTTTATATTTAAAATTGAATATAATAATATATAATATAATACTAATTCTAAATCATGTTAGATAAGTGTGTCTTTGGAACAGCTTCTCCACACCCAGAAGCTCGGCGACACCCAATAAGCCATTGATTGCTTTTTTTTAATGTTTGGTTTGATTGTAGAAGATAAGGACTTATGGGTCAGAAGCTCGGTGGGGCAGCCAGAAACCAGAAGCTGAAAATTTTGGCTTCTGGCTTCTGATGGGTCCCACACATTTTGTTATGTATTATTTAATAAAGTGGGTAGAAAAATTAGACTATTAGACCCCTAAAATTCTCAAATAAGATATTTTCTTTTAATATATAATTTCCTTTTTATCTCCAAAAAATTACCATAATAATCTATAACTATTTTCTCCCACAATATTGTCCTTTGAGCCAAAAATATTATTTTTTTAAATTATTTTTCTTAAAACAAGGGAGAAACCAAACCTTTAATAAGAATATGTGTATATTATATATGTATTATTTAATAACAATAATGTCATTTTTAGTAATTTTTCATCTAAACTTGCTTTTCAAAATAATCATCCAAACATATTTCTAAAAGTAAGATTGAAAAAAAGTCACTTCTATCATAACAAATCCAAACATAAATCACTTCACACAATCTGACTTTTATCCAATCTTACTTATGAAAAAGTCCTACAAAAAAAATCAATCCAAACACACCTAGAAAGACTTCCGCTGGTAGGGTTCTTTCGAGGAAACTTAGAATTAAACCCAACGTCTCCGTACAAGCCCTCCACGTATAGTCGGGCCTTCATATACTCTTTGGTCTTTGTGTCGTCAATCTAAGCTTTTAGGTTGTTCCACAACCTCCCTCCCTCCTTTTCCTCATCCCTCAGATCGCTTCCCATTTCCTAATTTCATTCATATATTCTTTGATCCCTCTTCAGATTCTAGATGATATATTAAGGGGAGCGGATCGGCTAGAAGACAAGTATAAAGACGAGAAAAAGATAACACGGAACCGATGATCGATGGGAGGAAGAGTACCCGTCTCTTACAACCCTAGCCCACAAAGACACCACAAGGATGATCAGTCCTTGATACAGTCAAGTATTCTCAAGAGAATACAAAGATGCAAGCAAAGCTCACACAAGAGAAACAAGAGTCTCAATCCATTCAAGTCTGAAATGTTTAGTACAAAGCAAGCCTATATATAGGCAACAATGGAATACTCTAGAATGAAGACAACCCTAAGACATCAATGGTGCATTAATGATGATTGGCATTTTGAATTGCACCAATCCATACAAAGAAATGACTTATTCTTGAAGAAAAAGTCAGCTATTCAAAATAGGAAAATAAGACAAGACATTCTAGAACATTCATTGACCAAATGGCCTTATTTTATGGAAATAAAATAAGAGACTTAATTGAAATGAAATGCAATCAGATTTGATGCATAAGGAAGTGTTCTAGATGCTTCTTTATTTGTCCAAAACGTCACTTATTCTCCTCCTCCAAAAGCACATGCTTGTCACATGTATTTTAAGTGAATTCTTCAATATGAACACCACTTAAGCCTTGTATATCAACTTGTTGGGCTTCTAACATTGTGACCACCTTTATTGGGCTCTTGTTGGACATATGAATGGATGAATCTTTAAAGTAGTTGGGCTCCAACTCTTTAAGATCTCTTATATAGCAGTTCAGGACCTCCTTCATTTTGGTCATTGCTCTTGTCATCGGGCCTCCAATGCCTTGTAATGGATCTTTTAGAATGAATAAACATTTTCCCTAAAAAACACAAACACAGTGACACGCATTTCTACCCCGAACTACGTGGGCTTTGATCCCTCTAAAGGGTACGTAGGCCCTAGGCTAAATCCTAGGTCAAGTCCAACTATGTAAATATTTTTTTTTTGTGTAAATATATTTTTGTGCGTAATTAAAATAAAATTAAAGGCCATGTTTATTTTTAAATAATTAACTTAGAGTTACCGTTCTCATGGACGAGTGCTGTGGGGTGCCTAACACCTTCCCCACTCATAATCTACTCCCGAACCCTACTTGGTTTTAAAATATGAAAGACTTAACAAAATATGAAAAACTTCATCTCCTTCAGATGCCCATTATATCATAGGTAAATAGAAGTGACATTTAACCTGTGAGGGATGAAAATCCCTACATGATCAAGGCCAAGGGATGTAGTTGCATGAGATGACATGTCAGTTCTCATTTCAAGCGTTAGTTTGGGTTTAAGAAAAATAGGAGGGGAATTCAACCGTACCCTTCCAAACATTTATGGCAATTTATTTTTGAAGAATTTGAATCCGTACATACTTATGAAATTTTTTTATTATTTTTACTAAGTTGCTTAATGATTCCTTCTATTTTCTGGTTAAATTATTTGAATAAAAATATTATCCCATATCGTTACCCTATATGTTTTATAGGCATGATAATTTAGCTCACATTGCCTATCATAAGGCTCTTTTAGCATCAACACCCTCTAGCCTCCTCCGAGAATCCATTGTTCTATAGGGAGATCTAGAGTTGATCGTTAGGCAGGAAGAACCTTGAATCCTATCCTAGCCTAAGATCTTAATGTTACATTTTTCTCTACGAAACTTTGAATGAGAGCTTGTTTTGAACTCGGTAATTATGCTAACAAACCCCTATGATAAGGTTTTACAATCACGAGAATACATGAAGCTAAATGATTATGAATGTGTTTAATGAGCCTTGAAATGGTTGGAATGCATGTCAAATAAGTGATAACATGTGTTTTAAATTTTTGACATGAATGATGGATAATTTTGGAAACTTCACTTCCTCCAGAGGTCCAATACTTCATAGGGAGAATGAAGTGTCCATTAGCTTGTGAATGGCCCAAGTCAATACACAACTAAGGAGTTTTTCATTTGAAATTACATCCATAGCCCATCTAAAATGAAGCTAAATGATTATGAATGTTTTACTAATTCATTACGAGCCCAAAAATGTTAGGGATGTACTTTAAAATAATTAACATATATGCCATATGATTTGCTTCAAATTTTGATACAGATATGGATATTTTGAAAAAACGGCTCAAATCGCTTTAATGGAATTAGTTGATCCAAAAGGATGCATTTGACATGCTTTTAACCCTACATAGACTAAAACGGGCTCAAATCACATTTATGGACTTAGTTGATCCAAAAGGATGCATTTGACAAACTTTATTCTATAAGAAAACTAATACGGCTCAAATCGTGTTAATGGAGTTAGTTGATCTAAAATGAAGCATTTAACATAATTTTCAGCCTAAATAAACAAAAAGGGTTAAAATCGCATTTATGGAATTAGGGATCCAAATGAATGCGCCTGATATACTTTTGATCCAAAACAAGCCAAAAGGGTTCAAATCGTGTAAATGGCTTTTATTGATACAAAACGACGCATTTGACATAATTTTGACCATAAACAAAGGTCTAAATTCACGTTTATGGGGTTAAGTCATCCAATGGCATGCGTTTAAATACGTTTGACCCAAAACAAACTAAAACAGCTCAAATCATGTTAAGGGAATTAGTCGATCCAAAACGATGCATTTGACATACTTTTCACCTTAAACAGACTAAAACTGGTTCAAATCACGTTTATGGACTTAGTTGATCCAAAAGGATGCATTAGACATACTTTTGACCCTAGGCAAGGAAAAAAGCCTTAAATCACGTTTATATTGTTAATTGATGCAAGTTGATGAACTTGAGAAAATTTTGACTCTAAACAAACTAAAACGACTCAAATCGCGTTAATAGAATTAGTTGATCTACAAGGATGAAGTTGACATACTTTTGACCCTAAAGAGACAAAAACTAGCTCAAATCGAGTTTGCAGACTTAGATAATCCAAAAGGATGCATTTGACATACTGTTGACCCTAGACTAGCAAAAATGGCTCAAATCGCGTTTTTCAAGTTAGTTGATCCAAAAGGATGCATTTGAAATACTTTTGACCTAGACAAACAAAAAGGACTAAAATCTCGTTTTTGGAGTTAATTCATCCAGAAGCACGGATTTTAAATTCGTTTGACCCTAAATAAAATTAAAATGCCTCAAATCGTGTTAATGGCATTAGTTGATCCAAAACGATGCATTTGACATACTTTTGACCTTAAACAGACTAAAAATGGTTCAAATGACGTTTATGGACTTAGTTGATCCAAAAGGATGCATTAGACATACTTTTGACCCTAGACAAGCAAAAAACCCTTAAATCACGTTTACATTGTTAATTGATGCAAGTTCATGCACTTGAGAAACTTTTGACCCTAAACAAACTAAAACAGCTCAAATCGCGTTAATGGAGTTAGTTGATCGAAAAGGATGCATTAGACTGTAATTGACAGGAATGCACAAGAGGGGGGTGAATTGTGCTTTTAAAAATTTAGACAGAACAAATCAAGATTTATACTGGTTCAGCCCAAATACTTGGCCTACGTCCAGTTCTCCAACTCACTGTTGGGTTCCACTAATCCTCAAGATTAAGAATAGGCTCTTGAGTGCCTTTACAAGTGATTTCACAGTAGGAACTCCCCCCTTACTGATCACTCCCCCTTACTACTTGTAAGTATACAACCCTTCCACTGGGATCCCACTATCCCAAGGAAAATACTCAATAAGATGGTTTATCACAATACAAAGATTGCTCACACACTTGAGCTGATAGTGTTACAAGCTGAAGAACAGATGAGAGAACTCAGACAGAATTGATTACAATAGGTAATGTTCGTTGGATATCACTTTTTTTCTTACCAACCAATTTCTACTTCAATGCTTTTATAGTACTTAGGAAATTTCTACCTGTTGAGCGAAGTCTGAGTGAGAGATCGTTGTGAAGCTAGAAGAGAGAGAGAGAGAGATGATAATTCTGGAGATTGATGATGATTCTGAGTTTGCATTTAATGCTTCAGAGTCCATACATATACGTTTCCTCTTTCTTTTTCTTCAGCGTTGTACCAGAATGTGTGTTACTGAGAGTAACGGCAACTTTTCTGTGTCTAACGATAACTGCCCAAAATAGAAACAAGTACATTTTGCAATATAAAGATAGTTAGATATGAGAAGAGAAACAAATTTGAATTTTCTTGATTGTCAATCGATTGCAAGGTGTATCAATCGATTGTCATTTCTGGTCGTCAATCGATTGCCTTCAGATTGCTTCAGTTTTTCACTTGCATCACTCGATTGAAGTGTTAGCTATTGAATAAAAACTGAGACTGTCAATCGATTGCATGATTTCTCAATCGATTGCCTCTTGTCAATCGATTGATCAAGCTCCAATCGATTGCATATTTCATTGTTTTAAGGTAAGCTTCAATAAATTGCCATCCGATTGCTCATCGATTGCTATCTCACTCGATTGCCATTCTAATCAATCGATTGATTGAGTTTTGATTACTTAGTGTAATTCTGTGCATCAATCGATTGCTTAGCTTTCCATCAATTTATAGCCTGCACTCGATATGCAATCGATACTCCATCGATTGCAGGATAGATTATTCAATCGATTGCCTGTTCTCCCAATCGATTGCATAACTTAGATTTCCAGAAATAGTTTTTCAAGATATTTTTCAAAGTTAAGATCTCATGGTTCTATTACCTAAGTCATATTTGGTTATCATCAAAACATAGAATTCCAACATAGACATCCTTTTGACCCTAAACAAACTAAAACGCCTCAAATCGTGTTAATGGAATAAGTTGATCCAAAAGGATGAAGTTGACTTAGTTTCGACCCTAAATAGACTAAAACTAGCTCAAATCGTGTTTGTAGACTTAGCTGATCCAAAAGGATACATTTGACATATCGTTGACCCTATACTAGCAAAAATGGCTCAAATCGCGTTTTTGGAGTTAGTTGATCCAAAAGGATACATTTGACGTACTCTTGACCTAAACAAACAAAAAGGACTAAAATCTCGTTTTTGGAGTTAATTCATCCAGAAGCACGGATTTTAAATTCGTTTGACCCTAAACAAAATTAAAATGGCTCAAATCGTGTTAATGGCATTAGTTGATGCAAAAGGATGCATTTGACATATTTTTGACCATAAATAGACTAAAGCATCCTTAAGTCACGTTTATGGTCTTAGTTGATCCAAAAGGATGGATTTGATATACTTTTAACCCTAAATAGACTGAAACGGGCTCAAATACATTTATGGACTTAGTTGATCCAAAAGGATGCAATTGACATACTTTCGATCCTAAAAATCCACGAAGGGTTCAAATCCAATATATGGTGTAGTTGAACGAAAATGATGAATTTGACAAACTTTTGACCCGAAACAAAAAAAAAGGACTAAAATCGTGTTTATGGAGTTAATTAATCCAAAAGCATGCAATTTAAATACGTTTGACCCTAAACAAACTAAAACGGCTCAAATCGCGTTGGTGGAATTTGTTGATAAAAAATGATGCATTTGACATACTTTTGACCCTAAATTGACTAAAACGGGCTCAAATCGCGTTTATGGACTAAGTTGATCCAAAAGGATAGATTTGATATACTTTTGACTATAGACAAACAAAAACGGCTCAAATCGCTTTAATGTAATTAGTAAATCCAAAAGGATGCATTTGACATGCTTTTAACCTTACATAGACTAAAACGGGCTCAAATCTCATTTGTGGACTTAGTTGATCCAAAAGGATGCATTTGACAAACTTTAGACACTAAACAAACTAATATGGCTCAAATCTTGTTAATGGAGTTAGTTGATCTAAATTGAAGCATTTAACATACTTTTCACCCTAAATAAACAAAAAGGGTTAAAATCGCGTTTATGGAATTAAGGATCCAAATAAATGCGCCTGATATACTTTTGATGCAAAACAAATCAAAATGGTTCAAATTGTATAAATGGCTTTTATTGATACAAAACGACGCATTTGACATAATTTTGACCATAAACAAACAAAAAGGACTAAATTCACGTTTATGGGGTTAACTCATCCAATGGCATGCGTTCAAATACGTTTGACCCAAAACAAACTAAAACAACTCAAATCGTGTGTTAAGGGAATTAGTCGATCCAAAACAATGCATTTGACATACTTTTGACCTTAAACAGACTAAAATTGGTTCAAACCACGTTTATGGACTTGATCCAAAAGGATGCATTAGACAAACTTTTGACCCTAGACAAGCAAAAAAGCCTCAAATCACGTTTATATTGTTAATTGATGCAAGTTGATGCACATGAGAAACTTTTGACCCTAAACAAACTAAAATGGCTCAAATCAAGTTAATGGAGTTAGTTGATCTAAAAGGATGCATTAGACATCCTTTTGACCCTAAACAAACTAAAATGCCTCAAATCATGTTAATGGAAATACTACAATGACGCGAACTGGGTTAATGGAGTGAGTCGATCGAAATAGATGCGTTTGACACGCTTTTGACCCTAAACAACATAAATCGAGCTAAAAATCGAGTTTATGGACTCAGCCGATCCAAAAGGATCCATTTGACATTATTTTGGCCCTAATGAAACAAAAACGGCTCAAATCACGTTGATGTTTATAGTTGATGCAAAATGATGCATTTTACAAACTTTTGACGCTAAACAAACAAAAAGGGCTGAAATCGTGTTTATGTGGTTTGTTGATGCAAATAGATGAGTTTGACATACATTTGACCATAAAAAATACTACAATGGCTCAAACAGGGTTAATGGAGTTAGTTGATCAAAAAGGATGCGTTTGACATACTTTTGACACTAAACAACATAAATCGGGCTAAAAATCGAGTTTATGGAGTCAGTCGTTCCAAAAGGATGCATTTGACATTATTTTGGCCTTAATGAAACAAAAACGGCTCAAATCACATTGATGTTTATAGTAGGGGCAAAATGATGCATTTTACAAAACTTTTGACGCCAAAGAAACAAATAGGGCTCCAATCGCGTTTCTATTGTTGGTTGATGCAAATGGATGCGTTTGAAATACATCTAAACCTAAAAGATACTACAACAACACGAACCTCGTTAATAGTGTGAGTCGATAAAAAAGGATGCGTTTGACACACTTTTGACCCTAAACAGCCTAAATCGGGCTCAGAATCGAGTTTATGGACTCAGTTGGTACAAAATGATGCATTTGACATTATTTTAGCCCAAAGAAACAAAAACGGCTCAAATCATGCTGATGTTTATAGTTGATGCAAAAGGATACATTTTACAAACTTTTGACGCTAAACAAACAAAAAGGGCTAAAATCACACTTATGTGGTTAGTTGATGCAAATGGATGCGTATGACATGCATTTGACCTTAAAAAATACTGTAATGACTCGAACAGGGTTAATGGAGTTAGTTGATCGAAAAGGATCCGTTTGACACACTTTTGACCCTAAACAACATAAATCGGGCTAAAAATCGAGTTTATGGACTCTGTTAATCCAAAATGATGCATTTGACATTATTTTGGCCCTAATGAAACAAAAATGGCTCAAATCACGTTGATGTTTATAGTTGATGCAAAATGATGCATTTTACAAACATTTGACGCCAAAGAAATAAAAAGGGCTCCAATCGCATTTCTGTTGTTAGTTGATGCAAATGGATGCGCTTGAAATACTTCTGACCCTAAAAAAATACTACAACAACGCGAACCGGATTAATGGAGTGAGTCGATCAAAAAGGATGCGTTTGACACAGTTTTGACCCTAAACAACATAAATTGGGCTAAAAATCGAGTTTATGGACTCAGTCGATCCAAAAGGATGCATTTGACATTATTTTGGCCATAATGAAACAAAAACAGCTCAAATCACGTTGATGTTTATAGTTGATGCAAAAGGATGCATTTTACAAACTTTTGATGCCAAAGAAACAAAAAGGGCTTCAATCCCATTTCTGTTGTTAGTTGATGCAAATGGATGCGTTTGAAATACTTCTGGCCATAAAAAATACTATAACGACGCGAACCGAGTTAATGGCTTGAGTCGATTGAAAATGATGTGTTCGACACACTTTTGACCCTAAACAACATAAATCGGGCTAAAAATAGAGTTTATGGACTCAGTCGATCAAAAGGATGCATTTGACATTATTTTGGCCCTCATGACACAAAAACGGCTCAAATCACGTTAATGTTTATAGTAGGTGCAAAAGGATGCATTTTACAAAACTATTGATGCCAAAGAAACAAATAGGGTTCCAATCGCGTTTCTATTGTTGGTAGATGCAAATGGATGCGTTTAAAATACATCTGAACCTAAAAAATACTACAACGACACGAACCGCGTTAATAGTGTGAGTCGATAAAAAATGATGCGTTTGCCATACTTTTGACCCTAAACAGCCTAAATCGGGCTCAGAATCGAGTTTATGGACTCAGTTGGTACAAAATGATGCATTTGACATTATTTTAGCCCAAAGAAACAAAAACGGCTCAAATCATGCTTCCAATCCCCTGAAGCAAGCATCCTTCCTGATCGAGTAACTCCATAACTGTGATTTGAGCTCCTTTTAGTTTGTTTGGGGTCAAAGGTATGCCAAATGCATCCTTTAAGATCCATTCACTCCATGAACACGATTTAACCCCGTTTTAGTATGTTTAAGGTCAAAGGTATTTCAATTGCATCCTCTCTGAGCGACTAACTCCATAAACACGGTTTGAGCCCCTTTTAATTTGTTTGGGGCCAAAGGTATGTAAAATGCATCCTTTCTGATCGAGTAACTACATAAATGCGATTTGATCCCCTTTTAGTTTATTTGGGGTCAAAGGTATGTCAAATGCATCCTTTCTGATCCACTCACTCCATAAACGCGATTTGAGCCCCTTTTAGTTTGTTTAGGGCCAAATGTATGCAAAATGCATCCTTCCTGATCGAGTAACTCCATAACTGCGATTTGATCCCCTTTTAGTTTGTTTGGGGTCAAAGGTATGCCAAATGCATCCTTTAAGATCCACTCACTGTAACACTGTTATGATATATTTATAACTTAATATTAATATAGTTATATATTTATAACTTAATAAATTTAGTTATAATAAACATATCTTTTAACTATGTATATTAACATGTTGATTATAACTTAATTTTAATTATAAAAGATATGGTTAGTTAATACCATCTTAATTATTTATCTTATAATATTGATGATATGATGTATTTATTAAATGATGACCTAGCTTTTAACAATTATTCTATGTTAAATGTAGATATTGGTATTATATAAATAGTGATATATAATTAAGATGTCACATATATATTATTTAGAATAGTACATTCTTAAATTTATATATAATTTAAAATATACTTGTGGATGTCACATATATATTATCTCATTTTTATATAAGGTTATTTAAAATGTATAGTTTATATAATTCTTTTATATTATATATATATATATCTTTAGAGACATATATCTATCAAGTATTTGATCACAATAGTGACCTATTGTGATTAGCCCACTGCATCATCTTATTTATATCAAATAAATAACCACACTAATAACTTTTATATAAATATATATGTATATTGATATTACTATATATACACTCCACTTATTTGTTTCCATTATTTTAGCTCAAATCATGCAAAACCACTTAATATTTTTCATCCACTAACCAAGCTGCCTTGAATTAGCACAAGATAGTCACAGAGAGAATAACAAAATTATTAACCCATAAATTTCATTAAACTCAAAGTTAATATAGCACAATGTAAAGTATTCAACAAGAAAGAAATGACGTAAAAAGGTCTCTAACCCTTATACAACATGTAGAAATGAAGAACACAACCAAATGTCATAAATGTACTACTAGAACCCTAGAAAAGCATAAATACAACAAGAGGAAGAGGGATTATAACTAAAACTCCCTTATATATGCTCCAAGCTCATCCCTTGCCTCCCACCATCAAGAATGGGAAGCCTAGCTACTATCCTCCATGAGAAAGCAAGCAACAAGGAATGGGGGTTGAGGAAACATGGAGATTTGGAGTGCCCCAAACCTACGTCACGACCATGTTAGACAAAAAAATTTATGAGGCACGCCATGTGGAAAAATGCTGAATTAGTCATTGAATTCCACAGCATCTACTCATCAAAACATAAAAGCAGAGTAGTGAAAGTCAACACAATGAAAATCCCTACTTTTTAAGTGCGATCAAGTTGAGACTTGAAAGGTCCACCTGTGATATTCTATTGTAATGCTCACTTAGTTGATCCACAATATATCTCAACATCAAAGCAAAAAATAAGACATGACGCAAAACTACGAGATTGGTTGGAATCTTTGACGATAACTTAGTACAATATTTTTCTAAGGATAGGCTGAATTGTCTAACATTTGATAACTTGCAATGAATAAGGATCTATCGATCCACTCATAATAATGATCCTTTGCAAATAAACATTCATGAATTGCAATATATCCTTCCTAAGAATCGGTGCAACTTATCTAAGTGCTAATTTTTCTCACCAAAAAACCTGCTACAATAGACAATCCCTAACCAAAGTTGGTTAGAATCAAATTCCACTAGTAAGTTATGCGTGTTATTTCAATCTAACAAAAATAATTCAAAGTGCGTATGTTAATGATCTTTCATGCACATAATGATTTATATTTATTTTAACTCACTTTCACAAGAACATCGTCATTAAGCTTGTAATCAGCAAAATCATCTACTTCTGCTCTTGTATAGTGTCATCGAGCTTGAATAGTTTCCTCATCATCATTACTGCATATAAGGCATTAGTCAAAACATCAGTAGATTGCAACAGATTTATAAATCTTAACAACAGAAAGGAATTTCAGTCATTAATGGATGTAATACCAAAATTAGCAAATTAATGTTACAAGCACATGATCCAACATTAACTTATTGGTTTGCATTTGATACAATAGATTGCCTCTTTTTCTGCAAATGAAAATAACAATGCTATTCAAATTGAAGTAGATAGAAGTGAAACCCAAATATTTATTAGGGAAATTCATCTAAGATAATACATATAAGAAGATAGCTTGTAGATTATTGTTTTGAAAGAGATCTCGAATTTCTTCTTCTACATTAAATCCACTTGAAAATCGCCTCAAGGTTAGATATTTGTAGGCATAACGACTAAATCATAAGAAACCTACATCAAACAAAATTACAAATTACAATGAGCAAATAAACTATAACATTTGTTCCTAAATCAACTTTTAATCTCCATTATCGAACCTCAAAATAGTTTCCAGCAGCTAACTATGTTAGGAAAATGAATTATCTCATTAAAATAGCTAACATAGTTAGAAAAGGGTTTTCCATACATTCTGTTTAATTCAGATTCCAAATCTAACCATGATAGAAAAAACAAGCTTCCAAATATAAATATAACCTATCATTGTTAAAAAAAGAGTTCCACTTAATAAAATAGAGATCCATGTTAGAAAAGGATGAAAATAATTTAAATAATGCCAACATGGATAGCAAAACAATAAGTAAATATATTTCATTTATCCATGTTAGAAGAAGGAACTTTCTAGAATCAAGGCTAACATGGATATTTACAATCACAGATATTCACAAGACATTTGTCAATATTAGATAAAATTCACCTAACATGAATATTAAAACACACATGATATAACACAATTAAAATCCTTCAAAAATCCATTCACAATATACCATGATAGAAAAGAATACCTCTATTATGGTAACTAATAATTTACATACACAATAATGAAGTATCCCTGTAAATAAGAATAACTCATTCAAATTTCCAAGCTCAAATCAAGCACCAAATGCCCCACCATTTTGTAATATACAGTAACCAAACATACTCTTACATTCAGAAGATCATAGAGTCATTTCTGATCAACATAGTATACCATAATCAAATATCCTCTTATCCCAACATGGTTGAAAACAAACAGCCAACAATATTTCTATCATCACATGTTTGTTGGAATTGGAGTGGTCCCAAAAAATTTTATAAACCATTTAGTGATCCCAAAATATCACAGTCTTGAAAATACACATTAACAAATGATGAAAATCAAAGTCATGTGGAAGCAAAAATGCAAGTGCTAGCTTATGTGGCAATGTACTACACTATTAACAGTCCAAGAAGACATACTACTTTTAGTGAGTGGTCATCAGATCATTTCCTTATGAGCTTGCCAGCTCTAGAAATTGCAAGAGTGAGATAAAAGGGGGTAGCCTATCATAACCATTAACTACCTGCTTACATGTGGTTTGTGCTAACAAGGTGTTAGGTGGAATATTACATACATAAATAAAGTTCCAAAACATGATCATATATCAAGTGAATGCACATCTTGATTGAGGAACAACCTTTCCAAAATGCTTTACTGTACAAGGTGACATTTATATATTGAAAGCAGTTCTAAAACTATACGAGCATCTCTGAAGAGACAGATCACAGGGGATCCAAACATCCTGGAAGGACAGATCCTCCATTCTACCAACGGAACCACGAAGAACTGGTTCCAAACATCGAAATAGCCCAAAAGGTTCACTGATGGCCGTCGGGAAACCTCATAATATGAAAGGGATGAGGCACAGCTCAAGGATGCGCTAATCTAATAACCACATGCAGCAATATGCACAATATATATAGATATTGCTTGAAAATTTGATAATTACATGACAATTATATCACAATGATATAATAAGGGCATGTGACAAATCCCAAGATTTGCATACATTTCATATCATTTTGAAGGTATTTAATCTTGTTATTTGGGCATTATTGCATATTTGGTGAAGAAATTAAGTTCTAGAGTAATTACATGTACTTAGTTGTAAAAAGGACATTTTTAGAATGTTTTTGTGATTACTCTTGATTTGAATGTTTATTGGGAGCTATTCATATTTACCCTTACTCATTTATTATAAATACTTTCTCTCCCCTCCTTCCATTTACTACTATATAAGGGCAGAAATGGAAAATATACATTTATTACTTTGACTTTTACATGTTACCTCTTATATTTTGGATCAAAAAATTTGACATGTTACCTCTTATATTTAGGACTGAAGGGAGTATTATGTTAGCAAAAAAAATATGCAGTGGATTATTATATATATTTAATACCTTTTTAAATCATAATATTAATATATATATCGTTAAATACAATAACTATTCTAGTTATTATAATTTAAAGTAAATTTTAATTAAGTCCCTAGTTACAATTTTCTAATTAGATATTTAAAGTCTTTTCTTTTTGACACGTCCCTATAGTTTTAATTGATTTTTAATTGAGTCATTGTAGTTTCACATTAGTAATGAAAAGAAAAAAAAATTTCGGACCATGTTAAAATTAGATGAAACTACAAAAACATGACAAAAAATTATTACAGTGATGTAATTAAAAATTGATTAAAGTTATAATCACTTGCAAGTTATCCCAGAATCAACCGAATAACTCCATTATTTTGATCTTCACCTTCTATGCAATGTGTTGTAAGTCTTCAAAACTCTACTCGTGTGTGTTGGAACTTGGAACAACTTGTTGCTGTCGCATCACGAATATATTCATGTTTGATCGAATCTCATCTTTCATTAATTCGTGTACTAAAACCAACGCCAAGAATTCATTGAATCCAAAAGTAGTAATTAAACCCAAATAAAGTTGATGATCCCACAATGATATATTTTTACCTTTTTTCTGTCTTACACTATGTACACTAAAAGAAAAAATGGTGGCATGCAAATAGTAAAAATGAGATTCTCTTTATCCATATTTAATATTTAATAACAACTATATCGGGCGTGCTTACATAATAGATAAAAAATTAATAATACAACATAAAGAAAGAAAATGATTACTCATATGCATGCCACTATTGTTGTACATGAAGGTCTCTATTTTCTCTGTATCATTAGTTCATTAATTCCTGTTAAGAAGTTTTGGGTAATACTGTGAAGGATCTACAGCCCAATTTGTTTTTGAAGGATTTAAACTTTTGAAAGTGAATACATCGATCAAACGTGCACGCAGACTCTATTAATTCCTTTTAACAAGTTTTGGATAGTATTGTGAGTGATCTACAGCCCAATTTGTTTTTGAGGGATTTAAACTTTTAAAAGTGAATACATCGATCAAACGTGCACGCAGACTCTATTAATTTCTTTCAACAATTTTTGGGTAATATTGTGAGGGATCTACAGCCCAATCTGTTTTTGAAGGATCTAAAGTTTTAAAAGTGAATACATCGATCAAATGTGCACGCAGACTCTATTAATTCCTTTTAACAAGTTTTGGGTAATATTGTGAGGGATCTACAGCCCAATTTGTTTTTGAAGGATCTAAACTTTTAAAAGTGAATACATCGATCAAACGTGCACGCAGACTCTATTAATTCGTTTTCACTCTTTTATTTGATCTGGTCTTTTTCCAGAATTGACATATTCAATCTACACATCTTCTTGGAAAATTTTTACGCCAACAAAAAAAAACACACACAAGCGCACGCGCGGAGCACACATCAAAGTTTAATTACCATAATAATATGATGCCAGCAGTTACGCACTATACACATCATGAATTTTTTTTTCATTTGAATTACAATTATCAAATTAATCACAAATTTAGATTTAATATGCAAAACGAACAATTTTAACTGAAAAAAAAAACATAAAGTGTAAGCTGTTTAACCGTATAGTGCCAGCTAACGAGTTCAATATGAAGAGATCATGAAATGAATACTTCTAATTGTTGCTCCTCAATAATAATCTACCAACAAGAAGGGAGCAAATTAAAGAAGATGATTAAGATGTTTTAGAAAAATTATGTCATATTCACTGACTTAACTAATATTCTTAATTTAATCATTTTAGATAAATAGTTTTATACTTAGAGTAAAAATGGAATACTCAGTATCACACCAACTTTCTTCTGTACCTATGACGGTGTGAGATTGTTACTGAAACTCAAAAGTCAAAAGTAAAAACACATAATATTATTCATGGGCCACCAAAATAAAGCTTTGCTAATTGTTGGCGTCAACGCCTAAATCTTCATTCTACACAGTAGATCTCCCAATTCTTTCTAGTCTTATGCAGATCGTATTAGCAGCAGCATCTGGAAATAATAAAATATATAATTTGAATAGCTCCCTCAGGGGCAATGTCATTAGGAGATATCCCGATCCCCTAATATATCAGGAAGCGGTACTTCCTATGATTAAACGAACCCTTCCTAACCCCGATGTTCTGACCCCTTGCTCTCTTAGTTATCTAACCTAAAAAATGCATTGCCTTTTATAGGCAAAGATGCAATAACCTAGAAATTAATTAAAAAAACATAATAATTAAATTATTAATTGAACTATTAAGTCAGGATTTAAAAACATAGAGTAGAAATTAAAGATAACTGGATTGATTGTTTCATATTTATATTCATAGATGTAAGTCTAGGGTAAATGATAGATTAGTGATTATCATGATCTTGATCTCACGTGTGTCGATCTCTTTACTGTCTTGTGTTTTATTTTGAAAATAATAGGAATATGAGTAGATTCTATGGAAAAAATCTTTTTATCTTAATGATTAGATAAAGGGAAAATATTTAAAATAAATTAGATGGATATGGAATATTTCCAGATTTGTTTGTTACATATCCTAAAATCTATATCTATTTAATCATAAAATATACTCTTATAAAATCTTATGCAATTATTTAAGTTAATAAAAAATATAAACAAGATATAAAATTGTAGAATTAAAAACAAGTTGAAATTTATTTCTTTTACATGACATAATAAAATATTTCTGATTTTATTTTAATAACTTTTTGTAAGTGCATCAAAATGAAAATCATGCTTGCTATCTCTTTTCATACTCTATTCCGTGCAATGTATAAATAAAAAGGGTTATTTTATTTCCTCATTGTGCTGTTAAAAAAAAGACCAAAAAGAAGAAGAAGGAGAAGTAGAAGAGAGAACAAATAAAAATGAATGTAACAATCAGATTTTCCCCCAAAACCCCATCATCTCCTCTTCCAAATTGAATCTCTGGAACCATCACGAGTGCTCCCTTCTCCTCCATTTGGTATTGCCATTCTATTTATGTCTTCCTACTCCTCCATCTGATTTTTCCGTGGCTGCTCTGTACTCCCACTGGGGCAGTGAGGTTGTTGAAGCTTCTTACTTTTTCCAAATCTTCCTTTAACGCCGTGCTGTTGCTGTATGGGTGGGAATGCAAAAATCATCTCCACTACTTTATTTCATCTCTTGTGTGTTGGTTGTATGGTATGTGTATATACTTCTTTTGATTATTCTTCATTCTTTGATTTCCGAGTGTCCATTTTTTTATATATATATTTGTGAAGAAGCTGGTTTTCCTTTATTGGTTTGGTGTGGGAATTATGTGTTATTGTTTTTCAAATTTATGATTGGTGTTTGATTTGATCTGTATCAAATTTTGGTTGTTAAGTAAAGTTGAATTGAAACTTTAAGTATAAACTTCATGGCTGTAATAGAAACATTGTTTTAGTAACTTGGAAAAAAGGTGAATGCACATTAGGTGATCGATAAAATGTATGAGAAGAGAATCTGAATCTATATTTTGGTATTGAATGAAATATTGAGACTTTGTGAAACTACTATGATGTTTGAAGTTGCTTGATTAGTAATATGATAAGATGATTGTTTTATGTCCTTGCTTTCTCATGTGGTGATTGTGAAATTGAGTAGTAGATGAGGCATCTTGTTAAAGTAGGATTGTTTAAGTTTATTAGTCTTTTTCGGTGATGGATATGTGGAGTTTGATTAAATGCCTAAAAAAAATACTTACAGAAGTGAGAATGAATTCTTTTAGTGATATTGTTGAATAAAGTATTATAAAAGAGCTAGTTATTGTTCTACATTGAAATTTGGTTATGCTTGTTCATCCTTATGTTATCATTTGGGATGCCTATGAATTGATTGATTGTGCTTGCTAAGTTGAATAATGTTGATAGACGATTTAAACAACATAAGTTTAACTTATAAAGTTTATGGTTATGAGGTAGTGGGTGCATTTTGTTATGCAAGAATTTGATTTTTATAAACCCAATAAGAGAGATGGTCTTGAATCTGATATGAGCATTTTGTTATGCAAGAATTTGATTTTTATATTGTTGATATTGTCATATGAAGCAACCCAAAAAAACAAACTTAGATGATATATGGATATTATATTAGTAAAGAAAAAGGATGTTGTGAAGAATTTTGTTAATTGAGACATCGTGTATAATTCATATAGAGACATAATTGGAATAACAATAATTTTGTTTTGGATGTTAGGGAATTAAAGAGTGAATATAGGTTGGAAGCTGGTAAATAAAAGTAAATTATACATTTGGGTCTTAGGAGAGCACTAGGTGAGTGAATAGTGTCCCATTTCAATTTTTAATATTGATTACTACTTATTATATTTTATTTAAACTGTCAATTCTGTTGAGTACAATTTCATCAAGATTAATTTGACAAGATTATATCATTTCATTGTTAATTTTAAATCTTTAGATAAAAGAAGGATTTTACCCAAATTTATCCACTTTTCTTCCTTTCATTATATTGAATACTCATGCATAGAATTGCTTGAAATTTAAGAGTTATTATTTTTGAATTCTCATACTAAGGTGATTCTATATTTTGCAATGTTTTGTGAACTATTATGAATCGGGAAAGGGTTTTGTTTGGTTAAAAGTGATTCAATTCCATGCATGCTTGAATGGTTTTCTAGAGAGGATGAAATATAAAATGCTGGTTACTAACAGCAGTACTGTTAGTCATTAGCGCATCATAGTTAATTTCGAGTTCGCTTGACATTTGTGGACATAGTACTCACGCTTGATAATCGTGGTATTCATTCTCATGTTTGTTATTCGTGGGTCTTGTACCTGTGCTTGTTTCGTGGCCTCGTGCTACGCTTGTTGGTTACTTACCCTCATGGATTGTGTGTCCACGTTTGTCTTCGTGGCTTCAAGCTATGCTTGATTAGTTACCCTCGTGAATTGTGTGTCTACGCTTGTTATCTATTCTATAGAAGTCCTAAGGAAATAAGAGTACTTGGGTTCTCCCAATAACTAAAAAGTGTATCATGCCTGAATCTAACTGAGGTTCGCGGTGGTGGAGGAACTGGATCGGAAAAAAGAGGGATTCTAGTTGTAAGATATCTAATGAATTTGAGATTTATTGTTTTTAAATTGATCATATAAAGTAATCGGTCAACTAATTTTATTTCTTCAGCTATCATTATTTTATTTCAATTTATGCTTCAGAAGTTATAAATTTAGTGACATTTTATTATTTAAGGTTAAATTGTGTAAATAATCTCTGTTACTATTTTACTTATTGTCATTAATGGGACGTTATTCAACGGAAGATAGTATGGTTTCAAACAGTGTAGCTGACCCTATACTCCTGCCAATCATTCAAAGGCTTTTATGCTGAATTGGAGTCGAAGGATGGTCTTGAAAGATCTCAATCTCAATGTAAAGTCAAATTTATGTACTATCATTACTATTTCATAAGTTTTCTTTTAGATGCTCCACGTAAACTATAGCTAGGATCCTTGCCTTCCTTATATACGATGTATACTTGTTAGTAAAGAATATAGCTCATTATGTAGAATTGTTGCTATTTATGTGTGTACTGTTGTGGAACATTCAGGAGGTCATATTTGCATAGAAAGTTTTATTGAAGTTTCTAGTGATAGCTAATAGCTTTATTTAATTCAAATGTATCTAAACTCTATATTTTGCATTATAAATGTGTCTATTAATATGTGTGAAGAAATTTATGCTTAGATAAGGCTTAAGGAATGTGGGTCTTTCTCATATTTTGAGCCTGTCACACCTCAACTTTTTGGGATGTGAAAAAAGAGGTGATCGTTGAGCGGCAATAACGACTTAATAACAATCAATGTGTCAGTTACAAAACAATTAACGATAATAAGTCATTTAAATGTCATTGCACCCCGTGAATTAAAACACAATAAAGTTCCAATAGTCATCTTCAGTAGTTAGTTCAGAGACTCCTCTTACCAATCTTCTTACTAACTCAAGCCCACATTTTTAGTATATACTATTGTGTTCCCATCTTGAGTCATATGAGACTCCTTCTTTTGACATACTAACACACATGATTTCCAACACTAATTAATCCCAATATGCATGTTCATAAAAAGGCTCGTTTAATCATCAACAATTGGTCTAGTAGTTTAAGACTCTGTTAGATCCCTTATAGTCCCAAATCGAGTCCTAGAGGAAACACTTGTGTTGGGAGGGGAAGCCATAAACCCCGAAACTATAGTAAGTAGTTGTTTAAATGCCTGATAATAGGATCTAGATTATACGCTGATTGTCAGTTAATATATATAAAAAAGGCTCTTTTAATCAGTAAAGAAGATACTGTTCGATTATAAAACATTATGAATAATTATATTGGAATCTTTCCTAATGCTATTGGTTTGATACAAAACTGATCTAGCTCATTAGCATGTAAATTTATAGGAAAAATTACACACAAGTCCCACGGAAGAGAATAAATAAAAAACATGTCCATTGAAATCATCAAATTATAGGAGTATTAAAGGTTTTTTATATACAAAAAGTATTAAAGTTCAGGGTTAATATAATTTTTGGTCCCTGAACTTTCACTCAATTTTGGTTTTGGTCCCTGAACTTTAAAATTTTTAGTTTTGGTCCCTGAATTTTCGGTCAATTTTGGTTTTGGTCCCTGAACTTTGAAAGTTTTGGTTTTGGTCCCTAAACTTTGAGTCAATTTTGGTCTTGGTCCCTGAACTTTGAAAGTTTTGGTTTTGGTCCCTCAGTTTAAAAAAACTTAAAAAAAAAAATAAAGTTGAGGGACCAAAACCAAAATTGCTGAAAGTTCAAGGACCAAGACCAAAATTGACCCAAAGTTCAGGGACTAAAACCAAAACTTTCAAAGTTCAGGGACCAAAACCAAAATTGACCGAAAGTTCAGGGACCAAAACCAAAAGTTTTAAAGTTCAGGGACCAAAACCAAAATTGAGTGAAAGTTCAGGGACCAAAAGTTATATTAACCCTAAAGTTTATATGAACATGTGTGAGATTAAATCGAGTTATATTAATAGTTAATAATGCCATTAAATGAGTGGTTAATAACAACTAAATTTCTAAATAATTATCAATAACAATTCTATGAGTAATATTATTAACTACCGATGTAGTCCAATTTAATCTTACATGAGTCATTATAGTCTTTAATGTAATTTTGATTATTTTAAGAAACATTATAAGTATTTTTTTCTATTCCTTAAGCCCTTTGTGTCATTCCCCAAATTGATATCATTATTGTTATTTTTTAGAGATCCTCGTGTCCATGAACGTCAACATAAAATACATATATTTTTTTATGGACAAAAAATACATATATTTGAATAATATAGTCATGTATGTTTTACAATATTCTTTCATAACATTTTCATTATGCGTAAATACTTTTATATCTAGTTGTTATAATTTTTGTAATCAGACCTAGCTAGCGAGTTTCATTGACTTTCTGGCAAAAAAAAAAAAAAAGAGTTTCATTAACTTGATTATAATTCATAAAATTGCCGGTGGAGCTTTTGAGTTTTGTCTGTTATGTATGTTTCACCAAACGTATGTGAGAAAGAAACTGATTTAGAGTGCTTGGGGTCCTTGTGGGTGCTCTTAAGCCCCACATCGGATGGGAGTGTGTGTGTTAACGTATAAAGTAGGACATTCAGACTGTTTGCGTACCAACCGTGTTAGTTGGTTTTCCCTTCAGCCTTTGATCTGAAATTGATAAAAAAAATATGGAGGGTAAAAATATTTTTGTTTGAAAACAAAAATACCATCATTCAAAATTATTTATGACCCTATTGTTAATTTAACAAAACCGTTTCAGATTTATACACATTATAGTAAATTATATCTTCCCATTTTATTTAAGAAATTTATAGTATCCATAATTAATAGTGATTAGTAAGTTCTTTTGACTTCTTTTTCAGAATACTTTTATTATATATGTGTGTGTAATAAAAATATTCACAATAGCCTGAAACATGCTCAGAATTAGCTACTAAAATTCAAATGGGTCGGCCATTTGGCCTTATGGACTCACTGTGGGATCACGGCTTCAATTCCAACAATTTTAAAAAAGATTATTCGAATTTTATACATTGAGAAATTGATTAATGCATTGCGAACCATAAAGTATTTATATAACAATTGTATAACAATACTCATGAGTAAATCACGTGGCTCAATTTTACATGAAATTTAAAAATATATTTTATGTTATTAACTAATTATAATGCTTGGATTTTTCTTCTACATTATATATAATGACCAATTAAAAAAACGCTGCCACCATTTTTAATTTTTTTCCCTTACCTTTTTCTTGATTAGTATTATTGCGGTCTTTTTATTTCCATGCTCTTTTAACCTCTCCCTTCATTTGTTGGCATGCAATATCTTCTCTCTCTGTATATAATAGTGTTTGCAGCATCTTCTTCTTCATTTTCTTTGAAGTAAAATAATATTATACTCACGTTTTCTATTGATTTCTATATTTTCTTTTCAATAGTCTTAAACAATGTTTTTTTTTTACTTAGAAATACTTTTTTATATAAGGGTCATTGAAATGTAAGACCTATAAAAAGAAAACTATGCAGACAAGTAATGAACACTTGGCAACTGTTTATTTATTTATTTAGAAATTGACGTAATTAAGATATGCAATATCAGAGCCTGTGCCTGCACGAGTTCTAATATCAGACCCAATCAACACCCTTAAACCCAAGACATTGCACTCCTTTGGCCAAAAAGAAAAAAAATCCCAAGACATTGCATTCACTAATAAGGTTCGTTTTCGAACTTCTTCACACAAAAGTGGGATTCAAAATGTGCGTGCTTTGATACCTAACGTAATTAAATAGACAAATATACAACTGCTAATAATCACCAGAGAGGTATAATGTGAAACAATACATTCTGCATAAAACTGACTAAAACTGCTACACATAACTAACACACATAATAATCTGCTACACATAATAGTTTAAATTTCCCTCTTAAACACCATTCTTCCTTCTGCTATTCACTAGCAAGGGCCGAGGTGCTCTATCAAATTCAATTCAGTCGCCTAAAATCAGTGCAATTTTTTGGTAGTCTAGGAAGTCCAGGGAATCACAAGAAATTGATTCTGGGCAATTTACTTTGGCAGGGTCTGGCTAGAGGTGCGTTGTTTACATGATTATTTCATAGTTCCTTATCGCTGAAGATTTATCTGTTGTTGTTTTCTTTTTCTTTTTCTCTCTTTTTTGGCTTTTGATATGCTTAACCTGTTACCATTTTATGATTTTCAGTTTCAATGATGAGTCGTAAAGAATTGCTTGCTCAGCTAAGCATGATTGACTTAGAGTTAGACTATTTGAAGAAGAAACGTGAGGAGGTGCGTGAACGGCTCCGAATCATAGACAAAGCTAAGAGCCGGACTAGGAAATCTCTCAACCCTCCAAAGAAGATGTTGCTTATTTATAGGAACATCTTGTACTTGAATTTTAAGATTTGAATGAATAAAGATGATTTGATAAGAACTATGTTCTTAGAGAGATTTTTAATCTCTTGTGTGAGCTCTGCTTGCACGATGTATTCTTGATTGAATACTTGACTGTATCAAGGACTGATCATCCTTGTGATGTCTGTGGCTTAGGGATATAAGAGACGGGTACTCTTCCTCCCATTATCGATCATCCGTTTGTTTCGTTTATCGAGTCTTTCTACTTATCTTCTAGCCGATCACATCCTCTATTTTCTATCAGTTGTTTACCCAAAAATGTTGTCGGCGACGACCATAATATTAGGAACTCTCAAAATATTAACCTATATCAGGTTTGCCAAATTGGTTATCCTCATTCATAGTGATCAAACTGTACATCAATGGTCAAAACAACGTAAACTGATCTTGTTTTATTGCCAAATACCATAACTGCCATAGAAAATAGATAGTTCACCACATTTCTAATATTTCTACTCTGAGAATCCAATATTCAGTTCTTATCTATAACAAAAGCTAAGAAAGAAAATATCATTTCAAATTAATAACTTAGGCCAACCACTGCATACACTTTCTAGTTGCAAACAATTTCTTTAATAATATCTATATAATAATAAAACTATAAAAAATCATCAGTATACAGTTTAATTTACTAATTGGTTTCTATTTTAAACTGGAATATCAAAAATCCTTGGTTAGTTAGTCACAAATCCATGTTGATGCACTTATATTATAAGCAAATTCTACTGAAATCCAACTATTAAAGAACCATATAAAACAGAAGAATTCCTCAATAAGTACAACAAGAAAGTTAGCTATTGTTTCTCAAACACAACAAAAAGAATTAAAAATATTATCTACTTCCATGCATGTACATCATGTGTGCTCCACTAGTAGTGATCAACATATTGTGTGCTTTTCCATAGAGATTTATTGGGAACCGAAACAATTCTCATCAATATGTTAGGCAATACTCAATTACTCATCATATATACACTAATAACTTTTATATGTATATTGATATTACCATATACTCCCTCTGGTCCTAATTATAAGAGCCAGTTGACTTTTTTGAAAAAATTTAGGATGCAAAATATACCACTTTAAATTGTTTATATTTGTCTATTTTCCTCAAAATTAAGTTATTTTACTTATAAACTATTATATAATCTAATTACATGTCACATATATTAAGATTTAAGGGTCTAATTTGCTTTCTTAATATCTCCAAAAAAAGTCAACTGGCTCTTATAATTAGGACCGGAGGTAGTACTTCCTACTGCCAAAAAGAAAGCTTCCGACAGTCCTCCCTTCTCCATTTCACTCAATCTCACCTTATCTGTCATTGAATGCAAGAACGGAGATAAAAGATTCTCACCCTATCCCCTGCCACAGAATGCAAGAACAGAGATAAAAGAAGTCTTTTATCTCGCAGTCGCCTGAGTTCCCAAATTGGAAACCCTATCATATTACACTCTTGAATTGTTATTATGTCTTCGAGTAAAGATATTATTTATTTTGGAACAAAGAATAAGTTTTTCCTATGTGCGGTTTTGAAGTAAAAAGTCTTGAGTGCTGTAAAAAAACCTACACACGAATGCCCTGTGCCCTCAAACCCCAGTCTCAAACTTTTTGCATTAGAGGGAGGATTACCATATACTTCCTATACATCTATAAAATCGACATATAACACATACGTTGTGTATGTTCTAAATTGTGAGTAATTTTAATAAGAATGTGATCACAAGTCAACATCATTATAAACTAATTTTTTTAGTTATTAAAATTGAGTCATTTCTACTTTGTGTATTATGCTGATGTGACTAACAATGACCCCACGTGACCCAAATAAGTAGAAACAATGGAAAATATTAAACAACAAGATCGTATTTCAAATGAAAAGATGCATTTATTATCTAATTGTAAAACAATGGAATATACAGTTCATTTTCTAATCAACATGTAGAAAATTATTTATCAACTCTAAATTAAAATTTTCAATGTGATATGGGCCATTTGATAATGTATTATTAACCTTATAGAACTATGGATACCATCATTAGTAACGAAATACTTCATTTAATTGATAAACATAGGCTATAATATCATGAAAATTGTTATATAACTAATTAGTATCTGCCTCAAAATTTTGGCAATGATTGGGAGTTTAGTGAGTTTTAGAAAGAGATATTCTCTACACCATCATTATGTATTTTAAATAAGTCATATTGTAGAGAATATTTTTTAGTCCTAGTAATAATACAAATATAACTTATATATATTTTAAATATAAATAGTTCATGTTAGAAATGGATGAATAGTGTAAAAAAGTTAAAATAATAGCTTTTTTCTATTAAATGTATCGTATAATTATGGCTATAATATATAACTAATTAGTATATAACAAAAATTATTTCATGATATATTTAACAATGTAAAATTTATAACTAGAGTCATGAAATACAAATTTGATATCTCATACTTAGATATCATACTTTCTAAAGTCCACTATTATAAGGGTCATATACTGTATGGTTACTTCTGCCATAATAATTATAAGGCTTGTGGGATGATGACTATAATACAATATTTGCACCCTTAATAATATATATATATATATATATATATATTATTGTGAATAAGGTAACTGTATTCATGGATAAAATAATACATGGTTGTATTTCAAATGAAAAGCTCCGCCAATAACGTTTTTTATTTTAATTGTTTTTAATTAAACCTAATAATTATGGATATGGTTTGAGCTTTTAAATTATCACGTTGGAAATAAGTATCTTGGATAAACATAGGGCCAATATTGATAAACATAGGCTATAATATCATGAAAATAGTTATATTATAACTATACCATCATGTATCTTAATAATTCATCAAGTTGTTGTATAACTAATTAGTATCAACAAATTTTTAAAATATTATATTAGATATACATCACTGAAAAATAACTCCAAATAAGTCTTTGATTTAATAAGAGGTGGACCTTGCAGATTATCACACGACGGTATTATGAATGGAAAATTAGATTAGTAATAGTTGTGATGTGAACAATAAAATATTACACTATAATAAAAGTTGATTGTATAGGATATTATTTTAACAATGACCTTTGCTTTTGAAGTTGATTGTATTTTTAGTAATATCCTATACAAATAACTTATGTATTAAATGATTTAAAAGCAAAAAGAAAGTTTAGTTCTAGTAATGACTTGTTGTTAGTTTGATAAATAATTACTAGAGTTATGTATTTCAACTCGTGGTCCAATTATGATGTCATACAGTCAACTTTTATAAAATGATTGTATGACATTATTATAACACTAATTAGTATAACTTGACAAACCATAACTCTAGTAATTATTTATCAAATTTGTTGTATATCTTATTGTTCACATCACAACTAGAGTCATGAAATTGGGTTATTTTAACCCATTATTATAAATAATATGGGTCATTATATATAATGAGTCATATAACTAATGTATATCTTATTGTTCACATCACAACTATTACTAATAATCAATTTAGTAATAAGTATATAGAATTAGCTCATAGTACAAGCATTTTTTTATGATTCCAAGTTTATTTCTTTTAAATAAACCTTAATCTTATTATGGCAGACATAAGAGTTGTATATAAACCTTATATTATAATTTTCTTATAATATTGTCCCAATATATATTGAAAGAGAGTTGTGTAATTATGGTTAATAAGTTGTGTAATTATCATTTCTACATATGATAAAACTAGTATTCACTTTAATCTTATTACACAACTCTCTTTTATATACAACAAATTTAAAAGAGAGTTGTTTAATATAATGGAAGACAATTTTACATAGCCAAAATAAGTTGTGGTTCAATATTTTATAAATTGAAGGTTCTTATTTATAATATAAGGTTTATATACATTAATAGTTCATAAATTTGAAAATAATATACATGGTTCATGTTAGAAATGTTACCTCTAAAACATGTATATTAGATTAATATACAATTATAATGATATTATATGACTTTTAAATGTATTTCATGTTATAAATGGATGAATAGTGTAAAAAAGTTAAAATAATAGCTTTTTGTATATATTGACCCTTATACTTGTTTTAAATTATCTACCATAATGGAAGATAATTTAAAACATGTACCATTATTTCAGTTATTATTTGAGATAAACATGTACCAAATATATAAGGTTTATATACAACCTTATATTAATATAAGGTCATATAATGATATTATATGAGTTAGGAATGTACATCAATAGATGTACATATATAAACTAACTAAATTAAGTATTTTATATAGATATATATATATATATATATATTGTACCTATATGAAATTTAAAGTTATAAATATGATACGTATATATTATCATTTGTATACGTATCATATTTATAACTAACAATAAATTTTATGATCTTTAAGATATTATGATATAAATGTACTATTGTTTAATTTTATATTGAACTATAATACTTAATCGTCTAACAATATATGTTGTATAAGGCATTGATATACACTCATAATTAACCTATTTAAATATCACATATCTTAATTAACCTATATATTTTAATTAAGATATATCTTATCCACAAAAGTTTATTCCATTTTTAACCTATTTACACTTATAATACCTATTAAATACTCCATGTAAGGCTTGTGACTCATTTTTATTAATAAAGATATGTTTGGTTATAACACTAGTTATAATATCAGTTAAAATATTATAAATAGTCTTAGTATAAGGCATTGATATACACTCATAATTAACCTATTTTAATTAACCTATTCAAATTGTGATCAAAAGTTATTGTATATAAATAATATTTTAACTGATATTATAACTAGTGTTATAACCAAACATATCTTTATTAATAAAAATGAGTCACAAGCCTACATAGAGTATTTAATAGGTATTATAAAACATGTCTAAAATATAATATATACATTTAAAAGTCATATAATAAGATGGTAGATTGTAATAATTGTGATATGCAGTATGTTTTACATACTGCATATCACAATATAATATATAGTAATATTATTGTATAATACAATCCTATACTATGATGTACTATTACAACCTACCATAATAGTACATCATTAACTAGTTATGTTTATATATTATTACAATCTGCCATCTTATTATATGACTTTTAAATGTATATATTATATTTTAGACATGTTTTATAATACCTATTAAATACTCCATGTAAGGCTTGTGACTCATTTTTATTAATATATGTTTTACCTTATATTATGTTATAGAATACTTATATTTATCAGCTAGTAATAAATGTAATTATTAACATATAAAAACCTTATATATTAACCTAGATCATTTTTATAGTCAATAATTATATATAAATAAGATATCTAAACATATATGATAAAAATGATCTAGTTAATATATAACTTAGAGGTTATCATTACTGTCTGTTTTTTCTTATGCTCCAATACATATTAAATATAATATATTGACTACATAATAAAATAATTAGAATAAATTATAAGATGAAAAATACAATCACACTAATGCATTAGTAAAGTTTACCATCAAGCCAACATGTGTAGGGGTGGGTTCGATTCCCACCCTCTCCACTTTCCATTTATTTTGGCCCCCCACATGCCATGTGGCCTGGTGTGGGCCCGCAGCCACGTGGCGGGGGTGGGTCCCACAGCCAACAGGCAATTATGTAAAAAAATAATTGAACTAGGGGCATTTTTGACTTTTCTTTTAAATTTGCTAAAGGACAATTCAGACATTGTACTGAACTGTCCTTTCCGAAATTCGCTGTATCAAAATGTTCTTTTGGTAATTCGAGAGTCTTTTTCTGGACTTTTCCCTATATATAATTACTTATTAGAGAATTTAACATAATTATTGTGTATTTGTATTGAATATTCCAATCAAAAGTAAATGTATATATAATTAGATAAAAGTTCATATTTCAAAAAGATGAAAATACCTAAATCCGTCTGGTGAAAAAAGAAAATACCTGAATCCTTTGAATTTAAAATCAACTGCAAATAATATACCCTGTATTACTTTGATGAAGGAATAATGCATCACAACGGGTCCACTCTATCAATCATGTAGTTGATTGTGTGGGATATTATAGTAGTTAATAACAATAAATAGTTGACATTCTAAATATATTGCAATTTGTTAACATAAAAAGTAGGACATTCAGGCTGTTTGGGTTCCAACCGTATAAGTTGGTTTTCCCTGCGGTCTTTGGTCTAAAATTGATAAAAATACATATATATATTGTAATTACCTAGATGTGAATAGGATACAATTGTAGTGTCTACAATCACGGCCTCCCCGATGATCAATAATACCCCCTCAGGTGCTATTTATAAGAGCGCGGCCGCCAAAACACGTTTCTTAAGAAAACATGTGAAACTAATTAAATGTGTTTGGAATATACATCTTTTTCCAATATTACCCAGCTTATTTATGATGAGTCTATTAAGAGAGAGAAATATATGAGCATTAATAAATATGAAAGATAATTAGGGGAAAAATAGGAAAAAACACATTAAATGATGAGAGAATACAAAGTGAGCTCTTATATTTTGGACCAAATTAATTCAAATTTCGAGCTCTCATAAATAGGCGGAGGGAGTACATACAGCATCAAATTATTCTTTATACTTTTCCGCCACAAACCTTATGTAATACTCCCTCCCTTAGTGTAAGAGATCATAAAAACACATATATTAAAAAAGTAATTGAGAGAAATAGATATGTCTGAAATAAATTTGTTTTCCCAAGTTTGCTATTATTTATAACGGGGTGTGTAAGAGAGATATAGAGTAATAATGACAGGGATTAGCATAAAATAATCAGAAATAATGAGAGTCAATGGGAAAAAAGTCATTAAATATTTTGACATCCCTGTGCATTAGCATGAAATAATCAGAAATAATGAGAGTCAATGGGAAAAAAGTCATTAAATATTTTGACATCCTTATGCATGCTCTTATAATAAGGACAAAACTATTTAAATTTTTTTCTCTTATAATAATGTACAATAATGTATGGAGGAAGTATTATATTCCTGTCTTAATAATTTGAAACCGATGTGATATCTTTTTGGGAAAATTCCAGAAAAAGACTCTCGAATTACCAAAAGGACACTTTGATATAACGAATTTCGGAAATGACCAGTCAGTACAAATCCGTATAGTGACTGAATTGTCCTTTAACAAATTTAAAGGAAAAGTCCAATATACCCCTGGTTCAATTATTATTTTTTTTAATAATGGGCCGCCGCCACCGGCGGTGGGGCCCACCCCACCACGTGACAACCCCACAACATGCCACGTGGCGGGTGTCCCTTCCAAAAAAGGGACACAAATGTGGGGGGTGGGAATCGAACCCACCCCCAAAGGCTTGATGCCAAAAAGCCTTACCACCAAGCCACCATGCACACTTATTATATATATTGCAAAACATATATGTTAGAAATCTTAAGTTTTGATGAAGACTGGACTCTATAGATAGCATAAGTAAAATGAACAGATAAGAATATAACTTAGAAAAGAATTAAGGGAAGTGACTAAGGAAAAACATAAGTCATCTGAACGTTAATCTGGTTTTATGGATAACAGTTATACTATTGCTAGTATATGAAGAAACAAGGATAATACTAGCTAATGAAAACTTGGCAATAAACTGAAAGGAAATGATTCTATCGCTAAGTCCTCACAAGGAACAGCTAGAAGAAATTACAACATAATCACTAGCGATAACATGGAGTGTTATCGATAGCAGATGATTAATAAGAAGCAAGTTTAAGCAAATGAAATACACTAGTGCTAATATAGACTCTAGCGATATCACAAATAGCTAGCGAAAGTAGAACATTTAGACATTCAGATAAGTTGCTATGTAGAGCTAATAACAACCTATCCATAACATAGCTGCTAGCGATAATAAGTTTAGCTATCGATAATGAAATCACTTGCTGAAATAACTTGGTCATTCTGATAGCTGATATATTATCTGTATACATTGAGCTAATGAATCCTACTAGTGATAACACCTACTGTGCTTCACATGAATACTTGTTTAGCTAACAAGCTAAGTGCAGGATTCACTCTATGAAGCTAGCGATAGCATGAGATGCTAGCGCTACTGAAAAAGCTGCTACACAAGTACAATGTTGCAGGTAGTTGGTAAACACAGTCTATCTCTCATAGGTCATCTTCTGCAAGAATTAAATGAAGTAAGAGAAGATAGATGACTAAGATGAAGAGCTGCATTAAATGCCAACGGCTAGGAGCTTCCAACGACTATATTCAAACGGATTCAAAGATGAAAGTCACGAGGAAGACAAAGACGACATATAAAAGCCAAAGCTTGGGCATTTATGAGGAAGCGAACAAAAACTGTGAACATTCATTCATTATATTTACCTACCTTCAGCTCAAAGCTTTATTACTCTTATGTTTGGTACGAAGTAATGAGCTAGTGGGAATGGGAAAGGGCTAGGGAATGAGCAATTTATGGTGTTTGGTACGTGGTAATAATGAAACCCTGGGATTGAATATTACCACAAATGTGGGATTGGACAAACCCACCTCCCCCCCTAGTAATGTTTTTTTAATGCTGGGATTGAAATTTTTGTAGACAAAATTATCCTTGATTATAATAATTTTCAGACCACATTACCCCCTCTTAATTTTGTCCTAATTAGGTTAGGATAATATCTTCTCATCACACTCTTGTTCACCTTCCTCTAAACTGCCGCATACCATTGTTCCTCTCGACGCACACCGGTAAATTCCTCTCATTGCTTCTTCTTGTTTATTCTTTTGCAATGATTTTGACTTTCGTCTTTTCCTCAATATATTGATTTTTAATTACTTTATGCATGTCATATTTCATCTTTGCCTTTCGTCTTGTTTGTTCTTTTCATTGCTTTGGTCTTGTTTGTTCTTTTCATTGCTTTTGTCTTTTCTTTCCTTGCCACCTATGCATGTCAGATTTTGTGTTTGCAACAAAGGAGGATTTTTGCAGCAAAAGTTAAATGGACTATTATTATAATATAATTTGTCTAATTGTTTTTTATACATACCTTGACTTTGCCTCTCATTTTTTTTAATTTACTGTGGACTCATTCATATTAACGTAAGAATATTGCCTCATGTGTTTGGGCTCTATTCATCTCATTTATTACGTCAATATTTATCATTTGCATCATTGCATAGTATATGTTCTTTATTTATTCTTATGATTTGGCTTAACATAATTTATGTGAATAAAATTTTTTACTTTATGTAAATAATATTTTTAATATACAAGTCTTTGTACTATGACAAGAAAGCCAAGAGATTCCTGTTTCAAATTAATAGCTTAGCACTAGTAATTATTATATAATTGATATATTGCATTCATAAGCATATTCTTGTATTCATGATAAGTGAAATGTTTTAACATATATACATAATTGGTTACACAGTCATGGCATTAACTGAAGAAAAGAAAGAACTATTGCGTTTGTTGCTTTTATGGGTGGGCATGGCTGAGGCAGTGCAAGGTTTTTTTTACATGCCTGTATGAATATCATGTTAAGGAGGGAACGCATCAGACATATATCTTACAAAATGGACTTATTTACTAAGAGATCTTATTTGAAGGGTTTGGTAAGAAGTAGTGATGTAGCATGTCACAACATGCTTAGAATGAATAGGACATCATTTGATAAACTGTGCTATATGCTAAGAGATGTGGGTGGTCTTAAACCTAGTAAGAACATGCTTGTAGATGAGCAAGTTGCCATATTTTTACATATATTAGTACATCATGTGAAGAATAGGGTAATACAATATAACTTTGGTAGATCTGGAGAGACCATTAGTCGGTATTTCAATTTTGTACTTAATAGTATGATGAAAATTGGAGACATGTTGTGGAAGAAACCAGAGCCGGTACCAGAAGACTCAAATGACAACACGTGGAAGTGGTTCAAGGTATATATACATTGAATGCATTCATCATTAATTTTTTCCAACGATTTTGTGAAAATTGTGTAATACTTGTTTTCTTTGTAACAGCACGGCTTAGGTGCATTAGATGGAACTCACATTAAGATGAGGGTTCCTTCTATTGATAAGGCTAGATACCGGAATAGGAAAGGAGATATTACAACCAATGTGCTAGGTGTTTGCTCACAAGATGGGTATTTCATTTATGTTTTGCCTGGGTGGGAAGGATCTGCAGCAGATGGACGTGTTCTTCGTGATGCCATTAGTAGGAGGAATGGCTTAAAAGTTCCACAATGTCATTATTATTTAGTTGATGCAGGGTACACTAATTGTGAAGGATTTCTTGCACCATATAGAGGACAAAGGTACCACTTAAGTGAATGGAGAGAGGGGCGACATTCAAGAAATACACGAGAGTTCTTTAACATGAGACATTCTTCTGCAAGAAATGTCATTGAGAGGTGTTTTGGAGTTTTGAAGTTAAGATGGGCTATTTTAAGAAGCCCATCTTTTTATCCCATCAGAACATATAACAAAATAATAATTGCATGCTGCCTACTACACAATTTCATTCGTCAAGAAGGTGTAGATCTACTAGAAGATGAAATTGAAGACATGGAGGTTGATATGGGCAGGGTCGATAACCCTCCAATTCAAAACATAGATGCATCTGATGAATGGGCTGCATTTAGGGAAAATCTTGCAACTGAAATGTTCAATGCCTTTACTGCTAATAGACCAGCTCCTTGAAAGAGTTATTTAGTTTATAACTTTATCTATGTCATGTAATTCATTTGAACTTTATGTCGTGTGTACTGTAATAATTTTATCTATGTCGTGAGTATTGTTGTAATTTTATCTATGTTGTGTAATCTACTGTAACTTTACCTATATGCTTTATATATTTTGATGTGTCTGTGTATATCTTGTGCTGACATATTTTATATATTATAGTTTACCAAAAATGTCAGAAAAATCAGGAAAGGAGGACAAGCACGTGTGGACACCTGAAGAGAGTGAGTTGTTAGTCCAGTGTATGCTGTTCATGAACGAAAAGGGTGAACTTTTGAGTGACAGTGGTCTTAAGACAGGTGCCTTGGGCCAATTGAAGGATATGCTTCATGATCTTATACCTGGATGCACTTTAAAGGCCTATCCACACATCCAGTCTAGGTATAAGAAGCTTAAAACTGACTATGGTGTGGTGTCTGACCTTCTGAAACAATCTGGTTTTGGTTGGGACAACGACAAGAAATGTGTGACAGCTCCTAAGGCAGTTTGGGATGAACTGGCAAAGGTAGCTCTAATTACTTATAATGGAATGGAAAATAATTGTACCATTTTTAAGAAACTAAAACATAATCTTGTTATTTGCTTACAGGTGAACAAGAATGCTTCTAAGTTTAGAAATAAGTCTTTTCCTCATTATGATGAGCTTCATGACTTATTTGGGAAAGATAGGGCAATAGGAAAGGATGCTCAAGCTTGTGCAGATGTACTTGATGAGCTACATGATCAGAATGGTTTGGACAATTCAATGTTTGAGACTAATCTTGAAGCAGATATGGATATCTCTCATGGAAATCCTTCACCACAAAATAACAATCCACTACAGAACACTGAAACTGAGCACACTCCATCTGAGGCAAGTTCTGGGCTGAAAAAGCGCAAGCGCAAAAGCATTGATCGTGAAGATGTAATAGTAGGTATGGAGAAATTTGCTAATACGTTGTCTGAAGGTTTCAAAGATGCAAGTGAGCGTTTGGGAATGCATATAGATCGGGTTGAGCGTGAGAATCACTTGGATGGGATGAAAGAGTCTCTCTATGGTGAGCTCGTGAAAATTGATGGATTTTCAGAACAACGTCTTGCAGCTCTTCTCAAGATTATTTCTGATGAGAGCATTTTAATTGGATTCTATGCCATGCCTCAATCTGCAAAAGCATCTCTTATTCGTCAAATAATCGCTTAGACTATGATTTTGATAAATTTTTTCTCTAAGATATTCCTTGTTTTGATGGATCCCTTTGATGATTTTGTTTTGGAGATTTAGAGTTTACATGTGTTATGTTTCTTGTTTTAATTTGATGGATGTTTCTTTTAATACTTTTCATATTGATGAATGAGCTTATGAATTAATTTTGGTTTTAATATTTTTCATTTTGATGATTGACTTTGAATTAAAAGTTTATTGCAAATGCAGGACTTATTATTTTATCAATGTTGATCAAGTCCACTTACAAGAGGTGGACTGATTTTAAGCGTCATTGAGTCAAATAATTTGGTCTAATTTTGATAATTTTAGCTGTAATGTATTTCATATCATCAGAATATCTCCTCAAGATATTGTACAAACAATAAAATTTTTTAAAAGGCCAAACTGTCAAAAGAGAAAATATGGTGCCATTGTAGTGGGCATTACAGGAGAAGAGATAGAGGGACGAGTGGGAGGAGGATGAGGTGCCAATGTTGATTGCGTTGGTTTTTTTTAAAATTTTTTGAAGAGGGGTATTATAGTATTTTATGATTTGTATAAGGCTTTAAAATAAAATTAATGCAGTCATTCCCTCCTAATATTGTCATGTACCAAACATGATTTAAAACCCCCTTTCCCACTCCTAATCCCACTCCCATTCCCAATCCCAATCCCATTCCCACTCCCTTAAAATCCATTGCTTCGTACCAAACATAACCTTAGACAGTTCATTTGTACTTAAGTGATTATCAAAATCTGTTCATTTAGTGAACTCATTTATTGAAATCCTCTACTGTTTGAGGTTGTTCTCAAGTCTGGGACTTTAGAATAGGGTTGTAGTCTTACAACTTGTAAGGGGGAGTGTTTAGAGGTATCTAAAGCTCTGTCTTATAAAGGTTGACAGGTGAACTTGGTTTGTAAAACCTGTGATTAGTGGAACCCAACGAGGAGTTGGAGAACTGGACGTAGGCAGTGGTTGGCCGAACCAGTATAAAGGATTATCTTTGTATTTCAAGTTTAAATTTTGAAAAGCACAATTCACCCCCCTCTTGTGCATTTTTGCCATTTTCAATATATATATTCTATCTTTCATTCCTTCATAATATTTTACCAGAAACGTTCAAGGGATTCCCAACTTCGCATAAGGGAATCCCAACTTCTGTTAAGGGATTCCCAACATATATATTACCATTTACCAACTTCCAAAATACTTCCCCAAATCTTCCTACTTGTTACCAGAAACGTTCAAGGGATTCCCAACTTCTCATAAAGTATTTTGGAAGTTGATAAATGGTAATGTACATGTTGGGAATCCCTTAACAAAAGTTGGGAATCCCTTATAAAAAGTTGGGAATCCCTTGAACGTTTCTGGTAACAAGTAGGAAGATTTGGTGAAGTATTTTGGAAGTTGGGAACCCCTTAACAGAAGTTGGGAATCCCTTGAACGTTTTTGGTAACAAGTAGGAAGATTTGGGGAAATATTTTGGAAGTTGGTAAATGGTAATGTACATGTTGGGAATCCCTTGAACGTTTCTGGTAACAAGTAGGAAGATTTTGGGAAGCATTTTGGAAGTTGGTAAATGGTAATGTATATGTTGGGAATCCCTTAACAGAAGTTGGGATTCCCTTATGCGAAGTTGGGAATGCCTTGAACGTTTCTGGTAAAATATTATGAAGAAATGAAAGATAGAATATATATATGTTTTGCCATACATATATAACAAGTATGCATGGTGGCTTGGTGGTATGGCTTTTTGGCATCAAGCCTTTGGGGGTGGGTTCGATTCCCATCCCCCACATTTATGTCCCTTTTTTTGGAAGGGACACCCGCCACGTGGTGTGTTGTAGGGCTTCCACGTGGCAAGTGGGCCAGTCGCCATGTGGTGGCCCATTATTAAAAAAAATAATTGAATTAGGGGTATTTTAGACTTTTCCTATAAATTTGTTAAAGGACAATTCAGTCACTGTACGGATTTGTACTTACTGGTCATTTCTAAAATTCGTTGTATCAAAGTGTCCTTTTGATAATTCGAGAGTATTTTTCTGAAATTTTCCCTATCTTTCTTTGAACTGAAAAGTGAAAACCGATGTGATATCACGTTACTGGTAAAAAAGAGTGGACTTGGCAATGAAAAGCATTTGTCATTCATATGTCTAATTGAATACTTACAATTTCTGTGCACACGTAATCAATATATCTTTAACGGGAAAATTATCAATTTATTCTTGATTTATATTATCGTTGCTTTGATTTTAACTGCGTCTACTATTACGAAGTATGACGCGTCCCTTTCTCATCTTTTTTTTTTTTTTTTTTTGTCAAATCCTTTCTCATCTTTATTCAAGATTCTGAATTCTACGGCCTATCCGATTTGCAACAATAAATTCTAAACTATATAGTGAGGATGATAAATCTGAGAGGAAGAGAGCAATGCGAATGTAAGAAGGAAGAGCAATGTTGGTTAGACATGAGAGGAGAGAAGTAAAGAAAAACAATGGCGTGAAGGAGTAAAGGATGAACAAATTTGCGTAGAACAATCAGCACAATACTATTTTAAAATGACTTTAGAGGAAGGGTACATAAGTTTCAATTTATTAGAAATATTAATATTAAATTAAAATCAATACTCCAATTCTACAAGCATATAGGTCATAAGATTTTCTTAAAAAAAGGCATTATATTTAAGAACGAAAAGAGTATATAATTATTGTTCTAACTAATTTTAACTGTTTTTTGAACCACATAATTTAGTTTTTGAGCTCTTATAAGAAATGGAGATGTAGTAAAATCATCACCTTTTTAATATTTAAATCCTACTAAAATATTTATAAAAATTATTGAATAAATAAAAAACTGTACAAAAACTCTGCTTAGTTACATTATTTATAACTTATGAATAATGTGAATATAATTCTACACATCTCATATACTATTTTTTAAATATAAACTTGTAATAAGATTATCTTTGTCCTCAGTACCAAAGAAATTGATCACTGCTTTTGACACGATACTTTTAGTGTTTTACGACGGCTCCTAAACACAAGTTCACATTGCCAAAAAAACACTTTTAATACATAAATGAATTCAAAAGAATAAATTATATATAAAAATATAATTTTATTTGTACGATTAAACTTATAAAATTAGAAATTATATTTTTTATCTTTTTCAATGAAACTGTTAGTTTGCCTTCTTTTCTTACTAAAATGAATAATGGGTTCGCTGCAGTCTGCAGAAGAAAGACAGTTAAATATATTGTTTGAAGATCAGTTGAGCAACTTATTTTCTTATAAAGCATTTGACCCTCAATAAGGTAATATTAAAGCATGAGATGGAAACACACTGGCTTCATGCCCCTTGAATTTGTGAATATATGATGAACAAAGTCAGTGGAAAATTGGAGTCTCAAAAATTTATTACTAACATTAATTAATATGTGAAGGAACTCATCGATCTTCAACGGGCGTAACTTTTTTTTTTTCAATTGTACCCAATTTATATTTTTATGCATATAAAAACATTTAAAATAAAGTCAAATGTACATGCATGGATAAAAATGTTGATACAGGTAAAGAAAAGTCTCACCCACACTAAAAATAAGTTACATCAAGTCTTTTCAGTCAATATTGAAATAAAATAGCGTACGTAAACAACTACTTTTATCCAATTTTTACTGAAATAAAATCATGTAGAAAACGTGGAGCTTAAAAATGCTTGAATTATATCATTGCTCACGGTAACAACACAGGATCATTAATACTACAAAATCATTACGAAATATCCATCTATATAAATATATATATATATTTTTTTTTTTGGGGGGGGGGGGGGTATACTCAAATACCACATCATATTGAGAACTGTACGAGTGAAACCATATGAGCATATGAATCTCCTTTATTAAACTGAAAGTGCAGAGGGAAGCCATCAAAGAAATTACAGCACATTACTGCCACAACATATAATATAAAAAGTGGGACATATATATGTAACTAACAACATAAATATATGACGCAGACGGCAGAATATAATTGAGAGTAGTCACGGTGGGACTGAATGAATTCACTCAATTCAGAGATATATAATATGAAAATATTTCATTTGGAGAGACCACCACTTTCCTGTGACTTCCTGAAGAGCTTGTGATGAATATGTTGAGCAAAGGTGCGAGGTGGGAAGCGAGCGGGCTGGTCATCGGTGACGAGCTCCGGCAACGGCTTCAGTATGATCTTCTCCTTAGGAGGCTCACAGAAAACAGCCCAAGATATTCTCACCTTTTCCTTGTTCACCAAGCCCCTGTGAAGAATACTCTTGTACTTGCCATTACTAAGGATCTCTAGGGTGTCACCTATGTGCATGAAAATGGAGTTTGGAACACATTTCGCGGTAACCCATTGGTCGTCGCAGAAAAGTTGCAGGCCGGGCACCATATTGTGGAGCAAGAAGGTGAGGGAACTCACATCTGTGTGTGCTTCAACCCCAAGAGCCAATTCTGGTTGTGGACATATTGGGTAGTAGTTGATCTTCATTTGAAGCAAAAGCTCCTCCATCCCACCAACTTCCTCCTCAAGCTTCCCTTTCTCCAACCCCAATCCCAGCGATAACGCCCCCAGTATCTTCGTCGCCAGCACTCTCAGTTGCCTCGCGTACTCGCTTGTCACCTCGCTGCAGTATTAGACCACATAGTGTTTAGCAAGGTTATTAAATCGGATCCGGCTTCTGAACCAATGGAGGTGGTGGGTCAAGGTCAATGAACCAATTTGGAGTCAAGCGGGGCCAGACCGATTGGTAATAAAAATTAAAAAATTAATTTAAATTCCAATCCTTTCAATTTATTTGACATATTGACATTATTATATCAATTCGCTATCCAATCCAATGACACCAAAATAAGTAATCACTACATATTCTACATAGAAAAATATCAAAATATATAAATGATTACAAAATATTCATACTCATAGTCCTTTAATCACTAAACCAACAGTTATAATTACTAAAATTGTTATTAATATCAATCAATATTGCCTTATATAATTCATGAATTTTTTTTTTTTTTGAAAAAATAGCAATCCAGCAACCCACCATGTTACCCTGGGTTGCACCGGTTAGTTAAACCCAGGTTAGTGGCATGATCGGATCGGCGGTTCCAAGCTAGGCTAGCTTACCATGGTTTTTAGTTATATATGTTCTATTAAATTGACTTAAACTAACTAATCAGCTACGTATTCTTAGATGCGCCCCCAACTGTGTATCAAATGTTTATGTATCATTTGACTATGAGATTTCTAAATAAGATGAAATCACATTTTAAAATATGGTATAATTTTTAATTTTTCATGAATTTTCAAAATTTGGGAAGGGCATCGATCATATTAGGTGCGCAGCTGAGAATGCGCAGGAGACACTCCAACTTCATTTTGTTAAGAAGGCAAATATAACTACTAGCATTTATAAAATCTGACATGGTATCAGGAGAGATAGGGAACTAACATGTAATCTTCCGGGGTTTTGGGCCAGGAGGAGAGATCGCGCTTGTCCTCAGGGAAAATAAGGTGGAAGAAGTAGTCTTCCCACTCGAGCTGGCCGCTAGCATTGTTGGCAAGCTTGCTGCCATAGCCTTGAATCTTGCCGGATTCCTGATCATTAGCATACTTTTCTTTCTCCTCAATTGGAAGAGAGAAGAAAGTCTCACCGGCTTTCCTGAGACGGTTCAAAAGCTCCTCAGGAATGCCGTGGTTAACCAGATTCATAACTCCCCATTCCTCAGCAGCCTTCTTCAACGTCTCGTGACACCTTGCTCTAACAACTTCATCTTCCGACTCTATCTCCGTCAAGTCAATCGTCGGAACTTGTGGTCCCTCCTTCTTTTCCATTTCAAACACATTTCCGATGTTGGTAAGCTCTTCTTGAGGCCTCACATACTCCTTCGGGATTGACTTAATCCCACTACTCGCCAAGCTTTCAACTCTCGGAGTTGCCGTTGCCGCCGCCGTCGCACTAGGAGTTACCATTTTGGCACCTTTATTTTTAGTGGCTGTGAATGCGAGGCAGTTAATTGAGATTTTGTGATATGTCTCTGATGGCTAAGTTTGTGGCGTTTATATAATAAGGTGGGGAGTGTAAGTCTATGATTATGGATGAAAACGGTATGCCGATTACCAAACACTGTACTAACCTCACAAGTCATCACGTGGTTAGATTTTTCTACCTGACGTTTAGGCAGTCAACGAGTCGTGCTGCGTTGACTGGAAGGTTTGAGGCTTTGCATGCAATAATACCACTCTCTTCCCTTCGGTGCCTAACCTTCGCTATCTTCTAGATAGACCATTTTCCTTTAACGGTAATCTACTTCCATTATTGATTAATTATGTATTGATCACAGTTCTTGACCCTCCTCGCTCGTAGCTTGTATTCATTCATTTTTCAATGTTGATAGGGATGGCTCTTCGATTTCAAGGGTGCATGAAAACGGTGGAGCGTGAGATTGGTTTTAGTAGTTTATTATGGATTAGGTAATTCAATTTGTTAAAAAAAAGAAGATCAAGTTGTAACCTAAAATTTGATGCATGTAGTAGTATATTATGGTTCTATTGACTATAAAATTAAAATGAAAGATAATCTATCAAATAATGGTTATCATTTATGAAAGATATTAAATCTAGACATTCCAATTAAAATTTAAATAGTCCAGGTCCACTAATTAAAATTTAAATAGTCCAGGTCCACTAGGACATGGAGTTCATCTCTTTTGAAAGTGGTTCTAGGATGAGCCATCAAATTGATTTGTGTTGTGGTTTGAATTTGACGGTCACCTATTTGAGAAGTTCATTTTTGTCCTTAGAATATATTTCTAATTTTCATAATTTTTTTAAAATTATCTTTATTCGTACTTTTTCAACAATATAATATACAAATAAGAAAAAGAAAATGAGGAAATTAAGAAAGATGGTTAGGATCTTTTAAAGAGGAACATGTGTCATGGTAACTAATTTGACTAATATCATTAATATAATCAAATTAAACAAATATCTCTTATCTTTATGAGAAGAAGAGTAATTAAAGTTTGATATCAGCTATTTATAAAACACAACGGCAAGAGGGAACTCATCATAGTTTGCCTAGAATCTATTGAAGGGAATCCCGGTGGGAGCTCCTCATTTTCTGTCCACGATAATATTAATTAACAATTAATCTCTCAGTACAGTAGATTTAATCGAAAAGAAATCTTAATTAAATACGAAATTATTCTGCGGATCAAGGGGGCTCAATAAAATTAAGTTTGTTATAAAATAAAGAGAAAGAAGAAAGATGGAGAGATGGAAAAGAGAATAACAAGACAATATAATATAAGAAGAAGACAAGAGAATATGAGAAGAAGATGGAGAGAAAGAAGATATCACTTTCACTTATAATTCAATGGTACAAATGCTTTGTACATGACCTCTATTTATAGGCCCTAAGTCATTGAAGACTATGCATGAGATTACAAGAGAATAATGGTGGAGTTTATGGCATTTACAAGCCATTCATTGAGAGGTTACAAAGTTAAGGGCATTTAGAGAGAAAGGAATCCTATGAGGAATTCTAAGAGGAATAGGTCATGGACATTCACTACATATAGTTTCATAACACTCCCCCTTGAATGTCCATATTATTGTGCCTCATTAAAACCTTACTAGGAAAAACCCATTGGGACAAAAACCTAGTGAAGGGAAAATAGTACACAATATTTATTGAAGCTGCCTCGTTAAAATCCCTACCAGGAAAACCCAATGGGACAAAACCTAGGTTAAGGAAAAAAGAGTGCAGCATGACAATATCTCCCCCTGATGACAACATCACTTTATCTCTTTGAGTCTGCGCATTCCAATACTATACATTAATTTTTCAAATGTTCTTGTTGGAAGTGTCTTGGTAAACATATCTGCAAGATTGTCACATGAGCGAATTTGTTGAACATCTATATCACCACTCTTTACAAGATCATGAGTGAAAAAGAATTTTGGAGAAATATGTTTTGTTTTGTCTCCTTTGATATATCCTCCTTTCAGTTGAGCTACGCATGCTGTGTTATCTTCATATAATACTGTTGGAACCTTTTGTGCAATAATCATACCACACATCGATTCAATATGTTGAGTCATTGACCTTAACCACACACACACTCGACTTGCCTCGTGAACTGTAATTATTTCTGCATGATTTGATGATGTAGCTGACAAAGTTTGCTTCGTTGAACGCCATGAAACAGCGGTACCTCCACAAGTAAACAAATATCCTGTTTGTGATCTACCATTGTGTGGATCTGATAAAAATCTTGCATCTGCATAACCAACCAATTGTGATCCAGATTCATTAGAATAAAATAATCCCATATCACTTGTCCCTTGAAGATATCGAAATATATGTTTGATTCCATTCCAATGCCTTCTTGTTGGACAAGAACTAAATCTTGCCAATAAATTTACAGCAAATGCTATATCGGGACGTGTTGAATTAGCAAGATACATTAGTGCACCTATAGCACTAAGATATGGTACTTCTGGACCAAGAAGATTTTCCTTTTCCCCTTGAGGACGAAAAGGATCTTTTTCCTTATCAAGTGATCTTACGACCATTGGAGTAGTCAATGGATGAGCTTTATTCATATAAAATCGCTTTAATATTTTCTCAATATAAGTTGATTGATGAAGAAGGATTCCATTTGTGAGATGCTCAATTTGTAATCCAAGACAAAACTTTGTTCTTCCAAGATCCTTCATTTCAAATTCTCTTTTTAAACAATCAACTGCTTTTAGAAGCTCTTCAAGAGTTCCAATTATATTTAAATCATCCACATATACAGCAATTATGACAAACTCTGATCCATTCCTTTTTATAAAAACACATGGGGAAATTGGATCATTTTTATAACCTTCTTTTAACAAATATTCGCTAAGACGGTTATACCACATTCTTCCAGATTGTTTCAATCCATATAAGGATTTATGCAAGCGAATCGCATAATTTTCTCGAGAATTTTTATATGCTTCTGGCAACTTAAATCCTTCAGGGATTTTCATGTAAATTTCAGTGACTAAAGAGCCATATAAATAGGCTGTGACAACATCCATTAGACGCATGTCAAGTTTATTGCTTACTGCCAGACTAATTAAATATCTTAAAGTGATTGCATCCACCACAGGAGAATATGTCTCTTCATAATCAATGCCAGGCTTTTGTGAAAATCCTTGTGCTACAAGTCGTGCCTTGTATCTAACAATTTCATTTTTCTCATTTCGTTTTCGCACAAATACCCATCTATATCCAACTGATTGTACACCATTTGGTATTTGGACGACAGGTCCAAAAACCTCTCGTTTTGAGAGTGAATTTAACTCCACTTGAATTGCGTCTTTCCACTTTGACCAATCACTTCTATGTCTACATTCTTCAACAGATCTAGGTTCAAGATCCTCACTTTGATTAATTATCTCAAGAGCAACATTATATGAAAATGCGTTGTCGACAACTATATTTTCTCGGTTCCATCTTTTTCCCGTTGTGACATAATTTATCGAGATCTCTTACCTGAACCTCTTCTGGGGTCCTTTGATTAATTATGTCTTGGGTTTCACCTATAAGACCAACCTCTTCAACTTGACCATCTTGATTGTTTGCTCCCTTTTTCTTTCTAGGATTCTTATCTTTGGAACCGATTGGTCTACCACGCTTCAGGCGAGGCTTAGTTTCATTTGCAACTTTTGGTTGTCCTTCAGGGACATCAATTCTAATTGGAGCATTTTCAGCTGGAATGTGAGATTTAGTAATTCTCTTGAGGTCAGTAAATGCATCTGGCAATTGATTAGCAATATTTTGCAAATGAATTATTTTCTGAACTTCATGTTCACATTGCTGTGTACGAGGATCTAGATGAGCTAGAGATAACGTTTTCCATGTGATCTCTTTTTCCAGCTGTTTATCATCTCCCCCTAATGTTGGAAAAATTGATTCATCAAAATGGCAATCATCAAAACGTGCTGTGAACAAATCTCCAGTTAATGGTTCTAAATACTTTATTATAGAAGGAGATTCATAACCAACATATATTCCCAACCTTCTTTGAGGTTCCATCTTTGTTCGTTGTGGTGGAGCAATAGACACAAATACAGCACATCCAAAAATTCTAAGATGGGAAATATTTGGCTCCTGACCAAAAGCCAATTGTAGTGGGGAGAATTTATGATAACTTGTTGGCCTGATGCGTATAATTGCTGCTGCATGTAATATTGCATGTCCCCAAGCTGAGATGGGAAGTCTTGTTCTCAAAAACATTGGTCTAGCTATCAATTGGAGGCGTTTAATAAATGATTCCGCCAGACCATTTTGAGTGTGGACATGAGCAACAGATTTTTCTATAGTTATTCCAATTGCCATGCAATAATCATTAAACTTTTGAGATGAAAATTCACTAGCATTATCAAGACGAATTGTCTTAATTGCATGATCTGAAAACTGTGCTCTTAATCGAATTATCTGAGCAAGTAATCTAGCAAATGCTAAATTACGTGTTGATAACAAACACACATGTGACCATCTTGTAGATGCATCTATTAAAACCATAAAATATCTGAATGGTCCACATGGTGGATGAATAGGTCCACATATGTCCCCTTGAATTCGTTCTAGAAATGTAGGGGATTCAACTCCAACTTTTGTCAAAGAAGGCCTTATTATTAATTTACCTTGAGAGCAAGCAGCACAAGAAAGGTCTTTAAATTGAAGAATCTTCTGGTTCTTCAATGGATGTCCATGTGAATTTTCAATAATTCTTCGCATCATAGTTGATCCGGGATGGCCTAACCGGTCATGCCAAACAATAAATGTATTTTTATCAGCAAGCTTCTGGCTTACTATGACATTTTTCTCAACTGTTTTAATACTTGTATAGTACAAACGAGAAGACAATGTATGTAATTTTTCTAGGACACATTTTCCCCCATCTCTAACATTTGTAATATGTAGATATTCAATATTTTTCTCATTAATAGTCTCAATGTGATATCCATTTTGACGGATATCTTTAAAACTTAATAAATTTCTTTGAGACTTGGGGGAATATAGAGCATCATTGATGACAAATTTTGTTCCTCTTGGTAATATTATAATTGCTCTTCCGGAGCCTTCAATTATTCTTGTATTACCCGCTATAATACTGATGATTGCCTTTCCTTTACTTATACAAGAAAAATATTTTCTATCCTTAAGTATGGTGTGTGTTGTAGCACTATCTATGAGACATATATCTTCATCCTTGTGTCCAATGAAATCATGGTGAACATCCATATTCTTCATGAAAGGAAAGAGAAGAGGAAAAAAAAATTCATTAAAGCAAATTCGATACATGATAAGCATAGCAAGCAATAATGCTCTTATTATATGATGAAAATGAGGAAGTAAAGAGAGAAAATTAAAGTAAAACGTAACTGAATTAGGAAAACATAACTAAAATAGTCTTATTATTTTTCCAATAAAGCTTATCTAATCATGATTATCAAAGAAGTCAGCCACCTCCAAATGTGCCATTGCATCAAGGCCATTAATATCATCTAGCTCATTGGCATGGTCATTTTTGTGTGCCTCAACATCATCATCATGGAAAATCATATTTGCTTCCACATTATTCGCATTCCTTTTCATGGAGGCTTGATAAAGTTTTGCTAGATGTTCAGGTGTACGACAAGTACGTGACCAATGCCCCTTCATGCCACATCGAAAACATTTATTTTCAACAACTTTTGAAGAACCACTCTTGTCCTTTTTCTGCCATTCATTGTGTTTCTTTTTCTGATGGGCATTAGGATTAAAATTGTTACTTCCACCACCATGATTATGATAAGTTCCGCATCCCCTGCCACGACCACGTCCACGGCCACGTCCTCGACCGCGGCCTCGACCATTATCATGGTAATTATTACGCACACTTACATTCGCTTCAGGGAATGGAGCAGATCCAGTGGGACGAATCTCATGATTTTTCATCAACAGCTCATTATTTTGTTCAGCTACCAGAAGACATGAGATTAATTCTGAATATTTTTTAAAACCTCTCTCACGATATTGCTGCTGCAGGAGCACATTTGAAGCATGAAAGGTGGAGAAGGTTTTCTCTAATAAGTCCTCATCAGTTATTTTTTCATCACATAATTTCAACTGAGAACTTATTTTAAAAACTGCTGAATTATATTCACTTACAGTTTTAAAATCTTGTAGCCGTAGGTGGATCCAATCATAACGAGCTTTTGGTAAAATCACTGTTTTTTGGTGATCATATCTTTCTTTCAAATTAGTCCACAATTCTAGCGGATCTTTTACAGTTAGGTACTCAGCTTTTAGCCCTTCATGGAGATGGTGGCGAAGGAAAATCATGGCTTTAGCCTTATCTTGGTCACTCACTTCTTTGCCAGTCAAAATGGCATTTCCTAGACCATTGGCACTTAGGTGGATTTCAGCATCTAACACCCAAGATAGATAATTTTTTCCGGTAATGTCAAGAGCAGTAAACTTGAGTTTTGTAAGATTTGCCATGGTACGAACTAAAACAATAGCAACAACGAAATTAAAATTATGATAAATAAATAAAATAAAGCACCATGAATAAAAATATTAGAATTCACAATATATCATATCACAAAACAAGCTTATGCAAACTGTTGTGCAATATGGGCAATATAGAAGAAGAAGAAGAAGAAGAAGAAGAAGAAGAAGAAGAAGAAGAAGAAGAAGAAGAAGAAGAAGAAGAAGAAGAAGAAGAAGAAGTGGCAATTTATGATATTGTAATATATAAATAAATGTTAATAAGCAAGAAATATAAACAAAAGAAAAATAGGATCAACATAATAATAAATCAATAATAAAATAACAATATTATAGTAACATATATATATATATATATGTATGTATATAGGAATGTGAGCATGATAATAAATAATAAAAGACAATAATATGAAATGGTATAATGATGAAGATTAAAAAAAACTGAAATAGAAACTTAAATTCATAAATAAAATTGCATGATAGTAACTTAAAATTAACATTAAATGTAATAACAGAAAGGTAAATAAAATGATATAACAAACAGAAAATTAGAACAATATAAATTGCAACTTAAATAACAAAATGCATAATATAAGATAATAAAAGGTATAAATAACAAAATAAAAGGCATAAGATAATTAAAATGACAAAATAAAGAGAATAAAATAACATATATATAGAGAATAAAATAACATATATATATGTATATATATAATATGTGTGTGTATATTTATGTGTATACATGTAAATATAAAAGCATCAAAGTAAATATGTATACGGGGTGTTCCGTAAGAACTAAAGGGCGTATGAGCTAAAGGCGGTAAAACCTGCCAATCTAGTTCATTATAACAGCCTCTCTAATTCTCCGAAAGAGGTAAGGATATGATGCAATATATTATATATACATATATTATATATATTATATTTATATATTTATATATACACAAATATAACGCATGTGTGTGTATCATAAACAAAAAAAAATATAATTGAAAGAATAAACACCATCCATTAACGCATGGTGCATGTGTGTGTATTATAAACAATAAAATACTATTGAAAGAATAAACATCATGCATAATAAACAACAAAAATAAAATACTACTAAAGGAATTCAACATGAAAATACTACTAAAGTTTTAGGGGGTATACCTAATACTTGCAGAGCAAATTCGTGCTGATAACGTATTATAAAATAAAGAAAAAGAAAAAAGATGGAGAGATGGAAAAGAGAATAACAAGACAATATAATAAAAGAAGAAGACAAAAGAATATGAGAAGAAGATTGAGAGAAAGAAGATATCACTTTCACTTATAATTCAATGGTACAAATGCCTTGTACATGACCTCTATTTATAGGCCCTAAGTCATTGAAGACTATGCATGAGATTACAAGAGAATAATGGTGGAGTTTATGGCATTTACAAGCCATTCATTGAAAGGTTACAAAGTTAAGGGCATTTAGAGAGAAAGGAATCCTATGAGGAATTCTAAGAGGAATGGGTCATGGACATTCACTACATATAGTTTCATAAGTTAGAATTGTTTATAAAAGGAAAGTTGATTACTTAATCATTATAGTTTGGCGAATTTGTAACTAAGCTCTATACACTACAAAAAAAACAAGTAATTACCGACAGAATTTACCGACGGAAAAAATTCCGTCGGTAATTACTGACAGATTTTCGACGAAACTTCCGTCAAAAAATTTACCGACGGATTATTGACGGAATTTCCGTCGGTAATTGAATTAATTATATTATTTTATTTATAAATTATTATTTTAATTTAAATTAAATATTAAAATATTATTACCGACGGAAATTTCCAACGGAATTTCCGTCAGTAATTTAATTAATTATTTTATTTCATTTATAAATTATTATTTTAATTTATAAATAATATAATAAAATATTTTCAGTCAGTAATGTTAATTATTTATTATTTTATAAATATATTGTTATTTTAATTTATAAATAATATAAAAAAATTATATTAATTTATTTTAAAGAATATTTTATAAATAAATAAAAAATATTTAATAAAAATTAATATATATACACGTATATAGATATAAATTTATTACCAAATTTAATTTTATTTTTTTATTAAATAATATTTATTTTTAATAAATAATTAAATATTAGTAATAAAAACGAAAAATAATTATAATTTAATAATATATATAATAAAATAATTATTTAAAAATGTCATAAAATTAAATGAAAAATAATTATAATTTAATAATATAAAATGAAAATACTAAATATAATGGATTATATATGAATATAAAAATTATTTATAAAAAATAATAGAATTATTAATATGTAAATTATATATTAATAATTATAAAATATTTCATAATATATTAAGATTAAATATAATTATAATAATGAGAGTTTAATTATTATAAATATAATAGTTTGCAAATAATTTCACAAGGTATTCGTAGCTCAACTGGTTAAGGCATCAGACACGCCCCAACAGGTTGCGGGTTTGGGTTTGAATCTCTCCAACGACGAAATTGAAGGGAATTTGTGGAAGCGACACGTGGCGGCACGAGAGAGCGACACGTGGTGGGTGTGGGCAGGGACACGTGGCGGCACGGGAGAGCGACACATGGAGCTTTAATTTTTTAAAAAATTAAAAAAAATTACCGACGGAATCTAGTCGGTAATAATATTTTAATATATTATTTATAAATTAAAAAATATTATTATTAAATTAGCGACAGAATTCCGTCGGTAAAATTAGCGACGGAATTTCCGTCGGTAAATGGATTTCCAACGAAGGAAATTCCGCCGGAAAATTTTTTCCGACGGAATTCCGTCGGAAATTTGTTGTTTTTTTGTAGTGATAGTTCAACTCATAGTGATTCAATCTTTGTAGTTTTTAATGTTGTCCCCACTCAGTCCTCACTTATTCCTGCTCTTCCGATCCTTTAATTTGCTTTGAGGCTTGAGCAACAACACATTTCTATTTCATCAATGCCATTATGCCAAAGAACACATTTCTATGTCATCAATGCCAAAGAACAAATTCCATATTAAAAATGATATGTAAAGAAATAATAAGCGTGTAAAAGCAAGCAAGGAATCATTAATCAACCAATATAAGATGGCACGCAAGATTTTGGCAGTCCAAAAACAAATTTCAAACGCTCCTGGCTGGTAAATGATTTGATTGCTAAGGTCCTTCATGTAACTACACACTCAAGGCCTTGATTTTTGTTGGGAAAATTTCAGTTAGTCCCTATAGAAGTGTTTTAACATAAAAAAGCCCTCACAAAATTCTAAAACATCACTATGCTTCCTAGGGAGGAAATGAAATAAAATAGAGGGTCAAATGACTTAATTGCCCTTATTTAAAAGATAAATGAGAATTTTGAAGACAAATATGTACATTTTTAACACAAATGAAGGTATTTCTAAAACAATATGAGTGAATCCGAAACAATAGTACGTAGTTACAAAAATACAATATTTTCAAGACAAATATGAAAATTTTCAAAACAAAAATGCTTTTTTTTATCATAAAACTGGATATCATGGCTCGTATGAGCATATCCAACCTCAAACACCTTTTCATATAAAGAAGGTGGTGGAGAAATAAAATAGCAGAAATTTTCTACCATATCATGGGCTAGTATAGCCATGTGATCCGCTTGGGTGTTTGGTAATTCCCTGGGCCTATAGGTAATTATCAATTGCCGCCCTTTAGCTATCCAAAATCTTGCATTGTCAATAAGCTCCCAGAAGGGGTGGCTTTCGATATTACCTATAGTCAACATATTTATCACCACAATACAATCCGTAGTAACCTCCACCTTTTTGTATTGTTTATCCCAACAAATTTGAAGCCCCTGAATAAAAGCAAGGATCGGAGTTTGGCAATGGCCAAAAGAACATCGGAGAATTTGCAGGCACAACCACTTATCCATTCTCAAGTTGCTCCACGGATGATCCTTCCATAGCTACTGTTACCCGAGTTCAACACTTATTTCCAACACATATGAAAGTATCTCCAAAAGAGTTATTTCCAATGCACATAGGTATACCAAGACACATGTACCTTAAAAATACATTTATGTGTTGAAAATAAACTTACTTATCTTGAAAGTTCTCATATTTGTCTTGTAAATAATATTTTTCTTTAAACATTGTTTAAATTCGTTTATTGTATTGGAAGAAATACATTCATTTGTGTTGGAAATCCACACACTTACCTTCACAATTCTCATATTTGTTTTAGAAATAACACGGTTTTTCTTCAAAAAAGACACAAAGGCTAAAGTCTTTTAAACTCCAAGATTTTATTTCATTTTATCCTTAGAGGGTGCACTGATATTTTAGAATTTTTAGGGGCTCATTGATATTAAACTACTTCTCACACAAAAGTGGGTGGGAGGGATTGAGGATATTACAACACTCGCACAAGGTGTTGCAGTCACTGCCATGAAATCCCTATTTCTGCATAAAGCAGAGCAAGCATCACCTAAATCCATATCTCATGTGGGATCTTTATTTTCTGAGAATAAGACTTCGGAGTTAAATGGATATGAGATCTGAATGCATTGAAGAATGGCCCCGAAAGCGAAGGAAGAGGAGTAATAAAGGAAGACTGACAGGGTAGGGATGAACGGGGAAGAAAAACAAAACTACAAAGATTAGCGGTGATGAGTTAAACTATAAAAATTGGGTTACAAACGCATCCAAATTAAAATGATTACATAATTAATTTTTTTAGTTATTAAAACAGGCCAAAGTGGGCATGCCTTATTGGTTTCCGAAGGGCATAGGATGGGAACCATAAGCAAGTTTGCTTGCGAAATGATTCCCTAGATGCAATCAGGCTCATAAAAGATGCAAACAATGATCTTCATGAAAACTAAAATTTGATCCTTGAAAATCATCATATGCTGAACAGGGAGTGGATTGTTGATCTTCAACACATTAACAGAGTAAATAACTTTGAAGCTGATCTTCTTGCTAAGCGCGCCTTGGAGATGCCTTTTAGTTTTCATTTACTTCCTTTGGATGATTTTCGTTTATTTACTTCTTGTGCTGTAGTGTAGATTTTAGTGTTTTCTCCTTTATCAAAAAAAAACAGGCCAAAGTTCTATTAGCCAACAAATGATCAAACATTCCCAAGTAAAGCGTATGAAGCATGAACTTTCATTCCATGGGGAACAAAAGAAATTTATGAAGAGCACGGTTCCACTCTCTTGGGTCCTATAAATTAAAGCAACCATGATAGAAGGTTCATTCTTTTTTTTGGTTACATGTGGCAAGCCCCAAGGCTTGAAATTATCCTGTCATGGCAGGATTAAATAAGAACATTGGGGACATCCCCAAATTCTTGTAACACATCCAGCTTTAGCTGATCTTCACAAAAACACGGAGCCTCTGTGAGTATCTTCACTCGCTCATCACCTTCGTGCGCCTTCTTGGCTACCATATCTGCACACTTGAGCCCTTCTCTATCGCTGTGGCGTATCTCTAAATCCCATTCTTCATAGATTAAAGTTCTGATTTGGTGAATATCCTCTTTCATTGGATGTGTCTCCTCACATTCAAGCATAATCAAGTTCATTGCTTCCACGGAATCCGTGTATAGGATTACCTTCTCATGTTTCTCTCGTATGTACATCTGCAAACCAAGTTTGATAAGTTTGATCACTTGTATCTCTGCCATAGTGCTAGTTGCATATCCAATATTCTGCTGGAACCCCCATAGCCATGAGCCAAGAGAGTCTCTTGCCACACCTCCTATCGCACCTTGTTTGTGAATAGTTGCTGACCCATCTACATCCACTCGAACATAGCCTTCCTTTGGTTTCTTCCACACCGTGGCGCACAATAGCTTCTGGTGACTCCCTAGTTCCTTCAAAGATCATCTTACATCTACTTTTCCAAATCAGCCAACAGAGGACGCCGAAGATTCTGCTCCACGGCCATTTGTTTAGTCTCCTTGCTCCTAAGTTGTGCTTGCCATTCCATTGAAGCCATTCTTGCAAATTACCATTAAAAAATCTATACATATAATTTGGGTTAATCACAGATAGCCAGACATTTTTTGCAATCTCACAATCTCTCAAAGAGTGTATAATGGATTCCTCATAAGGGCACTCAAAGGGACACTCATTTGATGTTTGTGGGTTAATTTTTGCTCTCAATTGGTTTGTGGGAATTCTCTCGTGTGAAACTTGCCACATGAAGAACTTTGCTCTTTTCGGTATCTCCCAATGCCAAATTTGTCTCCACAATTGACTAGTTCTGGAGTTTGCTTGATTATAAATTAGCCAATATGCCGAACTGACATTAAAGTTCCCATCAGATGAGGCTTGCCACAAGTGTCTATCAGCCTCTGAGGAATTTGAGGGTGTAACGCCCTTAATTCTTTCCATCACCCAAGTAGGTAGATAGAAGGTTCATTCTGAAATGCTTAAAACATATCACTAGAATTTAATAAATGAAGGGTATTCTAGTAATTTGACTGCAAAAGATAATTTTTATTTGCCCTCTTGGTCCTGCCTCTTAATTTCAGATTCAATTGAGACTTTTTTTTTATATATAATCAAGTCTCAACAGCGAGACTTTAATGGGTATGTTTGTAATAGATAGCAAAAGTATTTTATTTTCAATCTGACTTTTACAAAAGTAAGATTTGGTAAAAATCAGATTATATAATATGATTTATTTTTGGATTGATCTTTTTTAAAAAAGTGGGAAAAAGCTTTTTTCAATGATTAATGAAAAAAATAGATGAAATATAATTGAAAATGATAGGATTTTTATTATGTAGTACACAATTGTATTATAGCCTTATAAGCATATAATGTGATAATTTTAAGGGAGTAACTTAAATTATAGTATTGTCATGCTTTGTGTATAAAAATTTTCTATTAAATCTCTAATAGGAGATTTTCCCCAATTTTTTTAAAATTTACAACATTTGATTCTAAATATAAGAGCATGTTTAGAAATAATTTTAGTTATAAACGTAATTCCTTGTTTCAATTACTTTTAATATTTATCATTTTTCTCCAAATTAATTTGTTTGACTTATAAAGTGATAAATGTGTGTGTGTGTGTGTGTGTGTTTGGAAAATTCCAGAAAAAGACTGTCAAAATATGCAAATGACAGTTGAATGCAGCGAATTTCAAAAAGCTTAGGACACAAACATGCCACCAACCTAACTATTCTTTGCAAATTTAAAAGAAATGACAAAAATGTCCTTTGACAAAATTTAATATTTTTTAAAGTTGGTAATCAGTTATCCAAAGTTGGTAATCCATTATACGTGGTAATCCTTTATACAATTCTAATAACAAATGAAAAGAAGTTGGTAAATGGATAGAGACACATTAGTAATCTGTTATCCAAAGTAGGTAACTATTATACGAATTTAGGAATCCATTATACAATTCTAGTAACAAACAAAAAGAAGTATGTAAATTTATGATGATAATAAATGGATAGAGGCATATTAGTAATCTGTTATCCAAAGTTGGTAATCAGTTATACGATTTGGTAAGGGGCATTTTTGTCATTTCCTTAAATTTGCAAAGGACAGTTAGGTCAATGGCAATGTTTCTGTTCTTTTTGAAATTCGCTGCATCCAACTGTCCTTTCCATATTTCAAGAGTCTTTTTCTGAAATTTTTCTTATATGTATATGTATATGTATATAATTTAATGATACACATAATATTTTAGAGGCATCATGTAATGCAGTAAGTAATTTATTTTATTTCATTGATCTCTCTAAATTAATTAACTAGCTTTTATATTAATGACGAGATGTATTATTTCTTCTCCTTCTATAGTAGGCCCCGCAATTTAAAAAAATAAGCTCTATTGGGAAAGCCAAAAGCTATAAAATTTTGGATGGTTGATGACAAATTGAGTTATTAGTTATTATAATTTACGCTCATTTGAAACCTAGCCACTATATTTTATCATTAGGGTAAATGTTCAATTTCACCTCGGAAGTAACCCAATAGGAGCATTCAATATCCGGAAGTAACAAATGGAGCATATTTACCCTGAAAGTAACAAAAGCGACGAGTTTTTGCCCACAAAGGGAGTGTATTTACCCCTGAAGTATGTCTACTGTGGGCTTAAACGTGCCACTTTTGCTACTTCTGAGGTAAATATGCTCCATTTATTACTTCCGGACACTGAATACTCCTATTGGGTTACTTCCGGGGCGAAATTAAACCTTTACCCTAATGATAAAATATAGTGGCTGGGTTTCAAATGAGTGTAAATTATAATAACTAATAACTCAATTTGTCATCAACCATTCAAAATTTTAATAAAAGCACTGGGGAACATGATCATCGTATGACAAGAAGCTGGTGGAGAGGGGGCGAAGTGTAGGGTCTTCATTTTCTGGACACGACAATGGTTAATTATTCTCAATAGCTTTTGTAGACATGTTGCTATGTCGCTTTGGGGCCAGTAAAATCGTTAGAATTTCCCTTTTTCATTATGGAATAATTGTTTGGTATTAAGAAAACAATTGTCCCATCATAATGACTTTAATTTGTTCTGCTGGCATCTCTGATCTAGGGAAAAACTTCGCTGACCCCTGCCTATTGGAATGATGTTTATTCTTTTTGTTATATTGTTAGACTTTTTACAAGTAGAGCCAACAAAATTCGGTTAGATTCATCTATATATGCATGATAGTATACAAGAATGGGGGAGCATCATGTATCTTTAATAGTCTACATATTTTTTTTTTTTTTGAATAGTCTACATATTCATACGTGCGCGGCAATAAATACATATTTCATATTTGCGAAGACGTGTTCATTTGTACCGCTTTGCACTTGTATAGTTTATTCCTTAACATTATCCTTGCCGTAAATGTAATTGCCACTAAATGAGATTATTTTGACTCTAACTGTAAAACTCAATCAATTTCACTATAAAAGAACATGAAATTACAGACGGAATTACGACGGATTTTTATTTCGTGGTAATTACCGATGGATTACCGACGAAATTCCGTCGTTAAAAATTACCGACGAAATCCTGTTGGTAATTTGTTAAAAAATAATTTATTAAAAAATTACCCCAGAATTTCGTCCGTAACTTGTTAAAAAAATTTTAAAATATATTATTTATTAAAAAATTACCGACGCAATTTTGTCGTTAATTTTTTTATTGTTTAATAACATATTACCGACAGAATTTTGTTGGTAATTTGTTAAAAAATATTAAAAAATTATCGATAAAATTCCATCGGTAATTTATTTATTATTTATTAACAGATTACTGACGAAATTTCATTGGTAATTTGTTAAAAAATAATTATTTATTAAAAAATTACCGACGGAATTCCATCGGTAATTTGTTTATAAATATTAAAAAATAAATTATTTATTTTAATATATATGAAAAATATTATATATATAAATTATTTAATAAATATATTTTATAAATATTAATAAAAATTAATGTATACACATATATATATTTATTAAAATTTAATTTTGAATTTTTTATTAAGTAATATGTTATTTATTAAAAATTTAATTTTAAATATTTTAATAATATATAATAAAATAATAATTAAGAAATTTCATATAATAAAAGAAACTCACAAAAATAATATTTATTATAAATATAAATCGGAAATACTAAATATAATATTATCAGGTAAAAAAATACTAAATATAATCTAATGTATATGAATATAAAATATTATTTATATAAAAATAATATAATTATTAATATGTAAATTATATATTAATAATTAAAAATATTTCATAATATATTAATTAAAATATAATGTAAAGTATATATAAGATCAAATATAATTATAATAGTGGGAGTTTAAATATTATAAATATAATTGTTTATAAATAATATCACAAGCTCTTCATAGCTCAACTAGTTAAGGCATTGGCACGCACGCAGGAGGTCAGGGATTCGAGTCTTAACTCCGCCACATCTCAGACAATTTGTGAGAGCGACACGTGGCGGCGCGAGGGAGCAACACGTTGCGGGGTGTGAAAGGGGATACGTGACGGGAGGAACACGTGGCATAAATTAAAAATTTTTTTAAAGTATTTACTGATGGAATTCCGTCGGTAAATTTACTCACAGAATTCTGTCTAAATTTATGTCGCTAATTTAGCGACAGAATTCCATCTGTAAATGTATCGACGGAATTACGTAGCTAAATTAATTAGCAATGGTGAAATTACTGACGGAATATCTTCCGTCATAAATTCCGTCTCCGACATAATTCCGTTGAAAAATTGAAATTACCGACGGAATTCCGTCGGTAATTCCGATTTTTTTGTAGTGTTAATTATAATTTTATTTCTTAAAGTCTATATGTTAATCACAGATATATAAAGGAGATTTCCGTTGCGGGGCAACATAAGTATAAATGATAATAAGGATAATTTATCTGAAAAATCAATCACATTTTCCACACAAAAAATAACTTAAACTAATTTTTAATATTTATAAATTAATTATCTAACTCTTACATTTAACATAAGAAGAAGAAGAAGAATCCATAATTATATACTGTATCTAATATGAAAAAGCTACTATATAGTTGTTTGCCGTTATATGATACCACTCTCTTCCTTATTATAATTCCAACTACCACAAAATTTTTGTTCCTAAATATGAGTCAAGTTTGAGGTCAATTATCGTTATTGTGACTATTTTACCCCTATGTTGGAAATAGGGAAGATGAGAGAGAAGGTGTATAATGCATAAAATAATATTTTCACACATATTCTTAAATAAGGGCTTAGTTGGAATTTTTTTAAAAAATAAGTCATATTTAATACTATAACCTCCACTCATTGGTATGTAAGAAATAGTTAGGATGGACTTATAATAAGGAATAGAATGTTATTATATTTTAGCTTTATTTTTTGTCCCGGTAATGTTTTTGTGTATAGGTGTCTAAGAAGGTAGGACAACACTCTGATTTGTAAGTTGTATGGTAATCTAACCCGGACTGATCCGAGTTGATTACTAACTCGGGTGGCTAGCAACCAGGGGGCAACTCGGAGTAACCTAGCTCAACCTGGGTAACCTGGTGGGTTGCTAAGTTGACCGGTTTTCCTTTTTTTTTTTATGGATATGAATTGTAGAAAGCAATATTAGTCAAAGTTATGATGATTTTGATGTTAATAACTATTAATTTAATGACTAAATGACTGAAGACATCAATATTTTGTTATCATTTATCTATTTTGATATTTTACTAAGAAGAAGATTTGATGACTACTTTTTATGATGTCATTAGATGGTTGATTGTTACTGTAATGTCAATATATCAAAGAAATTGTAAAGAATTTTGAATGAATATATGATTATTTTGTTAGTGATTTAATGTATTGAATTAATATTTAATGTCAATATGATATGATGTCAGTTTGTCAAACTAATTGAAAGAATGTAGGATACTATAATGATTTTTTATAGTGATTCACGGCGATGAAATGAAATTTATTGTTTAGAATTTTAGAATGTATGATGAGACTTTAAGTATTTTTTATTTTTTATTTATTACCAGGCTGGCCCTCCGAGTTGATTGCAGGCTAACTCACTAACCTTTGACCCACTACCTCGACCAAGTCAATAGCCGGTCCAGGTTTGATTACCTTACTAAGTTGTTATAAGCATTTTATTCACCCATGCATATACTTTATTTTAACATTTTCTGTGTCTTAAAATTTTAAAAATTACTGCATCTTCCTGATGTTATTATATGATATCTATTGACTATTACCAATAAGTGCTGTATTGATTCCATGCATTTATTTAGTGTATCGTTGTGTTAAATAATATTTTCTCCTCCTCTTCTATATGATTAAAAATATATATCTATACATTGAAACCCAAACTTATGTATTTTGTCCATTCCTAGCGATCTCCATACCATCATGTGTTGAAAAAGACAGATTCACATGTTGCAAAAGTTAAATTCTAGTCACCAAAAAAAAAAAAGTTAAATTCTCTCTAGCAGATTTCTTTATTAGTACTTTTCATTTCCTCTTCTATTTATTTGATCTCCCTCTCTTATGGAAGCAGCCAAAAGAGTCCTTTGGCTTTTTGACTCGTATGTAAAAATAAATCCCCAAATGCCACACTGATAGAGAGAGGAGTGGGAGAGGCAGAAGTAGAGGAAGTAAAAATAATTTCTTTATTAATCCACATGATGCTACACATTCACAAATTATTTTCTTTGTTTGCAGCATATCAGTCAAAAAGCCGAGTCCTTTCCTATTTTTCATTTTTAATAAGATTAATTCAATCATCCACTGGATGGACGAAGGGTGAACCGACTACTAATTAATAACCCTTTCAAATTTAAATGCAGTAATTAGTTGAGAAGTGTATTTTGGTCCTAATTTAATATTAATTTACAATTTTTTATTTCTTATATGTACCTCCTCTGACCTTAACTATAAAATACAAACTAATAAATTTCACATACCAATAAAATTGGTTGAAAGCATTAAATTTGTCTTAAAATTTAAGTGATATCCAATATTGCTCATACAAACTATATATCACTCTGCTCCTCATTATAAGTTCACCCTAACTACTTCTCACATACCAAGGAGTAGAAGTTATAGTATTAAATATCTCATATTTTCAAAAATATTTTTAACTTTGCCCTTATTTAATAATAGGTGTTAAAATAATATTTTGTAAATTATAAGCATTCTCTATCATCTTCCCTATTTCCAACATAAGGGTAAAATAGTCATAGTAGCATTAATTGATCTCAAACTGGACTTATATTTAGGAACAAAAAATTTGTGGTAGTTGGACTTATAATAAAGAACAGAGTGGTATACTAAACTCAAATACCACTCTATTCCTAATTATAAGTCCAACTATCACAAATTTTTTGTTCTTAAATATAAATATAGTTTGAGATCAATTAATGCTACGGTGACTATTTTACCCCTATGTTGGAAATAGGAAAGATGAGAGAGAATGTTGTAATGCATAAAATATTATCTTCACACCTATTCATAAATAAGGAGAAAGTTGGAAAAAAATTTAAAATAATGGCATATTTAATGCTATAACTTCCACTCCTTGGTATGTGAGAAATAGTTAGGGTGGACTTATAATAAGAAACAGAGTGGTACCATAATCATTAATACTCTCTCCCATTACCCTTATTAAATATGGGTGTAGGTGGACAAACATATTTATTATATAATACTTCTTGAAAATTAACAAGTTTCTTATAAAAATAGCCAAATGAACTTGTTAGTTGGTGTTTTATAAAAAATATCAGATGGAGTACTAGTGTTTCCTTCAAATTTTTTCTTATTTAAACAAGTATCAATATGTATATATATATATATATAAAAAAATCCCGTGATAACGCCGTTAGTATGCCGTTTAATCCTCTACATTTTATAGAGATCTCAACTTAACACTGTTAACTAACCATTTGATTATCTTCATCTTCAACTCAAGTGGTTGAGTGACTATTCACAATCCAATATTTAGTGTATCTATCTTATGATTATGAGTGTTATATATGAAGACCCTTCACATAGTAGTTAATTTTTTCCTTACAAAGTTGATATTTGAACACTATATAAAGTCTATGTTGTGGATTTATCTCTCAGGCTGAAGGATGGTTTCCCCTCTTTTTGTCAACCCTTTTGTATTTTATTTGTTCGATTCATATTTATATCATCTTGTGGTTAATTTTTTCTCTACATATAGTTATTGTTTAGATTTTATATAAAGTCTCTGTTGTGGACTTGTCTCTTAGGCCAAAAGATGATTTCTCCGATCCTCTTCTTGTCAACCTTTTTATATTTTGTTTGTTCGAATCGTATCAAAATTGCTTTGTATTTTGGTTGTCCATTTTCTGGTGTTGTCTTCAAGCGATAAGTTTTTATTCATTTCCTTTCTTTATCTATGATAAAGAAGAAAGCAATAAATTTACACTGCTGAACAAGAAGTAAACAAATAAACATCATCTAGAGGAACTAGATGGAGTTCAAAGGTCATCTTCAAAGCACGCTTGGCAAGTGTATCTACTTCATAATTGTTCTCTCTATTGCCATGTTGAAGATCAATCAACCAATCTTTTTTGAGTATATGAACATGTATCATTTTTCGTATATATAGAGATTGATGCATTGGAACATGTATCGTTGTTTCTCTATTCTTCCTCCAATTCTATTTCATAACGTACTATATTGTGTTTCTTTCATTATCATGATGAATTAATATGGACATGTGTCGTTTTTTCTTCTTTCCCTTTTTTCAAATATGAGGATGAGTATATATGTAAATCTTGAAAGTTAGGCTCAATATATAACACTACTTGGCAATGATAACATAATTCCCTCTTATAAAAGCTTTATGTGTTTATTATGCTTGCCATGTTTTTAAGGACAAAATAGATGGCATGTTTTGGCCACAACATGTGACATTTTTTAATAATTTTTCTTTGGAATGTGAAAAGATTTTGTAGTAATATTAAGGAGTTTTATATCAACCATCAAACACTTTTGTGAAAGAGACTGTTATTAGAATGTGAAAAGGGTTGTTAAATAAATTTAGTTTAAATATTATATAAAATATAAAAAGGTTGGGTTGGATTCTCTTAATACGACACTCTCCTATTCAAAGAAATATAAAAAGTTGTGGCTATACCTTTGTACTTATCTAACCTTTAATTAAATGACATATTCAATGGAATGTGAAATAAATTGTTAAATGGATTTTTTTTTTAAATATAACATTTTTCCTATTCAAAGGCATGTGAAATGATATGAGACTAGGACTAATGCCTAATAATATTTAAGGGGTTGTTAAATAAATTTGGTTTAAATGCTCCAAAGAATATGAAAAGGTTTGGTTCAATTTTTGTAGATGACACTTTCATATTCACAAAAATATGAAAAGTTTTAGCCAATACTTTTAGACTTCTCATATCCTTAATTATTCATTCAATCGAATGTGAAAGATATTATTAAATAAAGTTGGTTTATTAAACAAGAAATTTTCTTTTTGAAGGAAACATGAAATGATATGGCTTAACAAAAATTCAAAAGAGGTTGTTAAATAAATTTGGTTAATGCTACAAAGAATATGAAAAAGGTTTGGCTCAATTTTTTGTAAGATGACATTATCTTAATCAAAGATACTTAAAAAGTTGTGACTATTATACCTTTGTAATTCTCAGACTTTTAATTATTAATTAATCATTCAATGGAATATAAAAGGGAAATAGTGTTAAAAGTTTAATTTATCATGAAACTTTCCAATTCAAGAGAATGTGAAAGGGGTATGATGAATGCCTAATAAGAATGAAAATGGAGTTGTTAAATAAATTAGGTTTAAATGCTATACAGTATATGAAAAGATTTAGTTGTATTTTTTTAAAAGATGACACTCTCTTATTCAAATAAATGTAAAAATGTGTTGCTAATATGTTCGCACTTCTCAGATATTTAATTATTAATTTATCATTCAATGGAATGTGAAAAGAATTGTTAAATGAAATTAGTTTATCAAATATGACATTTTCCTATTTAAGAGAATGTGAAAAAGTCTCAACGGCTTGAGTAGAAGACAAAGAGAATGAGACGCTTGGTTAATGGTGCTTAAGTTAGGATACTACAATATGAATGAAATTAAACGATAGACTAACAGTGGTAGCACTTGAATAATTTATCTTAACTTAAAATTTAATATAATGAATGATTAGGAATTCAAAAAACCAATAATAAGTCATGTATCTTGGTCTACAATATGTAGTATTAAACATAATAAGTCATCATAAAACAATTGCCTATAAATTAATTTTGACAAAGTAAACTTGGAATCATTATATTCATAAGTGAAATTGTTACAATTCAAATCTTAATACAAATAATGTCTCCATGCAAAGCATGGGGTGAAAGTCTTATTTAATGTAAATGAATAAAATGAAAGACAAATGCATACTTTTTCGTATGATTAACTTAATTAATTTTTTATTAGCGTACACTTAATTTGGTCCTAAGTATCCGGTCCAAAACATAAGTAGTTTTCTTGAAAGAAATATTGGCAAAATATTAGAAGAGATTTACAGAATAATTAATGATTGTTTTTCACTTTTACCTCTCTTCAAAGGGAGAGGAGAGACAAATAATAAATGCATATTTGATAATCATATTTTTTTACAACAAATCAGTGGAAGTTAACTTCTCATATCTACTCTAAGGACATTCATAAAAAAAATCATGTGGTGGTCACAAGAAAACCGCCCACTTTTCGCTGTTTAAAGCTTCCTTTGCCAGCATGTTAGCCAGTAGCATCTATCTCTGCTACTCCTCACCCCATATTTCATTCTCTTAATAATAACAAGGTTATAAGAATAAAATTTTATCGATTTAAGTATAGATATGCACAGTGACTTATTTTTTTATTTTTTTATTTTGGTTCGTTTGAACCGTTTAACATTTTATACTTTGAACGGGGAGAAAGTGTGATATCCTTTTGAAAAATTCATGAAATTCGAAAACATAGCTAAGCTAAGGTAATTATTTGTAATTAATATCCAGAGAATTTGTGACCCTTTTTCAAAATTGTCTTGTCATTAAATAACTACTCCCTCCAGTCCAAAATGAGATTAGATGGGTAGTAGGGCAAACATTTAAACTACATACATACTACATGAAGGCTAGCGTTTTAAAATGAAATGTGATACACGTGTCGTGTTAAGGGATATATAATTATTATATGAACGACAAATTTTCAAACATGGAGGGACGACAGAATGGGTGTACGTAAAATTTAACAGAGATATCGGACGAAAATAATGTGACATGGTGACAGCTACATGGATTCCGTGTGAGTCTTCTGATTTGTGTTAAATTCAATGGAGGAATCATCGATTATTAAGAAGAAAATTTTGCCACTGAATAAATTGTGAACGAATATACTCAAACGTGCAGCTGCGCCGTGGAAGCTAAGAATCATATTTTTTTTCATATTGGCTATGAAGTGAAAAGTGTGGTAATGTGCTTTGCATATGAGGCATGGTTTATAAATAACGGCATAACTTCCGATATACAGTACTACTTGAAGTGTTTAAGAAATTAAAAAATGCAATAATCAGTGAAGTAGTTGTAGCAGAAAAGAAGTCCCCGAATAGAGGACTTAATTAGTGCATATTCCGGTTTCTCTCATCATCATTTTTTCTCCTCATTCCTCATCTTTATATGAGCACCGTTTGATTAATATAATTAACGGTTTATATTTAATCATGAGTAAAATTAGGATAAATACTATCTAAAAATAAATAAATAAATTTTAACTTTAAGATTTAATCTAGATAGTTTAGTGCAGAATGATCTAATAAAATAATAAAAATGATAGTATTCAACATCATTCAATTTTAACCATTCATTAGTCAATCTAATGGTGATGATGGGACGATGATGAGGGATGAGGAGAGAATCATCTTCCAATGCATGCTCTAATATAAAGCATTGGTTAATCAATGATATATGGATATTCTATTCTTGTTTATTTTATTGTTAAACTATATCACACATATTATTTCTCAACTCTACATATATGCTCCCCACTTATCTTGGAATAAATAAATAAATTAGAGAATCATATACAAATATTTTAAAAAAGGGTTTTTTTTTTTGGTGTTTTAAAGAAGATGAGAAGGGGAAATAGGAGGGGTGGATGAGGCCCACGTGACTGCACCCTACTGTCAACCATACTCTCCCTCCTCAACTAATTTGTATTCAATTATTCATCACCATCGATATCCCGGTCGGCGATAATATATATTGAGATGCACAAAATATTTATTTTTATGTGGTGGTAATATAAAAAATGAAATGCATGTGTCAACATGTTTGTTATGTAATGAGGCTCAGAATTGCTAATTTTGATAAATAGTATCACAAATTACTTAAACACTGCTATATAAAAGGCCTATTACAGTACTTATTTGGATATAATCACGGCACTTTCAAAACGCCGTAATAGCCAGCACAACGATAGGTTCTGACAAAATCACCTTGTTTATTAAGCGTCACGTTTGGTAGGCCTATCGCAGAGCTTATAGTAATAAGTGCCGCCTATGTGGCGCTGCGGTAGGCCCTTTCTATAGTAGTGAAAGATACTAATCCCTCCAGCCCTAAATATAATACTCCCTCCGTCCTTTATTATAAGAGTCAAAGAGATAAAATCACATATATTAAGGAAGTGGTTGAGAGAGATAAATATGTCTGAAATAATTTTGTTTTATCAAGTTTACCCTTATTTATGATTGAGTATATGAGAGAGAGAGAGAGAAATGTGATAATAGTGTTATAAATAAGTATGAAAGAGAATGTGAATAGAAATAATAATGATGGGTAAAATGGGAAAAGGCTCATTAAATATTTTGACAAATTTGGATGAGCTCTTATAAAAAGGGGACAAAACCATTCAAATTTTTGGCTCTTATATATAGGGATGAAGGGAGTACCTATTTAACTAGTTTGATTAAATTGAAGATGTTAGTTATATTAGTTAATATGTTATGTGTTTTTTTTATAAAAAAAACACTCCAATATTTTTCCCTTGTTCCCTTCCCATCTCTTATTTGATCATTATTCAGTGTGTTTGGATGGACTTATTTTCACGAAATAAGTCCATACTTTCCCCAAAAGAGCTTAAAATGGGAAAAACATTAAAATGAGATGTTTGGTTTAACTTATAAAAATAAAAGCTTTTGGCTTATAAGTAGGAATAAGAAGAAGCTGAATTTAAGAGTTTATGGGAAAAAATAATTGCTTATTTCATTGGTTTCCGTGTAAGATTGTTTTGAATTGATTTATAAGTCATTTTTTATAGTTAATCCAAACATGTTTCAAAAGTTCATTGACTCATAAGTCATTTTTTTTCATAGCTAATTCAAACATAAAGTCATTACACGATCTTACTTATTTTCAATTTGATTTATATATAAGTCACTTTTCCAATCGTTAATCCAAACACACTTATTAGAGAAGCATCAATAAGGATAAATTGAAAAGAAGTTGACAAAAAATTAAAATTATGTCATATATTTAGTATCAAGATCAACTGCCCAAGTTGATCATATATTTAGGATCGGAAAAAGAGTAGTCATAAATGAGAAGATATATTACCAGATGTACGTTAACCCGATACAAAACACTTCATGTTGGGGACTTGGAATGCTCTACCACCCATGTGCTGGAAACCTTACTTCACAGCATGAACACTTTCCATCATCCCATTCAGTGTCACAACCAATTTTACCTCCACGCCTTTTTTTCAAGCTTTATGATGGCGGACCAGGTGTTTAAGGAAGTACGGATAATGTGGCCATGGTCAAAATTAAAAATGAAATGCATGTAGTAATTTTTGTAAAGAATTTTAATTAAGACAGTTAACTTTGAGTCTTTGACAAGATTGCTCCTTTTTACTTTAAATTTTGCAATAATGAAGATCACTCTGTTTCTTATTATTTTGGTTCACAATTTACTCGAGGAACAAAATTTTTTAACAATATCCTTTATTTAAAATTTCTCTCTCTCTCTCTCTCTCTCTCTCTCTACATATATATTCCCTCATCTCTCTCATCTTTCTCTCTTCCTAATATGAATTAAATAAGGTTAAAGTTTGAAAAAAAATCATTATTAATAACCTCTAAGTGAAGTTATATTTAATAGGAACAAAATTTTTTTGATAGTTGAACTTATAATAAGAAATAGAATGGTATATCTTAAGAAACACTCCATTAGTTGCATCTTAACCAAACGTTATAAAATTTGTCAAAAAAAAAAGCTCAGATAATTTTTAAATCAACTTTATTAACGAAACAAAACTCTAATATTATTTTAATTTTTAATATATTTTACTATTGTTTTTTCTTGACTTGATTTCTCTGTTGCTGTTAAATATAGATGCATATAAAAATATTTAATACTATGTAAAATTAAAAAATTCCTCATAAAAACTAAAAAGTGTCAAGAATACCCTCGAGATTGTATCTTGTAGAAAGGATTAGTGTGAAATACTAATAACGTGTCAGCCCTGTTTACAGCGTGTTTGCAGCCATAAACGAATGTTGTAAAAGTCGAACAGCATTGCTGTAAACACACACAAATGATATATTAATTATAAAGGATAAAATTGTTGGAAATAATTTAAAATATATTTTTATATCTTAATTATTACTCAATCATGAGAAAATTTTTACGGAATTTGTAAAATATTGCAGTTTAATTATAGAGAATAAAAAACATTTGTAAAAACCAGTAATCAAATTTTAAATAGTTAAAAAAGTTCAGAACAGAACTTTTGATAGGAATATGTATCCTTTCGTCAAATTAAAGATCATTATTCTCGAAGCACTATTTAACAATAAACATGGACCTCCCTCTCAGTAAAGATTTGGATTTTGGTCCACTTTATAGCCATTGTACTGCAGCGGACCTGTAGAAGTATCTTTTTTAAATGTAATCACTCATATACCAACTGAATTTTTGAAAATATAATCAGGCTTGATTAATATAGAAGTCATATTAAATGATATGGGTTAAAGCTCTCAAATACATATTTTGCTAATGAAAAGGAGGAGTGAAAAGCAACGAAGAAAAGAAAAAAAAAATAATACAAAACTTACCCCATCCTTTTGTTTTGGATGAAAAGTGATTTTACTCCCTCCCATATTTCCTTAAAGTAAAATCTAATTGATTTTTTTTGGTAAAATTTTAAAATGTCTAAATAAGCTACTTATAAATTGATTTGGTTGGATTTTTTTTAAAACTAATTTATTTAACTTATAATATAATATAAAATATAACAGTTCACATTATATATTATGATTTTTTTTACAATCATTATATATATTATGATTAAGTGATTTATCTACAGTGGACTAAATCTTTTATGAAATAGCAGAGGAGAGGCATCGGACCAAAAAAAAAAGAGAGAGAGAGAGGGGTAGAGAGGGAGCAATATATAACCAAACTCGGCCTTTGAGGAGAGTAATTGCAGCTTTAACCTTTAAGCCCTCAACAAAGATCCAGCCCTTCACATTTGCTCCACAGATTCAACATTAAAGCGAGGCTTAGGCCCAAAAAGAAGGCCCACTAGTGTTGTGGATAAGGAGTTTCCGAGGGGCCCATCTTGTGGGCCCGTGAAATCAAATCCTGTGGCCAACAGAAAGCCAACGCAACACACGTCAGATTTTGTGTGCCACGAGTCATGCCAAAGCGGAATCTTACGTGGCACTAAGCTAATGGGAAATGGGAAATGGAAATCTCGCGTGATATTTTTCCCTCCATACGTTCTCTCCTTCCCTTATCTCCTTCCCTCCAAATCCAAACTGTAATTCCCAACTTCACATAACACAGTCTCTTCTCTTCTACGATCATCATCACCATAGCTTCACTTTCTTTCTCCTCATGGCTAGCAAATTAGCCTTCACATTTACCTGTCCTCGTCCTAGGTCACCTTCGCTTCCTCCAATTTCTTCTCTCTCCTCTCCCTTGTCTTCTACTACTAGGGATCGCTTGATTCAGCTTCATGGCCGCCAATTATGCCTCCGGCGTCGTCTTTTCCTACTTCCTCCTAAGGCCACAGCCGATCAACCAGGTCTATTTCGCTCTTCAGTTCTTTTTCCTTCTCAATTTCTCCGGATTTAACAACTCTGATTTTGTTTTTTTTTTTTTTGGGGTTTCTTGCGGTTTTCAGGCCAGGTGGAAGGAGGTGAAGTTGTTGATAGTAAAATCCTCCCGTATTGCAGCATTGATAAGAAAGAGAAGAAATCGGTCGGTGAACTTGAGCAAGAGTTTCTTCAAGCCCTGCAAGTAGGTCCCCTGTCTTACTGAAAATGAAATCGTTTAAATGTGTTGTTGTAACAGAAACGAAGACTTCTTAGTGACAAAACCAGCTGAAGTTGATGTCCATGTTTTGTTGTTCTACTTCTACAGGCATTCTATTACGAGGGAAAGGCTATTATGTCGAATGAGGAATTTGATAATCTCAAGGAAGAACTTATGTGGGAAGGAAGTAGTGTTGTCATGTTAAGTACGGACCATCCTTACTGAAAATAGCTGTGGTTGAACTGAGTTAGTTCATGTTAATTGTTTAACCTTTTTTATTTTAAATTAACTTTTGTTGCTTCTCTACGCAGGTTCTGATGAACAAAAATTTCTTGAAGCTTCTATGGCTTATGTTTCTGGAAATCCAATCATGAGTGATGAAGAGTATGATAAATTGAAAATGAAACTAAAGGTTCGTTATGCTCATCTTGAATAAAAACCCGTAATATATTGGTCGGGACAGTTGTGAAATGGCATTAATTGGCCAATTAAGAGTATTAAAGAGTTCATTAAATGAAAAATGAAAATAAAGATCTTCCATGCTCATTAAGAATAGATACCTTTAGTATATTAAGCCGTATTCATCGTCATTACTTCTAAAAAAAACATCAAATCGTCATTACTTCTAAAAAAAAACACCAACATCAATGCTGCGGATTATATTGGAATTTATAATTTCTCAATAAAACGACAGTCACTACTGCAGTTTATAAATTTCATTTATAGTTGTTGCGACGATCATACAAATTTGGGGATGTGGCTGGAATTGCTTCATATACATATGTGTGTGTGTGTGTGTGTGTGTGTGTGTGTTACTCTCTTTCCCCATATCATTTACTGACATCATGTTGCTTCCCAGATGGAAGGGAGTGAAATTGTGGTCGAGGGTCCACGATGCAGTCTTCGTACTGGAAAGGTTTGTGCCAATTTGCAAATTCTTATATCATTTCAGTTCTCTAATTGGTAATAGAAGTAAATCATGCTTGGCTGCTTGTTGATTAAATCAATCATGAAGTACTTATGGAAAAATATGATATGTGAAATCGAACTTATGATTTAAAATTAATTATGCTGCAACTTGCAAGTAGTGTCAGGTGTAGAGCCTGAGTATTATATGTAAATACTATTTCTTTTACTAGAATTCCAATATAGGCTTATGTGACATGGTAAGAAAATATTTGGCTCTGCTCTGCTTATTAATGTTTATTATTTACTATGTGATAAATTTTTTTCTAAATAGGTTTACAGTGACCTATCTGTTGACTATTTGAAGATGTTCCTCCTAAACGTACCGGCAACTGTCATTGCATTAGGATTGTAAGTAACTTTTTTCTTCCCCATGTTGTGCATGCATTTTGTTAACTTCTATTGATTGATCAGTATGACAAACTTGACCAATGATTAGGTTACAGAGTTTAATGCATCCTTTTTAATAAATTTCTATTTTCAAAGGATTCATGATGTATTGTTCATAATAAGGGGACTGAAAGGGAAATGCAGCATATTGCCCAAGGCCCATGTAACAAGTCAACTGTTTCCCAATTGTTTACACATTAAACTACTGGCAGTCATGTTCTACCCATACCCATTTGTTATGTTGTTTATTACTTACACATGCACTGTTTTCTGATATGTTTGACCATATTTTTTATTGAATTTTGAAATGGCACCTAGTTATTTTATATTTATAAAAAGCTTAGAATTAGATATTGTTCATTACACTGGTATCCATTTTTGTCTTAAAAGGTTTCTCATGTTGAGGGGCAAAACAAAGTATACCCTTAAATTCTTGTTTGTCCAACTGACGTGAATGTTACTGATTACTGAGTCAGGTCATGACTTTTGGCCCTTTCTTTTTATATTTTTTTTCATCCTTTAATATGTTAGGTTCTTCTTCCTTGATGATCTGACCGGATTTGAGATCACATATCTGCTAGAGGTATGCTGTCACTTTTCTTGTTATAGCGTTGGAACTAGTCACTCAGATGTAATTTGACTCCAGGGTGCATTATCTGATGGTAGTTGCATTTTTTAATCCTTTCTATCACCTACTTCATATTGAGAATCTAATTAGCTGTAGATATTATTAGATTTCCTAATTTTTTTTTAAGTTTTGATTCCAGGATGCATTATTTTTTCCCTTCTATCACCTTCTTCATATCAAGAATCTCATTAGCTGTAGATGTTATTATATTTCCTATATTTGTGGTAAAGGAATGGATAAAATTACCGCTGAATTGCATGAAGTGAATTCTTGTGCTGGCTAAAAATTGTTGTAGTTCATGGTCTTCATATACATATGTATATATATATATCGTTTCAATTTTAAAATACTCTGTCTGGCCCGATCTAAACAAAGAAGAAGGCAACTATGGTTGATTTAGAACATGGGTGGTCTTTTTTTTTCTTACCTTCAAGAATATATGTTGCCAATGAAAAAAAATTTTAAATTTCTTAATCCCAGCTGAAGGGTCAGAGAAAATGAAAGCTGGGCCTAAAAGGTTCATTCTTCACATGCAATGTAATTTAGCAGTATTTAATAACTTTCAAGACAATATTGCATTTACAGTTATTATTATGGGTAATGTGACATTGTGACTTGTTGATGAAGCTGCCCGAGCCATTTAGTTTCATTTTCACTTGGTTTGCTGCGGTTCCACTCATTGTGTGGCTAGCTCTGTCCCTTACAAATGCAATTGTGAAAGATTTTTTGATTTTAAAGGTATGAACTCTCGTACAGGTTGTCTCTTTTATGTCTTAGTTACCAATACCTATACTTACAAATGATTATTTAACAGGGACCCTGTCCAAACTGTGGGACCGAAAATACTTCATTCTTTGGGACTATATTATCAATTTCGAGTGGTGGTTCCACCAACAATGTCAAATGCGCAAAGTAAGTATGAAACAATGGCTGCTTAATTTGCTAAACATTGTCACTCCAAATGATATTATGTGATAAAAATAGGGCTTAAGTTTAATCAATAACAATAACTTGTTGATTCAGCTGTGGCACTGAACTGGTATTTGATTCAAGTACGAGATTAATTACATTACCAGAAGGAAGTAAAGCTTAAGTGAAGGTATGTATATTCCTACTGTGTTTTAAAAATCTGTGCTAAAATTTCTGTTAGAATGGGAGCGTACTTGTTTCATAGTATTACTGCCACTGGTGTTGGGAAGAGTGCCTCATCTGGATTGTTGTGCAGCAACTGGGAGCTGTTCCTTAATAAAAGTCAGAACTCAGAAGTAACTTCCATGGAAGAATACCTACCTATCAAGACATTCTTGAAGTCACACGCCATAGATGGCATTTCCATATTGTTATTCTGTGTTACTATCATACTTGTAACTTCTAAAGAAACGGGCTTTGTATTGTATATATGTTAGAAGAGATTGAAAATTTTCCTCGCTTCCCGTCACATAAATCAGAAGATGGGAGTATTAATTTAAACAAGCGACTGATCTAGTTTGATGCGTTCTCTAAGGAAAAAAATGGAAGAAGAAAAAGGAGATGAATCAAACATCGGGTTAAAAAAACGAATCTTTGAAAATTTGAATTAATAAGCGAGCACAGATTCATGATAGCCAACTCATGCGTACAAACCTAGTAAACCGAGCTAGAATTAATGACATTTCTTAATTCTCATGTTTGTCATTAGCTTGTATTTAACAGATATCATGAGAAAGCAGAAGTGCAAAACTACAAAAACTAGTAATGAATAATAATTCCGCTAAAACCATGTTTCAAGTTGAACGGCATATGTATGTGAGAAAGATTGTATAGCGACCACACGATTTGCGACAACGTGTCAACGTTGTTAGAGTTTCAATTACCAATAAGCTTAATTTTACAATAATATACAGTTTAGACAACCATAAGGATTGCCATTTAGAGAATGGTATTTGGAATCAAAACAGAAATGCAGGACAACACAAAACTTCAAACTTGCCCACACGTTTCTCCCTTGAAAAAAATTGGAGTGTGACCTCACAATCCAGTCTATTTCGTTCTTACAGGACACCACCAATGACAAAAGAAGTCAACAGACAGCCTATTATTAATAGGCATTCACGATTTATTCCATTTCCGGCGATGACAATTCCCTCTCAACTAATCCCTGCTGTCCTTTTTATAGAACTTATATAACTGTACTATGTTAAAGAAATTAATTAAGCCATTTATTTATAACAAATGTGGTTAGTTTCTCTATAGGACACACTTTAATCATATGCATTGGACTTTTCCAAAATTCTATTAATATGTGCAATCAATTATAAGATACTTTGGAGAACAAAATTATAAATTTGGGCCTTAGGAGACATAGTAGATTGATATCTTGATGGTGAACCCCACATCGGATGGAAGTGTATATGTGTTAACGTATAAAGTATGGCTATTTTGGTACCAACCGTGTTAGTTGGTTTTCCCTTCAGTTTTTGGTCCGAAATTGATAAAAAAAAGACATCTTGATGGTGAACCTCGGAGCAATGATAAAAAATGTTGTTATGTGATTAAAAGGTTATATGTTCAAACCTTGAAAAAAAGTCTATTAACTTGCTGTGTAAAATTGTGTACAACTGACACTCCCCATATCCCACCTAGTTCGTGTCTACCATTGCAGGGACGCACTTACTAAGACTCGAAACATTTCCTTCTGTTTCCACCATAGCATTGATTCTTATTAAAATGACAATTAATATGGTAGAGTCAAAATCGGGAGACCTTATCTTCGTGGGTGTCACGAAAACTAAGTGCCACCCTAATGAAATTGGAGCGATACAACTGTTAATAATCATGAACATGGCATTATATATCCACAGAGATCCTCTGTTAAAAAGACCATAAGTACCTAACATAATCATGGCTTCTGTCGTTCCATTTTGTAACATCTTATTGGTTTCATGGATCCTCACAATCATCCGAAAAGCACCAGCAGCGGCCGGAATATTTCAACCCAGCCAATGGGCTCCTGCCCACGCCACATTTCATGGTGACGAGACTGCTTCCGCCACCATGGTTACGCAATAATAACACCAATCTCTTGATGAGCATTGATATATAATTAACACATATCATTTAATTTCATTAATGTTATATATGTATGGGAGGAGCATGTGGGTATGGGAATTTGTTTGAGAATGGATATGGAACAGAGACGGTGGCATTGAGCTCAACATTGTTCAACAATGGGTATGCGTGCGGGGCATGTTACCAAATAAGGTGCAAGGGGTCAAGTGGATGCTGTAAGAATGAGCCTTACATCACTGTCACTGCCACTGCCACTGCCACCAACCTCTGCCCTCCAAACTGGGCCCAACCTTCTGATAATGGAGGTTGGTGCAACCCACCTCGTACTCATTTTGACATGTCCAAGCCTGCCTTCATGAAAATCGCCGACTCCCACTCTGGCATCGTCCCTGTCTAAAAAATACACACATAGTTTTGTCTAACTCTGGTAGTCAAATCATATTAGACTTTTGTAAACCTGTTTAAGTAATTAAATTAAATTAAGTAAATTAGTTAAGTTAGCCACTTAAAATAATTTGACATGCTTTTCTTTAAACATATGTGGTGTCTAGTAAAATATATGTTATTATTGCAAAAGAAGAACTAACTAGCCAACTAAAATTAACTTGGTAAATGGTTATCTCATAACCTATATAGCCGTGAGTTCTCACTTACTTTTTGTCGATGGACAATCTATAAATATATATATATCGCGTTGCTGGACAATCTATAAATATATATATATCGTTGCTGATATAAAAATATTATTGATGGACAATCTATAAGTACATATACAATCGTTCTCTTAAATTTTGATGTACACCTTGACACTTATGAGTTAATCCTTCATGTCATAAATATAAGATTATTCTGATTTTTTTGTAGAGATTAAGGAAGCTAATTAAACTACTTAATTTTAACGTATCTTACATATAATTGGATTATATGATATATAGTTTATAGGTAAGGTAAATTAGTTTTTGAGGAAAAAAGATAAATATAAATATTTTCAAGTGATTAATTTTATAAGTAAGGTAAATTAAGATTTTAGGAAAAAAGATAAATATAAATATTTTCAAGTGATTAATTTTGCATACTTAATTTCTCCAAAAAAATAAGTTTGATCTTATAATTAGGATACAAAACTTATAGGTAAATGTGTAAATTTACCTATGGATAATTATTCGAAGAGCGTCTGACACAAAAAAAGTGTTTGGTGGTGCTTAAATACCAAAAAAGTTTTAAAAATGGTGCGAATTTAACAAAACCATTATCTATAACCAAACTTCCGTTACTTTTTTCCCGTGAGTCCCACATGATTTCTTTTTCAAAATGTAAAGGCCATTTGCTTATATATAATGGTTTTGTTAAATTCGCACAATTTTAAAACTTTTTTAGTATTTAAACACCACAAAAACTTTTTTGTGTATCGTGTGATAAGATGAAAATGGTAAATGGGATGTGGTATGTATCATGTAACAGTTGTATCAATATCAAAATGGGACAAACAAAATCCATTTCCTTCGTCAAGGTTTATATATCTGTTAATATATATTTTACTCAGTCGATATGGGACCTCGTATATCCTGACAGCTTGCGTTTTGTTTTGTGTATGCAGAGTGGCGTGTGTGAGGAGTGGAGGGGTACGATTCTATGTGAAGGGAAATGGGTAGTGGCTATTGGTGTATGTGATCGATGAATGTGGGAGGAGCAGGAGATATAGGGAACATGTGGGTGAAAGACTGAAAGGAAGCAACACAGGTTGGATAAGTATGAGCCATAACTGGGGAACTTCTTACCAAGCATTTGCTTCTCTTTCTGCCCAATCTCTTTCTTTCAAGCTTACTTCTTACACATCTGAAGACGCTATCATTGCTTGGAATGTTGTCCCTCCCAATTGGACTGTTGGACTCACTTATTCCTCCAATATCAACTTCTACTGATCCCCATCATCAACAACATTCTCATCTTCCCCTTTTTAACCATCTCCCTACCACGTTTAGTTTTAGTACTTTTCCATTACTGAAATTGTTTTAATTAATTTCCACGAGTTCTTCATCGGATAGATCTTCTATATATAATGAAAATTATGATCTTTACCAAGCTGAAATGGGTTCCTACTCTTGTTGGGACCACCCCAAGATTGTATTATGTCTATAGACTATACAGTGCTTGGCATTTAGGTCTGCTCAATTAAAATACAATAAATCACTATATCTAATCCAGCATTAAATCTTATATAACATTTAATAAAGTAGTTTCAATTTTATCTTGGTAAAATTACATCTCCTCTCTCCAATTAATTCTCTCTCTCTCTCTGATTAAATGATGTGATTTTGTATATTTTAATTGGGCAGACCATAAATGACGTAACGTTCCAACTTCCAAGTTCACGCAAAAATTTCTTCCGTATTAAATATTATGTACAGCCCATAATATAAGTCACTTCAATTAATTTATTGGAATGAGTAAATAGTAATTAACTCATTAAATATGACTTAAATTAATATTTAAATTTTACTCATTAAATAAGATTTAAAATGATACAGACAATTATAAAAAATTATATTTAATTTTTAATTGTATGAACAAAATTCAAAAATATTCATTAATTACTCTCAAAATGATTTATATTGTGGATCAATATATTCTTCCAAAACTGACTTATAGTTTTTTCCCTCCCAAAAGTGTCTTATACTATAGATTATATTTAATATAAACAAGACACTCAGTCAATATAGTGTCACAATATAAAGGTTGTCAGACTCGTGAGTTTAAGTAAACTCGTGACAAGAATGTAAAATCAGATCGTAAATTCGTAAGAGTTTACTTCTATTAATAAATACGTGTTTAAAGTATAAAATTAAATAAGAAATCCAAAAAAAATTGACTTAAATATATTTTAGATATGAATAGTTGATATTAAATATACCAACATTCATACTTTATCAAAACCAGTAAAGAAATTTCTATAAAAGTTATATATAAATTCATTGAATATTGTCAAATAAAAATAATTAACATGAGATTTATAGCAAGTTAACAAGATTATTCGGTAAATTAGAAACATACAAACAGTCGGTGTGTAAAATCATGAGTTTGATCGAGTTTACACCTATTACGAATTTAAATGATGACTTGTAACACTGTACATTTTGGGTATGTACCACTCTGTTCCTTATTATAAGTCCACCTTAACTATTTCTCACATACCAAAAAGTGGAAGTTATAGCATTAAATATGGCATATTTTCAAAAAAATTTCCAACTATACCCTTATTTAAGAATAGGTGTTATAATAATATTTTATACATTATAAACTTTCTCTCTCATCTTCCCTATTTTCAATGTAGGGGTAAAATAGTCACAATAACATTAATTGATCCCAAAGTTGACTTATATTTTAGAACAAAAAATTTGTGATAATTGGACTTATAATAAGAAACAGAGTGGTACATCCGTTAAAACGGTAAAATTAGAAAGTCAAACCCGCGAGTTTAACAATAATCCTCAATACACTTAATATCTGGTCGCCCTTGACATTTGGTAAAAAGAAGAGTTGTTATGGTTCATTGATTACAAATGCTTAGGGTTAATTTTGTTTATTAAAGTGTATTAATTGGAGATCTACGAGTGATATCATTGGTCAAAGCTGTTAAATTCGTCCAGTAGAATTAGAAATTTTAGTAGCACTGTTTGTGATTATAAGTTTAATCTGTTGTGGTGGGTTTGGCCATAATTACTTCCCTCAAAAAATACCATAATTAATAAGCAACCCCAATATTTTTTTTGTCTTTGTAAACAAGAATGAGATCTAGATCGACAACCTGTTTCACAGTCATCGATCTGGTCGGGAAGCTTGACGATCACTGAACTGAGATGCTCCTCTTTACCATCACGTTAAACTTAAGCAATCTTATAACAGGCTGGACTTTGTTTATAATGTTCCAAAAAAAAAAAGAAAAGAAAGAAACGCCCTTTCCCCCTAAAATCACTTTAATTCAAATTTTGTTTAAAAAAATGTAAAACATTTACTAAAAAAAAAAAACTCCATATCAACTCACATCAAGAAAGGGGTATTCATTCTTCTTGCATAACACCGAAAAAAAAAATTTGGAATTCACGTATTTATTTTCATGGAATTGTTAATACTGATCGGTATATGTATGTTTTTTAGAGGTTGGAAATTTCTAACTTGTATAATTATATTCATGAGAGACAAGTGTGATGATAGTTTTGCCAGTATTAGACTTATCATCACCAGAAACAGACATAATATGGGTCACATGAACGGACGTGCCATGCTCTAGAGCATCTCTCTGATCGGTGCTTAATTGAAGATTTATTATTTAACTGCATATTATAAAATATCATTAATGTATTAAATATTCCGATCTTGACCCTGCTTACTTCTTAAATTGTATATAACACAATTTTTAAATGTCTGCATATTTACCCTGAAATATGCATGAACCAAATCAGCACATAAAAATTCTTCCCCCAGCTTTGTTTGGCAAAGATGCTGTCTACAAATAATTATTTTTATATCTGTAAAAATTCGCAGTTCTCGGGCTCCAATTAAATAATTTTTATGTTGACGGCAACCGAAGGAAAATAGAACGAATTGCATTTAAAATTAAATGCAATACATACCACATTATCTTAAGAGAAATACACGAATTTTCTCTTAATTTTTTAGATTATATCATTTATTATGTTAAAAGTTATTTTTAAAATAAAAATTGCTATAAGTTTTATCATTTTAAAATTAAATCTTTTTATACATTATTTTGTGTCCTTAATATAAGACTCAATTGCCTAATTTTAAAATTAAAGAAAAGTAAATAAATTATTATACAAATCCTTATAATATGACTCGATGAACTAATTTGAGGAGATCCGGAAATTTTAATAAATTATTTAGTTTCAACATATCTTACATGATATCTTTGAAATATTTAAATATATCATTATATTATAAATTAGCTTATAAATAATACAAATTAATCAATTTGAAAAATCATTAAGATAAATACTTTAGACTTGTTTATTTAACTTGTTTAATTTTTTAAATTAGTCATTTGAGTCTTATATTAAGGGTACATATACTTTATTTATACTTATCACTCCCTCCGATCCTAAATATAAGACTTATTTAGTCAAGTGAGCTTGGTCATGAATATATGACATTTTTCTGATTTTTTTTAATTTTTTCTTAAATTATCCATATTGATACTTCTCAATAACAAACACAAAAGAGATAGAGGGTGAGAATAATGGTAGACGGTTAGGGTGTCTTGATAATATTATATAATTTTAATTAACTTAATTAATATCATTAATCTAATTAAATTAAAAAAACTGGTCTTATATTTAGAAACGGATGGAATATTTTATATAGATATGGTAGTTTAATGTGATTGGATTTTCATTGACGTGGTCTATCTTACTTTACATTAATTTTACCTTTATCATTAATTAAGTTACCTAAATTGGCTTATGAATACATCAGACAATCTGATTCATTGATTCTCTATGATCTATTTTATTTAATAAAAAGTAGACAAACTTCCATAAAAGTTAAAACCTTCCATAAAATAAAATCACATAAAATAATAAGGAAGTAAAGTGAACTATGAATTTTATTTTCTTTTCATGACAAATAGCCTGAGCTGCAGTATATAATTATAAATACTGAATGAACAGGCCAGATTTGATTAGGAAGCAAGACACCAGTGTGGTGAAACACACATATATTGCTAGCTGTGAGAAGAGTTAGATAGCTCATGTAACGCCTAAAGGCTAAAGGGGTTACATCACAAACAAAAACAAAAAGAACTCTCAAAAAAAAAAAAAAAAAGCTGTAATCTTTCCCCGGAAAAACGCTTCCTTTGATTTCCCGGCAAAATTAACAGCCGGGGAATTACTCACATACCCATCTGATTCTGGAGTTTCATAGTTGAATTCAAAGTGTTCTTCTTTGCTTTCACCCCAATGGCCGAATCCACCGGCCAATCACCGCTTGCAATTTCTCCTTCATCGGCTTCTCCGAACAATTCGTTTTCCCTTGACAATCTAACCCCATCTCGTCATGTTGACCGAATGATAAACTCTCATCATTATAAGACACCCTCTAGAACAATATACTCCGATAGGTTCATTCCTAGCAGATCTGCTTCTAAATTTGCTCTCTTTGATATGGCGAATTCACCGGCTGAGGGAAGGGAAGACAGTTCAAGTGCCTACACTAACCTTTTACGGACGGCTTTGTTTGGACCTGATGCTGGAGTTGTGTCTCCGGTTACTCCTGAGAAAAGAAGCTCACTTATGATGAACCCACCGAACAGAAATATATTTCGTTATAAAACTGAGACTCGTCAGTCTATGCACTCTCTTTCTCCGTTTATGTTTGATGATGATGTGATGCCTGGTGTTAATCCTTGTCCTGTTAAGGCTCCTAGAAAGGTTTCACGGTCGCCTTATAAGGTAAATTCTCTGTTCTTGTTGTTTCACTCTGTGAATTTTTAATGAATGGGGTTGTTGGGGCTTATGTGGATTGTGATTTGAACTAGGTTCTGGATGCTCCTGCGTTGCAAGACGATTTTTATCTGAACCTTGTGGATTGGTCTTCGCACAATGTGTTGGCTGTGGGGTTGGGGAACTGTGTTTATTTGTGGAATGCTTGTAGTAGCAAGGTGAGTCCTGGTTCTTATTAAACATGTTCTGCATATCTAGATGAAAATTGCACTTGATCTTCATACCCTTTCTATTTTGGATATGATTAGAGGGCAATGCATATGCTCAATTTCAGTGCATCAGCTTTCTATGCATGTTTGCCAATGTGGCTATGATCTAGGTATTGTTTAGTCTTGCAAAGTTGCAAACTGAAAATTTGTTCTTTGGTTCAACTCCATTTGGATATGTTGAATGCAGGTGACTAAATTATGTGACTTGGGGATTGATGATAGCGTTTGCTCAGTTGGCTGGGCTCATCATGGTACGCATCTTGCGGTTGGAACCAGCAATGGTAAAGTTCAGGTAGGAGTTTATCTGCCAATCAGATTTGGTATCTTGGCACGCCCTGTCTTCCATTAATAATCATAGCATTTCAGTACTCATTTGGTCTAATCACTTGCTTTTCTTTTTATCTTATATTGTTCCTTGCAAGGTTTACTTGACCTCCACATTTTACTTGTGCCATCTTTATTTGAGTTAAAGACAAAGGAAAGATGTCAACGTTGTTTCTTAGGGAAGGGCTTGTAAATTAATGGCAATGATATGTGATAACATGCACCTAAGCAACATAACCACAAAGCTTTGTGATGGCTAGTTCGCTTTTTGTTTTGATCCAACAACATAACCTCAAAGCTACCATTATCACTTCAGTTAAAGCTTTTTTCTTTTCTGGTTTTTGTCACTTAAAAAATTGGTAAAGAGATTTGACAGTTATAAAATTTCATTAAGAAGCTGTCAATGAATGTTGCATCCCACAAACCAAGGTTAAAGAGTAATTTACCACTGTTTCTTTTTATTATTGGCATACGAATTGGAAGTTATTACATTTCTATTTACTTTTCCATTCAACTGCTCTTAAAGGGGAAAGCGGTTTTAGCATAATAGCTTTTTCCCCTTTGCTCTTTTTACTTTTTTCCTTCCTTCCTTTTCTATACTGCACTAAATCAAATGATTGGATGTGTATATTTCTTTGTTTATATCTCATCTAGTTTGGTCCTATCCATCAAAATCAGACCTTATGCTCAAAATATGATGACGGCAAATGTATAATACAAAATATTGGGTATCAATCCTTATATTGTATCACCTGATTGCCTTTTAACTGTGATTTTTTATGTAGTTAAAAAAAATGGTTGCCCCTGTTTGTTTCATAAAATGTATTCTGTAAATTGATTGGGGAAATAAACAGAATGCAATCCAAAGTAAATCATGTAACTGATGAGCCAATAAATTCGTCTTTCTTTATCTCATAATGTCAGTTCATCTATGTTGGGAAATATGAGGTATAGCAATGTGATTATTTGTATAACTAGACTTCCCTTACTTGGCACCTTTAGGCTTGACAAGATCAGGTCTCTGGGAAACAGAGCCTTCTCATGCAGTGGGTGTATGCCCTAAGAATGTTTTTCAGCACCATTTTTTTATCCATACCTCTTATAACTATTCTCCATGTAGATATGGGATGCTTCTCGATGCAAGAGGATAAGAATTATGGAGGGCCATCGTTTACGTGTTGGGGCCTTGGCCTGGAGTTCTTCTCTTTTGTCTTCTGGTGGCCGAGATAAGAATATTTATCAGCGAGATACTCGTGCACAAGAAGATCATGTCAGTAAATTATCAGGGCACAAGTCAGAGGTTAGATTTTCTGATCAATTACCCTTTGGATTTCTCTTTTTTATTTTTCTGCTGCAAAATGCTTGATTACATATGGTTCATTCAAGTTTGCTCCTGAAACTAGAGTAATGCATTCTAAACCAGTTTTTGGGATGGGTTGCCAGTCATGACCACAGTTACTAATGGTTAATAATTTTCTTTTAAAACAAGCACGTTGCACAATACCAAAATTTAGCCTGAAGTTAATTTGGTTTTTCTTCAAAGGTTTGTGGATTGAAGTGGTCTTACGATAATCGTGAGTTAGCATCTGGAGGAAATGACAACAGAGTATGTGATTGCCAACCTTTTCGCTGAAATCTCCCCACTTTCTGTTATTTTACGAGTTCTCCAGCATTAATTTATTTTATATATTGGCAGTTGTTTGTCTGGAATGCGCACTCAACCCATCCTGTCCTCAAGTACTGTGAGCATACAGCAGCTGTTAAAGCTATTGCATGGTCTCCTCATCTTCATGGACTTCTTGCATCGGGTGGGGGAACTGCTGATCGATGTATTCGTTTCTGGAATACAACAACAAACTCACATTTAAGCTGTATGGACACTGGAAGTCAGGTTATCTTCATGTCCTTTGTCTCTAAACTTCACATTTATGCATTTTAAATTTGTTCTTGTTGAAGACTTGTTTTTTGGTGGAAATATGGAAGGATTGAGAAGTACACTAACCAATACATAAATATGTGTTTATTTTGTTGGAGGGAACTTTGATAACTTATTTGAAGTTGAAAGAGCAATAAACTGCCAAAATGTGATGAACGGAACACTCTAATGAAATGAATTGAAGGTTTAGTCCTACCAGAGAGGGATAGAAAATGATGTACAAAAAGAAAATGCAAAAAGGTTATAGGCTTAGAGAATGGCTTGGCGGAGATAATAAACATGAATTTGTGGCATTATTATCATCATTAGATTAGGACTTCACTTATTGAGATAGGGATGAAAGGAACCCTTCCCCCCTTTTCCGCCCTCCAAGGCCTCACCCATCCGACTCCTGTCTTTTTACTACACAAATGTATTGATCCTTGAACCTAATGTTTGACAGGTTTGCAACCTTGTTTGGTCCAAAAATGTCAATGAGCTGGTAAGCACACATGGCTACTCCCAGAACCAGATAATAGTTTGGAGATACCCCTCCATGTCAAAGGTACAAATTATATCTTCTGTGATGCAGCAGTCATCTCTTTTATATTTCTTCGCTTTAAATTTATGAATATAACCTGTCCTTTTGTACAGCTGGCAACTCTAACAGGTCACACATATAGAGTTCTTTATCTTGCCATATCTCCTGATGGGCAGGTACTCCATCTCACCTGGCACACTGGCATCTTCCAGTATGATTGTGTAATTATGATTGAGTGCTTGGGGATTTCTAGATATTAACATGCTATTTTTCTCGTTGTCATCACTTTTACCCTTTCAGACAATTGTCACTGGAGCTGGAGATGAAACACTTAGGTTTTGGAATGTATTTCCGTCTCCTAAATCTCAGGTAAAATTTTTACTTAGAGAAAGATAAATAATTTTGCAATTCATGTGACTTTCTCCTTTTATATACCTCTTGAACATGGATACGAAGATAAAATTTAATAATATCATCTTGCAACTGTATTCGAATCCCCATATGTATTACTGGCTCGTAAAAGTCGCTATCATGTACTCAAATTTCGTGGCCTGAAAGTTTATTTTTCAAATTAATACTTTGACATAGACTATATAATGACTGATCTGACATAAGTAAAAGTGAATGATCTTCTAGTGCATCCCCTCGAAAATGTTTCAAACTTATACTCTTGGCTATATTTATGCAGAATACTGACAGTGAAATTGGTGCGTCTTCCCTCGGAAGAACTATTATTAGGTAGTTTTCCTATGGCATATTTCGAGATTCAAACTTTCAGTAACTGCAGACTGAAACTTCAAAATAGCGTTCGTGCAACTTCCTAGACATTTAGTGAGAGAGATCTGCCTGACCTATTTGAAAGTCTGACAGGGATCTAAAAGTTGCAACTTAGCCGCAAATGATAGATGTCTCCACCAAATACCAGTCCCATAATTTCTTATTATCTTGTTCAAGGGAAAATAAGTAAAAATAAATAAATAAATATTTCTTAGATTTGCAGATGTGGTGAGGGAGGTCAACATTGTTGCTCCTATAGTTTTTTAATTCTTTGTAGCAATGCTTCCTTTGCATTGTATAGTTAAAATAGTTAAATACAGGAGAGACCTTAGCGCATCTGTAATGACCTCCAAAGGTTTTGTATATAATTAATTCCTTTTTCGGTTGATATGTCCTAAAATAAATATATATTTCCTTTGATGCTGATATTGCGTTTGTTATAGTTTGGTCTATATATCTAGGGGAAGAGCATCATCATTAAGTTGGAATTCAGTTTAAATATTATACGAGAACGAGCAAGCTTTAATTTACAGATTCTAAGTGTATATTACCACAATATAGTTTGGTCACCCGTAGTCCGTAGACGACCACGGTTGGCTTGCTCTGAAAACTTTATGGATTAAATAAAATACGCCTAACTATCTGTTCTATTAGGTGGCTGTACATTCAATATCGAGACATTAGGTCACTCAAAAATTTAAGATTAAAGTATACTTTTAGTCTTTTATGTTTACACTAAGTTTTATTTTAGTCCTTTATATTTGAAAAATACACTTTTAATTCTTTATGTTTACATAAAGTTTCATTTTAGTCCTTTATGTTTGAAAAGTACACTTTTAGTCCTTTTTTACTAACACTGTTAGTTTCATTTAACGGAAAATGCTGACTCATCAAATCTAAAAGGTGATTCTATAACTAAATATAGATAAAAATGACTAATTTTTAAACCATAAGAATGATTATACTAAAAAAAATTAAATTTAAGCATTTTTTCTCCACAATTAATTATAAAATTACCTTATAGTTTTGGTGAGTCAGCATTTTCCGTTAAATAAAACTAACGGTGTTAGACAAAAAGGACTAAAAGTGTACTTTTCAAACATAAAGGACTAAAATGAAACTTGATGCAAACATAAAGGACCAAAAGTATACTTTTCAAACATAAAGGACTAAAATGAAACTTGACTCAAACATAAATGACCAAAAGTATACTTTAGCCATTTCTAAATATATGTGGACGTTAGGATATAATTTGATGCATCTAATCATCACATTCATGTTTAGCTTTTTTTTTTTTTTGTTTGGTTGCCAGAATATATCATGTATCTGATCTAGTTTTTGTGGTGAAAATTGTTGGCGAGGGCCGAGGGCGATTGCCTAATTTCGTATCCAACTATCCATGTTAGGTCCTCCTATTTCCTTTTTTAACATTATTTTTCACGTACATTACTGTAGTTTATTGCCTGTCCCCTAAGTTTTTGCCTTAAAAGGACCCACACAAACCAAAAACAAAACATACCTAACGGAAAATCAGGTAGAGACAGCAAGGACAACGCAAAGAGAACTAGACCTTTGATTCTCATTACCTCCACAGCTCTCTGATTTGATCAAAATCTTAACCAACACTTGAAGATGACATGTTTAATCCGTCATATTATTGGCTCATTTAAAAAAAGTTGATCGTTCCATTGCCCGCTGCCAATTGCAGTTATTGCGATTTTTATCACGATTGACCCACACCATTTTTTGACACTTGTTTTATGATATTATCGTCAAGTAATGTGATGTCTCAATTATTGTTGTCAAACTCATGAGTTGATTATCCAATTTTATTGTTCTATTAATGAATACGTGTCTTAAATTTGTACTGGCTGTAAACTTGATAAAAACTCACGAGTTTACAAGCTGAATTTATCGTTTTCACGTTTTTACCTTACAGAAAATCGTATTAATTTGTTATAAATCTCATGTTAATTATTTTTGTATTAACTTGTTATAAATCTCATGTTAATTATTTTTATTTCACTATATTCAATGAATTCATATATAAATTTTATAAAAGTTTCTTTATTGAGTTAGATAAAATATGAATGTCGATATATTTAGTATCAACTATTTATATTTAAAATATATTAAGTCAAATTACTGTCATTTGTTTATTTCTTATCTAATTATATACTGTTTATTTCTTATCTAATTATATACTGGAAACACGTATTTATTAATAAAGATAAACTCTTACGAGTTTACAATACAGTTTTACATTCTTTTCACTAGTTTATTTAAACTCACGAGTTTGATAACCTTGTCCCAACAAAAATTATCTTCTCACTTATGCATCAAATTTGATACCAATTAGTTAAAATACTAAACTACCCAATCTTTTTTTTTTTTTTTTGGCGAGAACTACCCAATCTAAAGGTAAAAAAAGAAAGACACGGAAAATAAGAAAAGCTACCCAATCTAAACATAGTTGGTCCGTGATAGCCATTTTACGAGGTTGAATGTGCAGAATATATACTCCTCTGGTTCTATTTATAGGGCAGAGAGAAGGTTTTATTTGGTCCTATATATAAGTCACCTCATTAAATACTTAGTGTGAATGTACAAGTTTACCCTTCATTTATTATGTGTTGACTTTATTTTCATGTGGTATAGTGGATATTTAATATGGGTAAAGTTGTAAATTTGTTGGATTTTAGTGGAAAATTAATGAGTTTTAAGGCTTTCCTTGGTCTGTGTAAAATATACTGGAAGTGACTTATAAATAGGACCAGATGAGTATTTATTAATTTAATGATGAGAAACGAAACATTAGTTTCCAATAACAGTTTGAACATGGAAAGCCTCATTAAAACGGAGGCTAAGGAAATGACAAAGACTAAGAAAGAATATCTACATTCAAGAATCCACTAATTTTTCCATTATTAAAAGCAATAACGTAGCAAAGGAGGCATCATTTTACGTCGCTAGAAGGATTGAGTAGGTCGTACGATTGATGCTGGGCCCCACAACATGCGTCGTCGAGAGGGCTAATAATCTCCCGAAACCGTGGGATCGATCTCGCCGGAGGAAAGCAACAGTCGCAATCCTCTTTGCAAGGCCGTGGCAGCTCCAAGTTACTTGGAGAACCTTCTTGTTCCTCCTTGTCCTCGTGGGGCCCACCATTGGGTTTGGGTGCTGACGCGTCCTTGAGTGGACCCCAGCATTCCACCTTATTGAATTCTGGTGTGTTTGAGTGGAAGAAAACCCAAACCAGAGATTCCTCCAATTCCGGATAGTTATTGAACAAATTTCCATCCCCATGAACAAATGCCTTCAATACCTGCAAATATATATATTAACCAGCATGTTCAATTTAGTAATTGTTGGGTATGGTTAGTGAATGATTATTGTTATAGGGGGAAAAACTTACGAGAGGAAGCTCTTTGGAGAAGATGAAGTATCTTAGCCTTGCAAATAGGTCTAATAGAAAATGGCCTCCACTTATGTGGCAGTGAACATGAAGGTACATGTTCCCTTTAATTTTCATCCACTGTGCCACAACTTCGTCCCTCTGTAACTTCTGGTACCACCCCTGCAACTGCACGCCATTTCCCACTTTTATTTATCTAATCATGACATGATGATTCTCTTAAACAAATTTGGATGATGACACACTTCACATAATCAACCATTATGTTTTTGAATTGTGGCTTTTTTTTCCCTATGTTAAAAATGAAACAATCCGTTGAATGTCAAGAAACAATGAATTGAAAAGAAGGGAAGAGTTTTGTTGAGATAATATCTATAGACATATATACCTGAGAGTTGTTTATGGACTGGGAGATCGCGAGGGTGAGTTTAGAGGTTAAATCACTGTGAGTTAGGGTATAAATCCTTGGAAACGTTGATGGGTGCTTGTCTTTGTCTGCTCCTAAGAACAGAACCTTCAACTTGGAAGATTCAAACATTGAAGGCCCGAACAACCTAGCCGCCTGATGATTTAACCAAAAAAAAAAACAGAAAAAAACAGAAAAACAAAAGTTCACATTTTTATCCAAACCCAAAAAAAAAAAGAAGAAGAAGAATATTAAAAGTAACAAAAATATAAAAACACATACAGGAACAAAGTGTTGGCTGTTCTTGCGGAGGGGAAATCTTCTTTGAGGAAAAACAGAGATGGAGTTCTTAGAGTAAGAAGGCTTGAGGTCAGAAGGAAGAACAGGGGCAGTAGCTGAGAGAGTAGCCATGTGTAGGAGCAGAGTATTAGTCAGGGATTAATTAATTTACAAAGTGATGAAGCGATATAATGAAGGTAGCGGAGACTTGAAAGCTTGGTGGAGTAAAGGGTTGAAAGGAGAATAGAATCAAATGATGAATACGAATGAATGAGTTAATAAGTGTTGTGTGGTATGAAGAAGCGTGTAGTTTGAGGCAAAGCACAGGAGTAAAATGGGACCGCCGTTTTTATAGGAAGAAGAAGAAGAAGAAGGGAAGGAAGAGGAACATTATATTGTGGGAGGGAGGTTTTTGCCGTTGCTTTAAGTCATTGGGGTGCTGACACTTATTACTCTTCGACACGATTCTCTTCTTTCACTCCTCCACGTGTCCGCTTCTTTCTTTCTCTTCCCAACCCTGCCTTTTACCTTCTTTTTTCTTTTTCTTTTTTTGTGAATTTTGCCTAATTTTGATTTCATTTGACTGAATTTTATACATATCAGAGTCATTACAGAGGTTCAAAGTGTAACTCTTTTTCTATTAACTCTTAGTTACCCGGTATTTAACACTTTTTTCTGACATCTTATTATCAAATATTCAAATAACTAACTAATATAGACTAAGATTTTACAATTAAAAAGGTAAAAGATAAAAAATGACCATATACTATTCTCTAACATGCATTTGATACCTTTTTACTTTTTTGTGGTTTAAAAATGTCTATGAACTTTATAAATCGGGGCAAAAATGACTTGTCCATTAGTTCATTAATATTTCCTCTAAATAGACCACATTTTATTATTTTTAAATGATTAAAAAAAAACACCACCCCTCACCTCCCTCCCTCAAAGTTCCTCGCCGCCCTTCTCCCTCTCTTCCACTCCAAACTTCATCTTCTTCTCCTTCCCAACAAATCCTCCCTCCCTCATTGAGGCTTTTTAATATTTTTAAGGTGATATTTGTATTCAGTCTGCTCTTTTTGTGTTTTAGTTGGTCCGCCCATAAAAAGTTAAGATGCAAATCTAGGCATGAAACATTTTTCCATGATCCCTGTAGACTTTTTTCGTAATAAGAGAACATAAATAAACTTTTTTAAATGGTGTAAAAATCCAACATTCATTAAGTCAATCAACATTGACCGGCTAGCAAACATCTTAGTAAAGAGAATAGAGTAAAAATGCACTATATTGTTTAGTGTTTTTACTTCCAACAACCATTAGTTTCTGGCACCACAGGTTTTCTTCGTGATGCAGAGGTAGTTTATATGACATTAGATTAACAAAAGTGATTGACAATATATGTATTACTATATAAACTTCATTTGATTGATACAAAATTAAGGCATCATATTTAAATTGAAGATGAAATCATCAAAACAAGAAGAATCAACTTACATATTTTGTTATTTTTTTAAATAGAGACGCCTAATTAATTACCATTAATAAACCAAGCTTTGCATGTTCAAATGCTGAGTTGATGCCTAACTTCCATTAATATGAGCAAGGTGACCCCTAATTTAGTACTGTTATGCACCTTGTAACATTCACTCCCTAATCCCACTATTAACCACTCACAATTAAACATTAAAACGTTTATATAGCTAACTATGTTAGAAAAAGGAATTAACTTAATAAAATAACTAACATAGTTAGAAAAAGATCCTTCCATAATATTTAGATATTACCTTTTTAAATCAAACATCAACTCTAATCTCCGTCATCACAATATAATTTTCTTCCCATTACAATAACAGAAAATTACATTATATGATTAAACTCCACACATCATTCTCAAAACACCATACCATAATAGGTATTATACAATAATTTTCTCCAGAATAATAACAAGGTTCAGCGGAAGCATCATACAAATATGATCCTAAATGTGGCAATACCTCCTGTCCTTCTGGTCCAGAGTATCTCACGATATCAGTGAGAAGTTCCCGGATCCTTCCCTTGACCTCCTACTTCGCTCCTAGGACCTGCAAAAGTGAGATCAACGGGGGTAGCCCCAAACGCAACCACTGACTACTTATCTAAGTGCGGTGTGTGCTAGCAAGGTGTCCAGTGGAATACATATATGTATATATACCAGTTCAAACAGCATGCTCAGGTATTCACATATAATGCATATCTTGGTCCCAAATATCTTTCACAGTTTATAAGTACAAAATAATCCATCCCAAATCATCTTCAAAAATAATATATATCATTGATAATCAAATAATCCATCCCAAATCATCTTCAAAAATAATATATATCATTGATAATCACAACAACCCAAACGAATCCTAATAGAAGCGTTGGGAAAACATGTGGAACCAGTCGGGACCTTCCACCCGCCCCTGATCACCACGGTACAATTCACGAGGGACTTTCTACCCTCCCTGAACCGTACCACGGATTAGAAGGATCTCCGTCCTTTCTGAATCCGTGAGGGGCGATCTCCCCTCTTTCGTCTTTCTCTCCTTTATTTCCCATAATATATCAATTAGTCCCTGTGGCGCAACAGGGTACCTCATCACGTGATGGCACAATTTCCAATTCACCGGTGTCACATACACAAATAATTTCTCACAAACAACACATAGATATGCAACACCATAATCAGGCACCAGGCCTTCAAATATTTTCTTGATATACATATATTAAATAATTTCCAAAACCACATATTTCCGTTTCAAATATTTCACATCACAAATTTATGCCGTTTCAAATAATACTCCACAGGACATTTATTATAAAAATATTAATATTCCAAGATCTCATTTCTATATCTCATCAATCATCAATTGATAATCATATATCAATTGTGATTCAAAATCTCATCTCCATATAATATCATAATTTTCAAATAATAATATTTCAAATTTCTTACTAACACTACACACACACATAAACAAGCAGAAAGCGGTTACCTGATAGCTGGCACCAATCTCACAATAGTGCAGCTCCCCCGTGCTAACTTAGTGCAATTGAAGCACTACACAACCATACATACAACCAAAATTAATTATTTATCCAACAATTTCACATGTTGGAAAATAAATTACTTACTACCCTTTCTTTGCCCTTACTTATTTTAAATTTCTATTTAACATTTATTCTCCCTTTCTATCTCTAAAATTTATCCCTACTCCATTTATACATATATCCAAAATTATTAATCTTTCCAATAACTATTTATAAAATTCCTTAACATCCCATAATCCCTCAATAATTCTTTAGGTGCAAACCCCAATCAAATCAATTAATTAAATCCCCTCATATGACCTTAATAAACATCTTAAAAATCATCAATTTACCCATAAGCACCTCGAATAATTTAAAAGCCTCAATTTCTAAAACTTCCATAAATCCAAAAATTCCTAATAATTAGGAAAACTTCCAACAATGAAAAATCTACTCAGAAAAACTCATAATCGAGGCCTAAGCTTAAATTTATTAATTTTAGGACTCCCAAAAATACCAACTTAGACAAGGTCTAATTTTTCAAGTATAACAAATCGAAAAACTAATGACATAGAAATGTAGAGGAGACTTACGGGGTTCCAAAAATGTACTTAGTTGGCCGAAAAGCTTACTATTCCTATATCAACGAGCTCTGATAAGTCTAATAATAGGAATATTGGTGGTGGAAAGAGAGAGCAAGAGAGAGAGAGAGAGAGAGAGAGTCGTGAGAGAGAGAGAGACGAAGGAATGAAGAAGGAACGGTGAAGGTGTGTGCATATATAATAATTGATGAATAGTAAAATAATAATATAATATAATATAATATAATAATAATATATTATATTAATAATATAATATAATATATATAAATAGTAGTTGAATGTGATTGGTTGAGGAAATAATAATTGATGCACAGTAAAAGTTTCTGGCGAGAAAAGGAGTGTCGGCAGAGTGGACACTATACTACTGGGCCCTAAAATTCTTAAATAAGATATTTCTTTTGAATAAAAAATTTTCTTTTCACTCTCAAAATTTTCCAATAATATTCTTTATTTATTTCCTCCTATATTAACCTCTTTTGAGCCTAAAAATAATCTCTCCCAAAATTATTATTGTCCAAATAAGGAAGAAACGAGGCCTTTAAAATACTGTAAAATACCTCAAAATCCTTCAAATATTCTCATAATCCATCATTTCTCATTAATAAATTCCTATTTACCCTCACAAATCCTCAATTAATTTTTAGGATGTTACACACCTAATTTCCCATAATTTTCTCATACATTGATTGATATCTGATCATTTGACCAAAACAAAAGATACCTAATTAACTTTTATTTTTAATCCTAGAAGTACCTATTTAGTTATAACCTACCCATACTTTTTTTAGCATGTTATTTATAAAATCTATAAAACCCCTAGTTATTTAAAAATTATGATCAATAACATTCATTTCACAGTCCATGCAACGTCCAATATATACTTTAGTTAATTTTTATTTTACATTTTTAATTCGCTGGTTAAAAACTTTAAAACGTTTTTTTTTCAGAATAAAACTTTTAAAACTTGCTCATTTGTTTTAGTCCAAACTAAATCATAATTTTGAGTAACCATGGATTCATGTGGTATGGCCATATAACTTTAAAAGAGACATATTGTATACGACGGTGACTCTATATTCTAGAATATAATCGATAAAGTATAATATTACTTTCAGCGTCACTGGACACTACAGTTTGAAAATACATGTTTATAGATAAAAGCAAAAAAATAGAAAGAAAGAAAGAAAAGCGCATATATGTGTGTGTGCTGTGAATTTTGTTCCCTGCACTATCTCAGATTTTGCTCTGTATCTAAAAAACATAACGGGAAAAAACAGGAATAATGGCATTGAGAAAGGCAACCGATAAGGTTTGGACAGGTCGAAGTTCAGGGATTTGGATAGAAATGACGGTCCAAAAGCTAACAAAACCATAATACAAACAAACATAATTTCTAGTCGGCCGAAAAACAAGCCAAATTTTCTGTTATATACATACTTTTTTGGGCCTGATGTTAAATACTACATACCGAACTCTTGCAAAAATAAATATAATAGGCTATAGCTGACGACAAGAGGATGAAACAGATGAAGTAGCAGTACAAAATAAATAGAGTAAATATTAATAAATATGATATGGTGTGCGAATGTGAGACCTTTTCTTTGGTTAAGAAAAAAAGAAAGTGCCGCTGAAGGAAATGATCGAGTCGGCCATGAGCATTGAGAACCGGCATGAGTTATTATATGGTGAAGAGTAGTCTTTATCTTCAAAACAAGATGACAAGGAAAATATTGATGTACTCGGTGCCACAGTAAAACAACAAAAAATTGAATGTAGACACTCTCTTGTATTTCCACGTTTCTTAAGATTGATATTACCATTTTTCACCAAAAAACAATTAAGAAATGATTTGTCTGTGAAGATATATTCGCTTTATATAGATTATCAATCTCTGATGAGATAAAAACAGTTACACAGATACGCCAATTAATGTTTTAGTTCGGTAAGTATACTAGTACTAGTACTAATACCGAAGTGGATCACATGTAGCAACGGTGTCGTTTCACATCTGCTCCCAACACTTGTCAAAAACTGAACCCGCAGCTCTGGGCCTTGCAGTTGAAGGTTTAATCTCATTTATAATGTTTCAAAACTCTGAATTAATTTTTATTACTAGCTTTTTATCATGATCAAACAGTGCAATTTTATATTCTTTTTAATGGTTTCTTAAAGAAAATAAATAAATAAAGTAATAAACTCCATATACTAGAATATGGGATAAGAAATAATTATGATTTAATTGTATTTTTAGGATTTATTTATGATTAGTACTAGTGTTTTCATTTGGAAGACTAGACTTCATTATCAAATTACAGATTCTAGTTACATATTTTCCTCTGCTGTCCCCTTCCCGGTCTCCTCCTTTTCATCTTCTCAATTTCCCCCTCTTCCCTGTCCCTAATCCCCACCTTTGTTTCATCAACATAATTTTAATATTTCCTTATACTATAAAATAATACAAAGTATTTCATCCCAACATTAAGTGATACTCCCTCCGATCCTGATTATAAGAGCCAGTTGATTTTTTTGGAAAAATTAAGGATGCAAAATACACTACTTTAAATTGTTTATATTTATCTTTTTTCCTCAAAACTAAATTATTTTACTTATAAACTATCATATAATCTAATTACATGGCACATATATTAAGATTTAGGGGTCTAATTTGCTTCCTTAATCTCTCCAAAAAAGTAAACTGGCTCTTATAATTAGGACCGGAGGGAGTATTAAAATATCTCTAATTTTATGTAGAATTTAATTAAAAAAGAATTGGGCAGTTAAGATATTAAAGAATCAAAACTCATAAGTCAGAAACTAAGAGCTATAAATCTAATTAAATGGGATAAAAGATTTAAGGGAAATCAATCTTTTAATCTTCCAACTATTAACTCCAACTTTTAACTCATTTTTTACTTAATCTTTTAACTATGATTTGGTGCGACTCAATCCCTAAACTTTCAACTCACATATGACAGTGCAACTCAATCCCTAAACTTTTAACTCGCTTATGGCCCAATCTCTTATCTTTTCCCTTTTTTATATCATCATCCTTATCATTCAAATCTTAGTCCTTAGTGGTAAAATAGTGCCTCCAACTCAGCTCCGCCTAGATAATTTATATAAAATTTAAACAAATTAAAGTAAAGGGTTAGGGGTCAAAAGTATACATGTGATTTTGTCAAAAATTCATCAAACACCAAGTGCTTTTCTTCGGATTAAAAGTGAGCATAAGCTTTCAAATTAGGTTCAAAAGTCACAATTTCCGTTAAATAGGTTCAAAAATATATATGTGATTTGTAACACCCAACTTTCAGGGCTCATTTCCAAACTAGATTAGTAATGAAAAACTTATTCAAACTTGTATGAGATTTCAAACATTAAAACCACAACTTTTTCAAACTTTTCTTTATTTATGGAAAATTCTTAAAATGCTAAAAACTTTTCCAGTAACTTTGAAAAATCATAACTAATTACAAAAAAATGATTTTGACATGGTTCAATTCCCAAATTAAAGCTTGAAGAGTCCTCTATCCGTGGAAAATATATCAAATAAAACATGCACCAACCTATATGGTACAGTTTATTAATTTTTCAAATTTGCCTTTGCTCACACACTCAGAATTATCTGTCTAATTGCGTGATTTTTAATTAGAGGTATACAACTTTGGTTCATTTAATTTTTGGGTTTCCAGAAAGCCCTATATGTCTTATATTTTACATAAATATTTCATGACAAAAGAAATTCATTTACTATTTCAGGACAAGAAAAATTCATTCACCATCTTATGCATAATCTGTTTATTCATGGATCAATTCAATATAATAAATGAATTTCTTTTGTCCTGAAATATTTATGTAAATATTAGATATAGAGTGCTTTTTGGAAACCCAAAAACAAAATGAATAGGAGTTGTATACCTCCATTAGACATATAATTCTGGGCGTATGAGCGAAGGTATATTTGAAAAATCAATAAATTGTACCATATGGGTTAGTGCATGTTGTATTTGATATTTTTTTTCAGAAAGAAGACTCTTCAAGCTTTAATTTGAGACTTGAACCATGCCAAAATCTTTTATGCAATTAGTTATGATTTCGCAAAGTTATTAGAAAAATTTTCCGTATTTCAAAATTTTCTAGAAATAAAGAAAATTTTGAAAAAGTTGTGATTTTAATGTTCTAAATCTCATACAAGCTTGAATAAGTTTCCCATTGCTAATATAGTTTGGAAATAAGTCCTAAAAGTAGGGTGCTACAAAGCACATATGTATTTTTGAACCTATTTAACCGAAACTGTGACTTTTGAGCCTAATTTGGAAGTTCATGATCACTTTTGATCCTAAAAAAAGCACTTAATGCTGAATGAACTTTTGACAAAATCACATTTGTATTTTTTACCCTTAACCTTAAATTGGGGGAAAAAGTGTTGGGCACATACCAATGAAGGCGAAGTTGTGGCTATGTAACTCTCCCCTTCGAAGACTAAGTCGCACTGCTTCATAGTCAAGGGACTGAGTCATAAGTGAATTATAAGTTAAGAACTAAAAGATTAATATCCCCAAGACTTATTATCTAAAAGACCATCATAATTGAATATATGAAGAAGGGGCATAAAAAAATATTGAAACAACACTGCTAACTGCATAAAAGAGGTTTAAGGTCTGCATCCCTTCCTTAGGGATCCTCTATATTGATTCCAAGAGTTTGGCCATTTGCTCACTATCCAATTCAATGTCAATGTAATCATATCCATGAACTATAGCCAAACTCGCACCTTTTTCAAATGCTTAACTTCAGCTGTAAAGCTAATTATTTAGGTGTGATATATTCATAATATCCCGTGAGAATATCTCCATTTTGATCCCCGAATAACCCCCTATTCCTCCTCCTCCATTTAAACTACTCTCATCTTTGTTAAGCTTCATGTGGTTATTTTTAGGGGCTACCCAAATAGCTTTTTTCACTCATACGAACATTTTTTGATAAGATGAATCCATGTAAAGGCCATTCGGAGCCCACTCCCAATTATATGTGTGAAACTGTGTCTAAAACTCTGTGATGACTTCAATGGATAACCCCTTAAAATTATATGGTCCACTAAGGATCTTCATTGTGATGGTGCAATCTTTATTAGCATACTCTTTTATCACTGAAGTGTACAATGAAAGTATCTTAGCATCCTCATAATCGAAACACTACATCTGTGTTTCGAAGGAGGGAAAGTTATGTCTAATTGCTTGAACAATCAATATCCCGGTGTTTGTTTGGTTAAAGAGCGAGTAAAATTTTCTTTGAAGTTTCATAAAAAAGGTTAAATGATGAATATCTTTTGAGAGACAGGGAGGGAATGATATGTCCGCAAACATGTTTAGACAAAAGTGGGATTTAAATAGGTTCTAACATGCGCAACTCTAATACCAACAAATCACTAACATGTGCATCCTATGACACTAACAATGTTACATAGTGATGTTATATTGTCATTACCATAAAAACCACAGTTATTTGTTTAACCTTACTCAAAGTTCTTTTTTTTTTATTAACTTTAAAAAAGTATGTTTTTAATCTTTCAATTCTAATAATGATAGTCTCAAGTAAATATTTTGTGATTTTGAAAATCAAATTTACCATGTAAAAATACATTTTTTAAAGTTAATAGGTCAAAATAAAATATTGTATGAAATTAAATGATTAAATGTGTTTGTGTAAATATATATATATATATATATAAACTTTAGTCAAAAAAAAAAACTTGTTTGGTACTAAGAGATTTGGATTTTGAGAGAGGGGATGAGAGAGAAAATTTTATGAGTTGCATCTGAAAAATTCGGGATGTGAATTTATAAAGGTGTGATTTAAAAAAGTAAGAAAAACTTATTAAAAACTTTTAAACACAATTTTTTATTTTTTATTTCATATTTTAAATGAATTGATTTTTATTGCCAACACCTCACAAAAGTCATGTTTTTCATTTTGGCCCAAAAGTTCAACTCATACAGCATTTTCGCCCAATAATTTAATTTGCCCATACAGCCTGAGATCATTTGATGTAAAACCAGAGCCTTGCACAAAGTTTCGGATTATTCTGGTCTCTGGACCCTCAACGACCCTTCAACGCTGCCTGCTTCATTACCACGGGTCGCCCATTTTTTGTTCTAGCCCTTATGTAGGCCCGTTAGTTATACCATCAACATTCTTCACACCAAAAAAACAAAAAAGAAAGAAAGAACACAAGTGCTGGCTCTATAGCAAACAGAAATCATTTGATTTCACATGGAGAAACACAAGAACAATATCTGACATGGATATGAAAATTCCCGCAGGTTATTGGGGTGAGTTTTTGCTTTTCCAGAGTATCATTATTAAACACAGATTTACGTGTAGTTTAAAAAAATAAGAAATGACGTGTGTTTCAAGGCACTCGTCTCTCTGCTGGTGGTCCTATAACCAACTCTGTCTCCACATCCACACCATCCATTCCCTCACTCAAGTGCTCATCGTCCTGCTCTTCATCGGACGAATTTCTCGGTTCATCGCCGCAGCCGCCACGCTGTGACCACTGACCACAAAATGTTGTGATATCACACCACATAAACAATACTATTCATCTGAAAGATATAGAGTATTTAAGGTTTCCATTCGTTTTCTGACTTGTTTATATATGAATGCATGCATGCATGTATGTATGTATTTATGTATGTCATGAGCGTGGAAGGAAAACAGGATTGATTCCCATTTAGTCAGAAGATGCTTCTGCTGCCCAGAAAGTTATTCGGATCGAAAGAATCTTACCTGCTCCAGTAAATCTTTATTTATTTCCAGCAGGCGCTTTTCCTGAAGAATACTCAGACACCATAATATAGTTTCTAATGAGCATAATCTGAAGCATATTATATACAGACAAGGAGGTAATACGGGCGCATGTGTTTAGTAGCATTACCTCTACTCTTAACTCCTCGATCTGTCCCTTGAATAACTGATTCTGAGAGGCACCATTTGTCAAGTGTAAGTATTAGCCTTAACTAAAGTGTTATATCATTGAGGGTTAATTGTAGCTAACTATGACCATTAAGTCTCTTTGTCTGTTATAAATCTTAGATACTATATATTGAATAACTAATTATGGAAAAAATGAATGCTAACAGTTGTGATTTATCTAGCCAAGAGGCGATCTGGTGTATGTACCTTCCTTGCCCTAATTTTCGTTAAACTGTGTTCAAGCTGGTTCTCTATCTGACGTAGCTCGTCAATAGAACACGCATCCAAACCATCTCCCAGAAGCTTCCTGCAATATTCATGACCAATATCGTTGGTTCGTGTGATTGATCCCTTTGCGAGCGCGCGCGCGCGCACACACACACATATATATTTATATAAATAGCTACCAATATGAGACCAGCTACACTTAAATAGGGCCGATGGGAAAAAAACTAACCTTCTGAGAACTTCAAGTTGCTCTATCTTCTTAGTCATGTTAATGGTACCTTCCTTCAAATGTAAGCATGCAAAAAAAAAAAAAAAAAATTAGAAGCATTGATCTTTCTCTTCTCACCAATATGCCATCATATTATGCTTTACAATCAATCAACACACGGTGCCGTGCAGTGTTCCTTTAATTTCATGCCATCAAATTTCAGAAAACAACGCCAAAGAAGCAATTCTAATTCATGCTGGATTATCAGAGATCCCTAAGGAATGCTCTATAGTTTTTAAGTTCAACCGTAAGCATAGATCAAATTAAATGAACACAGATCTCGAAATGCATGCCTTTCTTATCAATTGGTAGACAACAGTCACGACACCATATGCTTTTTTTTAATGAGAAGATCAAAATGACATTGACTGATGATAATAAGAGATATATAGAATAGTTTCTATAGTACAGGATGTGCTAAGATAAAGAAGAGGTTCAGAAAGCTTGGTAAAAAGATGAAAATGCCCACTATGAAAATAACCAAGTAGAACAATAAATGTTGGGTTAGATTCATATATATACTCCTCCATGGTTTTATCTCTTATTATAAGAGCCTGCATATGGTTGTTAGAATATTCATAGACTTTTTTCCCATTTTGCCCCTCAATATTTCTGAATATTTCATGTTAATTCCTGTCATTGTTACTCTATATTTCTCTCTCTTGCACACCTCATAAATATGGGTTAACTTGGAAAGACAAATTATTTCAGACATATTTATCTCTCTCAACTACTTTCTTATAATATGCTTGATTTTGCATTCTAAACTCTTATAACAAGGGACAGAGGGAGTATAAACTAATCAACTCGTACATATTGACTATTCTAATTAAAAGAATAGTTTTCAATTTTCATAACTTTACCGCCGCAACATAAAATTTGAGATTCTTGGCATCCATCTTCAACGCATCTTTACATTTTAATTTACACCTCATTTATCTATCATCTTTTTTCAAGGAGATCATTTTCCGGAAAATATAATCAGTATGGTTACCATTTATACATCCTTTGTCAAATATCTCATCCAGGCCTACACATAAAATTAGGATTTCGCTCCAAAAGGATTTAAAACTAGATGACATAGCAGCTTAAGATAAATAATTATAAGCTATAATTAATATAGAAATGCCGGCCGTAACATAATGATCAGTTACTTTATATATAGGTGTGCTAAAAATGATTAACTCATGCCATAACACATCATTTCAGTCCAGCATTATTAATTGACTGTTGCATTCAACAAACTAACAACTTTCATTAGAGAATTTCATATACAGATCAATCAGGTTATAAATCTTCAATAGACATGGTTAATGCAAATATGGAAAGCTAATTAACCTGCGTAGTTGCATGGCTTCCTTTGGTGCCAAGACCCCGGTCCTTGACTTTCCTTAGATAGCGTTCAACCGTTTTATTCACACTGAAGTACCTCCAAGACAATAGGACAACTGTCTTAAAAACTTAGTTTGTATCCTACTAAAAACGAAAATCTAGGCAAGAATTACTTTATATAAAGTACTCAGAATGTAGATGCATGGATTTTGAGTTATACTACAGCGATATTTAATTATGACTTGTAGATAATATAATTTCTTATAGATTTTGTATTATATACATATTACTATAGATATAGACATATAAGTATGCATGAAGTACCTTATGTCCTAAATAATATATAAGAGCTACATAAGGGGGTTTAATTTGATCCTAAACATAATATATCAATTCACTTTGGCTTCTAAATTTATAATTGCTTCCCTAAAGTATCCCCATTGATTGCATATATTAAGGGGTTTTCATCAAAGTTAATCCTAATGCACAATGGCAATGCACATGATTAAAGAAACTATTTCAGAGAAATCAACAAACATTCATTACAAATAACTAAGTGAACTAATTTCTTTACCTCTTATATTTAGTGTCGTAGGTATTAATATACATAGAGAAAGTACTACCTGTGACACCACTGTTATATCCTTAAACATAAAATTATTCAAAAACGATTTTGACAGATATATAGAAACATAAATGTAAGCTCAGACCAGCAGGCCATGGGAGAGGTTTTTATTATATAAATCCCAGAGGGTTGGAATTGCATGTATTTTTTTACCTCGCCTGCTGCAAAACCAAAAAGCATGGAAACCAGGCCACACGCATATATTTAACACCATGTACAAGGTTAACTTTTACCGAATAATAGGGAACGGGAAATGCTGTAAGAAAAAGAGACACAGTTTTTTATAATTATTTTAGAACCCCTAACCACGATAAGATATGGGCGTATAATATTTGATTCCTGGTAAAACAAGGACAGTAGCTCTTATTTTGATACGTGTCCACCTTGACTTGAACACCCATCAAGGTTCCAACTCGTTTAAATTTAAATTTAATTTAATGATAATTAATAAAGTCTTGTGATATACTCCCTCCTGTACTAATTATAAGAGTCAATTGACTTTTTTGGAAAAATTAAGGATGCAAAATACATCACTATGAATTGTTTTTTATTTGTCTTTTTTCCTCAAAACTAAGTTATTTTACTTATAAACTATCATATAATCTAATTACATTTTACATATATTAAGATTTAGAGGTCTAATTTGCTTCCTTAATCTCCCAAAAAAAGTCAACTAGTTCTTATAATTAGTACCGGACGGACGTAGTACATTGCATTGTGTCCGTCTGGTCCGTTAAGCATCTTGAATGAGTGTTGAGAACTGATGCTTCAGATTTGCAGCGAAAACAGTTCATTCTGAAAAAATTTTAAGCTAGGCAGTATTTGTCGAATAATAATTTGTGACACATAATTTGAGAAATTCATCACCGTTGAAATGTAATTTTTTATTATTTCTAATCTATGGATGACATTTAGCTTGAAAATTTCAACACTACTGTAGCAAAACAATAAACCGAGAATTAAATTGTACGGGGTGAAATGAATGGATGAGTAAAACTTTGAGAATTGAAACACATTTGGCAGCTGAAATAGACTTTTTAGTCGTAATTCACAAAAAATAAAGTATGAATCACATATATATTGATTATATAATTTATGTATTATTATTGTTTATTGATATTGAAAGTATTATACTAGTTCTAAACAAGACGTACTAGATAAGTTAAATAAGTTAAATAAATTAGTTAACCATTCTTACAAAGTAATTTCTTTTCCTTATTATCTAATAATACATATAAGTATTTTAGAAAGACTATATAACATATATCATAGTTATGTTATTAATTTCTCTAATCTCTTCAGATTAATGACTAGAGCTGCTATTTTTTTTGTCAGATCTTTAAAGGTTAGGTGAAATTCATTCATAAAATTGTTATTTTTATATATGAAATAATCCATTAATTTGACTTTTAAAAACTCGGAAAGGCCAAAGTAAAGAGCCCCCATGATCTTCTGAAGGGTTAAGACTTAAGAGACACTGATACAGGAGAGGGATTGCGGTCTACTAGGTGTAGCCTTCACCGAGTAAAAACTATAAAAGTACCAATTCAGACGTATGACTCGGATATTTTAAGACTCTCCGTAAAATCTGTGTACCTACGCCCCCTATAATGAAAGCTTAGAACAGCCTTATATCACACTTCCGTTTCAAGCTTCTCAGTCCTGCCTAAAAAAGCATATCTATTTATTACTCTCTACCTTCTTCTCTCCCTCCCCTCCTCAGTAAATCAATTTCTATGAAAAGGAAAAAAAAAACGACGAGAAGAGAGAGAAGCACGGACATAGAAAGTTATAACTTGGGAGCAGACTTGATCTACAAAGGGTGAGCTTACCGTACAGGCTAACTATTATATGCATAATAGTAATAATTGAAACTGGAGTCCATCCATCAATAATACCAAAATTTAATCCGGCATATTTATGATAACTAGATTAAGATCCGTCAAAACGGAATCGAACAAAATAGATAGAAACTGATAAATGAACTTAATTGGTTTTAGCTATGATATGTAATATGATTAGGTGTGTCGTTTTGTGGGGTTAATTAACATACCTAGTGTTGGAGAACTCAGAAAGCCTGCCTCCGGCGGAGAAGATGATGAGTGCAACTTCAGCATCGCATAGCACAGAGAGCTCAAAAGCCTTCTTAAGCAGCCCATTCCTTCTCTTCGAGAACGTCACTTGCCTGCTCGTGTCATTCTCTATGCGTTTCATCTCAGTTTTACCTCTCACCATCCTTTTCCTTTCAGTATATCTCACACCTCTCCCCCTCAAAATTCGCGATATTTAATTCGATTCTCACAGTATCTCCAACTGAAACAGAAACAAAAGAAAAAAGAATTGTTGGATCTGGTTAGTTGCTAGTTTCAAGAAACACATGATCTATCTAGTTACTTCTAGTATGCAATTAGGAACAGAAATTGCATAGAAACCAGATGTGATGGGGTTATCAATAAAAATGAAACTAGTAACAAGCCAAAAAAAAAAAAAACTGAACTTGCCTTCTGAAACCAGAAAATTCTGTCAAAACACACTCATGAAAGTAACTGGCTTCTCTCTCTCTCTCTGAAACCCTAGAAGGGAAAATCTCCCCGATAGGGAGAAACAAAGCGAGATGGCTGATTGATTGATTGAGGAGAGATTGTGTGATTATTTACTAATATACTGCCCTTAAGCACTAAACAGGTTTGATTCTGAAACTACAAATCTGGACGACTATTGGAAAAAATGGCAAGTAACGGAACCTAATTGGTTTTCTTCTTTTGGCAAGCAATGAAAGAAAAATTCGAGTTTTCCCAAATAAAGAAAAAAAGAGAATAAATGCTCCCCCCAAACATGAGATTCCATCACCGTAGGGGAAAGCTTTTCCCCTAGTGGAGGCACAATTAGCTCGGTGCTATCGGCCGCCGTGCCGACACGTGGGTGGACGCACCGACAACTTGAGCTACCGGTGACCCATCCTCAGACAGGAACGGGCTGCTATATGAGAACAGCGAACAACTCTGTCGGTTGCCAGTTATTTCGGAACAGAGTAATGCAGGCGAGTATTGGGAATGAAATAATATCAAAATAAAGAAATGCCTGTCCGTACAAAGGCCTGAACACGTCAATTAAATATTTAAATTCGTACAATAAGTGGCAGCCTTCAGCCAGTAATGTTGCGCCAGCACATCAGGTCTACTTACTGTCACGTGTCACCGCTATATGGGTTGTCTTTCACTCTCTGCGCCCCAGACGAGCATGATTAATTAATGGGTTAAAGATCAGATTTACCTCAGAAGTATGCACGATGGATCACATCTATCCCGAAAGTTTTTTTTGGTCCAATTTTACCCCGGAAGTGTGCAAAGTGAATCATATTCACCATTTACCATTTTTTTGTTCAATTTTGCCCCGGAAGTGTGCAAAGTGGATCATATTCGCCCTTTACCGTTAAAAATTTTTTAACGGTAAAGGGCGAATATGATCCACTTTGCACACTTCCGGGGCAAAATTGGACCCAAAAAAACTTTCGGGGCAGATGTGATCCACGGTGTATACTTCCGGGGCAAATATGACCTTTAACCCTTAATTAATTAATAACAGTAGTAACTACCACATTAAATATAATATAGAACATATTTGGATTCTAATTCTCCTTATTTTATCATAAATTATCTCTATTAATACTCCTAATTAATAAATAAGTAAGATATAGTAGATAGTTAAAATGTTTTAATAATATTATATGATTTTAACTAATTTAACTAATTCCTTAACCTAATCAAATTAGGTATATATGTCTTATATTTAAGATTGAGGAAGTAGTAAGTGTTAGGAAGATTTGCTTTACACGTGGCTGTAACTAATAGTAGCTTTCTGTTGTAACTTATTGTGTGACAATTGTATATCACGTGTAGCTGAACTAATTTCTGTAACTAATTAATTACTCTATAAATAAGACAAACGTATGCTCAGCACATTAAGCAAGCTGAGTCATTTCTCTTTCTCACTTGGTATCAGAGCTTTTACTATCAATACAAGCGCCTCAGGACGCTGTTCCACCTCATAGGTCCCATCTTTAAGCGTCCCCTGGCTCAATATCTTCTTGGTAGTTGCATCCTTCACATAACAGCCATGACGATCAAATTCAACAGTCACATTATTATCAGTTGCTAATTGAGCAACACTAATCAAATTATGTTTTGATCCAGAAACATAGAGCATTTTATTAAGATGGAGAAAACAAGAAGGTTCATCAGAAGGCAAAAATGAAGAACCAGTACCAATTATAGGTAAACGAGTACCATCATAACCAACCAAAGTACTCTTACCACCAATAGAAACTGAATTATCAATCAGATTAAGATTATTGACCACATGATTTGTAGCTCCGCTATCCATGAGCCAAGCAGGATCCACCAAAGTCTGAGATGTTGCAACATGTGCAGTTGGTTGGCTCAGATTTTGTTGTGCTCGCTGGTTATTTAAAGGTAGACGAACATTTCTGTCAAACCTGAAATAACAATCAGAGGCTATATGGCCAAACTTACCACAAACTTGGCACACAGGGCGCTGACCACGACCGCCATAACCACGTCCGCAACCATTACGGCCACCTTGAGAGCCTAAGTTTCCACGACCACGTGATCTAGCAGCAACATCTGTTCTAGCTACATTAGCAAAAGGATTGCCTAATGAAAGATTGTTCATAGTGCGATATAGTTCAAATTGACACTCAAAAGTGAGTAACTCAGATTGCATAGCAATCCATGACAAATCTCATCGAGACATCAATGTACAAACAATAGGATTGTAATCCAAATCAAGACCAGAGAGAGCAATTATAACAAGTTCATCATTTGGAATAGGAGCTCCTGCAAGACTTAGTTGATCCGCAAGATGCTTGATGAGAGTAAGATATTCTTCCATCTTTGAAGTACCTTTTTGAATGCGCTGGAGCTCAGATTTTGTGAGCAAGATCTTAGATATGTTGTTTGCACCAATCAAATCTCTGGCCATCTTCCAGAGTTCGTGAGATGTGTGACAAGAAACTAACTAACTTCCAATTTCTGGAGTCATACAAGCAAGTAACCAGCAAAAAATTGCTTGATCTGTAGCAATCCATTCCTCATAAAGAGGATTAACATCTTATTTATCTTTAACAAACTCATCTAGACAAATCCTTGTACCAGTGACGAAGCCATCAAGACGCTATCCACGAAGTGTGGACATAACCATCGAGCTCCAGTACAGATAATTCGATCGATCGAGTTTGATCGAAGAAGACTGAGAAGCAGAGGTTGAAGCAGAGCTGAATGAAGGAACAGAGAATGACAGTGATTTTGGAAGAGAAATGGTAGATGAAGAAGCAGAGCTCAGGATCGAAGAAGACGCCATGATTGGGGGGGAGAGGGAGAGGGAGAGAGAGAGAGAGAGAGAATAAGGCTCTGATGGCAGCTTGATGTAAATGGTAGTTGGATGTAAATGGGTTTTCAGGAATAAGTTTAATCCTGATGGCAACTTGAAACAAAGGAAAGCAAGATTAGTAGCTAAAGGGTTCCAACAAAGTCCAGGTGTTGATTATTATGATACATTTAGTCCTGTTATAAAAGCATCTACAATAAGGTTAATTCTTACAATTGCTGTTGGTAAAGGTTGGTGCTTAAATCAACTTGACATAAATAATGCTTTTCTTAATGGCACATTGAATGAAGTAGTTTATATGAAGCAACCAGAGGGTTTTGTAGACAAAACAAAACCAAATCATATCTGCAGACTTGACAAAGCTTTATATGGCCTTAAACAGGCTCCTAGAGCTTGGTTTGATAAGCTCAAAAATACTTTGCTGAATTGGGGTTTTAAAAACTCAAAGTGTGATACTTCATTGTCCTGGTTCACACAATATGATTACATTTTAATGGTTTTAGTGTATGTTGATGACATTATTGTTACAGGGAGTGATCCTACTAAGGTAAAGGCCTTTATTAATGCTCTCCATACTGTTTTTGCCTTAAAAGACATGGGACCTCTATATTACTTTTTGGGCATTGAGGCTAAACGAGACTCTCAAGGTCTTCATTTATCTCAGACCAAGTATATTGCTGATCTGCTTAAAAATATGACATGCTTCATTGTGCTTCATGTCCAACCCCCATGGTGTCAGGTAAACCTCTATCAGCTCATGATGGAGAATTACTGAAGGATCCTTCTCAGTACAGAAGTGCAGTGGGTGCGTTGCAGTATGTTACTCAGTCTCGGCCTGACATTTCATTTGTAGTAAACAGGTTAAGTCAGTTTCTTCATGCTCCAACTCAGTTGCATTGGCAAGCAGTGAAAAGGCTTTTTGGGTACCTCAAAGGAACTGCAACTGTTGGTCTATACTTTGAAAATTCTGTTGATCTCAATTTTACAGGTTATTTAGATGCTGATTGGGCTTGTTGCCCTGATGATAGAAAATCTGTAGTGGATTACTGTGTATTTTTTGGTCAGTCATTAGTTTCATAGAATTCACACAAGCAGCGTGTTGTAGCACGTTCTAGTACGGAATCCGAATATCGTGCTCTAACCGACTTAGCAGCAGAGTTAGCTTGGCTTCAATCTTTGCTGAAAGAACTTAGATTCCCTCTAAGTCGAATTCCTCTAATATGGTGTGATAATACAAGTGCACAAGCTTTAGCTAAAAATCCAGTTTTTCACTCTCGTACAAAGCATATTGAATTGGATGTGCATTTCATTCGAGAGCAGGTCCTGAACAAGAAGGTGATAGTTAGATATGTTCCTTCAAATGAGCAATTGGCTGACTGTTTCACAAAGGCTTTATCACACAACAAGTTTTGTTCCTTTCGCGCCAAGCTCGGTATTGCAGAAGCACCCTTTCGCTTGAGGGGGATGTTAGGAAGAATTGCTTTACATGTGGCTGTAACTAATAGTAGCTTTCTGTTGTAACTTATTGTGTGACAGCTGTATATCACATGTAGCTGAACTGATTTCTGTGACTAATTAATTACTCTATAAATAAGACAAAAGTATGCTCAGCACATTCAGCAAGCTGAGTCATTTCTCTTTCTCACTGTAAGGAGTAGTAATTTTTTTTATCATGGAGTATTATTATTACTCCTTAGTTCTTATTATCTTAATTATAAGAATTTAATTAGATTTAGAGGGTTAGTTCAAATAGTAATTATATTTTCCCTTCTCTACAATTATAAATATTCCCGCATTTTTCTTTCCTCTCCCTCTTTCTGACGAGAATATAATAAGTAGGGGTGAGCAAAAAACCCGGAACCAGCGGGGCCCGCCCGCGACCCGCAGATTTTACTCGTCCAAGCCCGCCCGTTTTGGGCCCGTACTGTAAACGGGCGGGGCCCGCCCGTTTATATATATACGGGCACGGGTACAGGGTATAGGCACGGGTACCCCGTTACCTGCCCGTATATATATGTTAATATTAAAAAAAAAATTCTCTCAACCTCACCCACTTGGCCACTTTAATGTCACTCTTTTAAATTCCTGACAGAGCCCTCACCTAACACTCATACTAGTAACACGTGCCCCCCACACCACACAATCCTCTCTCAATCTCACTCTCACATCCCTGTGCCGTCCCCTTCCCTCTCTCAATCCTCTCTCAATCTCGCATCACACTCTCTCAAGTCTCAGCCGCTCAGATCGTCGCCGTCGCCGTCTCAGAGCAGATTATCGCGGTCGCCGTCTCAGATCGGGACCCTCGACTCACGATTTTCATCGATTTCATCTTCTTTCAAGTTCAAAGTTCCAAGTTGGCAAGTTCTCTTCATCTCTCTTTTGCATCCTTCGAAGTTCGAGGTTCGAACTCTCTTGTCTCGCCGTCTCCCTCTTCTTCCATTCTGCATTCTCGCCGTCTCTCTTCTTGCGTTCTCGTTGTCTCACTTGTCATGGTGTTTATTTATTTCTTGCTCTACTTTAGGTGTTTATTATACTTCAGATTCACCTGTAATGTACCTGAGAAGGATTGAGGGATTTATTTTGAGCTGATGTCTGGTTCTGTAGTATTTTTGCTATTTTGTATTGTTTTTGCTGAGAAGAAACTGTATTCCTTTCATTAAATTATTTTCTGCAATGATTTTCTTTTAGTGAGAAGAAATTGTATTGCTTGGAGTAAATTATTCAAATTCACAATTTAGTGAGAAGAATTTGTGTTTGGGTGTTTAAAAGGAGTTTGATATTTATTTGTATGTTGAATGCACATCTGGAGTTCAAGGCTGAGCCTGAGATTGCAGAGACTCAAAGGCTTTTTCTTTTTTTAAATAAATGCAGGGTTAAACGGGTAACCCGGTTACCCGCCCGTTTAGCCCGTTACACGCTTAAACGGGCTAAACGGGTATGAGCACGGGTACGGGCTCACCTGTACCCGTGGTTATTAAACGGGCGGGTAACGGGTACACCCACGGGTGGCCCGTACCCGCCCATTGCTCACCTCTAATAATAAGGTTAAAGTTGGAAAACAACCATTAATAACCTCTAAATGAATTTGTATTTAAGAACAATATTTTTTTTATAGTTAGACTATAATATAGTTGTAAACTTAAATTTAATAGTTTTCAAAAAGTAAAAATTTTTAATATCATTCAAAGGGATTTAACCATAAACCTTCAAATCATTATGAGACAAAGTGCAAGTTCCCATATTAAATTCCATCCTACTTCACTACCTATATTGATTTAACTAGGTTTTATGTGTTTCACGTCATCACGTGTATGAGTCTCATAGATGTTCATGGGAACATTTTTATGGAACATAATAGAAATGTTTTTTCTAAGAAAATAACGCCATATTAGAATCATTCTCTAAGTTCATGTCTTGAAGGTAAACGTTAAATTTTAAGTGGGGAAACTGTTGAAGCATTTTAAAGTCTGCAAGTAGTTTTTTATTATTTGCAGAAAACCATAAAAAATGGAGAGAGAAAAATTGTTTAGGGACATTATAGCTTGATGGATATTTAGGGAGGTGACGAGAGGAAAAAACCGTTCGGAATTAAAATAGAAAATAAAAAAATTGTATTTAAAATTTTTTAATTAATTTTTCTTTTTTCTTTTTTAATTACAACTTTATAACTTCGTTTCTCCAATTTTTCATTTGCAACTCAAAAAATTTTCTCTCTCGTCCCCTCTCTCAAAATCCAAATCTCCTATACTAAACAAGTAGAAAATTTGATTTTCTAGATTAAAAAATATTTATTTGAGACTAACATTATTATAATTAAAAGATTAAAAACATACTTTTTTATAGTTAACGAAAAAAGAACTTTGAGTAAAGTTAAACAAATAAATATGAGCTTTTTCCTTATATGTACAGTAATGACAAAATGACATCATTATGTAACATTGTTGGTAATAGACGATGCACTTGTTAGTGATTTGTTGGCATCAGAGGCGTCACATATTATTGTTTCACTAAAAGAGTTTAATATCAGAACATTCTCAAATCCCACTTTCATCAAAGCATGTTTGAGGACATATAATTCTCTACCTCTTAAAGGAGATTAATCATTGAACCTTTTTTTATGAAACTTCAAAGGAGATTTACTCGCTCTTTAGCCAAACACTATGATTTTGTTTGGTCAAGCAATCAGACGTAGTTTTTCCTTCTTCGAAACACATCTCAAGCGTTTGCTAAAGAAAACGATTGCACTATGGACCACACGATTTTAAGGGATCATCAACCTAAGTCATCACAGAATTTATTAAGACACAGTTTCGCACATGTGATTGGGAGGGAGATCCGAATGGCTTTCATATAGATGCAACTTATCAAAAAATGTTCAAATGAGTGAAAAAAGGCTATTTTGATAGCCCCTAAAAATAACCGCATAAAGCTTAAAGTAAATGGGAGTGGTTCGGATGGAGGAGGAGGAGGAGGATGATGATGATGATGGAGGAGGAGGAGGAATTGGGGACTGTTCAGAGATCAAAATAGAAATATTCGTTGGATAATCATATGCTTAAAACCATACATGCATACAGAATTTATAACCATATCAGAGTAAACAGCGGAAGACTTATAAATACCTCTCACCATGCTAATTGATTTGTAGAAAGAATCCATAAACCACAAAACCTCTAAAACCACAATAGAAACAACAGAGGAATCTTCTAACTGGTAAATAGGCACAGTGATGGCCTATTTTGTGTTGTCGTCTCCAGTCAAGGAATCTCCTTTTTATAAACAAATACGTAAATGGATATGTCTCTAAATTTATAAGATATGTCTGTACTGTTTAAAAGGTGACCTTATTATTATTAATCTCCCATCAAAACTAAGAATAATATTTTGGACAGATAATTACCCTAAACCAATCAAATGCATCCAAAGTGCGCACCACACAAAGAGATGTTTTAATAATCCTAATATAATCACTATATTCGGAATAACCATATAAGATATAATGAATTTCATAATATCCTAATGTAACAATATAATAAAATATTTATAATAAATAATATATAAAATATTTAACATTCTCCCACTTGACCCGCAACTAATGTTAGTTGCTATATCAAGGTTTAACTAAGCAATGTTATAGGAATCATGGTGGTAAGTCCTCTTTACTCGAGTATTACCTTTCATGCATCACAAGCAGTGTTGGAGTTTTGAGAAAACTAGTGGGCATGTCAAATAGGGAGAAATATCACATTGCCTAGAATAGAGATGATATAAGGGTATATAATATATCTTGTGTCCTAATACAAGTAACTAAGCCTAAGGAGGAATGGGCCTCGCACGCACAAGAATGGGCCACTGAGAGGCAAACGTTATGGAAATCCAACGATCCCCCCCATACGCGCGTGGTAAATATGGATCGGGCACTTTTTACTTAAACATTAAAAATACAAATAAATATTTTTAATTAAATGGATTACCAGAAAACCTTATATTTTGGGGTTTCATTTTTTACTACCTTAAACCTTCTGTTACAGAGGCATAAATGGATCTTAATGTGCGTGTTCGTTGCCTAACGTTCAGATCCATGATTTTTGCTTCCAACATTCATAAACCGGTGGATTGATAACACAAATGTTTGAAACCGACGGGTTAATTGTGCTTAATTGAGCAACGTCTTGTAACCGAAGATTTATGGTCATAAATGTGGTAATTAAATTGTGCCCAACGTCTCTGAGATCTGTAGGTATGTTTTCCTTCCACACCCTTCCTTTTATAAGATAATTCTTTATAATTGTGTAATATAGATCGAGCTCCCAACCTTTTACATTTTAAGAAAAATTTAAATAAAAAATTTGTTGGAAAAATTCATAATTGTCTTGACTGTCCTCCTTAACAAAACGATTAAGTCACAACACTCTGTATGGCTATTAATATAATGTTTCTTCTCTCAACTACATAAGTTGAGTTCATTATATGAATAAACTTCACATATAGATGATGTTACTATCCATCAATAATGTACTTATCATCTCACTAATAATTTTTATTGACTCCACATATTAACCTGTCACGTCAACTACAGTTTTTACTTTATATGCCCAAAAAGGCATCAAATGATACCTCTTAATTATAAGGTAAAAGTATTCAGGTATTGTGAAAAGCCACATGTAAGGGAAATGAAATATTTAATTTCATTTATTAGAACACAAATAATAGTGCATGAGATCTCTAACTAATCATGATCTTTCAAGTTCCTTTAAGTGGCACAATGGTCTACATGCTCCTTAATTCAAACCATGCAATTAGAGTTAATAAGATCAAGATATATTTGAATCTCTTTCTTTATGAATTCTTTTAACTATTCTGATGGAGACATTTAATAATATCCTATACCACACAATTTGAAGAAATCCAACTCGTGACAAGTTTAAACAAAAATGAGATTTTAAATGCAATAATATAAGATTATATCCATAATTATCTCCAATCAAGCATTTCGTTATAGCATAGCATCCTTTAAATGCTTGCTCTGTTATGGCATTAGAGTTTGTATATGATAATCCTCTTTTATAATCTCATTTTCCTCATATGTTGAGCTATACTTTTACATACATTTTTCAATGAATACTTTGGTATTCACGAAAAGTATAACAGCTCATACCAATGAAATGATAAAAGATGAAAATCTCTACCACCATATTAATAGACATGTCTTGTACTAAATTATTACACGGAAAATCACTTTATATTCAATACACAATGTAGTGATCTTCATGAGAAAATTATATATGCATCATTCGTTACATAATTGAATCTCGATTTTGTTCCATTTATTGTATACCAAGCAATAATCTGTCCTTAATTGAGATTGTTGTAATGAGAGACAATTAAATCTCAAAATATGATTCTCATAACCGGTGCCGTTTGGTAGTAGAACTTCCTTAATGTCAAGTTTAACAAGACGATATTCCCCGTGCGTTGCACAGATTATATTGTTTATTCTAAATTTTTCTATCTTAATTTTTTTGGGTATATTTTATGGTTTTAAAAAATCAATAATAACTTGTTTTTGTTCAGTAAAGATATTTGAATCATAGAGAATATTTGTTGAATTTAACAATAGTTATTTCCAACAAATTTTTTTTAACTATAATTACATGTGTTATTTAGTTATATTTGAACTAAAAAACTTAAATGTCAGAGTTTTTTATTTCTCAAAAAGAAATATACATTGCAACAATTATATATTCAGAACATATCTCATTTATTAAATACACTTTAAAAATTTATATCATATCCAAATGATATATAGTATATAAATCCATTGAAAGTTACCTTACTATATGGGATTTTGGGGGTTGATACAAATTCTTTTATTTTAGTGTACCATATAATATCCCTTAGTCCCCCGCTTTCTCACCAAGACTTTTTGAATAAAAAGGGTCTTGTACTAATTATAGTACTCTCTCCAGTCCTAAATATAAGACCTATTTGAAGAGCCGGTATTGGTCATAAATGTATTACCTAATTCTAATTTTTGTCAACTTTTTCCCAAAGTATTTTTATTGAAGTTTCTCCAACAATAATCAAGTAAGAGATGTAAAGAGAATACGGGAAGGTGATTGGGGTGTTTTAGGAAAAATATACTATACTAACTAACATTAATCTTATCAAAGTAGTTAAATAGATCCTATATTTGGGATCGGAGGAAGCATTAGTTAATGTAGATAACTTTCCATTTTTCTTGTAATTTAGTGAATGACTCCACAATGTGATTGATGATGGATCCACATCAAAAGTCTAACAAATTAAAGTTTAACTCAATGGAATTCGAGATAAACTTTATATGATGATGGAAGTAAATTTTGCTAAAGATAATTATTATCTTTGACTTGTTACATAATATAGTTTAGTTTCGGACCTTTTCATTTTTCAAGATGATTTTTTATGGCAATAATGACAACATGGTCATTATTGAGAAAACTGATTTTATTCAACAATTCCTTTTACATTTTATTAAAGAATTAATTGATAATTAAATATATTAGAAGCTCAAAAGCATCAGCCACAACATTTCACATCACTTTAATTAAGAGTGTCTATCATTAAAAAATTTTACCACACCTTCATTTATTTAACAACCATTTACACATTCTAATGACAATCCATTTCATACAAAGTTCTTATAGTCAATTTAACTCACTGGAGTTTAACTTATTGGAATTAGAGATAAATGTTAAACAATGATGAGAAATAAAATTTGCTATAGATAATTATATAGTCACTTGAATTGTTCTACAATTTAATTCGTGGATTCTTCATTTTTTAAAATAAATTTATATGGATAAGAATGACAAATATAGTTAATATTGAGAAGTTCAAATGTATAGGATTTACTCTTTTACATTCCTTTAAATAGAAGAGTGCAATATTTAAAAAACATATTTATTCAACAACTCCTTTCACATTACATTGAATGATTAATTAATAATTAAAGATATTGGTCACAACCTTTCATATTCGTTTAAATAAAAGATTATAGTCTTCAAAAAATAAAACTAAACCTTTTCATATTCTTTATAGCATTTAAACAAAATCTATTTAACTCATTTAACAACCCTTTCACATTCCCTTGAATAGAATATTTTTATATTTAAAAAACGTATTTTATTCAACAACTCCTTTCATATTACATTGAATGATTAATTAATAATTAAAGATATTAGTCACAACCTTTCATATTCGTTTAAATAAAAGAGTATAGTCTTCAAAAAATCAAACTAAACATGTTCATATTCTTTATATCATTTAAACAAAATTTATTTAACTCACTTAACAACCCTTACACATTCCAATAACAGCCAATTTCATAACATATTTATCCAAAAATTAAAAGTTTATTGTTATTGATTTGAAAAGCCCCAATATTTCTACCATGTCATTTTTATTCAACAATTCATTTCATATTCTATTGATGGATTAATTAGTAATTAAAGGTATGAGAAGCCTAAAGGTAGTAGTCACAACCTTTCACATTCGTTTAAATAAGATAGTGCAATCTTTTAAAAAAAGAACCAGATCTTTTCATATTATATATAATCTTAAACCAAATTTATTTGATTTATTTAATAACCCTTTACACATTCCTATAACAATCAATTTCATAAAAAGTTCATACAATATTAAAAGTTTATGATTATTGATTTGAAAATCCCAAATATTTCTACCAAGTCCTTTCACATTCCACTTAAAAATTATTAAAAAGGCCATGCTTTACATTTATAAAAAATAAAATGATTATAAGTAAGCACTTCAAACTTTATTTTGTAAGAGGATATTATATTATTTCAAGGCATATAAACCCATCATTACTAAGTAATGTTGTATACCAAGCCTGGTTTTTAAGGTTTTCCACAAAATACCTTCATCTAACTTCCTTACAACATATTTCTAGTATTTGAATTTCTAAAATAAGTAGATAAACACTGGAGTAGATTTCTAAACAAAATTAAATTGAATTAGAATTGTTGAGATACAAGGGCTTCATTTCAAAATTGTTAAGATAACAATCATTCTAGATTGAATATCAATTAAGATATCATGAAAAGAAGAACACTTAAAATCAATTACATGAAGCAAGTAGTTCATTTGAATTCAAAGAGTGTGTGTGAATGTAAATTAAAAAAATTACTCAGCTATATCTATGGTAAAAATGGAAGAGAAATACAAAGTGAAAACTTCAATAGAAAAACGAAGAAAGAAAAGAGAAAAAGCGATACATTTTCGTGGGTATCAATCTTCTTATAAATCACAAAAAAGAAAGGGAGGATTCTCATATATATATATATTCATATTTATATTTGAAAAAGGGAAAGAAAACACATATTCAATCAAGAAAACAGAAAGAGAAATAATTGATCAAAACACAAATAAAGACAAAAATGACGTATGCACATCAATTATCTCAATATCAGAAATAAAAAATGAAGGAAAAATAATAAAGTAATAATTTTAAAAAAACAAAGGAAGAAAACAAAATCAATCATACTCGCTTCAAGGCATCAAGGCATCGATGTATCAATCTTCATATAATCATGTCTATGAAAAACAGAAAGTAAATAGATAACGAGAAATCAGAATTTGAAGATAGAAAAAGAACTAACGTGAAGAAGAGAAACAATGTCATTGAGTGAGATATACGCCAACAATATAAATTATATATAGAGTAATCAATCATTAGAATATGAAGGGTCATAATAAATGCCACTCATAATCATGAATCAAAAATTGGAAAGTGAATGGTCGAGTAATCAATCCTTAGAATATTAAGGGTCATGATAAATAATACTCATAATCATGAGTCAAATCTTGGAATATGAATGATCACTAAACGGCTTCTTAACGATGTTAGCATCGAATTTAGATGATTAAACTGAAGTTAACGGCTTCTTAACGGTGTTACTACAAGATTTAGAGTATTATATTGATTTGATCGAAGAAGATACATTTATCTTCTTCTAGATTATACGACTATCCATGTCAATCACATCAATAAAGATATGACAATTTTGTTGCAAGATCAAAACTTTAACATATATTGATACTGAAGATACATGAGGCAATTTAACCATCACATTTAGGTGTATAATTACAAATGTAAATCATACAATCATAAATTTCGTATCAATAAGGTCTACCTGTGGAAAAAGAAGTTAGCATAGCATAAATTTATGTTCATCAATTGGTGAAACTAGAATACATTTATTTTCCTTTAGTACTTATGGGCAACTTAGAAAACATAAGGCCACTTCTATTTGGCCCTAATTAAACATATGATCATAATTATCTACTTGTAGGCAAAGATTAATTATAACCAGACATTTAATTGCAATTGATGTCTTTGACATAAATTTTGTATAACTAAAATCTACAGGTGGGCAAAGACATTAACATACCATAAATTTTGCCCATTTGATGGTAAATTTAGAACGGAATTATGTTCTTTAATACTTGTGGGCTACTTACGAAATACAAAGCCATTTCTATTTCACCTTATGTAATTATGTTTTTAGCTACTCCTCACCTACTCACGCAGACATAAAAAAACCCTTGTATATTAATTGTACTTTTAATGCAAAAGATGATATTATGAATCCACATGTGATTTAGTTACATGCACAATATATGTACGCAATTAATCACCATCACATTCGTACAACTAAAATTTATATGTATACACAATATCAATGAGAAGTTAACTGAATAATTTAATCAACTAAAACATCTGTGTGAATAAAATATATTTATTTATCTTATCAGAATTGATATTTTAAAATTTATATGTGGTTATTTATGCCAGCATGTAATCACTAATATTAATTATGTGCATTTAAATTCTATATATGCACAAACTTGATGGAGATTTTAACCATTTAATTTACTCAACATAAGTAAATAAACAAATAAAATCAAACTCTCCCACTTTGATTAAATTAAAATTACTCATTGATCATAGTTGATATTTTAAAATTTCATATTTAATTGAATCATGCATGAAACTATAATACGCATCATTAATATTTACCTATGGGCAAAAATACTAGTATAGTATGTATTATCTTAAATTGGTGAAAATAGAACACATTCATATTTTCTAATACCAGTGGGCTACTTAAAAAATATTATGTCATTCGATTCCATTCAAGGAGACATGCCAATCCCAAATATCAACTTAGGGCTCGTTTGGTTCAGTTGCACATACCATCTCACATGCAATGTAATGGGATGCAATGCAATCTCAATTACCATTAGAAAAAAAAATTACTTTTTTTATTATATTATATTTCTAAAAAAGCTGAAAAGACCAAAATATCCAAGACCAACAAAATATCTACTCGTCCTTCAATATTTTCTCAACCACAACAGTTTTATGAACATATTAGTCACAAAAAAGAGTGTTACGAAAGAAAGAAACTGAAATCATGATTTTGAGGACAAAGTCTAACAAAAATCAATTTAAAAACTGGTAAGTTTTATGAAAAAAAGATACGTGAAGGACAATGAACCAGATTTGGAACTTTTTTTTGGTCAACTGATTTGGAACTAAATATACAGATTTGGAACCAATTCTCAAGGTCTTCGAAAAATTTAGGATGGGGAGATCAGATTTACAAATTTATAACGTCATAAACATTAGGTTTAAAAAAATTGAAAAGAAATTCAATTTAAGATTGCCAATCTTTTCAATTTGAAATCAGATTATCAGCACTGCTTAATTTCAAATTACTGAAACTCAAAAACAGAAACCTATCGCTTGAAAAGAAAATTTGATTTTCAAGGTATATTTCTCGCTGCGTTCGTATATGAGTGAAGAGATTTTATAAGCAAAGTTATTTCAAGGTATATTCCTCATGATCTAGGTTTTTATTTTCACTATCTGTGGATTATTCAATCTCAGATAGCTCAAATATAATGGATCACTCGAAAAGTTCAAAAATTTGACAATACGATTTTAGGGGTTAAATTATGTTTTTTCACATGTGTTATTGTGGGCAAAATTGACACTTTCAAATGCATTGCAGGCCTGCAATAAGGATTCATAGGGGGACCCCTATGATTGGGATTACCAAAAAATGTGCAATTACTTTTGCATATGCAATCAACGAGGATTATCATCGCACACCTGCAATGGGGTTGAACCAAACAGGCCCTTAGTGTATTTGAATCCCACATATGCACAATCCTTAATGAGTATTTAAACGATTGATTTAATTGACAAAAATGTGACTAAATAACTATAATATAAAATCCTCCCACTATTCCATGCATTCAAAAAAAATTGCTTAAAAATGACTTCAACATATTTTAACTTTAATTGAATTTTGCAAATCCAAAACCGTTATTCAATTGCCTAAATAGTTTAGAAAATTCAAATAACTCACAAAAATTTTTGGCAAAATTTCCAACATGTTAAAATAGCACAAATGCAACTTTTCAATATTTAAGCAATTGAAATGAGGCATGAAACAAAATATAAACAAATACTTTGCTAAATATATAAACATAAGGGTAAAAAATAATATGTATTCAGCACTAACAAAATTTCTGGAAAATTAAAAATCAAATGGCTTAAACAACGAAAATAAAGCACAAGAATACTCTCCAGAAAAAAAAAAAAAAATCAAGTTACTGGCCCATAAAAATTCTGGAAATAAACAATAACATCGCCCGAATGATTGTGTCCGAAATAGAACTCAAATTCAAATTTCCAGACAACTAAATAAATGGCCCAAATAATGGCCCCTAAAAAAATAGAGCCCATTACGTCACAGTTTCATGACTTTTTGTTTTTTAATGAAAATAGCCCAGAAACTAATATGGCCCAAATCTCTATAAAAAACAAAAACCCAGACGCATAAAACCCAATCAGAGCCACCAAAAACATTTCCAGTTAAGAAAAAAATAGTTCCAGAAAATAATGGCCCAAGATGGAGGTGCAATGTTTACCAAAAATACAGAAGGCGAAAGTAAGCAGGCCCATAAACTGCAAAATGCTAAAATCGATTTGTTTAATAGAAGCCCAAAACGGTAGCCCATTACTCACTCAATGGTGCAAAGTTTTTTTAAATGGCCCAGAAGACTTATAAGGCCGAAAAACGAAAAATAAGTGTCCAGCCGCCTTTGATTCAATGAAACGGTGTGTTTCAATATTTTTTTTTTTAAATGTGAACAGATACGAAGGAACAGCACGTTTCATCTTCTTCCGCCCCAATGAACCGGGTTGGCCTACCGACCCGATTCTTACACAGACCCGACTCCTGCAACCTTCCAGGCGCCGTTTCCGGCGTTTCAGAGCGTCGTACATGGCGGTTTCAATGGCGAGGATGAGGAAAATCCATATGGGCAAATTAACAGTCAAACACCACAAATTGGAACCTTCCAGATTTCCAATAAAAAATACGAATGAGCCTCATGGAAGATTGTTAAACCAATATCCATCCATCCCAGTAACCAAATCACAAAATTTAAATAAATAGACTATCTCGCATGATGCAGACCACAAGCATATAAACAAAAAAAAAATAAAAAAATCTAAACATTAATACTACCTCCATCCAGTTATAAATATAAAATTACTTTAACTATTTTTTTAGATTAAAGAAGTCAAATAGACCACCTAATTTTAACGTAGCTTACCTGTAATTGTATTATACGATAGTTTATAAGTAAGGTAAATTAGTTTTGAGGAAAAAAAGATAAATATAAACATTTTAAAGTGATTAATTTTACATCTTTAATTTCTCTAAAAAAAAAAGCTAACATGATCTTATATTTATGACAGAATAGAATATCATAAAATTAAGCCAACATCAGATGAAACCTTTCAATTTTGAGGACAAACAAATAACAAACTATAAATAGTAAAAGGTTAAGGGTCAACAATACACATATGATTTTGTCAAAAGTTCATCTAGCACTAAATGTTTTTTTTGGGACCAAAAATACACATGAGTTTTCAAATTGGATCAAAAGTCACATTTACAGTTATATTCCGAAAAAAAACGCTTGGTGTTGGATGAACCTTTTTACAAAATCACATGTGTATTTTTTACCTTAATTTAACTGTAGATGTGTATTTTTGATCCAATTTGAAATGTCATATGTATTTTTGGTCCAAAAAATAACAATTGGTGCTGTATGAACTTTTGACAAAATCACTTGTATTTTCGACCCTTAACCCAATAGTAAATACCAATGAATATGGCGTCGAAGATATATTATACTGTATAAATTTATTCAAGTCGCATAAGGAAAATACTGATAAAAGAATATATATGGTGCTCATAACTATTCAAAAATATTCGATTAAAGCTATCATAATGCATCATATAAAAAACAGGAGGGATCTGAAACCTATTGCTTATTTGCTCTGATGCTACATGTTGGATAAATCCTATGCTTAATAACATACATACATAGGGAGTTTATAACCATGTCAGAGTGAACAGCAGAAGCATTATAAATACCTCTTGCTGTACTAATTGATCTGTAGAAAGAATCTATAAACTATGAAGCCTTTCGAACCACGATAGAAATAACAGAGGAATCTTCTTACTGGTAGATAGGCACAGTGATGGACCTGTTTTGTGTTGCCATCTTCAGTCAGGGAACCTCCATTTTATAAACAAATACTCAAATAGATATGTCTTTAAATTTATAAGACATGTATGTACTGTTTGAAAAACGACCTTATTATTATTAATCTCCCATCAAAACTAATAATAATATTTTGGTTAGATAATTACCCTAAACCAATTCAAATTCATTTAACGTGCGGGTCACACAGGGAGATAATTTAATAATTAGAATATTCACTATATTTATAACAACCATATAGGATGTAATGAATTTCATAATATCCTAATATAACAATATAATAAAATATATATAGTAAATAATATATAAAATATCTAACAATATTCTCATGGGATATTATGAATATATCCTAGGACAGCTAAAGTTAAAGCATTGGAAAAATGTGTGAGTTTCACTATAGATTGTGGATATGATTACATTGACATTGAATTGGATAATGGGCAAATCTTCAAAGTCTTGGAATCAAGAAAGGAACATCAAGGAAGAAGAAATGCAGACCTTAAACCTCTTTTATGCAATTAGCAGTGTTGTTTCAGCATATTTTATGCCCTTGTTTATATATTCAATTACCCAAGAAAAGGCTAATGAGGAACACCTATGCTTTGGGACTTCTCTAACTCTTTCTTACACACAATTCCGATAGGTTATACCTCTTTTTCCGAGTTCTAAATGAAAGACTTTTTTAGGGGTGTGCAAACGGTTTTTCGGTTCAAAACCGAACCGAAAACCGAAAACTGAAAAGTGGCAAAAAAGGAAACCGAAACCGAAATAACCGAATTATTTCGGTTCGGTTTTTCGGTTTTTTGGGCATTTTTTGGGCTTTTTTTTTACATATTTGGGCTTCAAAAATTGAAAAAAAAAATTAAAAAAAGGTATCAATATCATCACATATTCTTGTCTTTTCTGCCGATTTGGGCATTTCTTTTGGGCCTTTTTTTCTTTTGCAGAATTGAACAACAAAATTTTAAAAAAAACACAACCAATTATCCAATACAAATAATAGGACATACTGACATACACTAACACCAAATTACAAACATAAGTAATAAGTTGGCTTATCAAACTTGAACAAAGTCACAGACTCACAGCAACACCAACACTCGTCTAGTAAGCAACATCAACACAAATCTGCAAGGCTGAACCAAAACACAACATTTTAGAAATTGAAAAATCAACAAAGAACAAATAAATTACATTTTAGAAATTTAGAATGATACAAAACAAGAAACATTACCGAGCTCAATCTTTTGACCTTGAAAAATCAACACACAGCATCTGCTATCTGTTTCATTCTCACAAGACAGAACAGTAACTATACAAAGAAAAACAAAACACTAAATTTTTCGTTCGTTCAAATCCAAAGCTAAAACACCAATATGAATAAATAACTGGTTATAAAGAACAAAAATGGCACATAGCTCAGCTATCACTAATTCACTATTGCTCTTCGAACTAACTCACTAAGCATGTGAAAAATCAAGTCAAACCAGAAACGGCGCACCTAGACATAAATTAAAACCAAAATTCAAGAAGGTGTTCAAGAATCAAGGTTTCTTCAAATCTATTCCCGTAAATCAAACAAGTGACCACTGGAAAGTGTGTGTACTCAAAAAAAAGTAAATATATAATAAAGCAGAGAAGGTTTACAGGAAAAGTAGAAACATATTGCGATTTTCATAGGAAGAGAAATCCAATAAGGAAAAAGAGAATTGGAGCAAAGCGGATTCTTACCTCTGGGTATGGACGAATTTTTCTGCAAATTAAGTAAGGCTGACAACGTTCAAAAAGAAAGGGGAAAAAAAGAAAGAAGCAAGAGAAGAGGTGTGAGGCAGGGGGTTCGACTTCGTGATTCGTCGAAGCTGAGGTCTTTTGATCTGAGGCCGCTGGAGCTGGAGCACGAGAAGCGAGAGCCGAGAGGAGAGGTGTGAGGTAGGGGGTCCGTTCGACTTCGTGATGAGGCCGCTGGAGCAGGGTCTTCGTGAGGCGTGAGGTGAGGTAAGGCCGCTGGAGCAAGTCGTGCGTGAGGCCGCTGGAGCAGGTGGTTCGTCGGCGTGAGGCGAGAGCGAGAGGCGGAGAGGGTGAGGTGAGAGCTGAGAGGGACAGGCGCCGCGACAGGGTAGACAGAGCAGAGGTTGAAGACTTGAAGAGTTGAAGTTGAATGCTTTGCCTAGGGTTTGTTTTGTGATTGTGAGTTCAGGAGTTGGGTTTGGGTATATCAAATTGGGCTTGCAATGCAATGATTTGGGCCTCCTTCAAAGAATCTAATTGGGTAAATGGTGTGGTCTGTTTGGGCTTTTTTTTTTTATATATATATAATAAGGTTTTCGGTTTGGAACCGATTTTTTTTCCCAAAAACTGAAACCGAAAACCGAAAATTTCAAAAATGAAAACCGAAACCGAAACCGAAAACCGAAACCGAAAAACCGAAATTGATTTGGTTCGGTTTGGTTTCCGGTTTTGCTCAGTCCTAGACTTTTTTACTATTTCTATGACAAATTTTGAAACCCCACCCCCCTTTTGTATAATTTCCCCCCTTTTTCATGGGAAAAGTTATTGGATGTGTTTTATCATGAACTCGAGAAAAGTAATAAAAGAGGATAAGTAGTTAGGTTCATTTCAGGAGTGTCACATCACCTCAATTCTAAACTAATCAGACGATAACTAATCATAGTTTGGCTGATTCATCTTAAACATATCACATTTTTTTGTTTTTAAACAAAAGAAGCCACATTTATGATACCAATAATAAAACGTGAATTAGTTAATATGAATTACCAACCATTGTAATTAAAATAAACTGAGTTATTGTACACTGATCAGTTCAGAGTTCAGAGTTCAGAATCAAATAATGTAGCACTTAACCGTGAGTATGCAAACATTTCTCATGGAGGCCTCAGAATCAAAACCACGAAATCTACGTATTACTGAATGTAAATGGGCCCCAAACACTCAGACACATATAACCAGCCATGAGTTGCTAATCTGGAGATAGATGGTCCTAAATGTGAATGGGCCTAAGATGCTAATGAATGACACAAAAAGTCCAAACAATATGCACCGGTAGCTATTCAGAGTCACCAAAAAAAAAAAAAAAGGAAGAAATGGAAGGCGTAAAATTGGGTGGTCATGATCATCTGCTTAGGGTGAAAGTAATATAGTAAATGCCAGCATTGTTGTTGTTCTTGGCTCCTGGAAATGGAAAGTTAAGAACTAAAAAAATCGAATATTAAAAAAAAAAAAAAAAAGCACGATACAAATTCCCCATTGACATTACCGTCCATCATCGTTTTCCTTCTTCAATTTCCTGTTTTCCTAATTCCTAATTCCTAATTGGCCCACTCATCGCTGTTCTCTTCTCTACCTAAAGACAACACGATAGAAAAAGGTTCTCTTAGCAGCAACAATGGCGTCTTCTTCTCCTTGTAACGATGAACCCAGGGATCAGGAACAGGACCAACCTCAGCCGCCACAACAGCAGGAGGCTGTCAAAGAATTCATGCACAAGACCAAGACGATTCAGTTCCTTGGTCGCACCACTCCTATCGTTCTTCAAAATGAGAACGGTCCCTGCCCTCTCCTCGCTATCTGTAAGTCTTTCTTTCATTCTTTCGCCATTTCTGCGCTAGGTTCCTAATTGAAATGTTTCAACGGTAGGTTCCTCGTCGATTATTGTTTTCCTTAATTACGCTATTTGATTTCATTTCTTGGAGCCACGACGAATTTGTGTTATGTTAGGAAATATTACTCTTCTGAGAGCGGCCGATTGATGTTAGTTGAAGGATTAATTGTTACTGTGAGACTCTTACCTTTATTGGCTTTATTGTTTATCCTCATGTTCTCTGTCGATTGAAGGCATGGTGCTCCTTATCGCATCCCTTGCCTATCAATTTACCTACAAACATTAATGGTTTGACTTTAGGCTTATTGCAACTGCACATATTCGCGCCATCCTGATTTTTTTCTTTTGTTTCACCCTGCTTGTTGCGTTATTTCTTTCCTCTGGAATGTCAATTAGGCGGAATAATTTGTCGTGCAGCTATAAATTAATGATTAAGTACTGTCAAGAGTATCTGGTGTTGTTTCAGCTGTGTCATTTAGTTTTTGGTAGAATGCTACTATGGAGATAGGCGGATGTCTGATTTCCCCCCACCATTCCTACTGGAAAGATAATCACAAAGGCAGGCAAAAAGAAGAAACAAAAATTGAGCCCAATCCCTAAGTATTTGATGTTGGAGATACAAATACAGAGGAGAAAACTCACGTGTTCTATTTCAATCGTCAAAAGTCGTTGTATAATAACAAATTTCTTGTTCATCTTTACTTTCAGTCAAATATTTCCTTAATATTACAATATCACTCTGATACAAAATAAGAGAGTTAGTTAAGGTAATTATAGGAATGGGTAGCTAAGAGCTGTTGGATTTGTGTCTATATAAGGCACGAGGAAGTTTGTTTTGGGCAATAAGAATTAAGTTCAGTCTTTTGTTCCTCTATCCCGACTATCCATCTCTTTATCTCTCCTTATATTTCTCCTTCTGTCCTCTTCTTTTGTAACTCACTCTTGATCTCTGTGGGTCAAAACGAGCCCCCAATGAATAGAAAGTTAATCAAGATTCGTGCACATTTTTTGTTGGGTCGTTGGAGTTTAATGTACAAAGGATTACAAGGATTACAAATATGTCTATTTTAAAAACCAATGTGAACTGTATGTACCACAAAGTAATTGTTTCCCTTTAAATTTTCTTGCAACTAGCTCTCTTGGGTGATAACTTCAACTTAGAATCTATCCATCTTATGCCTTAATCGCCCAAATTCTGTGCTTTATGTCTGCTTTTCTGTTGTCTTACTTTTATAGTTCATTTGATGTTTCTTTCCCTTTTTGCATTACCCTTGTTAATGGTGGTTTTTATATTATATGGCTGTAGGCAATGTTCTTCTGCTAAGAAACAACTTAAATTTGAGTCCAGATGTTGCTGAAGTTTCACAGGAGAAATTGCTTGCATTGGTTGCTGAACGGTTAATTGATACCAACAGTAATGAGAATGTAAGAATTGACAGGTGTGATTGTTTGTGATCTTACTATTATTGTGTGGGTTGCTTTGACAACTTTTCTTATTGCTTGTAGAATCAAGATGCAGGCTATGTCAAAAATCAGCAGCAGAACATTTCTGATGCTATTGATTTGCTTCCAAGACTTGCCACGGGCATTGATGTAAATATAAAATTTAAGAGGTCAGTTCTGTTGATTTCTTTGCCACTTGTGTGCGTTAATGTTCCATCTCGGTGTTCTGATAAAGAATTGCTTAATCATTGCAGAATAAATGATTTTGAGTTCACTCCAGAATGTGCTATATTTGATCTGTTGGACATCTCCTTGTATCATGGCTGGATAGTGGATCCTCAGGTAGGCTTTCTCTGTTTTACCTGTATATAAAGCAAGTGGCTTCATTGTTTTTCTCACTGCACCAATGAATGCACTGCTGTACTAATTTTCTAGATGCATTCTATTTATCCACATGAGATGTCCTACTGCAAATGGTTAGGATTTGTTTGCTTGCTTCTCTGTTGTTCCTGTTTCTTCTACAAATAAACTTTTTTCATGTGGAATACTTCGTATGTGACTACATTCATAGCTGGTCTATTTGACATTGGGAAGTTGCGCATTTGGATTGAAGCTATTTGTTACGTTACCTGGCTTTTTCACCTCTTTTACGCTACAGCTATACTCTTTTGTACTATGATGTCATAATTTATTTAATAAAACCCATTTATTTCTTCTTGATGTGTTGGTTTGAATTTGATACTAAAAGCCTTTGTGCACGTGAACCAGGATTATGATACAGCTAATGCAATAGGGTCCAAGTCCTATAATGCTCTTATGGGGGAACTTGTTGCTCTTGAAACAAGAAACATGGATAGTCAACATAAGAATAGTCCTGAAGAAGATTGTGTTGATTTTGTGGCTGCAACAACTGCAGCTCTTGGTGTTCCTTCTCCAAATCTCTCAAAAACCAGGTCCTTTGATGATTCTCCACATTCTGTTTTTGATCAACAAATGCTCAGAAAAGGGGATCTTGAAGAAGAGGCTGAGCTGATGAGAGCTTTGAAGTTATCTGAGGCTGACTCAATTGCATCAGCGGGTAATGCTGTTGAGGGTCACGTGACCGGAACCACTATGTCTGTCAGTATGGATGATAATACATGTAACAAAGTTATTGCTGTAAACTCTGGAGATGAGTTTGTAAAGAAAACTGATGATGTTGACAATGACTCTTGTGAACCAGTACCCCTCATCCATGATGATTCTATTTGCACTGTTCCAGATAATCATAGTGCAGAGCAGATAGCTTCTGCACCTACTATGGGGGAAGTAGCCAATTTATCTGTTAAGAATGATGGGGTGAATAGCCTCGATCAGTTGACTCATATGGAGGCCAGAGAATCCGTTGATGAGAACAAGAGCGGTCTTGATACATTGGTTCAGAATGATAGTGAACTGCTCCTTTCTTCTGGAAAAAGCTGTGTGTCTTCAGTTGAGAGTCCTATGGATGTCTCAGAAGGGGGTGGAAAGGTTCACAATCAACCCTCTGTGACCACTAATGAGCATGGAACTGCTGATGACTTCCATGAACATGATCCCACAGGACTATCATGCTTATCTGCAACTGATAAAAATTTAGAATCATCTAGTGGCAGGGTTCAGCAAATTGATGCCTCTGAAGAAGCATTGTCTTCAAGCATTGATGGGAGCGAGCCCTTATATGAAGGAGAGGAATGTGTATTGGACAAAGGAAATGCAAACTTTCAGGATAATGAACCTGTCTATGAAGGCGAGGTAGTGCTTGCAGAACAAGCAGACAAGAGCACCCCAGCACCCTCTGCTGCAAGAACTAAGGGTGAAATTACACATCAACAAGGTCTGTGTTAGCTGCTACATATCAGGGCAATGTAGGATTCTTGTTTAATTTTTTTTTACATGTTATTTTTTGAAGAATCGTCTGTTTCTGCTTGATTGTCTTAGGGGAATTGATCAGGAGCTTCTTGAGGAACAATGCCAGTCAGTTGACATTTTATGGGTATGTTACTGCGTTGCCCTTCTGTTCTAAATCTCTCTGATTTATACCTCTGAATGCGTCTGTTTTCTACAATAGCTGTTATATACATTATAAATGCTTTTGCAGCCTCTTCTGTTTACAAGAAGGTCTTGACGAACGGGAGTTGTGTGTTTTTTTCCGTAATAATCATTTCAGCACAATGTTTAAGGTCAGTAAAAAGCTTTGATGGTTCTTATATTTGGTGCTTTGGTTATTTGTATTTGCTGGTAGGAATCAAGAACCTTTTCTAATCAGGCAAAAAATTTTGTTTAGTTTAGTATTGTTAGAATCAAAGTCAACATTTGTGTGCTTCTAAAGTCAGATTTGTGTGCTAATTGTGTGCTGATTCTTTCACATTTGTTCATTGTATTTTTTCCTCTTTTCACATCCCTCTCCTACTCTATAAATTGTAACTTGTCTTCCATTCAAGAAATCAATAAGAGAATCATTTCTCTCTGAAATTTCTCATGGCATCAGAGCCAGAAACAATGTTTTTCTGGGCAAATGTTCTCTGGTCGCTACTGTTCACGCGTACGTGAACAGTACGTTTTTTAGATTCCGGCGTGAACAGTTCTGTTTTTCCCAGATTCCGGCGTGAACAGTTCTGTTTCCCCAGATTCCGGCGTGAACAGTACATTCGTAAATTTTGCCCAGAAAATGAATCCAAATGATTCTCCTCCTCTGTTTGGTTCATTCTCTCCTAAGTCCAATATTCCAGATCCAACTCCAAAAGCTCTCATGTCCGGAAGTTCTTCAAAGACACCGGAAATCGTTGCAGATTCTCAGGTGATGATTATTAATCACAAACTGAATGGCAGCAACTATCTCCAATGGTCTCAGAGTGTATTGAGATACATTAGGGGCAGAAGAAAGGAGAAATACATCAATGGAGAGGTTCCTCAACCTGCTCACGATGATCCTCAATTTGACACGTGGTTCGCTGAAAATAATCAGGTAATGACTTGGTTATCTAATTCAATGACTGATGAAATTAGTGAAGGTTATCTTCTTGCAAATACTGCTAAAGAGATTTGGGATGCGGCCAAGCGCACCTATTCTTCTTTGAATAATACTGCAGCTTTGATTCAACTGAAGCGGCAACTCCGAGATATGAAACAAGGAGACATGACCGTGACCCAATACTACAGCGCCTTACAACGAATCTGGCAGCAACTGGATTTGTTTGAAGTTCATCCCTGGAAGAATGTTGAAGATGCTCAGTACTACAAGCAATTGATTGAACAGGGAAGGATACATGATTTCCTTCTTGGACTTAATGATATATATGATGAGGTGCAAGGCAGAGTTATGGGACTCAAACCTATTCCGTCTTTGTTTGAGGTTTTTAATCTCGTACAGTTTGAGGAGAGCAGAAAGCAATTGACTCAGAGCAGTCAACCTTCAGTTGAAGGATCTGCCTTAGCTATTAGAGGTGCATCATCTGAGCAAAGAGAAAGGAAAGACAACAAGTATTGCAACTACTGCAAAAAGAAGGGTCATGTCAAAGATGATTGTTGGAAGCTGCATGGTAGACCGTCCAACACGAGGTCAAAGTTTCAGCAAGAAGGGAAGAGTCACTTAACTACATCGGAGCAGAAAGATAATGAGGATAGTTTAAGCAAGGAAGAAATGCAGATGCTGCGGAAAATTCTTGACAAACATAATAGGTCACAAACTGTTCCTAATGTGAACCTAGTTCAATCAGGTAATTCAATAATAGCCCTTAATACTGTGATGACTGATGATGATACATGGATTGTTGACTCTGGAGCTACAGATCACATGACAGGAAATAGAGGTTTATTCAAAACTCTTAGATTATGCCATGAAAATCTTAGAGTTAAAGTTGCAAATGGAGTTGTTACAAATGTTGCAGGGATTGGTTCTGTTATGTTAACAGAATACTTAGAAATCCATAATGTTCTCTTTGTTCCTGCTCTTACTTGTAATCTGATATCTGTAAGTAAATTGATTAAAGGCAAGAAATGTCAAGTGATTTTTGATGACATTGGATGTGTTTTTCAGGATTTAAACTCGGGGAGGACGATTGGGAGTTCTAAGGAATGGGATGGTCTCTACTATCTTGAAGGCTTGCACCAGAAGAATCGGGAAGGAAAGAAGGCTCTTGTTAGCTCCAATTCCAATAATGATGTACTCTTGTGGCATCATAGGTTAGGCCATCCTAGTTTTGATTATATGAAGCATGTATTTCCAAATTTATTCAATAAAAACTCAAGACCTTTCTCTTGTGAAACTTGCCAATTTGCAAAACACAAACGATCCTCCTATCCTAAACAATCCTATAAACCTACCACACCATTCACGTTAATCCATAGTGACATTTGGGGGCCTGCTAAGATTAAAACCCTAACCAGTGCCAGATGGTTCGTAACTTTCATTGATGACCACACTAGAACTACTTGGGTTTACTTAATGAAAGAAAAATCTGAAGTGGGCCGAATCTTCCAGAATTTCTACTCCTTTGTTAAAAACCAATTCCATACCTCTATCAAGATCTTAAGGAGTGACAATGCTAAGGAATACTTGAGTGGTTCCCTAAAAGAGTTTCTTACCCAGCAAGGTATCCATCACCAAACCTCTTGTGTGTATACCCCTCAGCAAAATGGAGTAGCTGAAAGAAAAAACAGGCATCTATTAGAAGTAACTCGAGCCATCATGATAGGAAGGAATGTTCCTGACATATTTTGGGGTGATGCCATCTTAACTGCAGCTTACCTTATAAACCGTATGCCATCAAAAGTCCTTAATTTCTCCACCCCTATCCAAAAACTCCTTGAAACCTATCCTAACTCTCCTCTCATTTATACTCTTCCTCCAAAGATTTTTGGGAGTGTTGTATTTGTTCACAAGCATGGTGAGGGAAAACTTGGTCCTCGAGCGGACAAATGTATATTTCTTGGCTACTCTCCAAGCCAGAAGGGTTATAAATGCTATTGTCCAACTACTCAGAAAACCATTGTCTCACAAGATGCAGTGTTTTATGAAAATGAGGCCTATTATCCCAAATTACCCATTCAGGGGGAGAACTGTAGTACAGAATGGCTAATTGTGAATCATGAAATTCCTAAAAGTCAACCTGACCCAACCACAGCCATCCCAGAAATACCAGTCAACCAGGATAACAGTGAACCTAATCCTCAACCCATAGGGGAAATCAATGCTGAAATCAATACAGGGATGGCTGATGAAGAACAACATGAACAGGAGTTACAATCAGGTGATGAAGACACTGATAGTAGAGTTCCTCCCTCTCCAACGAATCACCATGAATCTGACTCGGGAATAGATCCTGAAGAGATGGGCTGGCCTATTGCACTCCGAAAAGGGGTAAGATCTTGTACTCAGCATCCTATTCAAAGATTTGTCTCTTATGGTAACCTGTCTGCAAAGATGCAGAGTTTTGTGATTAACACTGCTCAGGTGAAAGTCCCAAACAACTTCCAAGAAGCCATGACTGATCCTAACTGGAAGTTAGCTGCAGAGGAAGAATTGAGGGCCCTTAAGGAGAACAAGACATGGGAGATCACTACTCTTCCAAGAGGGAAGAAACCAGTTGGATGCAGGTGGATATTCACTCCTAAATTCAATACTGATGGGAGCATCAATAAATATAAGGCCAGATTAGTTGCAAAAGGGTACACCCAGACATATGGAGTTGATTACCAGGAGACATTTGCTCCGGTTGCCAAGTTCAATACCATCAAGATATTACTCTCAATTGCAACCAACCTGGATTGGTCCTTACATCAATTAGATATTAAAAACGCATTCTTGAATGGTGACTTGGAAGAAGAAGTGTATATGGAGATTCCTGAGGGTGTCAAAGCTCCTAATAATACTGTGTGCAAGTTAAATAAATCGTTATATGGCTTAAAGCAGTCTCCAAGAGCCTGGTTTGACAGGTTTGCTAAGGCATTGAAGAAGATGGGTTACATTCAGGGACAAGCAGATCACACATTGTTCACCAGACATAATGGTGACAAAGTGACGATCTTAATTGTTTATGTTGATGATATTGTCATTACAGGGAATGACGAAAGTTCCATAGCTCAGCTGAAACAGGCTCTAGCAAAAGAATTCCAAGTCAAAGATCTTGGCCAGATGAGATATTTTCTTGGCATGGAGATAGCCAGAACCAAGAAGGGCATTAATGTGTCTCAACGCAAGTACACACTGGACTTGTTACATGAGACCGGCATGCTAGGCGCAAAACCGGAGGCGACACCAATGGACGAAACATGCAACCTAGAAGTCAAAGAGGATGGGGTTCCGGTTGATGCGGAGAGATATAGAAGGCTTGTCGGAAAATTGATATACTTAACTCATACTCGTCCAGATATCAGTTATGCAGTTGGAATAGTAAGTCAATTTATGCACAAGCCACAAGAGGATCATATGAAGGCAGTGACCAGAATCTTAAGCTACCTAAAACTAAATCCAGGTAGAGGTATCTTCTTTAAGAAGGGTATAGCTAGGAATATGGAAATTTACACTGATGCTAGCCATGCAAGAGACTTGGAGAACAGAAGGTCAACAACCGGTTATTGCACGTATCTATGGGGAAACTTAGTTACGTGGAGGAGTAAGAAACAAACGGTTGTATCTAGAAGTAGCGCCGAAGCAGAATTAAGAGCTGTGGCCCTTGGTGTATGTGAAGGAATCTGGATCATCAGATTACTGAGCGAGTTGAGAATTCCATTTGAGGGATCACTCCAATTATGGTGTGACAACAAGGCTAGCATCGAGATGACTAAGAATCCAGTTTATCATGATCGAACTAAGCATGTTGAGATCGATAGACACTTCATCAAGGAGAAAGTAGAAGCTGGGATCATGAGATTGTCATATATCCGATCATCTGAACAAATTGCAGATATGATGACAAAGCCACTTGCCAGAGTCAAGTTTGAGGGATTTAGAAGCAAGCTGGGAATGATCGACATCTATTCTCCAGCTTGAGGGGGAGTGTTAGAATCAAAGTCAACATTTGTGTGCTTCTAAAGTCAGATTTGTGTGCTAATTGTGTGCTGATTCTTTCACATTTGTTCATTGTATTTTTTCCTCTTTTCACATCCCTCTCCTACTCTATAAATTGTAACTTGTCTTCCATTCAAGAAATCAATAAGAGAATCATTTCTCTCTGAAATTTCTCAAGTATAATATATTATCTACTAGTTCAAGAAATATATGATGTCTATCTTTTTACAGTATGAGGGTGAGCTTTATCTCCTAGCTACAGACCAAGGATACATAAATCAACCTGATTTGGTGTGGGAAAAACTGAATGAGGTAGAATTGTTTGCTCTATGATCCTTTTCATTTGACTTTCTTTCATTTTTTTTTTGTCTTCTTTTTGGGAGACTGGGGGTGCTGGTGCTCATTGCTAGATTTTGGTTAAAGTATTTAGTATGATCTGATGCTTGTGATGGTTATAGTTTTTTGTTCTTATATGTTTTACATATTCAAAATTTATCGTGGTGAAGATATGCAAAGTTCAAATCTTGGTGGCCTGAGCTTCATTTATGTATTTATGACAGAATTTCAGCAGTTTTCATGTATGTAAAATAAGTGATGTCTATGAATAAATTCATGTGAAGAATCTCGTCTATTCCTCTGTTTATTTTATAGCCTTTTGTATCTTTGGCATTGTTTTGGAATTTCTGTTGCTATGTGTTCACTTATGTGGGGTGGGAGCCCTTCCCAAAAGCTTGTTAATGATTTGAGAGAACCTATCGACTTAAATACTCTGCTGAGCATCTGCCCCATATTATTCTACGTGGAACTTGAGCATCTCCTATTACTTTTATTTGCATCGATTAGTCCTTGAGAGAGCTGATGTCCTTGGTAATTAAAACTCTACTCAAGTCAGACCCTCCCTTAGGTGGCCCGATTCAGAACCGTCTTTCACAAGCTCTGATACCAATTGATGGTATTCTAGTGGGATAGAGAACCTCCGCCCAACTAGTTATTGATGTGGTAGAATCGATCCACTCAAATGCCACAGAGCAACCCGTGTTACTTCCTGTGGGATTAGGAATATCATACTACCTTAGTCTCTGTCAATAGTATTACTCATGTTCTTTGATATAAGACCCATTTGACTAATTTGAAGAGATTAAGTAAACTAAATAAAGTACTTAATTATAGTTCGGTCACATGCTATTTCTGAAAAATTTATGTGTATCATTTGATTATATGTCGGTTTATAAGTTAGACAATTAGTTCTGAGAACATTAATAACGATAGGAGATAAATTTACAACATGCATAATATTTAGGACCAAAATTCAATCTCAGCTAGCTCTTATATTTAAGATTAGATGTAGTATTATTGTAAGTTTCACTTTCATAAAAGAATCTTACATGGCAAAAGATTTCTATGATGCTTTGACTAAACACCATATTATTTGTATTAAAATAATTTGCTGAACAGCAGAAATGTCACAGCCTGGTTAATTTCTTCTAATTTCTTTTTATTTTGAGTACCAATTACCTGCTTCTTTTTAGAGGCATAAATTTAACTGCTACAAAAGGAAAATTTGGTCACTGGACGAGTACCTTCAAACATAATTAGAAAGCACTTATGAATTGCTCAATAAATAGGCCAAGCTTGCTGTCAGAACCATAGAGACATGGACATGAATAGTTTAATTGCGTATATTCTAAATTATTCTGGATTGCAATATATTAGTTTGGTTTGTACTTGTAATGCAGGTCAATGGCGATACATTGTTTATGACTGGTAATTTCAAGGAATTTAAGGTAGAAAGTCAGGAAAATAATAATTGGGACCAGCATAATGCCATGACCAGCACTGCTGTACGTATTTTCTTTCAAAGCTAAACACCTAAGCTCATTTTCCCTTGTTTTTTTTTTTTTTGCCAACTCATTTTTCCCTTGATGTAACATAACTTTTCATGTTTCAGGATTATCTTGCCAGTATAAACAGTGCAGCAGAGGCTGGCTTAGATATTAAGTAATTTTTCCAACCTGCTACTCCCCCACCTCAAAAACACTCACACACACGTTTTTTTCTCATCTCATCCTAATCGAGGTGTTTTAAGTTATTGATTTTAAACTTGCACAAATCTGTAATTGTGGCAGTTCGGATCTGCAATTAGCTATAGCCTTGCAGCAACAGGAGTTTGAGCAAACACCACCTCGTCAAAATTCACAACAAGCATCTACTGGTGGCAATTCCAGACTGGTCACAGGTCCCCAGGTAGATCTTGTTTGTTTTCCAGTTGTTTGACTGGTCCAATGACTGATGTTTCTTTGTTGAGGAGCCATTGTGATTGCCTATTGTTTGTTGCGTTGCGTTGATGTTGAGACGCCTACGTACAGATCTGAGATCTATGCTCAATGAAAATTGAATTTTATGTGCACCGCTGTAAGTTTGGATTGTCACCGATTTGGAATGGTGCAATCTAACGCCTAAGTTGTGCACACTTGTATTGATTGGCTGGTACTCTGCAGTTTGACTATTTAATTACTGCCTTGGTTTCTCTCAAAATTCCCAGAAACGTTTTTTTTTAAATGTTTGTGGGAAATTCTTTACTGTGCATATTTTTTGGGGCCATATATTACTGTTATCAAGTCCAGTATCTCTTATCTGAAAAGGCAAACGGATTCTACTTGCAGGCGGTAAGAAACAGCGAAAGGCATTCCTCTTCCTCTTCGTCTTCCTCTTCCAAGGCCGAAGGAAAGTCAAAAGATAAATGTAGAGTGATGTGAATATCATGAGAGAGGAGTTATAGAAGAATAGAAACTTGCAGTTCTTAATGCTTGTCTTGATGCTATTGTATCCCGCCACAGCAACGCCATTCATCGTATATGTGATTGAAGTAACGTTTCTTCTGTAAATAGAAGTAGTATAGCATATCTCAGTGCTCTGGATCTTTTGAACTTTTGACATCAAATCTCAACTTTCCACCGGTTTTGCTTAACTGGACTAACTGCCACAATGAACGCTTGTCAGCTTTCTGCCATTGGTTTCTATGCAGATTTTACAGCTTTTAATAGGGAAGGAAGAAGGCCTCATACCACATAACCCTTTTCCTAGAATTGTCAGTGCATCCCTTCCTTGTACTCTCGTGGTAACCTGCTTATGTAAAAAGCCAGAGATTTTAATGTAGATTTTATATCAGATTTGATTGATTAGATTGGGTATTGTCGGTTTTAACCTAAAGATGAGATATCGATGGGGTATGAAAAGCGAAAACATTGTATGAAGATAAAGAAACGTTGGCAAAAGCAGTTTGGATTCGGAGCAACTTTTTGGTGGATGTCTTACTCTTATTCATAAGACCATGGATTAAAGTTTAACCTCGTATTTTTAAAATGCGAACATAACCTTGCTATTCATAGGCGTGATAAAATTTCAAGATTCTGTATCTAGCCAACCGAAATGCAAGGATATTGCTATATCCCAAGAATCAATATGTGAGGTTTCTGAATATGATTCAATACAGAAAAGGCGAGAAGGCAAAATCATATGTTTACAACTCCTAAAAGATACGATAGGTGTGTTATATCAAATAGAAAATACTCCCTCCAATCGTAAACTACCTTCAATTATTTGTCTAAAAAGTAAAAATTTTAGGGGGGACATATACATTGATAGCTTATACTCCCTCCTATCCTAATTATAAGATCACGTTGACTTTTTTTGGGAGAAATTTAGGATGCAAAATACATCATTTGAATTGTCGATATTTATCTTTTTTTCTCAAAATTAATTTATTTTACTTATATACTAACGTATAATATAATTACATGTAGTATGTGTTAAAATTTAGTGGTCTATTTTACTTTTTTAATCTCAACAAGAAAAAAAGTGAACTTGATTTTATAATTAGGATACGAGGGAGTATTTAATTTAGGATTAGGAGGAGTGGAATAAAAAGTAGTTCTGTGGCAATATTTTTGGTCAATTCCCCGCAATTAAACTCACACCAAACAAATAAACGTTGCTAAAGTGGGCCTACGCCCAATAGTGTGAGATCACGAAAATAAAACAGGATAAGGAAGCACTGACAGTGAACCAAACCATTGTAAAGATTAAATTCAGCCAACTGTTGCTGTTATCAATTCATTTTAATGAAAAGAATTTAATGAATAAAAAGTGGGGTTTATAAAATGATAAGAAAAGAAAGTGAAGTTGGTCATCGGGAGTGATGGGATGGCACTTGTGATTAGTGATTATCAACATCGCTCCCCAGTTGCGTTTGCTTTCTGGCTTTCTGATTTGCTTGGCCTTTGTATTGTATTGTAATTGTCTGTTGAATTAAAATGAGTGTTAATGATAATGGGGACCACTTTGTGTACAGTGCACTGAAGAAGACGACAAATCTCCAGCTGTGATGCTGACCCCATCTGTTTTACTTCCGTCCACCACAGCCACCGCCACCGCCACCACCTGCGTTTCTCTTTTCTTTTCTCGAACACTACGTTCTCTTTCTTTCACTGTTCATTAATGCATCGCCCTACACTACGTACTGTCACGTTTCAATTATTATTATTATTATTATTGTTTCCAACTTCTAAGTGCATGCAACGTTTTTGCTATATATATATATATATTATATTGTCAAACTCACACCTCACGCTATATATATATATATACACATGTGTGTGTGTTGAAGGTTGAGGTGCAAATATATCTCCTAGGTTTTCGCTAAATAGCTTGGTAAGTTTTTGTAAACAATATTGCCTTAGAAGTGTAAGAAATGAATAATTTTTCATATATATAACAGAATTTTGGGAAAATTTTTGGGAAAATGACAAAAAATTCCTTTCAATTTGTAAAATTCTAAATAAGAAATTTTGAGTTGTTAATACCTATCATGAAGTTGTTATTGGGATTTTTTTTGTCATTTTCCCCAGAATTTTTCATAATTAACATTAATTTTTTAACAGAATAAGACAATATACTATATTACAAAACTTTCAAAACAATTTTGGAAAAAAAAAACTTCCAGGTAAATTAGCTCCAAAGCAAGAACTTTCATGACAAATTTGCACACCTTAATCCTTCATATATACACCCCCTCATCTCCTTAATATAAGATCAAGTTAACTTTTTTTGTAGAGATTAAGGGAGCCAAATAGACCAATTAATTTTAACACATGTTACATATAATTATACCATATATTAGTTTATAAATAATGTACATTATTTTTTCAAAAATACAAATATAAATATTTAAAGTGGTTTATCTTGCATCCTTAAATTTTCTAAAAAGTCAACTTCATTTTATATTTTATATTTGGAGAGATATATTTTAATTTGGAGTCAATTTCTATAAGATGGAAGACGATTATAATTTTCTCAATCTAGATAACATTTCTTCATCATAAGTTGTACGTTAATTGGTCGCACATACTTGCTCATGAGTAGTTTGTCAACCTAACTATCACACTCTGATCGAAATGTAACCACACATAACTGTACGTGACTGTGATGAAAATGGCTTCCAGCTGAAGAAGCAACCCAGAGCCATGCCCCGATGTCCCCCCCCCCCCCCCCCCCCAAAAAAAAAAAAAAAAATCCCCGATCGTTTTTCTCGTTATACGAGATAGTGATGAGGATATATTTTTGGATATATAAGTGCCTTGAATCTATTTTAATAATATATATTGGTATGAATATCAGTTTGGACGGGTGGGAATACCAGAAAACGTCTGGGGAAAACGACGTCGGACCCTACCACTTGATGTGGTTCACAAGGTTTCTTGTTTCATCCACAATATCCTTTTGTATTCCACATTCATGAATCTACCAACATGGATGGAAGTGTTCTTTTCACGTTGATATTTGGGCTGCTTCCTTTACTTGTTATGTGATTATGGTTTTTAACGTTTCAAGGCAATAACAGATGTATGTGTGTACGTGAATCCTATATATATTATTGGGTTATATATTTCTACTGATAGAAACAAAGATGTAATTAAATTACTGACATTTTTTGGAACCAAAAAGAAAATTTTCAATTTACCCTTACTAAATGCACAATCTTTAAAAGACACGTTCTCTTTCATGCACAACCTCTCAATTAAAAACTGCAAAAGGGAAAGTTTGGAAGAAAGTGATTGATTAATAGTCTTAGCTGATAAAAAAAAAAACATTAATAGTCTTAGCACACGATCATCTATCTAATTAAGCCACAAGTTTTATTGTTGAAGTGGTAAACAGTATCAATCTCATAAGGAGGAAAACAATGAGTCTAACCATAATGTTCACTTGAGAGATGGAATAGCTCATTGCACTCTGAGACTCAAACTGAATCACTCTTGAATCACTCTATCTAGTCCTTCTATAAAATTATTTAAAGCAATATATGCGAGAAATATAATTTGTTTTCCAAATATAGCCTTACTACGAGTACGTGTGAAGATTATGAATATGAAGAAGAAACAATGAAAAACAGACATTAGTGAGATATAAAAATAAAGAAAGTGCATTAAATCTTTAGATGTTACAAAATTTGTGCCTGTTTATTTGACCAATCTTATATAAATATGTTGCTTATAATAAAGAGGACTAGCCAGAGACAATAGTTTCAAATTCAAAGTGGTTTGAAAATTAAATATGCTTAATCAAATAATAAACTAAAGGAGGATCAATTGTTCCAAAATATGACATATAGAAACGAGGGAAGTATTTGTATATATTTTCTCTCACTTTTTTGTTTTCAGTTGGAAGCAAACCTATAGCATAATGATAATTGGACAAATTTTCTAAATGCGAGACATTGCTTAAAAGACTATTTCGTTTGGGGATTTTGGATAAAACGCTTCCTAGTTTTCAACGCTACCACCCACACTTGAAACAAAAGTAAAGCGCCTACATTCATTTCATTTTGTTCATTCTTAAATTTTATTTTCTTTCTTTATCTTTTTAGGTTCAACCACCATGTACCCACCACCATTCAAGCAACTTCTACAGTCCCCACCATATATGTATATATATATATATAACCACATATTAATCTACCCTCATTATATTATTAATCCTCAAATACGAATCTTTTGTTGGTCACATAAAGGATAATTAATTTTAATAAATCAATTGATTTATGAAAATATATAAATTAGTGTAGAAGGGTATATGGTTGGAGAGATGTGACAAATAGAAGAAAATCTTGAGGTGGTGGGTGACAATGGCAATTTGGAATTGGTACTCCAATTATAGGCCTTACCTGAATGGTTCCATTAATTTTAAAGCCTTTAATTACACATTTGGTGGTGATGGGAGTCGCCTTTTTTCTTAGTTTAAATTTAAATAATAGACAGATGTCTCTTGCTAACTGCAATGTAGGTACAATATTTGATTTGGTTTCACCCACCATACCAGAATATTTGGACAGTTTCCATATTCATGAAAATTTAAAGCTTGACGAGTAAGGAGAGTTCCTAATGAAAAAAAAAGATAAATCCTTGAAAGCTCAACCTTCACCTCACTTTTTAAACGACTAATTTAATTAACAAGCTTCAGATTCAATAAAGGTTGGTGACATTTGAAAAAAAAAAAAGAGAGATACCAAAAAAAATAAAAGAAAAAAGAAATTTCTCTAATAGAACACATTCAAGAAGTTATTGGCTAAAAATATCTGGTGCAAACATGGTATGAAAATCAACAGGTTGAGCGGGTCATCTAGTGAATTAATAAATCATCAGTTTTCTAGTTTAACAACTATGATTTCTTGGATTCAATGTAGTTTTTGGATGAATATTTTATTTACTTTTAACTAATGCCTTTTCACAAAAAAAAAAAGAACGATTTATTATTTTAACCATAACATATCTTCAGTGTAACTTATATTCTGGGTGCAACTCTTTACACTTGAATAAGTTGCACACCTTGAAAAACCATGCCAAAAAATTTGGTATGCACACGATTTAACCAAAATTTCTAAGTTCAGATTGAAATTTGTGGATTTTTTTATTATTGGCCGTTTGAACAATTTGTGAAGTTTTAACTGACACGAGGGAGGAATACAAAAAGTTCATAGACAAACAAAAACTGTGTAAAAAGTGTGATCAATAATTGTGAAGGTTAATGAAGCAAATGCATGTGGGAAAACAATTGTCTGCGGACAACCCAAAAATTATGATCACCAATCAACATCAAATCAACGTACCTAACCTTAGCCCGAAAAGAAAAAAGAAAGAAAAACAGGACACTTCAAAACACATAAAAAAAATGAAAAATATAATGTCTGGAACAGGAAGCAGCTTTATCTTCTTTTTTTTCTGACCTCGCTTCCAACCTCCTTTCATAGTAATGATTCTGCAGCTTCCTTCCTTCGTTTCTCTCTCTTGAATACAATAGATACATCTTCACCTTTTCCCCTTCCTTCTCTATCACGCGCAGAGAGAGAGAGACACCCGCATGTACATACATATATGGTTTTAATGCCTGCGCCTTCTCTGTTTCTGTAAAAGATCTTTGTTTCTATCAGTGGTTATAGCAGAAAGTTATGTGTCCCTGATCCCTAGATATATACAAATACTTACATACAATAACCCCTTCTCTCTCTTTCTCTCTCACACACACGATCTGCTATTCGTGTTTATAGAGTGGTCCTCAACTCTCTCACAGTCACACACAAACGTACGCGTAACATCTTTTTGTTTCTCTTTATAATTGGCTGCCTAGTCTCTTTGCTGTGTGATTTGATTTTTCATAGGAAACAATGCAATCAGAGGGAATGATGGGTGGTTTTGAGGGAGATTTAGGTGGCGGAGGAGGCGACCATCTCCGGCAGCTGAAGGCGGAGATAGCCACACACCCTCTCTATGACCAGCTTCTGGCAGCACACGTGTCATGCCTACGTGTGGCCACGCCCATAGATCAGCTGCCACTCATCGACGCTCAGCTATCGCAGTCACACCATATCCTCCGATCCTATGCCTCCCACCACACCCATTCTCTTTCCCTCCCTGACCGTCACGACCTCGACCACTTCCTGGTAATTTTTTCCTACTTTTAACCTGTTTACTTCAGTCCACTCTTTTTTGAAAAGATTAAGAAGGTTTTGATTTGTCTAAATCTTCCCTTTCGTATCACTCCATCCTTTCCTAAACATACATACACAAAGGGAGTTTGTTCTTAAATATAGGTTTTCTTCTGATTTTTTCTTAAATTGTCCATATTGACCACAGGGAGGATGAGAATGAAGGTATGTGATTATGCATATGATTTTAACTAATAACTTCGGTAACATCTTAATCTAATCAAATTAGATAAATAAGTCTTATATTTAGGAACTGGTGCAGTATTTTATTTGAAGTACATAAACTAACAATATGTTGTTAAGTGAATTAATTTAGCTTCTTTAATCTCTCTACAAAATCAACTAGTTAATGTCCTCCCACGGTCCTAAATATGTGATCCATTTAACTAAATTATTAGTTATATTAGTTAGTACGATGCGTTTTTCTTAAACAACTATGTTAGTTAGTATGATGTGTTTTTTGTAAAATATCCTAATCATCTTCTATCTCTTATCCCATCTCCTATCTAGGGGTACTTGATTATTGTTGGATCAAAGGAGCACTAATAGAGATAATTTAAGAAAAAATTGACAAAAATTATAATTAAATCTTATATTTATGATTAAGATTAACTCTCTAAATATATTCTATATTTTGGACTGGAAAGCTTTTGTCTGTGCTCTTAATTAGTTTATTTGATTTATAAGCTAACAAATACCTAATATATGTTAATATATGTTATATTTGAACTCTTTAATCTTGGGTCTTGTATCAAGTAGAGAATGAGTACTTTTCCCCTATTTATTCATTAATTGATCTTGAGGCTTAATGGACAAACATCATTATGCACAGGCACAATATTTGTTAGTGTTGTGTAGTTTCAAAGAACAGCTTCAACAACATGTCAAAGTCCACGCCGTCGAAGCCGTCATGGCCTGCCGTGATATTGAAAATACCCTACAAGCTCTCACTGGTATATATTACCTCATATCGTCTTTCTTACTTTGTTCTATGTATACACGACTGATGATATTACACGTCTTTCTATTACAAACGACCTATTATTGTTAGTACTGCTGGTTTTTTTTCCTCTCTCTCTGTGTTTTTTTTTTTTTGGGGGGGGGGGGGTAATATCTCAGACATGTAAGAGTGAGATATGGTGTTTCGGGTGGTAATAAGATGTTGATCTTCGCTTTTCTGTCGCGTTGGACACGTTTCGAGAGAAAGGGGGAGAAATAAGCTTTAGGTTTCGTTGTCATTTAGTTTAGGTGAGAGTGAAGGGATAGTGGGACTATATGGTAGGGTCTGCTTTTATGTTTATATGTACTATTTGGGTTTGTTAGTTTGGCGAACGGTGGAATAAGGTTAGTACTCCCACCCACTACCAACAACCTTTGGTGCCTTATCATATTTAATAGTAGCATTCTGTTTAAGCAACTTCCAAATTTATTTATTCATTTATCCCTAAAATAACAATGCTTTAATAAATTTTCTATTACTTGTTTTGAAAGTTTGTTTCTCATATAGAGTTCATAACTTCATATATATATAACGTACAAGGAATGGCAATGTTGTTTATATACAGATGTTTAGTGATTCTATGGTGGGTGAAATCAACATTTGTGTGATGAGTCGCTAGCTAATACTTAGTTTGTTACGGTCCATGCTTAGGTTGAGGAAGAGAAGAATGAACAACATGGCAGGCTGTCTTGTTTTGGAGCATCCATAGACCTTGCTTTTTATGCATTAAAACTATGATTTTGCTATGTTGGTTCACCCCTCTAGGTTTATATATTGGGTGATGCAAAGTTATTTTACACAGATCTGGATAGTTTTTAGAGGGACTTCTAACTTTGAGGCAGCCCTTCATAGTTTTACCTTCAAAATTATATAAAAAGTCAAAAAAATTGAGCACAACTTTTCCTGGACTTATCATACCACCTATTTAAAGAAAAAAAGTATGCCTAGTAGAATATAGTACAATTTTCTATTGACCAAGGCTTTTCAAAATGCCTTTTCTGATCCCCAATAAAAACTATATATTCCAAATGAATCCTGCCGACACTCACTTGTACAACATAAAAAAAATTATCTTCCTTCTGTTGTTTCTACAAAAACTGATCGTTGCTATACCTTCTTTTCTACTGTAATGATTTTATTTCAACGTTTAATGAATAGGAACATATAATAAATACATTCATGATTATTCATGTATTATAGTAAAGATAACTTTTGAACACAAACTAGCTAGATGGATGCTGCAATTGGTTTAAGAGTGTAAAGCAGTGAATGGCATATAATGAAATGGAAATAAAATGCAGGTGTTAGTTTGGGAGAGGGAAGTGGGGCAACAATGTCAGATGATGAGGAAGATATGCCAATGGATTTCTCATTAGATCAATCTGGCGCTGAAGGTCACGACATGATGGGATTTGGTCCTTTGCTTCCTACCGAATCTGAAAGGTCACTCATGGAAAGAGTTCGTCAGGAACTCAAGATTGAGCTCAAGCAGGTTACTTATTCATTATGAATTATATATTCTCAAACTTCACTTTTTGACTCGTTTTTCTTTTTCTTTTGACATTAAGTGAATAGTTAACAAGTAGTAACAAGTATTATGCTTTGAACGTGAAGGGTTTCAAGTCAAGAATTGAAGATGTGAGAGAGGAAATATTAAGGAAAAGAAGAGCAGGGAAGTTACCTGGAGACACGACCTCAGTGTTGAAGAACTGGTGGCAGCAACATTCAAAGTGGCCCTACCCAACTGTAAGCTATGCTAGCTATTATTTCTTCATGAAATAATTATTTCTTGTGTTTATCCCCCAACAAGTTTCAACACGCCTTTATTTTTTCATCTACTCTTTCACATGACCCGTATTTTTTTTCATACTCTTTCACATGATCTATATACATATATATCCATCATGTTCTTGGCAATGTTAAAATCAACTCTATAAGTAAAATTTATCACTTTTTAATTTCCACCAACCATTAATGTCACCAAGTTCTATGTTCATAAACTTGTCTCCTCTCTGTGTTATGCATGACCTTGAGTGTATGGTGTATATATATATAAGCGAGACTAATAACTGCTTAGTCTGATAATGTTAAGAGGTTATCTATATATAGATAGATAAATATAATGTGATGCATGGTTTTGGGGAAATGCAGGAAGATGACAAGGCAAAACTAGTGGAGGAGACAGGGCTACAGCTGAAGCAGATCAATAATTGGTTCATAAACCAAAGGAAACGCAATTGGCACAGCAACTCTCAATCAGTCACCTCTTTGAAGTCCAAGCGCAAGAGATAGATATATAGACCCTATGTACACCTATGGTAACACGTACCCAATATCAAGCATAATGCTCCCTCTAATCACAACTCTAAGATATACTAGTAGTAGTACTAGTAGTCTCGCTCCCAGATATATATACATGATGGTATATATGGAACTGTGCTACGTAACTTTTAACTATCCTGTATTTGTTTCTTTATTAACGAGCCAATTGGTTTTTAACCTTTCTTTTATTTTGTATATTGTTTCATTTGCAACATTTCTGAGTTCTGACTAGCTTGAAAAAAAATAAAAAACACCATTAATTAGCCAGAGCATTAACATACACATAAACATATATATATATATAAATAGCTCTTGCAGTTTCAGGCTTCAAGCCTCATAGACCACCCTATATAATACTCTCTCTGTTCTTAAATATACGATCAAATTAATTCTTTTAGTAGATTAAGAATGCTAAACAAATCACTTTAATATATTTTTATTTAGCATTTTTTTTAAATTAATTTACTTTACAAATAAATTAACATATAATCCAATTACATATTATAGTTAATTTTATATTAAGTATTATATTTGGCTTCTTTAATAAAACAGAAAATCAACTTGATTCCATTTTTAAAATTGAATGGAGCATGTCATTTTGTGTTCGTGAATTTTGAACTTGCGGCCTAATTACAGAACTAAGCGAGCAACATCACACACACATGCATAGTTCTGTGGTGGAAAATTATTGGTGGTAGTGAGAATTTAAGAAAAAAATAAAAATACAACAACCGAGAGGACAAAGCAGTGATGAGAAAGATGGAAGGTAATTGTTTTGATTAATGAATGATATTGGCGCTTGTCCCACAACAAGATCCGTATATATCAAGTGATGATTGAGAATAACGGTAATGCGCCATTACGTTTTTGGTCAAGAATCTAAGATGATTAATCATTTAGAAAGCGAACAATATGCAGATCCCTTTTCTTCGTACTATATTGTTGTTCTCTATCTCTAGTTATTGTACCTCTTAATTTATACCCTCTCCGATGCCAATATAAGAGATAATTAATTTATTGATATAAAAAGTTAGTTACATTAGTTATTCATAGCCTAGTTGATTGTTCTAAATATCCCTTTGAGTATTACCTCATTGATAAAACCATTACTTGAAGTAGGGAAACCTTTTGTTGGTACCTATACTTTTATTCAATTTTGATTTTGGTACCTTTTGGTTTTAAATTCATGATTAAACTATTAATTTTGTTCAATTACCACTATTAGCTCATATATCTTTGTTCTATTAGAATGACATACCTTTATATAGAAGTCAATGGTGTTTAAAAATTAAAATTAAAGCATTTAATCATAATAAAAATACACATATGTACCAAAACCAAAAATAAATAAAAGTATAAGTACCAACAAATGTATTTTCCCTTTAAAATATGCATTCAATAGAGATCATGAGGGAGTGGGATTAAAAATTATAAGGTTAAGTCACTACCAAAAAACAGAAAAGTAACCACGGAATTCCAGATAAAATTTCGTAGTTAAATGAGGAATTTCGAGGCTAATTATTTAATAATGATCAATTTTATGACCGATTCCATGACTAATTCACTGTTTTTTAGTAGTGAGTGAATTAAAGTTTTACATTTGAAACTAAAACATGTCCCTCAATTATTTATCTCATATTTTATTCAAGATCCAAGGGAGTAGCTAAATATAAAAGACCTTGATAAAAAAAAATAGATCGTTTCAGTATGGCTTCTCAAGCTATGTTCATTAATATCGTGATAAACTTCATGAAAAAAGGAAGTAGATGATAAGTTGAAAGATAAGGAGGATAGAGATATACTCCCAGTTCCTCAATATAAGATCTATTTATCTAATTTAATTAAATTTAAGAAATTAGTTAAAATCATATGATATCATCAAAACATCCTAATCATATTCATTTATCTTTGCACTCATTCTCTTACTTGTTTATTATTGAAGAACAATAAAAGGGATAATTTTGAGAAAAAATGAGAAAAAATAAAAAGATATCTTATACTTAAGAACAAGTTCACTTCCCCAAATAAGTTTTATACTTAGGAGTGGATGGAGTATTCATCATTATGAAATCCTTCGCAAACCGAAGCTTATGATACTGTTATATGTTATAGTGAATTTAACGGAAGAACGGAGATCGATCGGATCGGATGAGACCTACCCCTTTAATATTACTCAATTAGTAGATTAAGGAGCAAGCATGTATGCAAGTATGCATTATGCAACATGGCAGAGAAACGAGATGTATTATTTTCAAATAATACATTTATTATATTTGTTCTTTTGGGCCATGTATCAATTATATTTTGGGAGTCTGGGGAACATGATCTGTATTTGGGCAGCCCGCTAACTTATATGGACATTGTAATCCCATAATAAAGCGTCGTCGTTTATTTGGGTTTGATTTCAGCCTCTCAACTAGCTTGGAAAGCGACCAGAGGTTGAGGTTGTGGCCTGCGGGGAATGTTGTGGAATCTCAGTTGCAGCAATCCCTCTCATGTCACCTTATGATTGAAGTTTGAAGGCTCATAAATGTTGTTACCCTCTCTTGTCTTGTTCTGCATCTTCAAATTAAGGCTTCAGGCAAATGGATGGGACCAGTAATTAATAGAGAAGGTACAGTGAAAAAGAAACTATAAATTCCAAAATCAATGGGGAATTGAGATCTTAGGACAATGACAATGATAACAATAGGACTTGTTTAACTATGTGAATGTAATTACACGGATCATGCCACCTTACTGAACTATGAACTTAATCAAGAAATAAATTTTTCTATTAATTGTTACTGAAAATGTTTCATTCGACAGTTTTATTGAGTACTTTTTTTTTTTTGTAACAAGTTTTGATTGAGTAATTTTTTTAAGTCTTTCTCTGGCGTTTCTTTTAGACTTCAAATTATGTGATTCGCACTCATACTAACACAACTTTAGTTACCAAAAAAAAAAAAAAACACATAACTTTTTCCTGTAATTGCTCACATCAAATGATTTTCAAATTTTTTTTTAATAGGTGTCCCTTCAACCCTTCTTCAAATAAATGAAACATTACGTTTAGATTAAAACAAATTTTCCCACCAAGTCTAACAAAGGATGTTGCACAAGATGGTGACTGGTGAGGTGAGAGCTTTCATCGTGCAATTTCTTTTTCATTATAATGAATTTTAGGCGACATTTCAATCAAGATTTGGAATTGTAATTGTTTTTAGGGCAAAGGGGCAAATCTACCCATGAACTTTTACCACATGGGCATCCAGCACCAAAAACTTTTCAATGGTCCAATAATACCTATCACCTTTCAAAAAAGGCCCAAAAGTACGATGACCGTCAGATAAGCCAAGTTTGACCGTTACAATGAGAAGTTTGACTGAATGATGTGAGGTGGCAGCTGAGTTGTCATTGGAAATATTGCTTAGGTGGAGTCTACGTGGCAGATGAAGTGAGGAGTGGTGCATGGCACGTGACTGGGATTTTTTTAGAGGTTTGCCAACACGTGACTCTAGAGTAGCAGTATACACACAGGGATCAGAGAAAGTGACAAGGTCGATTCAATTGAAGATCAGAGAAAGCTTTGAGTGATGAACATCACGATGAAAAAGAGAGAAGCGACAAACTGATTCTAGGGTTTGGGTTTGGGAAAGGCTGAAAGTGAGAAAGTGTTTGAAAGCTACGAAGGTAATGATTGTAGTAGCGAGGATGAAAGCTACGAAGCGGATAGTGAAATCACTCACGACACAGAGGAAAGTGTGGATTCTAACTTTGAAGTGGTTGATGATTATGGAAGTGACCATGATGAAGATGAGTTGGACCCCCAATATGATGATGGGCCTATGGAAGAGGTAAGAGAGGGTGGTAAGTCAGTGGGCTCGGTTGATAGGCCCTTTTTCATGGTTGGTATGACCTTTGAAGACAAAGAGGAGCTGAAAAGGGATGTGGACGATTATGCAATCAAAGTTGGGGTTAAGCTTAAAGTTGCCAAAAGTGATAAACAATTGTTAAAAGTTGTTTGTCAAGAAGGGTGTCCATTTAAGCTTTATGCTTCTACTTATGGAGTGCCAGTAGGGTTTAAGGTTAAATCTGTTAATGAAGAGCATGAATGTGTGAGAGTATTTAAGAATCCAAGAACCTCTGTGAAGTGGTTGTGTGGACAGTATAAGGATAGGGTTCAAGAGGCTCCTCAATTTAGAATCAGTGAGATGAAGAAGGTTGTTGAGCGTGAACTCAATGTTCATGTCAGCATACATAATTGCAAGAGGGCAAAGAGAAAGATAATGCGAGACATGGAAGGGAGTTTCGTAGATGAGTTTGCAAATTTGGAGGCTTATTGCCATGAACTACGCGTGTCAAATCTTGGGTCAGATGTTAGTGTGGAGTTAAGCAACGATGCTCTAGAGCAAGGGAGAAGGGTTTTTAAAAGGATGTATCTTTGCTTCAATGCTTCAAAGGTGTGATTCTATGTTCCTTCTTCTTTGATAATTTGAATTTTAAGTGGAAAACTGAGTTTGCAAGTTAATGTTGTGTTTTTTTACAGGTGGGGTGGAAAGAAGGATGCCGGCGATTCATTGTGTAACACTAACTCCCTAATCACACTATTAACCACTGACAATTAAACATTAAATCGTTTATAGTGCTAACTATGTTAGGAAAAAGAATTAACTTACTAAAATAACTAATATAGTTAGAAAAAGATCTTTCCATAATATTTATATATATTTCAAACCTCAATTCCAATCTCTGTCATCACAATATAACTTCCTTTCCAGTACAATAACAGAGAATTTCATTATGCATGATTAAACTTCACACATCATTCTTAAAATACCATACCATAATAGGTATTATACAATAATTTTCCCCCAGAATAGGAACAAGGTTCAGCGGAAGCATCATACAAATATGATCCTAAATGTGGCAATACCTCCTGTCCTTCTGGTCCAGAGTATCTCACAATATCAGTGAGAAGTTCCCGGATCATTCCCTTGACCTCCTACTTCGCTCCTAGGACCTGCAAAAGTGAGATCAACGGGGGTAGCCCCAAACGCAACCACTGACTACTCATCTAAATGCAGTGTGTGCTAGCAAGGTGTCCAGTGGAATACATATATGTATATATATTAGTTCAAACAGCATGTTCAGGTATTCACATATAATGCATAACTTGGTCCCAAATATCTTTTCACAGTGTATAAGTGCAAAATATTCCATCCCAATCATCTCCAAGAATTATATATATCATTTATAATCACAAACAACCCAAACGAATCTTAATAGAAGCGTTGGGAAAACATGTGGGACCAGTCGGGACCTTCCACCCACCCCTGATCACCACGGTACAGTTCACGAGGGACTCTCTACCCTCCCTGAATAGTACCACAGATTAGAAGGATCTCTGTCCTTTCTGAATCCGTAAGGGGCGATATCCCCTCTTTCGTCTTTCTCTCCTTTATTTCTCATAACATATCAATTAGTCCCTGTGGCGCAACAGGGTACCTCATCACGTGATGGCACAATTTCCAATTCACCGGTGTCACATACCCAAATAATTTCTCACATACAACACATAGATATGCAACACCACAATCAGGCACCAGGCCTTCCGATATTTTCTTGATATACATATATTAAATAATTTCCAAAACCACATATTTCCGTTTCAAATATTTCACATCACAAATTTATGCCATTTCAAAATAATACTCCACAGGACATTTATTATAAAAATATTAATATTCCAAGATCTCATTTCTATATCTCATCAATCATCAATTGATAATCATATATCAATTGTGATTCAAAATCTCATCTCCATATAATATCATGATTTTCAAATAATAATATTTCAAATTACTTACTAACACTACACACACACATAAACAAGCAGAAAGCGGTTACCTGATAGCTGGCACCAATCTCACAATAGTGCAGCTCCCCCGTGCTAACTTAGTGCAATTCAAGCACTACACAACCATACATACAACCAAAATTAATTATTTATCCAACAATTTCACATGTTGGAAAATAAATTACTTACTACCATTTCTTTGCCCTTACTTATTTTAAATTTCTATTTAATATTCATTCTCCCTTTCTATCTCTAAAATTTATCTCTACTCCATTTATACATATATCCAAAATTATTAATCTTTCCAATAACTATTTATAAAATTCCTTAACATCCAATAATCCCTCAATAATTCTTTAGGTGAAAACCCCAATCAAATCAATTAATTAAATCCCCTCATATGACCTTAATAAACCTCTAAAAATCATCAATTTACCCATAAGCACCTCGAATAATTTAAAAAACTCCAATTTCTAAAACGTCCATAAATCCAAAAATTCCTAATAATTAGGAAAACTTCCAACAATGAAAAATCTACTCAGAAAAACTCATAATCGAGGCCTAAGCTTCAATTTATTAATTTTAGGACTCCCAAAAATATCAACTTAGACAAGGTCTAATTTTTCAAGTATAACAAATTGAAAAACTAATGACATAGAAATGTAGATGAGACTTACGGGAATCCAAAAATGTGCTTAGTTGGCCGAAAAGCTTAATATTCCTATATCAACGAGCTCTGATAAGTCCAATGATAGGAATATATATATATGGTGGAAAGAGAGAGCAAGAGAGAGAGACGTGAGAGAGAGAGAGAAAATGAAGAAATGAGGAAGGAAGGAAGCAGGAAGGAACGGTGAGTGTATATATATAATAGTAATATAATATAATATAATAATAATATATTATATTAATAATATAATATAATATATATATAAATAGTAGTTGAGTGTGATTGGTTGAAACAATAATCATTGAAATAGTAAAAAGAGAATACGGGAGAGAGTCAGCAGAGAGGAGTGTCGGCAAGAACAGGAAATATACTACTGGACCATAAAATTCTCAAATAAGATATTTCTTTTGAACCAAAAATTTTCTTTTCACTCTCAAAATTTTCCCATAATATCTTTTATTGATTTCCTCCCATATTAATCTCTTTTGAGCCTAAAAATAATCTCTCCCAAAATTATTATTGTCCAAATAAGGGAGAAACTAGGCCTTTAAAATCCTCAAAGATACCTCAAAATCTTTCAAATATCCTCATAATCCATCATTTCTCCTTAATCAATTCCTATTTACCCCCCACTAATCCTAAATAAATTTTTAGGATGTTACAACTCTTCCCACCTTTTTAAGAATTTTGTCCCCAAAATTCTGCTAATATGACCCCAAAACAAGCAAACACAACATATACAACGTATAAAATCTCTCAATAAACGGAACTTACCCAGGGAATAGGTAAGGGTACTCTCGTCGCATGCGCTCCTCGGTCTCCCAAGTAGCATCCCCTGGAGTCATACCTCTCCAAAACACCTTAACTAGTCTAATCGTCTTATTTCTTAACTGCTTATCCTTAACATCTAAAATCTTCTCCGGCTCAGCTTTATATGTCAAGTTTTCTCTCAACTCGACCTCCTCAGGCTCAATCACATGCGAAGGATCTGGATGATATTTCTTTAACTGAGAAACATGAAAAACATCATGAAGATTCGATAACTGCGGAGGCAATGCCACCCTATATGCCACTGATCCGACCCGTTCAATGATATCAAACGGACCCATAAATCGGGGAGTGAGCTTCTTAGCTCTTATGGACCTCCCAATACCCGTCGTCGGAGATACCCGAAGAAAAACATGATCCCCAATACGGAACTCTAACGATCTACGTCGTTTATCTGCATAGCTCTTCTGCCGACTATGGGCAGTCAATAGCCGCTGGCGAATCAACTTAATCTTCTCTGTCGTCTGATCCACAATATCTGGACCAATAATAGCCCTCTCGCTAAGCTCTGTCCAACAAATTGGCGACCGGCACTTCCGACCATATAAAGCCTCATAAGGCGCCATCTGAATACTCGAATGATAACTGTTGTTATAGGCAAATTCCGCCAATGGAAGATGTCTATCCCAACTACCCGGTAGCTCCAAAGCACACGCCCTGAGCATATCCTCCAAAGTCTGAATCGTCCTCTCGGTTTGACCATCAGTCTGAGGATGATACGCAGTACTGAACTTAAGCTTCGTTCCCAGAGCCGTCTGTAAAGACCTCCAAAACTCAGAGGTGAACCGCGGGTCTCGATCTGAAATAATACTCTCGGGAATCCCATGAAGCCTGACGATCTCGTCTACATACATCTGAGCTAATCTCGTCAAAGGATAATTAATCCTGATCGGAAGAAAATGAGCGGACTTAGTCAAACGGTCCACGATAACCCAAATCGAATCGTGACCAGACTGAGTCAACGGCAAGCCAACCACAAAATCCATCGAAATACTGTCCCACTTCCATTGAGGAACCTCAATACTCTGCAATAGGCCACCTGGCCGCTGATGTTCGATTTTCACCTTCTGACAGGTCAAACACTTCAAGACAAATTGAGTCACGTCGGACTTCATCTTAGGCCACCAATAAACTCTTTTTAAATCATTATACATCTTAGAAACGCCAGGATGCATCACATAACTACTCCTATGAGCCTCCTCAAGAATAGCCTTCTTGATATCTTCATTATCCGGAACACATACTCTTTTCCTAAATCTCAAAATACCTGAATCACCCATATCATAATCCGGATAGACACCACTATCAAGCTTTTCCCGGATCTCCTTCAGATGACTATCCCGATCCTGAGCCACTCTTAAATCCTCGAAGAACCCAAACTGGCCAACAATTGCTCCCAAAAACGCCACTAACTTCTCTGTCCTAACATGAATAACACGACAATCTCTGAAAGAAGACTGCTCCTCCATACTTAAAGCAGATACATGCACTGATTTCCGGCTAAGGGCATCAGCAACCACATTTGCCTTTCCCGGATGATACTTAATTTCAAACTTATAATCCTTGATCAGCTCCATCCAACGTCGTTGCCTATTATTCAATTCCTTCTGATCCATAAGATATTTCAAACTCTTATGATCACTGAACACCTCAAACTGTGCCCCCATCAAATAATGTCGCCAGAGCTTCAAAGCAAAAACAACTGCTCCTAGCTCAAGATCATGAGTTGGGTAATTTTCCTCATGGGGTCTCAATTGCCTAGATGCATACGCAATAACCTTACCATTCTGCATCAAGACACAGCCCAAACCCATAAAAGATGCATCTGTATACAACTCATATGGCTGACTTGGATCCGGCAATGTCAACACAGGTGCAGTTGTCAACCGGGTCTTAAGCTCCTGAAATGCCGACTCGCATTGATCAGTCCAGATGAAAGGCCTATCCTTCTTGGTCAAATTAGTCAAAGGCCTCGCAATCTGCGAAAATCCTTGAATAAATCGACGATAGTACCCTGCTAATCCAACAAAACTCCTAACCTCCGTCACTGACTTAGGAGACTTCCATTGCAAAACAGCTTCAACTTTACTTGGATCAACCGCAACTCCCTCAGCAGATATTACATGCCCTAGAAACTTTACCTCCTTAAGCCAAAACTCACATTTAGAAAGTTTGGCATAAAGCTTATGATCTCTCAGAACTCGCAGGACGGAATACAAATGCTCCCGATGCTCTTCTTCACTCTTAGAATAGATTAGAATATCATCAATAAACACCACCACAAACTTATCTAAATATGGCCGAAAAATTCTATTCATATAATCCATAAACACAGCAGGGGCATTGGTGAGCCCAAATGGCATCACCAGAAACTCATAATGGCCATATCTCGTCCTGAATGCAGTCTTAGGGACATCCTCCGCTCTAACTCTCAACTTATGATACCCAGACCGAAGATCAATCTTAGAGAAAACTGAAGCTCCTGCCAATTGATCCAACAAATCATCTATCCTAGGCAACGGATACTTATTCTTGATGGTCACTTTATTCAATTGCCGATAATCGATACAGAGCCGCATGCTTCCATCTTTCTTCTTTACGAACAAGACTGGGGAACCCCAAGGTGATCCGCTAGGCCTGATAAAACCTTTATCCAGAAGTTCTTCAAGCTGCTTCTTAAGCTCTACCAATTCCGACGGAGCCATCCGATATGGAGCCTTAGAGATTGGACCCGTGCCCGGCTCTAACTCGATGGTAAACTCTACCTCTCTTTCGGGAGGGAGTCCACGCATATCATCGGAAAATACCTCTGGGAAATCTCTAACTACATCCACCTGATCAATAGAGATCTCGCCCTCCTCCTTAATGGAGAAGAAAACCATAAAGGCCTCACAGCCTTTTCTCACACACCTCTCTACACGTGTCGCAGATAGTAACATCGGCGCACTAGATGACTCAGCATAAGACACAATCTTATCTTTACAATGCAATATTACATTATTTTCCTCTAACCAATCCATACCAATAATCACATCAATTCCCCTCAAGGGCAAACAAACGAGATCAATTTTTGATTTACGGCCTTCAAACCATAAATCCAGATTTTTGCATACTAAAGAAGTCTCAAATTTAGCACCCGCAGGGGTAGACACACACATATTATATGGCATAACAGATAACTCAAAACTAAGCCTCCGAGTACAATCGAAAGAGATAAAAGAATGTGACGCACCAGAGTCAAACATCACATCAATATTATGGCCATGAATAGAGACCGTACCTCGAATCATATTAGGAGACATCCCTGCCTCCTCAGCTGATGTAGCATAAACTCTACCCTGAACTAGAGGGCGACTGGGCTGAGCCACTGGCTGCTGCATATTCTGGCCCCCATCTGGGCAGTACCTAATCGTATGCCCAATACGGCCGCATCCAAAACATCTAAAACAGGGTCCCTGGTGGTACCTACCACACTTGCTACAAGGACCAGCTACACTAGGATTTGACTGAACTGACTCTCCATAAGTCACCTGGCTGCCTCCTCTCGACTGACCTTCTGAACCAACTCTCCACAGGGCTGAATCCTGACGACCCCTACCTGACTGGCCACGCCCAAAACCACCAGACTGTCCTCTGCTGTGGCTACCATACTGACCACGACCATAGCTACCTGACTGACCACGGCCATGGCTCCCAGAGTGACTTTTCCTTCCAGAACCATTAGAACTGCTACTACCACTCGCTCCAAATTTCTTGCTAATACCTCCCGTCGGCCCAAAGGAATGAGAAGGCCTACTCTGGGTGGGCTGAAAAGGTCTACCATAACTCTGATGGCCCTGACCTGGGCCTCCAGTATACTTAACTATCACTGCAGCTGCCTCCCTCATCATGCGGTCCGCAATCCTCAGCTTCTCACATGCTTCTTCAACATTCTTACATTTCTTATCATGCACATGCAATCTCAAATCAGGTCTGGCCTTCTCAAATAACTGATCTATACGCCACTGAGGGTCGTCCTGACGCTGCAGGAACGAAATATAGCGAGATAACTCTGAAAAAGTAGCAATATACTGATCCACTGACATCCCACCTTGCTTGAGATAATAAAAAGCATTCTCCTTCTCCTTCCTAAGAGAAGGAGGGAAATGATATCCCAAGAACTTGTCCTTAAACTTATCCCATGTCATCAAGGAATCATCTACACATACACTCTGCCACCAAATCAATGCTTTTCCTTCCAAGAGGAGAATAGCAACCCTCGCTTTCTGATAAGGGTTACAGACCACAGCTGCAAATATGGCCTCCAATCTTTTAATCCAAGCCTCTGCCTCGAAAGGATCCTGACTTTCACTAAAATGCTTGGGATGATGACGGTCAATTTTCTTCCATACCTTTTCAGTACTCAAGTCCTCCGGGCGAGGATAAACTAATTCCTCCTTATCATTAACTTTAGAGAACTCCCCATGCATTTCTGATTCATCACCTTTATTAGTCTGAGCCTGAAAATCTGCTTTCAATTAGCTAACTTTTCCTCATTTTCTTTATTCATTGCTGCGACTTTTTGTTCCATCTCCAATCTCAATTCTTCTTTTATTTTGGCTACTAGCTCGTCATACTCTTGGTTTGCAGGCTGCTCATTCCCTATACCATTTCTTGCACCTGATCCCCTAGTACGAGCCACACTTTCATTCCCTGTACTATTTCCTGCACCTGATCTCCTAGTACGAGCCATACTTTCCACCCACCTACGGATGGAAGTTACACTTATTAAAAACAAGCATACAATATGAAACATAAAAAGGGAAAGGATCGGAAAAATATTGCCACAATATCACTAATGCAAGTGTAATGCATGACTGACACAACAAGAGACATGCAAAACACCTTTCCAGGTCTTATACCATGAAACTGATACCAACTGTAACACTAACTCCCTAATCACACTATTAACCACTGACAATTAAACATTAAATCGTTTATAGTGCTAACTATGTTAGGAAAAAGAATTAACTTACTAAAATAACTAATATAGTTAGAAAAAGATCTTTCCATAATATTTATATATATTTCAAACCTCAATTCCAATCTCTGTCATCACAATATAACTTCCTTTCCAGTACAATAACAGAGAATTTCATTATGCATGATTAAACTTCACACATCATTCTTAAAATACCATACCATAATAGGTATTATACAATAATTTTCCCCCAGAATAGGAACAAGGTTCAGCGGAAGCATCATACAAATATGATCCTAAATGTGGCAATACCTCCTGTCCTTCTGGTCCAGAGTATCTCACAATATCAGTGAGAAGTTCCCGGATCATTCCCTTGACCTCCTACTTCGCTCCTAGGACCTGCAAAAGTGAGATCAACGGGGGTAGCCCCAAACGCAACCACTGACTACTCATCTAAATGCAGTGTGTGCTAGCAAGGTGTCCAGTGGAATACATATATGTATATATATTAGTTCAAACAGCATGTTCAGGTATTCACATATAATGCATAACTTGGTCCCAAATATCTTTTCACAGTGTATAAGTGCAAAATATTCCATCCCAATCATCTCCAAGAATTATATATATCATTTATAATCATAAACAACCCAAACGAATCTTAATAGAAGCGTTGGGAAAACATGTGGGACCAGTCGGGACCTTCCACCCACCCCTGATCACCACGGTACAGTTCACGAGGGACTCTCTACCCTCCCTGAATAGTACCACAGATTAGAAGGATCTCTGTCCTTTCTGAATCCGTAAGGGGCGATATCCCCTCTTTCGTCTTTCTCTCCTTTATTTCTCATAACATATCAATTAGTCCCTGTGGCGCAACAGGGTACCTCATCACGTGATGGCACAATTTCCAATTCACCGGTGTCACATACCCAAATAATTTCTCACATACAACACATAGATATGCAACACCACAATCAGGCACCAGGCCTTCCGATATTTTCTTGATATACATATATTAAATAATTTCCAAAACCACATATTTCCGTTTCAAATATTTCACATCACAAATTTATGCCATTTCAAAATAATACTCCACAGGACATTTATTATAAAAATATTAATATTCCAAGATCTCATTTCTATATCTCATCAATCATCAATTGATAATCATATATCAATTGTGATTCAAAATCTCATCTCCATATAATATCATGATTTTCAAATAATAATATTTCAAATTACTTACTAACACTACACACACACATAAACAAGCAGAAAGCGGTTACCTGATAGCTGGCACCAATCTCACAATAGTGCAGCTCCCCCGTGCTAACTTAGTGCAATTCAAGCACTACACAACCATACATACAACCAAAATTAATTATTTATCCAACAATTTCACATGTTGGAAAATAAATTACTTACTACCCTTTCTTTGCCCTTACTTATTTTAAATTTCTATTTAATATTCATTCTCCCTTTCTATCTCTAAAATTTATCTCTACTCCATTTATACATATATCCAAAATTATTAATCTTTCCAATAACTATTTATAAAATTCCTTAACATCCAATAATCCCTCAATAATTCTTTAGGTGAAAACCCCAATCAAATCAATTAATTAAATCCCCTCATATGACCTTAATAAACCTCTAAAAATCATCAATTTACCCATAAGCACCTCGAATAATTTAAAAAACTCCAATTTCTAAAACGTCCATAAATCCAAAAATTCCTAATAATTAGGAAAACTTCCAACAATGAAAAATCTACTCAGAAAAACTCATAATCGAGGCCTAAGCTTCAATTTATTAATTTTAGGACTCCCAAAAATATCAACTTAGACAAGGTCTAATTTTTCAAGTATAACAAATTGAAAAACTAATGACATAGAAATGTAGATGAGACTTACGGGAATCCAAAAATGTGCTTAGTTGGCCGAAAAGCTTAATATTCCTATATCAACGAGCTCTGATAAGTCCAATGATAGGAATATATATATATGGTGGAAAGAGAGAGCAAGAGAGAGAGACGTGAGAGAGAGAGAGAAAATGAAGAAATGAGGAAGGAAGGAAGCAGGAAGGAACGGTGAGTGTATATATATAATAGTAATATAATATAATATAATATAATATAATAATAATATATTATATTAATAATATAATATAATATATATATAAATAGTAGTTGAGTGTGATTGGTTGAAACAATAATCATTGAAATAGTAAAAAGAGAATACGGGAGAGAGTCAGCAGAGAGGAGTGTCGGCAAGAACAGGAAATATACTACTGGACCATAAAATTCTCAAATAAGATATTTCTTTTGAACCAAAAATTTTCTTTTCACTCTCAAAATTTTCCCATAATATCTTTTATTGATTTCCTCCCATATTAATCTCTTTTGAGCCTAAAAATAATCTCTCCCAAAATTATTATTGTCCAAATAAGGGAGAAACTAGGCCTTTAAAATCCTCAAAGATACCTCAAAATCTTTCAAATATCCTCATAATCCATCATTTCTCCTTAATCAATTCCTATTTACCCCCCACTAATCCTAAATAAATTTTTAGGATGTTACACATTGGGGTCGATGGAACCTTCTTAAAAGGAGCAGTCAAAGGTATTGTGCTTACTGCTGTGGGTATCGATGCCAATGATTTGTTATTCCCATTGGCATTCGGTCTGACCTAAAAGAAGAATACTCTCCAATGGGGTTGGTTCCTTGAATAGCTTAGGAATTCACTGGACTTGGGTTTAGGTGCAGATCTAACGATAATGTCAGACATGCAGAAGGTAAAAAATGTTAAAAAAATTATCTGTGTCAATACATGTTCATATTTGTCTGTTCTTTGTTTTGTGTTTCTGTCCAGTAAGAGTGTTGCTTCCCAATTTTATTGCTATGTTCAGTTTCTGTCCAGTTTTCAGAGCAGTACTTATGGATTTGTTTGTTATTTAAAAAAATGGAAGCATGTGATTTCTTGCTTTAAAAATAGCAGCACTTATGGATTTGTTTGTTATTTAAGAATAAGGGAACTTAAACTTGCAGAGCATTTTAGTGAAAATAGATTCTTGCTTTAATTCTGTCAAAATTATCTCTGTCAATATAAATATTATTTCTATTCAGTTTCTGTCCAGGAGAATACTCTTGCTATTTAGATGCAAATATTCACGCTGATTATTGCTGTATTCAACAGGGTTTGACTCATGCTGTGAGGGAGATTTTCCCAAATGCAGAACATAGGTTTTGTATAAGACACATATACACTAATTGGGACAAAAGGTGGAAGGGAGCAGTGTTGAGGGCCAAATTTTTTTCATGTGCCTGGAGTTCTTATGAGGAGGATTTCATGGAGAACTTAAAGGCTCTTGCTGCACGTAGCAAACCAGCAGCTAAGGCAGCTGTCTCCTACAATAGAAGAACATGGGTAAGGGCTTACTTCTCACCTACATGCAAGTCTTGGGCTGCTGATAATAATATTAGCGAGTGTTTGAATAGCTGGATAGGTGAGTATAGGTATCTCCCTGTGATAAGGATGTTTGATGGGATACGACCGAAGATGATGGAAAAATAGGCAGAGAGTGAGAACAATGTACGTAGGTGGAAAAGTAATTTTAGCCCAAAGTGTATGGAAATGTTTGATAGTAATAGGTATTTAGCTGGCAAGTGTAGAGTTGTTTTTAATGGGGATTAGGGATATGAGGTAATTGAGGGTAAAGATAGACACACGGTTTTGTTAAATAGGGAGATGTGCACTTGTAGGGCATGGGATTTAACTGGAATCCCATGCCAACACGCAATTTGTGCTATGTACTATGCCAAAATTGACCCAATTGCCAAGATCTCTCATTACTATCACAAGGAAACATATCTTGCAAGCTACATGACTAAGCTGCAACCTGTGAGAGGTAAAAAATTTTGGAAGACAGATGTTTATTTGCCAATGCTGCCCCCTCCAGAGTGTACCTTACCGGGGAGACCAAGAAAGAAAAGAATTAGAACAAAAGAATGTGAACGAAGGAAGAACAAGGGTGTTGTACATCAACATGGAAACTCATAAGCACCAAAACCGAAACATGACAGATTGAGTAAACGAGGTGCTACACACAGATGCAGCTTCTGCAAACAAGAGGGTCACAATCAATCCACTTGTAAAGAGGTATTTCATTGTGCAGTTTTCATATCTACTGTTATGAATTGATAATTGCTTTTTGATTAATTTTTTCTTTTGTAGGCACCTTCTACAAGTAACCCGAGGCCAAGAAAGAATAAAAAAAAAAATAATGACACACAGCCCCTTAATCCCTCATGAGACACACAGCCCCCTAGTTCCTTTACCACCACTAAGCCCACTAAGCCACCACGCACCAAAAAGGCACCAAATCCATCTCAATCCTCACAGACCACTAATCCCTCACAAACCACACAGCCACCTAATCCCTCACAGACCCCTAATCCCTCACAAACCACACTGCCCCATAATCCCTCACAAAGCACACAGCCATCACAGCCACCTCAAACATCTCGAATCCAAAATTTAAAGAAGGCTCTAGCAAAGCAAACACACCCTAGATTTCAATGGGGAATGGGTATAATGTTTGATGAAGATACTGGGAGGATGGTGTACAATGTGAGTTCAATTTTATTCAACATCTCTCATGTTAGATTCAAGATGGTCATGGCTAGAAAACTAAAAAGCTTATTGTTTGAATTTTTTTAGCTGGGACTAAGCTCAGAGATGGTCATTAAAGAGGGTACTGCTCAAGTATATGAACAAGTATGCAGAACCCCAGAAGAAATCTCCAATACCAAATGAGAAAGAGTACAGAAAGTTGAGGGGTGGAAGTTCAACTTCAATTGTTGCAGAGGGTTCAAGGAAGATTAAATTCAGTGATGAGCCTTCTGAACTTCCTATTAAACCCCCAGGTCTTAAGTGGAAAGGGAATCCATGTGTTACCACCTCACAATTGCTAGCACAGAAGCAAAGCATCATTTCAAAGTCCAAGAGTAGCTCCAACAAAACTGATATCTAGGCTTCTCTACTGCCTTGTGTTATTTTTTGTGTAAAATCTGAGCCATCATGATCATATCTAAATTGCTTTTTTGGTGTAAACTCTGAGGCATCATGACAATACCTCTACTTTCTACATTACTTCTGTTTAACTATTATTAGGAAGGTTGCCATTTTGATGACATAGCCATGTGTTAATTTATTAGAAAGCATTGTGCACAATGGCTGAACATGGTCATATTTGTTGATAGGGACATCTTTAGTTTGAGAATATATTTCCATTCCTTTTCAGTACATCTTTTCAGTCTTGTAATTTAATCACAGCTACAAATAGAAACAATGAAATAGTCTTGTAATTTAATGTCTTCCACACCATGGCATTTGTAGATTAAGAAAAGCACTAAAGCAACCATATTGTGATAAAGCCACCAGATTTTTCAAGACATGGTGACAATCACACAACTTCAAACATAAATATAAGCTACAATTTCTTCAGAGCAACAAAGCAACCATATTTTTTCATTAACTTCAACTTCACTTCCCCCTTGACTCGCAAAACCACATTTTATTTTCCAACATACACACAAACCAGCCACAAACATGTTAGCAGCAAACTAACCACAGCAATTCTAAACTTGATCTCCACTTTTCTTGCTCCATTTTCCATCCTCTCATTCTTCCGTTTAAGCTTCTTCACCTCACAAAGGATTGAATCCACCTCTTCAGAATGCCGCTGACCATTCCCTCTTCGCAGTCGCTTGTTCTCTTCATACAATATGTCTATATCATCTAGTAACTCCTTAATCACAATGTTTGCTCGCTCACTAAACTCACTATCATGCCACGCAAAGAATCCACAGCCTCCATCTTGTTTATAGTAACGGCAACCATAAAATCTCCTCCCCGCGTTTCCTTCCGTTCAAGCTGTCCATCTAGGGGCCACTAAATTATGATTACAGTACCTCTTAACATCATCATACTCGTCTTCACGGCTGGGTTGCCTCATCACTGCAACACTCCTTCTTGATCTTGAGCTTGACGCGGAGGACGACGCCATCTCCCAACCTTTCTTTCCTTCAATCAGTTCTTCAAGTCGCTGCACAGGTATGTGGGGGTCAGTGGTGTGTTTAAAGGAGGAATAAATGAAGATGGAGCGGTCAGTGGTGTGTTTAATGGGGGAATTAGTCGAAGAAATTGAAGGAAAAATTTTCAGATGCAGAGGAGGGTGGGTGGTGTCTTTAATGGAGGAAGAAAGGCTTCACCTGCCACGTCCCACTACAAATTAATGCACACATGGACAACTAAAGTGGGACCCACGTGAAAAATTAACGGACGTTAGGTTTATCTGACGGTCATGGTACTTTTGGGCCTTTTTTGAAAGGTGATAAGCATTATTGGACCATTGAAAAGTTTTTGGTGCTGGATGCCCATGTGGTAAAAGTTTATGGGTAGATTTGCCCATTTTCCCTTGTTTTTAATTAATACTCCCTCCGGTCCTAATTATAAGAGCCAGTTGACTTTTTTGGAAAAATTAAGGATGCAAAATACACCACTATGAATTGTTTATATTTGTCTTGTTTCCTTAAAATTAAGTTATTTTACTTATAAACCATCATATAATCTAATTACATTTCGTATATATTAAAATTTAGGGGTCTAATTTGCTTCCTTAATCTCCTCGAAAAAAATAAACTGACTCTTATAATTAGGATCGGAGGTAGTAGTACAATAAAGAGGAGGAATCGTTTTCTGCTTTAAACTCACGAAAACTAACGTACGTCCTCCTTCGTCCAGATTTGCTGACAACTTCTGATCACATCCCATTGAATTGTGTCACACACATTTTCCTCAACCTTCAATCCAAAAGGAGCCTGACGTGACTGCCCATTCTCCAGCTTCACAGGGGTTTTCTCCCTTTTAAAGCAAGGCATAAATGGAATTACTCATATTTAAACTTCAGGTCTCTATCCTATCATGAACTAAAATCACCCGTAAATCATCACTAACACATATATCATCATTGGATAAAAAGCAAACATAACACAGATAAAAGCACAAAATAGCATATTTTTCGGTTGCAAGATTTTCTTTCTTTATTTAAAGCCGGTTCATGATGATGATCGATGATAACCTTCTTTTTCCCAATTTCAACTTGTTTGGCCTTGCTTTGGATCCGACTATAACAGTTCCAGGTCAAATAATAAGCAAGAATCACAATACCAATTATCATTATTCCTTCCATCCCTAAATATAGGAGTGAATTTATAGATGATCATAGGTTATACGACTTTAATATGTTTTGTATTTTAAATTTATATTTTTATAAATTACAATTAATTTAACTAGTTTTTCGATGTATATAAATCAATTATCTAATGCTATAGCCAGAGAGGATCGCCATTCACAGTGACACGGGGGACCCACAAGGCCACAACCTCGACCTTAGAATCAAAAGCATCCTGGAACATAATGGACGGCGGTCAATCTTTGCCTTCTATAACATACTCCTCTCAGTTTTAAATATAAGTTTATTTTAATTTTTTTTTAAAAATTTAGGATACAAAATTAACCATTTTAAATTGTCTATAATTATATTTTTTCCTCAAAACTACTATATTTTACTTATAACCAACCTATAATCTATTTACATATGGCACATGTTATAATTTAGTGGTCTAATTTGCTTCCTTAACTTCCATAAAAAAAGTTAAAGTGGTCTTATATTTAGGACAGGAGGGAGTAGTTACCAATTATAGATCATACAATTTATTTTTTATTTCACGCGATGAAAATGAGTTTATCTTATTATTAATCAATCTATAATTATAATTTTTAGTTGGACCAGATGTAAACTTTGAAGATTATTTATAATATTTAGAAATCAACATAAATAAATTACACACGACAAGCACACTCATATATTATATTTTTCTCCTCATATTTTATATTTTTCTTAAAAAAATAAATTATAAAAAATAATATCTAGGCAAAAAGAAAAAAACTCCTGTTTCATTCTTTAATATATGATCTAATTTTTTTTTTAGATATTAAAGAAGTTAGATAAGACACTTAATCATAACATATTAGTCCGTATAGTCCTTATTATATAAGATACAAACTAACTTATCTCACATTAAAAAAAAAATTGGTTAAAAGAATTAAATTTATCTTAAAATTCAAGTGATTTCCAATATTACCTGCACTAATTAAATTAAACTCAAATACTATTGCCAAAAAAAGAAATTAAACTCAAATACCATATCAAATATTAGTCTCTCATACTACTCTTATTAAATACGGGCATATATTTAATATTTCTTGGAAACTAACAAGAGCCTTATAAAAATGACCAAATGAACTTGGTGCCTTGTAATAAAGACTCGATGGAGTAGCTTATAGGTGGTTTGTAGAGAAATTGCAGTTAAATCAATTTATAAGCACTTCATTTCATCTGTTCTTGAATATATATAAGACTTATAAAAATGATCAAATAAACTTGTTAGTTGGTGCCTTATAATAAGGACACGATGGAGTAACTTATATAGTTATAGGTTAAAATAACTGGCTTGTAAAAAAATTACAGTTAAATCAATTTATAAGCACTTTATCTGTTCTTGAATATACAAGACTTACATGACTTATTTTAAAGATACTAATGAAATTAAATAAGTCACTTAATCATAACATATTTTTTATATTATTAAATTATATGTTATCTTATAAGTTAAATAAATATATAAAGAATGTGGGGAGTAACTTATTTGGTTTTCATAGTATTTTCTAAAAAATCATCTTGATATTAAATTAAATAGTAACACATACCAGTATAAACTCATATCATTACAAATAGGGTGGCATGTAGTAGTACTCCCTCCGGTCCTAATTATAAGAGCCAGTTGACTTTTTTGGAAAAATTAAGGATACAAAATACACCACTTTAAATTGTTTATATTTGTCTTTTTTCCTCAAAACTAAGTTATTTTACTTATAAACTATCATATAATCTAATTACATGTCACATATATTAAGATTTAGGGGTCTAATTTGCTTCCTTAATCTCCCCAAAAAAAGTCAACTGGTTCTTATAATTAGGACCGGAGGGAGTATTTTGTAACTTCCAATTTTAATAATCACCGTCAGACAATCAGTGTCGGAATAAAACATTGTATTAAAAATTAGAAAGCCTGAAAATAGAAGAGATCCTCGAACCTCAATCCTCATCCACCATGTATAAAGAAGACATCATCCCCCAACATATCGCCTAGCCTCTCTTCTCTCTGCTCTCAAACAACAAATAAAGATCGCAGAGAAGAGAGAATATCAGATCCCATCTCTCTCAAACAACATGGGCTTCCCAGCAAACGGTGCCGCCGGCGATAAGCACCTAAAGTTCTTAATCTACGGCCGCACCGGCTGGATCGGCGGTATTCTCGGCAATCTCTGCAAATCTCAGAACATAGATTTCGAATATGCCTCTGGCCGCCTCGAAGATCGATCTTCTTTGGAAGCCGACATCGCTAAAGTGAAGCCTACCCATGTATTCAACGCCGCTGGAGTCACAGGACGCCCCAATGTGGACTGGTGTGAATCTCACAAGGTTGAGACTATTAGGACCAACGTTGTCGGCACTTTGACCTTGGCCGATGTTTGCAGAGAGAGAGGCCTTATTCTCATCAATTATGCCACTGGTTGTATCTTTGAGTATGATTCTGATCATGTGATTGGATCTGGTGTTGGATTTAAGGAAGAGGATATTCCTAATTTCATCGGATCCTTCTATTCCAAGACCAAGGCCATGGTATTTCTTTTTCCTTTTTCTTTTTTTTTTTTTGATTTGTTAATTAAACTCGATTTGGTCTCTAATGTATGGTTCATTGCACCCGATTTGAGTGGAATGCCTTGATTAGTTTGTGCCATTTGTTAGCGTTTGCTCTTGCATTTTTGTTGAGCTGTGTCAATGTTAAAGCTAGCTAGATTTATGTGCGAAGAGGTATGTATGATGGTTCATTCATGATGCAAATTTGGTGCATAAATGCGAAAAATGGCCCCTGCATACTGCTTGGAATTGTTTAGGTAAATAGATCTGGACTTGTCACAGTTCGATTTACTTGTGATCTCTTGCATATACTTGGTTTTAAAAAATGATGGATAGATAAATAAAATAAGGCAGGTCACATGGGCAATTTATAGTGTACTTTTGTAATTATTAGTGGGCCCAAATCTCCACCTGTCCTGTAAAGCTAGTTTTTTTTTTTTAATGAAAATTTCCGTCTCCTGAGATCAGATCTCGCATCGTTGGTGTAGTTGAAATGCTTTTTTTGGCCCACTATGCTACACTAGATCGATAAACATATTAGAAATAGGGTGTTATTGGGTAAGCTCATTCTATCTTGACAGGTGGATTAAGTTGGTAAGAAGTAACAATATGAACATGTATGTAATGTACCCACATGGTGTATTGAACATTTTCTGGACCTTAAACTTCTGATTATGGATTAACTTCGAAGTTTAAAAACAAAATATCGTATATTAAAAATTAAGCTCAAATTGCAGAACCAAGATCTGGTCAACTGTTGTGTTTATGCTGTTAAACAGCTGTGTGTTGTGTGTATGTGTATTGATAAACCATGTAGCTCAGCCATATCTTCTGAATTTCCTGTTGTTTCTCCTTTTAGGTGGAAGATCTGCTTAGGAACTACGACAATGTTTGCACCTTGCGCGTTAGAATGCCTATCTCATCAGATTTATCTAACCCACGCAATTTCATCACAAAGATCACTCGATATGAGAAGGTAGTCAACATCCCAAATTCAATGACTATATTGGATGAACTGCTTCCCATTTCCTTGGAAATGGCAAAGAGAAACCTCACTGGCATCTGGAATTTCACAAACCCTGGAGTGGTAAGCCACAACGAAATCTTGGAGATGTACAGGGATTATGTTGACCCCAACTTTACTTGGAAGAACTTTAACCTCGAGGAGCAGGCTAAGGTAATAGTTGCCCCCAGGAGCAACAATGAGCTTGACGCCTCTAAATTGAAGAAAGAATTCCCAGAACTCTTGTCTATCAAGGAATCCCTCATTAAGAATGTTTTCCAGCCAAACCAGAAGGTTAAAGCTTGAAGAATGTAGGGTTTTCATTTTTACCCTTTCTACTGTTACATTGAATTGCTTGTATGGACGCTGTGTTCTTTAATCTCAGGTGTCCCTCTTCGTTGATATTCATCGCAGGTGCATTTACGCTGTTGGATTTCCTTGTATTTGTATTGACTTTGTGGTGAATAAATTAGTTGCAGCTTATTTATATATATAATAATGCTTTCATTGTTTATATTTTTAAGAGTTCTAACTGCCGCATTTTACTTGGTGCCGGTCTGTTATAGCTTATGGAAAACACTTTCATAAGCTTGGAGTCGATGATTGTGTTCCGCCAAAACGTTGACATGCTCTGAAATAGGAAAAAAAAAACACGTTTGGTATAGACATAAGCTTGTGATTAAACAAGTGAAAAGCTGCAGCCTGCAGCTGCTCTGCCTGTGCCACCCCCTCACCCAAAAATATAAAAGGAAAATCAAAAAGGGAAAGTTGGTGCTACATACCTATATCATAGTTGTTGAGAATCAAAGAACATAAATGAGAATATTAGGTGGTTCTATCGGTTTTTTTTTTTTTACCCAAATTCTATGAGTTTACTGTGAAACTTAATTTGATTAAATGGTGATCTTTCATTTCCCTTTAAGGTAGGTGACATTGATTGAAAAAGATATATTGCTTGTAGAGGTTGAGATCTTCTATTATGAAATATAATGTATGTTTGTAATAATATGTTAAAGATTATTCCATACAAAGTACAAAAGGAATTTAATAAGTACAACTTTTGTATAAGTACAAAAGGAACCAACTCAATTCCCTAAACCCAAATCACTATGGTATTGGTATCTTGTACAGCCTATGCCCTATCCTCCAACTGATACTAGAGACTAATCCTCTTGATGCTTATATTGATGTATTACTATCATGGTTATTAATTATGCTGCAAGCGTATGGGCTGCTTAAAGCCTTAAAGGGTTTGAATTCATTGAATTGCGGACTATAAAATCCTAGAAGAACGGTGGGCCTATTCCCATAGATGAAGATATAGGCCTGGTAGTGTCCATTTAGCTACATTATTTTGCATATTTTAATCATCTCTCCTCGTGCTCTGTTTGCCCCTCTTGTCCCAAAATATTAAAATTATGATATTTTATTCAGCCAAAAACTCTGACATTTTAAGCATCTCTCCTCGATATGTGCTGTGCTGAGCTTCTGCATTACGAAGGGTCTCATTCAACGAAGACAATTATACAGATACGTTTATCTATGGTATTAGAGAGTCAGAAACTTGGATGGGATAGATAAGAATTCTGTCCCTTGTTTTAGAAATTAACAAGAAAATTGGCCAATAAAGAAAGTGAGAAAGATACTTTGACATGTTGAGTTTATAATGTTTGTGGTTTTCACATACGCATATATTTTTTCTTTTTTTTTTTTTGGGGGGGGGTGTTTTAACTGATTTAGTGTGAAAATGGCATGGAGAGTTTTAGATGAGCCAAACAAATGTTATGATCAATTACAAATTGTGAGTAGAGGGAGCACACCTCCTTTGTGCGCTTTCTTTTTATGATTAAAGTTTTATGAAATATTTAGTCACATGAGAATTTTAAACAGTCCTTCGGTCCTTCACGTTAAAAGTCTCGATTAATTATCTTATCTGTTTAGTACAAATCACAGTATTTGACCTATTCATTGTTTTAAATCTCTTGCTATGACTTGTGTCTCTGAACCTCTGGCTGTTTTTTTGTAGTATTGTCAGCAAACCATTACAGTTTAGGAGGCATGGTTGGGTGTCTCATGGAAAAGTAATGAGAAGGAGTTGTTTGGAGACATCTAATCATACTTGAGTGTTGGTTTGACGAAAAAGAGGAAGCTTAATTGAGTCAAAACAACGCGTGCTGTCGTCACCACTCCAAGTCGAAGCACCCAAAAATGTTTCGCTCCATTATCATTCATTTCACTCACACCAAACTTATTGGTGGAGCCTCCCCCAAGTGTCTCTGCCCCTGTTATCCATGCCAACAGTGATTCCAAAAATCAACTCCCACCGTTACTTTATCAGTTTATCTTCTTTCCACTTTAACTTATAATTTACTCCGGAAGTAATCACCAATGAGCGTTTTTATCCCGGAAGTATCCAAATCATATCAAATTTATCTTAACTGCTCTTCAAAGTTAATTTTAACCGTTAAATTAAATGACACGTGTCACTCCACATTGCACTTAATAATACATTTCATCACCACAAGTCATTTAAATAATGAACTGTAATTGAAGAGAGTTAAATTATGGAATTATATAAAATTGATATTTTTATTGTTTAAAAATAATATAAATGAAATAAATAATTAGTGTCCATTTTTATCGATTCTGCTAGCAAGAGAGGAAGATAGTGATAATGAAACTAATATGTGTGTAGAAAGGGGAGGGTGTTAGGGTGGGTGATGCTTTTTTTTTTTTATTATTCTTTTAATTTTTCTAGATTTAATTTAAATAACTCGTGGCGGTCAGGTGTGTGATGAGATGGATCATTTGGTGTCATGTGGAGTGCCACATATCATTTAACAATCAAACTTAACTTTAAAAAGCAGTTAGGATAAATTTGATACGATTTGGATAGTTCTGGGAGTAAAAATGCTCCTTAGACAAAAATGCCACGTATCGGTGAGTAGAAAAGGAAGATCTAACTATCAAAGTTAATGTTTCAAAATGTGGGAGTAAATTTACTATAATTTAGATATTTCTGGGGGCAAAAATATTCCTCAAATTACTTCTAAATAGTCAGTACTCTTTTGTGTTGTTACTTCTAAGGAAAAAAATGGACTTAAACCCTTTTCTATATATATATATACACTTCTAGCCTAAACATACATGACATGTATTCTATAGATACTCACCTCCTGCTAGAACTTTGAACTCTTCCCAGTGCTGTTTGTAGATTCCATACATTTTCTGTATGACTATAGCTATTGTAGTAGAGCTTAAATATTAAATATTAGAAATATGACAAATGAATTTCTAAAGTAATACTCCCTCTGTCCTTATATATAACAACAAAAAATTTGAATGATTTTATCCCTTTTTATAAGAGCTTAGCTAAATTTGTCAAAGCATTTAATGAGTTTTTTTACTACTTTACACATAATTATTCTCTCTATTCACATTCTCTTTCATACTCATTTATAACACTATTATCACATTTTTCTATCTTATATGCTCAATCATAAATAAGGGCAAATTTAAGAAAACAAAATTATTTCAGATATATTTATCTCTTTTAATCATTTTTTTTATAAGTGTGATTTTACCTATTAAACTCTTATAATAAGAGACGGTAGGAGTAGGGCTTTTCAACTCTGTCCCGTCCAATCCCGGCCATTTCGGGACGGGACAAACCGGGACGGGACAGAGTACCGCTTCGGGACGGGACGGAACTCGGGACGGGGTCGTCCCGATCCCGTCCCGTCCTGAATATATATATGTATGTTCATATTTTTTTAAAAAAAATACATGTGTCATCTATCTCATATGTGAGTATATATGAATATTTTTTAAAAAAATATATAACTCTAACTTCTAAACTAAGTTCCAACCATTCATTGATCTCAAATTTCTTGTCTTCTGCCACTGTGCTCTATGTATAACACATCACATTTGAAGTTTTTTTAAAACTCTATTTAAATGTGTAGTTGTTGCTACTTTTTTTTCTCTAATTATTATGTTTTAGGTTTATTATGTATTAATATGGAGTGCTCATGGCACTGGAGGAGATTTAATTATACTATAAAATCACCCACCAAGTGTGTTACTCTGCAAAAAAAAATATTTTTGGGTCATTTTTTTTAATTGGAAAAAAATTTCGGGACAAGGCCTGTCCCGTCCCGGTCCCGTCCCGTCCCGATCGAGACTGGGATAAGTTCGGGACGGGACACGGGACGGGACAGGCCTTGTCCCGGAATGGGACGGGGTCGTTCCGGTCCCGTCCCGTGAACACCCTTAGGTAGGAGTATTAATCCTGAATCCTCTATAAAAGAAATACTCAGAGTCTTGAAAAAGGGTTAATGATCACATGAGATGAGAGTGAGGGAGGAGAGGCTAAAGTGGAGTGGCTGGACCCCACGGAGAGTCGTTGTGAGCAGTAGTGTGTGGAGTGGGGATGGCGCAAGTGCCAAGTGGGGACCCATGTGGGCTCCAGCACTACCTTTCACACGTGTCACCCCTCCTAATCAGTAATCACGTGCGCAAATAAATAAATAAAAAATAAATAAAAAGCCAACGTAGTCCGTACCCATCCACTTTCATAGTCCCCCGTGTGCCTCATCCTCATTTCTGATTTCTCCTCCATCAATCTCTCTCATTCATCGGCGGAATGTTTGCTTCCTCCATTGTCCATTCCTTTCCCCTGCAACGAAATAGTACCAGCAGAAGCAGACCAGAACTTGAACAGTTGTTTGCACATACTGCACACAATCTTTCTCTACCTATCATCAATCAATTGCATTTTCTAATGTGCCAAATCCTCTGAAAACAAAACAAAAATGTCAAAATTACTCCCTACATTTTCATTGCAAGTTCCCAAGTACAAACGACTGTAGATTGTAGAATAAAAAGAAAAGTCCTCCCTAAAAATCTTTCATCACATTTATTATTCCCTATCTCAACACCCTCTCTGACTCTCTGTTAGTAAAAAACACAGTCTCCTTCTTGATTTCAAGCTTACGCTTGCTTATTATTCCCTGATCGCCCCATCAACTGTAACTCCTGCTTATCACAAATCTCCAACGAAAAATCCCTCAACATCTGCGCCTTCCCTCCGCTACTGCTCGGCGCCATCGTGGATTTCTTCGCCGCCCTGGGCCCCACCGTGCTCGTACTCACCGCCGCCGGCGAAGCCTCTATCCCGGCCACCACAGACGACACAGGCCTCGCCGCCACGTTGAACACCGGCGTCACCGTTGGTGACAAAGCCCATATCTGAGGTTGCTGATTCGCCGATCCCGGACTCCCGGCCACCGTAATCGCCGCCGTCGTCGCAGTCGGAGGATTTATCATCCAAAAGGCGTTCGCCGGTATCATCATACTAGTATTCCCCACCGCCCACACAGGCACAATCCCTTGCGGAATAGCCGGTTGAACCGGAGCCAAACCGGAAGATTGTGAACCGGCCGCTTCACTCACATCTACAAACTCACTATTGGACGCCCGTTTCCTCTTCTTCCTGAGCTCCGACTCCACATCTCCGCCGCCGCCAGCCGACGTCGGAATCTTGAGAGTGCCTCCGACGGAGACGGCGATGGCGGGAACAGTGCCGGTGCCGGTGGCCTCGATGATGGCGTGCTCGGCGTGTTGGAGAAGCCACCTGACGGTTTCGCCATCAGATTTGTGACCTAATTCACGAGTGAGCTGGAAGATCCTAGCGGCACACGTGGCGGGGATTCGGATCCTACGTCCACGGCCTTCGACCTTCGTGTGGCGGTCCTTTGTGGAGGGGCGTCTGGTGGTTAGGGGCATTTGCATCTGCATCTGCATAGTGACAGGGAGGACTCCGATTGGAGGAGGAGGAGGGTGGGAATCAATAGGCTCTTGTTTGAGGGGCATGATTTGGAAATTGGAGGGAGGAGGTTCATTGTTTATGGATGGGGGATTGCCGGCGCTGCTGCTGAGGTCGGAGGTTTCGGCCTCGGCCTCGTCTTGGTTCATTGGGAAGAGAAGGGATTGGGAATTGAATTGGTGGGATCACAAGGGAGTATGCAATAAAACAGAGTCAGAGGAGAGGGTATGTGAATTAGTAAAATGGGAGACAAGTGAGGAACCCAAAAGGTGGGGCCTTCTACCCTTTACCAAGTGGCCAATTTCTTCTTCTTCTTCTTCCCCTTTCCTTACTTTTTCCCCTTAACAATTCCCACAAAATACCCTCAAACATAGAAAAAGATAAATCATTCCTTTAAATTTGACAAATTTTACATCAGAATCTAGGGAGGAATATAGAATTTTCAAATATTATTACCTAAAGGCTTGAATGTTCTCAACATTTGGAACTGTGAATTACTGACATAAACTTGAAAATCGTTATTATTATCATGTAGAAAATTTTTATGTAGAAATTGTGGAGGATTCCCCGATAAATAGCTTGTTAATTTTTAATGGAAAAAGTTGGAGTTGGGGATTGTTGATATAAAATTGAAAATTATTACGATCATCATGTTGAAAATTTATATGTTGAAGTTGTGAACCCTCATACTATGTCTTATCCCTTCCTTCAGGAAAAAGTTGAAGTTGTGAATTGTTAACATGGATTTAGAAATTGTTATGATTAAATTGAAAAATTCTATGTTAAAGTTATGGATACTTATGACGTGTTCGACAATGATATGGATATCTGTGTCTTTCCATGAGATACCGAATGTTTATATTCATCCCTTGGTATAACTTGGGATTTCTTAAATTTAAACTATTGATTTGTTCTTTTCCATTTTTAATGGCATTTTTGTGGGATTTCCCCCTTCTTATTTATTTAAATTTTGATATAAGTTGTTATTGCCTTATTGGGGTTGGGGTAATCACAGTGCACAAATAGTTAGAGGACGACCAGAGGCTGCCACGTGTTGGGTCCTACTTGGTGGCCCACTCTGATATGTCGCCCATCCCATTGTGTGGACCACTGGGGAATAGTGGGGACGGGTGGTCTCATTTCTACTCCAATAAGGCCAGATGATGACGTCATGAGGACCTAAAATAGGGCTATTATTGATTTTATAAATGGTTTTTTTATTGGTAGGCACCACCCATTTATGGTGGTCCATGCACACCAGGAAAGTATGGATATTTTTAAAAGATAAATGGAGCGTTCTTCTGTTTTCTTTTACATTTCTTTTCTTTAATCCAGCTTTAGCTTACAGATAAGAACTCATTAGAGTGTGATTGGTTTATAATCACGTTTTAGATTAGCTGAATGCATTGCCCCAAAAAGAAAACCTCTAAATCCTATTGAGAATAAAGAATGAGTAGGGAAGTCTTGGCCTTTTGGGGCGTGGATTATAATTCATGTTGATTGATTTGCTTAATTCTGTAGGTAACGTTATTTCAAAACTCCATTCATGGTTTTGGCAAATAAAACCTATTTCTCTGGCCCAAAAAAATAAAAATAAAACCTATTTCATCAAGTTCTAAGGAAGTATAGGGTAGGGGTGTTCACGGGACGGGACGGGACGGGACCGGGACGACCCCGTCCCGTCCCGAAGAAAAGTGTTCGAGACGGGGTTTCCGTCCCGTGTCCCGTCCCGTCCCGAACTTGTCCCGGTCTCGATCGGGACGGGACGGGACCGGGACGGGATAGGCCTTGTCTCGAAACTTTTTTCCAATTAAAAAAATTGACCCAAAAATCTTTTTTTTTTGCAGAGCAACACACTTGGTGGATGATTTTATAGCATAATTAAATCTCCTCCAATGCCATGAGCACTCCATATTAATACATAATAAACCAAAAACATAATAATTAGAGCAAAAAAAAGTAGCAACAACTACACATTTAAATAGAGTTTAAAAAAAAAACTTCAAATGTGATGTGTTACACATAGGGCATAGTGGCAGCGGACAAAAAATTTGAGATCAATGAATGGTTAGAACTTAGTTTAGAAGTTAGAGTTATATATTTTTTTAAAAAAAAATTCATATATACTCACATATGAGACAGATGACACATGTATTTTTTTAAAAAAAAATATGAACATACATATATATATATTCGGGACGGGACGGGATCGGGACGACCCCGTCCCGAGTCCCGTCCCGTCCCGAAAATTTTCGGGACGGGACGGGACAGAGTTGAACAGCCCTAGTATAGGGTTTCAGTGTGCCATTATTGGATCTATAGGGGAAAGCCTTGGATCTATCCTTTTCAGTTCAAATCATTATATGTCACTCTTTAAGTTATCAATCTAGCATCTAATTTCTAGTGTAATTTGTGCTACAAATTAAGTCCTTTTTTAATATCAAATGATAAGATGAAGTCTTTGTTTTGGGCATTTTGTATAAAAGCCAGCTTTTTTTAATGCCTTCTAACCTTCTTTTTCTCATGTGAATCTTTATATAAAAATGTAAGTGCTTTAAGCTGCAATCTTTATAAGAGTTAAATACAGAACAATGCGATTTATTCAGATTCGAATACTTTCAATCCCTGCGCACTGTTGGCTGTTGGGTGCTCTGCCCAAGTTCTTTAAAAAAATTACTACTCAATCTTACTTTTTGACAAATTAAAAAAATAATGGCAATCGGCATCACGTAACTAGTTACCGCATAATGCACCAAAGATTCATCACAAATATGATCATTTCCTCGCAACTCCTCATGCTTCCTCGGCTCCCCCCAATCAAAATTAACAAATAGCTCTATCAGTAGCTTATATACAATTTTTTCCATGCCTGTTGAATTAGACACACTTACTATTTTGTGTTGCGCTCATTCAGTAGATTAGTTCTAAAATCAATCAGTGAGAAAGAGCTGTGCAAATGCAATACATTGACTTGATCAAAAAAGAATGCAATACATTGACATGCATTTACTCGATTTACCATCATCTTCTCTAGTTCATTGAAGGGCTAGTTCCTCCCCTGAAACTAGCCGGATTTGATGACAAATCCTGTTTTACAATACAACCACTATTGAAAAATATAATAGTTTAAACAACTGGGGAACGATTATTTGAAGCAACTACAACCAAAAGCAGACTAAACTTTTGAACACACAACAATTGCTACAATGAAAACTAAAGAGTACACTTTAGACACGTAACTAATTAGGCAAGCACAGATACAAATCATAGCATTTCACGTTCTGTGTGGTCTCAGTATCAGTGACCATTGGCAGTTACACCATTTTCAGCTGGAGCCCTGCCATTTTCGCCAGTTTTTGTTGCATAGAACCTCCGATACATGGAATCGACTTCAGTGAGGTAGAAAGTGCCGGGAGACAGAAGGCCAGTGTCCTTACTTGTCACGAAGTCCTTGGCACCATACCTTTCTTCCATTAGCTTCAGACTTTCAATGAACTTCTCCGGAGAAATCTGCATCAAACCACCCACTCATTAAAAATTTATTCAATTGTATGACCAATAAGGCAAGAGCATGACTCTGGTTTAACAGTTTATAGCATCTTGTTCAAAATTGGAGCAACAGCCCAGAAAGATAGATCTGATAAAGTTGATCCGTCCCTTCTCCTCACAATGACATATGCAAGTGTGAATCTTTGAACTGCACTTATTGGGCATCCAAACAGAAATCTTCCTTGTGCTATTTGGAAGGAAAAAAAAAAAATCAAGAGTGTGCATCTCTGTCAACTATATCTGATTCTTTGTTTGCTTTCCTATATTATTAACTGTAAATCTACCAAGCACATACATTCAAAATAATTACATATTTGAACGGGCTTTTGGAGATCAATACCTCATGCCTTGACTTCAATTTTCCACCAACATCCATCACTTTAGCGATGTTTGATAAGCTAAATGGATGTTGACCATCGTGTAATCGCAAAGAGAACATTGTGGCAGTTAGGCCACTTCCATATGAGAATAGTATCACCCGGTTATTTGCCTGAAAATTATAAATCATACATCTTTTATCAGAAAGTGTGCACTTTTGAAGTGATCAAGCCATGCATCAAATGCATGTATAAACCTAGGCATTTACCAATGTGCTATGTTTGTTGTGGATGAGGGACACAAATGCTGCATAAAGAGAAGCAGTGTACATGTTGCCGACTTGTTTGGGTATCAAAGTGGTAGGCTGGACTTTTGCATCGTATAGAGGCTTTGCAACTTGTTGGGATGCCTGTAAATCAAGAATATTGCACGTCATGAACAGAAAGTCTAAAGATTTTCCATTACCGAAGAATTCTATATATGTGAACAGTTCCAAATTGTGGAGCTCTGCCCGACCTTTTCAAGATCTCGGCTTTGGTAGCTTTCATCACCAGATAACGTCGAAAAAGGCTCCAGCTTCTCTTTAGCAACCTCATCCAAAGAACTGCAATTGATTTCGATGTTCAAACACCCATACACCAGACAAATAAAAATTGAAAGAGTTTTCCCCGAATGAGACAAAGCAAACCTGGGATTTTTCAGGTAGTCATTGAACACCAAACGAGCAAAACTTTTTTGTACAAGCTGCAGTAGTTCAAAGTATTAAAGGGAAATACAGATATGTTAAACAGACATACATTAATTGTGGTAGATAAAATTAAAAATGAAAAGTAAGATGCTAAATTATGTATTCATAAGTACCATAGAGAGTTGTATGTTTTGCCCTTATTGTATTATGAGATCCTAATAAACTAACATACCTTATTATAAGGAGAGTGAAATACGAAGTAGTCTGCATCAGAAATAAAAAATTGTTTCCCCTGAATTTTCTCATATCTGCAAAAAGTAAAATAGTAAAGCACATAAATATTACTTGGAAATCAAGAGTCCATAAAAACAAAATTAAAGATTACAATTTACTTACTTGTGACTGAAATGTTTATAGCAAGAATCAAGAGCCATTAGGTAGCATGTTTGAGAAAGCTTCCCATCAACAACCTACACATGTAAAGTAGATGGATAAGTTGCAGCTGGAAATTAAGAAACTAAAACTCTTTCAAATATTATACTGCCTCGCACAATACATTCCTAAAACCAAAAGAAGGATGCTAGAAAGTGCTAGGACATAAATTGTAGAGGGATTAAGAAGCTTACTGGATATTCACTAGCAAGATTAGGCTTGTAAAAGTCATAGACATGGGACATATGACTTCCCCTTAGTTTGCTTTCAAAAACTATAGGCGCATCAGGACCAATTAGCATGGCAATAGCAGCAGCCCCACCAGTAGGCCGAGCAGGCCCTTCAGCATATACCTGAGAAAGAACATTTCCCATACACATGCATGAGATTATATTTAACAAGAATGATGGATCCTAGAACATGCATCTTTGATGTCGGACTATGAAAATTCTCTGGGTCATGTATCCACAAGGCAGGAATATAAAGCATGATCACAGTTAGAGTATATAGATTGAATGCCATGAGAAAATGGGTACTGATCTCACCGCACTGTCAGTGCAGACAACAAGTCCATAGCGTCCATCCCAGGAACAGCTCTCCACCCAGTTTACACAATTGAACAAAGCAGCAGTTCCTCCATAGCATGCATTTGTGGAATCAACACCCTCAATGTCACAATTTCCATATTTCTGCTTGTTTTCAACAAGTAAATGAGTATTCCATTAAAAACTATGATTGTAGATGGATGATAACAAAAGCAAACATAAAACTGCACCAATTCCAACTGATTAATAAAAAGACACACATACTTTGAAAAGTATCCGAGACAGTTAAATGGTATTTTATGACACTGAAACTGTAAGGTATGTACTTTCAACCAAAAAACGGCATGCATTATAAATTACTCATAGAACCAAGATGAAAACCCAGTTAGCAGTATTCAAATTTGGCAGTGTGCTCTGCTGGGAATATGCAATAATGACTGCTCAATGGCTTTCAAACCAACATTAAATACTTCAAACTGAATTGGATATCTTCCCACTCGTGCAAATACATATATCAATTAGTTAAGGTTCTAAACCATCATCTAAATGGCAAAGGAAATCAATTATACTCCAGGAAATAACTTTTAATAAGGAGATCAATCGAGCCTTGCAGTTTAAGAATGGAAAGTACCTCAAAGATCTGCATCAGGAATGTCTTAATGGACTTGCTCTTGTCTATCACAGTCTCGCTGCCCACTTCCAGACGACCAATTTGTTTGGGATCAATCTCATACTTCTCAAGAAGGGATGATACCACTGTCAAACTGAAAATGAAAAAGTTGAGCTTCTAGAATTGAAACTAGGAAAGATTACCACCTTCAGAAAAGTTAAAAAGGATTATATATAAATTCATAATATGTAGCGATAATGCATTATTTAATGCTTCCAGAAGTTCCTCCATCATTTTTAAAACCCTACAATGTCATAACTCTTACAAATTGAAGATAACTGATTCACTTCAGGGTCAGGCAAAAATGTATCAAGATTGTATCTTCCCATTTTCCAGTCAATTTCAACAATATAACTTTGCAATAATTACAGTTCAAACCAATAAGAAAATCAAGGAGAATTGATTTGGTTTTATAACATTGGATCTGGCATGCTCTGATAATTGAATTCCCGTTATTCTGCTCTTTACATTAGCCGAAATTGTAGCTTGTAAATATTCAGTGATAGCATTCCTTAGTTCGTATATGGAATTTGTATATTGAATGATGCACACAATTATTTTTCACCAAGTGCTTCAGTATTGATTATTATTGAACTAAAAAACAGATTATCAACTCCAAAATAATGACCTCATTGAAATGACATCTTCTGACTCTGTACAAAATGCCATGCAATCTTGTCCCAGTCCGATTGTATATTTCCCTTTACTGGCACCATCATGAGCCTCCAATGCTTCCTGAAAGCATTATATGAAGAAAATGAAATCATTACTTAACCGGGACAGATTTGCAACTTCAACTTAGAGAACAGTCAAACAAGACAATTAGTCAAGGACCTAGAAATATATTGCTGAGGATGCATTGAGAGCATGGTATGACTCACAAAAAATAACCCAGAGATGACCAAAGGGAATTTGCCACCTATTTTTTTAAACCCCTTACTCGCAGTAAAGGAGAGGAGCCTTAGAAATAGTCATTTTGGATCAAATTTAAAAGTGATTTTCTGATTATCCCATGGAAAGTTGGGTTATTAAGGAGAATGCTACGCGGATTTTCCCCTCTTTATCTCAAGTGATAATTTCATGAAAATTCCCCACAATTATCAAGGGCCATTCCCTTTCACAGATACAGAAACAGAACAACGCAATACTCAGCAGGAAAAAGAAAAAGAAAAAATAAATAAAAAGGGGGGATTGCATCACAGACATTATGTCTCAACTTATGACGAGCCAGTTAAGCTTTCAATTCATTTTTTATGTCCGGAAGAAAATCAAAACAATTCAATCCCTCACAGTAAACCATAAAGCAGCAGCAGAAGAGGTAACCATCAAGAATTCTGATCCCAAAATGGCAACAAAAAAAAAAAAAAAAAAACTATAAGAAGCAAAAGCTTTGGATGCAGGAAGATCATGGATCTTCTTTCCATTCAAATGCACAATAGCTTCTCTATTGTAAACTTCAGCATCTTCAATAATTTTAAATGTACCTATAACCCATATTCTACTTTTCCAGACTCTTAATTTACACAGAGCCGAAGACAAAATTCTCCCAAGCCCTTTCATACACGGAAGCTTATACTTCCCCCTGGTTTTCTCGTCTATAAATATTGATTGAGGAAAAAAAAGAAAGAAAGAAAGCTCTCAGCATCGCTGCTTTACCCATTCCTCGAGATTTCCAACCAACAACGAAGAAGAAGAAGAAGAAAAACTAAAGGGAAAAAAAGAAGGAAAATGAAGAAAGACCTGCTGAACGTAAGTGGGAGGGAAATAGATGTCAAGGGCGAGGATCCCAACGTTCTTAGCCATAGTTGGATTTGCCAGAGATCCCAAACGAAAAAAGATCCTCTCTTTGAAAGAAGGCTTAACGAGAGAGGAAGAGAGAAGGTGGGGTATGTAAGTGAGTCTCTCTGCGTGTAATGTCGAGGGATCTCACATGCAATTGCTGCTACAAAAAATGGGTGTGTGTGTGTGTGTGTGTGAATATATATATATATATATAATAGAGGAGCAGCCACACCACGCAGGTCTTCCCTCTCACGTCCCCAGAAATGAAGACTTCCTGAGCTCTCGCTTTACGACAAACTAAACTGCAAAATCAATCCCTTCTCTTCTCTTTTCCCCCACTTTTCTCTTCCCCACTCCTTTTTTTAATGGTTCTTTATCACACCAAAATCTCACCTTGTTTAATTAAATTGCATCCATTTATTATACATTTCAGGGTGGTTGATAAGAAAATTAATGAGGTTCACATTATGTTTTCGTGTTTTGTTCTCTCTTTTAATTACATCATACACTTTATTTTCATGGATTTGAATTGATTAAAATTTATTACTCCCACTTTTCGTGTTTATAAGATAAGATCAGTAGACATACCATTTTATAAGACGGGATTTAGGGGTTGTTTGATATTTTGTTTTTTTGTGAACTTTCGATTTTATATTCCTTTGATTTCAAAAATTACATATATCATCGTAATTGCATTGCATTTAGGGAAAATGACAAAAAAATCCCTTTGAATTTCAAAATCCCAATAACAACTTTATGATAGGTATTAACAACTCAAAATTTTTTATTTGAGATTTTGCAAATTGGAAGGGATTTTTTTGTCATTTTCCCTTACATTTATTGCTCTCTCTCCACTCTATATTCTCTCTTTTTCATAAAATGAGGGCATTTTTTAAAAGTAAAACTGGTTTTTATATATTTATTGGGTTAATATAACTTTTAGTCTCTGAATTTTACTTAATTTTGGTTTTGATCCCTGAACTTTAAAATCGGTGATTTTGGTCATTGAACTTTCGGTTAATTTTTATCTTAGTCCCTGAACTTTACAATAAATAGTTTTAGCCCTTAAACTTTCAGTCAATTTTTGTCTTGATCTCTAAACTTTAAAAAAAAACTTGAAAAATCAGGGACTAATGGTTATAAATGACACAAAATTGAGGGACAAAAAAACCAATTTAAAGTTCATGAACCAAGATCAAAATTGATCGAAAGTTTAAGAATCAAAATTACAAATTTTAAAGTTCAGTGGTCAAATCCAAAATTGAGTGAAAGTTCAAGAACCAAAAGTTGTATTAACTCATTTTTGTCGCTATAATGTTGTAAAAAAAATTGATTGTGAAAGAATGCTTTTGCGTATTTTTATTCATATATGAGTGAGGTGAAAAAAAATAAAAAATGTAATGAATTGAGCGTTTTATTATTACATTACAGCTCATTCCTTTCTTTCCCCTGTTTTTTTCCCCCAGTATATAGATAGGTGTATTCACTGCATGGATATGAAATTATGAATATTTGGATTGGATTGGATTTGGATTAGTAAAAAGTACAATTAGTTTCGTAATGGGTGACGACAGAGTAAAAAAAATTAAGTCATATATTAGACTTCTTTTTGTGTTGCATTAAATAAAATTTAAAATGTGAACGCGTTGTTTAATTGTAGTTATGAATGATGCAGTCTATCGTAAAAGTTATATTTTGAAGATAAATTAGCAAATTTTACATTATTGTATAGAGTATTTAATCTCTTGGAAGAAGTAACTACATTTTTGTTAACTTAAAGTAAAAGAAAACGGAAAAAAGGGCTAACCCTTAATAAAGTATAGGAGTATTTAATCTCTCCGAAGAAGTAACTATGTTTTTAGGGTTCCCATTTAATACTTATCACAGTTATGAGAAGGCACTTCTCATCGTTGAAATAAAATATAGACCATCCAAAATTTAATATAGATGGTCAAGATTTAAAATTTTTAAATGATTATTTTTTCAAAAATAAATTTATTTTTTTAACAAATGACAGTTATAAAATTTACTTTATTTTTTATTTTGTCTCTATTAAAATAACAATTTATTGAAAATATTAAAATAAATCAAAATGAATCTGAACCGTCAAAATAAATCTGAAAAATACAGATTAAGATGAGAAACCAATTGCTCATCTTTGTGATGGCACATAATGTAAATCGATATTTTTATTAACTTAAAGTAAAAGAAAACGGAAAAAAAGGGTTGGCCCTTAATAGTTCTATCTTTTTTTTAGCTAATCCCTTAATAGTTCTATGTTTAAAATTTAGGAAAAGTTTACAACCGTGTCCACGTTAGTGACGGGGTTGCGCTAGTGGCCAACGAGTTTGGTGATATGATTATTTTAAGAAAAAACTTAGATTAGGTCTATTTCTTAAGTTAAATCTTCGTGTATGTATTTTTCTTAAAATAAAAATAGACATTTAAAAAAATTCACATTGATAATCAAAATTTTGTTTAACTATTATTAACAATAAAAATCACACAGAGTTTGATTAGAGTAGTTGACATAATTTATGTAAGAAACTTCGTAAATCTTCGTTTATCGAAACATAAAATTAAATGGCCTCTCTAAATTTTATCTAAACCAATTAAAATTACACATCCCGCAAAAAAAAAAAAAAAACCTTGCACATAAATATACATGCCAAGTTTTGTGTCTGCGTAAAGAAAGCTTTCATATATAATGTGTACGAAGAAAGTGGCATGGAAATCAAAACATGCATCTTTTCGTATGGCGTTGTGGTCCATACACAGAGTTTGAGAAAAATGGAGATGGAATTTATTGAAAAAAATAGTGGTAAAAGCTGGAATCTTTTCTGACACGTTCATGTTGGCCCTGGCTCCCTCTATGATTTGTCCCACCCCACTTTTCTGTTACATGGCCTCGTGCTTCTGATTTTTTACTTTGGTGGAAATAAAAAACAGGGGATATTAAGATTAGGAAGAATTCTGAAAAATCATCAATTGTAAAAATTTATTGCTTAAAATGCATTTAAAGACACAAATCTTTAAGTTGGTGTAACTTACAATCAACGAGTGTAGCTCTTCTTTGAAGGCGTGTATGACGCATCCAAAACCATATGCAAATATATAATGTATTGCACGTGGATGCAAAAACAACTACATCTGTTGAAAATATATTGTGTACAAGTTCTAAAGCTAACTTCAGATGTCTTTTGAACAATAGATTTTGTAATGAGATATTTTTCAGCAATTTTTTTCATATACAGTGCTATCTGTGTGATTATTTTTATTTTTTTTATAAAGACAAGATGATATGTCAAACAGAAGTTAAAAGTATTGCGTAGGTTTAAGGACGGCAGGAAAAGTTACAAATGTTATGAAGGAAATCAAATTGTTTGGAGAAAATTGATAACTAAAGATTGAGATCACTCATATTATAGTAATTTGGGAAGGACTATGTATTTACGAAGGCGTGTACAGATGATATCCAGATCCCCTTAATTTGAGCCAAACTGAGATATGCAAATAAAAGATAAAACTCTTCTTAAACAAAATAAGCCTTATCACACTTTTATGTCCAATGAACTTCAGGTGATCGGAACGGTTACGGCATATTACTTCTTAGCATATGACTTGATGATTATGTTTCCTTTTTGACCTAGTCAATTAGTAAGACACATGCTCCCTGTGTCTCTTAGTGAAAATTTTAATTTTGTGAAAGTAATAATCCTAAAATATAAGATTTATTTTATGATTGTCTAAACATTTACTATATTTTTTTTTTCAATTTTTCCTGTTATTTTTCTCTTCCACTTTCACATATATTCATTTCATCCCTTACAATTTCTTATTCATCACATTAATTCTCTTATGTTTAAATTTGAATTAGTTGTGTGTGTATATATTAAGTTTGTATTTCAATCACAAAAATTCAAACCGATGTGAGAGGACTCATCCCAACATTATATACCATTAATTCATTCATCAATCTTTAGATGTGAGACTTATTATCTAATAGTTCATACATTCTGTTTTATTTTTTATGATAAGGGTATAATTAAAAAATAAATTACTACATTTTTTGCACATATAATTGTTGTTTTTAACTGGTTTTAATAGTTCTATTGATAAATGTAAATTAATTATTTAAAGCTTATAATAAAAGACTGAGATAGTAATTTGCAAATAGAAATGATTCCAGCTGCATTGTAGAAGTAGATGTACTGTGCATTTATGAGTGACAAAACTTAAATAAAATGAAGCAAATGTAATGTTTCAGACTACATTTGATGAGGTGAAGGAGTAACAAAAAATAATACCGCGGTTAGTTGAAATATAAAAGAACTGTTCTACATACAACATTTATTATTAACCGTAAAATTAGTCCCTTGCAACTAGATCTTCGCATAAGCCTTTTATAAAGTAACGTGGTTTTTCATATTGAATGAATCCACTGCAAGAAAACTATAGCTAGCCAGAAACGTGAAATTGAATTGACCGTGATACTTGGAGTTGAAGTGGTGGATATATAGATGATTTCGTGAAGGAAGCCGATCTCGTAGCTTCCTAAATTGTCTTCGCACATGGATTGTGTAAATAAATAGACAAATTAAACTCTCCATTATCATCAGTAACTTCACTTTTAAATTGAGCCACATGTATATATTGATAGAGTACAGTGGCGTTGTACGATCCATGTAGCCGACCACACCTAATAGGATAAGGCTTGTTGTTGTATATTGATGGTAAATGCGTCGTCATTTTTTGGATCATTTTGAAGTCCCTTCCGTTTATTTATTTAGATTAATTGTTGGCTATTGATTAAGTGAAGGCTGCTGGGCAAACAGAAAATTGGGTGGAAGCTGAAACTTGAAAGTTTGCTATTGCGACTTTGTCTAACCCCACTTTGCACCCAACCCCTTATTTGTCTCCATATTTCTCGGCATCACCCAACTCACTTTCGTGAGTTTTAAAATGGTCATGTCATTTATAGCATCCATTCAATGAGATACTTTTTTTTTTTTTTGTCATCCTTAATCCGATGGAATGAATCCAAGCTTTTATCTAACTAAGCGATATTTCAAAAGGTTTTGGTGTCGATTAAATCAAATTACTTGATCTGCTTAAGAATGTAATATACCACTATGTTCCTTATTATAGGTCCAATTAACACAAATTTTTTATTTCAAAATATAAGTCCAGTTTGGGATCAATTAATAATATTGTGACTATTTTACCCTATCTTAGAAATAAGGAAGATGAGAGAGAATGCTTATAATACGTGGAATATTATTTTAACTCATATCCTTAAATAAAGATAAAGTTGAAATTTTTTTTAAAAATAAAAGCATATTTAATGTTATAACTTCCACTCCTTTATATGTAAGGAGTAATTAGGGTGGACTTATAATAAAGAACTGAGTGATACTCCCTCTAGTTTGATAACTAAATTACGTTTGTTAAAAATTGTTGAAAGTTAGTTTAAAATCATAGATATGTCTGAAATATAACTGTTTTTTTTTCAATATCATCCTTCTTTATGTTTTGTTATCCTCTTATTTAAAACATGGTTTCCCTCCCTCCCTCCCTCCTTGTAAATATAAACATCACACATTATTTATTTAATACAATATTTCAAATTAGTTATGGATAAAATAGAAAAAATAATTCATTAAATGATGGAACAACCCAAGGTCGACTCTTATATTTTAGATTTAACCGATTCGAAATTCGAGTTCGACCTTATAATAAGAACCGGAGAGAGTATCACAAACTATTTATAAAGTAGAATGTATGTCCAGATTTATTTAAGACGAATAAATCAAATATTCTTCTTTATTTGATGCGTCATCATAACATCCCTTTCGTTCAATAATACAGAATATTATTTCTCATGATAGCCTTTTAAATTTCGCTTTTGAGTCAAAATAAATTATTGTTTTCTACTAACTACTATCATTTGCTGCTCCACCAGCTATTAGTGCGATGCTACATTATACGTAATGTCATAATTAATATAAAACCCAATTAATTATTAATAGATTAAAGACATAAAATAAACTATTTAATTATAATACACATTATACCCGTCAAATTATATACATTTATAAGTCAGATAAATTAGTTTAAAGACAATACATAATAACATTTTTAATCTCTTAAAAAATAAAATTAAGTTATGTTATGGATGTTTGAGCTGCGTCAATTTGCAAAATACTGTCCCCTTGACCCTCGGGTTTAAAAAATATTTTATTTTTAACTAAATTACAAAGTCTAAGAGAAGCATTTAGTCTGGCAAAAAAAAAAAGAGAAGCATTTAGAATTAATTAATATTCTTAATCTTTTTCCAAAAATTATTATTAATTCAAGTGGTTGATTTCTCTGTTATGAACCTAATGTAAGTTAATCTGATGTATGTGCACTGCGTGGTTTCCGTGGTGACATTTTTTCTTCTATTCCGTAATTAATAATGGAACGAAACAAAGGAGGATGAGTCTGTAATGTTTTTTCCTTCTGGAGTACTATATGTGAAGCATTCGGGCATACGGTAGAAAAAAAATGAACGGATACTATTGAGTAGACTCCAATATGTACGAACATGTTAATAGAGCTATCTTCGCTTATCAAGACTGATTAATTAATTTGTGTATATTAATAAAATTAAATAAACAGTTATAAATTGTTTATTTTTATTATATTTATTCACATTATTTTGTCCTACTTATATACACACATATAAGTGTTTTAATATAATATCATGCAATGTTGATATGATTACATACTTCATCCGTTCCTGAATATAAAACCCATTTGATTTTTTTGGAAAAATTAAGAAAACTAAATAAGCTACTTAATCATAACGTATTTTATATATGATTAGATTATATGTTAACTTATAAGTCAAATAAATTAGGTTAGAGAAAAATTTAAAAAAAAATCAATTTATAAATTATTTATTTAACTTTCTTAGGATTTTCTAAAAAAGTCAATGGGTCATATATTTAAGAACAAATTGAGTAATTTATTTGTTTTCCTCAATCTTCCTAAATTAGTCAATCATACCTTATACATATACATATATACACGCATACGGAGATAAGGTAGTAGTATTTTTATTGGATATAAAGGTGATATACCACTGGTTCTCGTTTGAAAGTCACCGTTAACTCATTTTCGCATTTTTAAAGAATGTATTAATCTGATATAGTTTTCTTTCTTTTTTTTTTTTTTTATAAGAATCTGATATAATTTTCTAAAGCTACCTTTTTTGCCAGTTGAAGCTACCCTTATTAAAGTGTTTTTCTCTCTCCATGCATTGATGAATCTTCTCATCTCTCTACCCTCTTTCCCTATGTCCAGCAAAAAAATTGATTAACTATAAAATTGAAAAAAAAAATATTAACTACCCTAGAAATGATTTATATCCAAGATTAAACTTTTCCGCAATAGTTACATACTATTTCTTTCTTATTTTGATCAAATACTTACATACTATTAGCGGCATATAAAAGGGCAATAATATATATGGATCCAAGGGGACCTGGTTTTTCTACTCATAAAAAAAATGAGTAGGGAGAATTAATCAAATCTAAACTCTCTAGATCTCATTTAAACTGTCTAAATATGATTTTAGATTGTCTATATATTAAAATATTTTTAACAAAATCAAATCTAGATTATTATGATGAGATCTAGACGATCTATATAAGTCTAACTCTCCTTACTTTTCAAACCGGTTCAGAAGGGAAATACACAATAATGGAAATAATGAAATGAGAGAATTAAGGAGGCAGTCCGTAAAGTCAAGCATTTAATACATGATTAAATGGAAGTTGGAGATTTTCGTCATGTTCAAAGTCCAACTATGGTACTGCAGATGATGTGTTGGGATAATGTTATCATTTGATTATTTCAGCCTCACGTTCCGCGATCTCCACGAGGATGCCCACTCTACTGTCTCCAGTCTCGCCAAATTTTTAAATATTATTGGCCAAACTGATTCTAAATATCGGATTTAATTTATATGTAAGTCGTTAGTCCTATCTAATAAAAGATTTTTTATTCTATTATATTAATTACCTTTTCTAAACAAGTTTCAAGGACTTGTGAACAAATCGATATATAATCTAATATGATATAGAAATGTTTTAGGGAGGCTAACAAGTCATGCTACACAGGTCTCAAATAAAAGAATAATAATTTACACTTAGACGAGGATATAGACATGACCTGGAAGTAGGGGTGTCCATCCCCTCCCGGTCCCGGTGATCCCGTCCCGGTCCCGGCAAATCAGGACCGGGAATTTCCCGTCCTGGGAAGCCCGAGAAAAAAATCCCGGGACCGGGATCCGGACAAGGCCACGGGATCCCGGTCCCGGTCCCTATGTTATATATATAAAAAAAATTTAGGCCCAACACTTTAAAGGGCTAATTCTATTGGATTAATTCTATTGCAATTACATATAAAGTAAATTCCTATATAAAAACTATGGTGTTTCCAGCCTTTTGCCCCTATTTTATCTCTTGCTTTTGTTATATTAAACTTGTCCTCTTTACTGATTTATCATTTATGTCATGTCATTATTATTTCTTATGTTTAATGAGATTTATTTACTTCATGTCATGGCATTATTATAGAAGAAAGCATTCAGAATTTTGAGAAAGTTTAATCCTTGTTTTGTTTTATTTTTTTCTTAAATGTGGCATAAATTAAGTGACTAAACTAGTGATATCATTTTTGTTCATTATTTTTCCTTATGCATTTATTTATAACTTCATAATAATTAATTTGTGACTTGTTTTCTTTTATAGTTTGAAAATGTCGCAAAAATGGAAATCACCTAAAAAATTGAAGAAATCCTAAAGACCAAAGTTGAAGCCAATTTTTTTCTTTTTTTTAAAAAAATTGAATCGGGAATTCCCGGGACCGAGATTGAAATCCAATCCCGGCCCCATTCCGGGAACGGGAATCTGGAATAGGTATTCCCGGTCTCTGTTTTGGACACCCTACTTGAAAGATACCATCCTCCCAACTCGGATGCTCCACATCTTTTGCTGCACGCATGTTGTGAAATTAGTTATAAATCCAATCACACAACTTCAAAATTAATTGACATAAGAAATATCTCAAGACGTGACCCGATATCTATCCTGCCCAATTTAGTGTTTTTTCGTATGCCAGTGGATGATTCGCGATTCAATGAATTTGACGGACTCTTCACCGCGAAATAATGTAACTTTGAAGTTTGAACTATGAGTCAGACCAGAAGTTTTTTTTTTTTTTTTTGGTTGTCAAAATGGAACCATATAAGTAGCTAAATCTCATTATCAGAAGATTTCACCTGAACCGACGAATATTCCCTAGTGGTCTCCAATATGAATTTTAATGGCTTAAGAAACTTACCGCCTCCAACCTCACATTGGTGAAAAAATGTAATTTTTCGCGTACCTATTCTTAGGAGAGGAGAGACTGATATTTGATTCCAGACTTAATACATGCAAGGCATATTGGAATATTTGATTCAAATTATACAGGGGAGGAGGAGAGGGAAGGAAAGACAAATCTAATAGTTAAGATAATTTATTTATTTATTTTTAGAAAAACACGCTAAGTTGATGTGGTCACTGCACCGCTTAAATTTTTCTAGCAAGAATGTTGTTGATCACTTTTTAATGCACGATTTTTTTATTTTTTTTTTTGGTCAAGGGGGATGCACGAATTAATCTCAATATTTTTTCAGAGTATTGAACAATTGAAAAATATAAAACACTAACAGATCATGAACAACTGTTCTTTTGTTTATGCTAAATATATGGCCGCACTAGACACGAGGATGGATGCCTATTCTCCCTCTTTTGCCCATTGTTTTTCTGGTTCGTTGGCGCGTGTTTGTGGTTGCTTATAATGTTTTTTAATTACTTCCACCTATTATTTTTTACAAAAAATTTCATGCGCTTTTCATAATGTAATGTAAATAAATATATTAATTTTTTTCATATAGTAACTATAATCAATCATAAAGCTTTTTAACTAATAAAATATAGGGTAAAGGTACAAAAATGTTCATGTAGTTTGGTCCAAGGTGCAACCAATACTGCAAAAAAAAATTTCTTGGCCTAAAGTACCAACGTAGTTACCAAAATGGAACAAAAATACCCATACTGTCAATTTATGAAAACGGTGTTAGGTTTTTCAACTTTAGCCAGAATAAAATGTACAAAAATACGCATGTAGTTTGATTCAAAGTGTACCCAACCTCGCGAACTTTTTTTCCGTCCAAAAGTGCCCACGTAGTTACTAAAATTGTTCCCTCATTGCTTGTGCCATTACTTTACAAAAATGACAGTGATTTTCACAAATGTCTTTTACATCCTCCTATGCTCGAGCTTGAGGATGTCACAAAATGGTCCCCTCGGTGTCTAAGCACTCATCTAACAACTCCAATCGAACTTACAAAGTTTCAACGATCAAGATTAAAAGCGTATTATTCAAATTCTAAAGCCTCAACGAATATATAAAGATATTTTGAGAAATTAAATAAGAACAGAGTATCCATGGATAAGAATGGAGCAATCAAACAGTTACATTTGCATCGAGCATTTCATAACATTCGTTTGTATTATCAAATGAATACATATTTGGATCAAACAAGTATAAATCGATTTCTACATAAACTTAGTGAGAAACTTTTAACCTACACACTTTTCTCTATTTTCTGGATTTAAATACTCTGTTCTTCCCTATTTGTTTTTTAAAAATTGCTTCTGAACTTTAAGTTTTAAGAAAATTTTTATTGAAATACACAATTCACCCCCTCTTGTATATTTCTCCTGCCTAACATGTATAAAGTAACGGCATAGGTAAGAAGGAATAGTTTTGGTAACCACGTGGGTGCTTTTAGGCAACAAAAAAAAGTTCGTGATGTTGGGTGTACTTTGGACCAAAGTACATGGGTATTTTTGTACCTTTTATTCTCCTTAACTGTTGAAAAACTTAACACCATTTGCCTATATTGACGGCATGGGCACTTTTGATACATTTTGGTAACTATGTGGACACTTTTGATCTAAAAAAACTCCGTGGTGTTAGATGCACTTTGAACTAAATTATATGGGTATTTTTACACATTCACTTATAACTAGCAACTTTTGGCACAGACAATTTTAAAATTTCACAAAAAAAAAAATTGAATTGCTTGAGATAATTAATTAAAACTTAACCAATGGAAATTAAGTATGGCGATGACAATCACTCCCTTTTAGGGACTTTGATTCTCTCCTATGCTTTTCCGGTTCTCTTTCATCCTCTATCCTGAAATTACATAGTTTTGGGGTTAAATATTTGGTGTTTGATTTTATCATTAGATTGTACATAAATTAGTAACATTTTGATACCTTATGGACGAAAAATGGTTCAATTTCCAATTTTATATGATTTTTTAAAAGATTTAATGCTTTAACTTGGAAAAAATATGGAATTTTAAGCATTAAATCTTTGAAAAAATATATAAAATTGGAAAATTGAACCATTTTTCGTCCATAAGATATCAAAATGTCACCAATTTTATGTAGAATCTAATGATAAAATCAAATACAAAAAATTTGACCGCAAAATTATGTAATTTCATAATAGATAATGGAAGAGGATCGGAAAACAGATGAGAGAATCCAAATCCCTCTTTTAGCATCATAGCGAACTATTATTTAACTTTTCATTAAGAGAGATACCAACATTTAGTGTCGAACAACATGTCAAATAAAGTAGCTTTTAAAAGGTAAGATAATACATGTGCTTGTAGAAAAAGTTCTCCATTTATATTATCTTTGAATTTGTGACCACCAAGTCATGCATACGCGCACTGTTCGGTTACAATTGTTGATGGGGATGAAGAAATAAAACGTGAAATGTATTTTTATATACTTTGTCGCTTCAAAGTGTTAGGTAGGTTATTCGTGTTCAAAGCTAAACATTATTTAATTTTTGTTTATAGAAGCAGGCCGATATCTTAACAAAGATTGGGACAGCACTAAGCCTATTAAATGAGTGAGTTTAAATAAACCCATATAAGAAGAATGTAACTTTTGATTGTAAACTCGAATCATGAATCCGTAAAACTTTAGTTTTATTAATAGATATAAGTTTTAAGTATATAATAAAATAAAAAAAAATACAAAAAATGACAAATTTGACTTAAATATGTTTTAAAAATGAATACTTAACATTAAAAATATCAACATTTATACTTTATTAAACTAAATAAAGAAGCTACTATAAAGTTTATATACAAAATTGTTGAATATGGTCAAATAAAAAAATGATATGAGATTTAGAATGAATTGACATGATTATTTTGTACAATAGAAACGTAAAAATGGTTAATTCGGTGTGTAAACTCATAAATTCAGTGTGTAAACTCGTGAGTTGTGAGTTTAGCCGAGTTTATGAGTAATAAGCGTTTAAATGTGACAAAAAATATAAAAACAATAAAATCAGAGAGTCAATTCGAAAGTTTAACAACAGACAAACATACATGAAAATAGATTTCTTCTTAAGTTCTTATTAAACTCTGGAATATAATTAAAATATGAATAAGTTTGTACCACATCAATCCTTATATAGTATTTACTTAATTTATTTGGTTAGATTCAATAAATAAGTTATTTGTGAAATTTACTTGATTAATTTAGTTTAATTCATTTTTATGAAATGTCATTCTAAATCATCTACGTCAACACTACTATTGATGTAAACTCAGCTCCCTCGACATATATACATGCAATTGAAATATTTTTGAGGAAAAACGGAATAAACATGGAAGATAAAATGGAGTATTACCTTAAGAAACCGCAGCTATGATATGAATCCTTCGTTTATGTGTCATACAAAATAAATACATTTAAGTGGCCATCATCTTTAGTTTTTTTATGAATTAAATTTTAAAAGACATAGAAATATTCCAATTAAATACTTTTTAAAAATTTGAAGATTTCAATTCGGTGATTCTTACTAAAATGTGTTTACTTTTTAGGATCTATCTATCCAGTGTCTTAGAAACTGATTAGTTCAATGCATGCTCATGATAATAGGACTACCTCTAAATTAACATCGTTCTGGTCTATGCTGAATGATAAAGCCGTATTCCCCTTGTCTTTCTTGGTTTGACCAACCCAATTGGCGATTTTGGGTATACTCAAAGCTCAAATATAAGACTATTGGTTAACGTGAAACAACTTAATATCAGTTTATCCTTTTTTTTATTGCCAGCCATACCAGTTTATCCTATTGGTGCTACAAATATGTGTCTACTCGTCAAGCATAATAAACACCTAATATAATGAACTATAATACCCCTTTCAGTCTTTAATATAAAATCAAATTGATATTTTTGAAAAATTAAGGAAGTAAAAATTATTTTAAAGTCCTCATATTTATCATTTTTTTCACACTAATTTGTGAAACTGATTATAAAAGAGGGAAAATTGGTCACATTAAAATTACCTTTTGAAGAGGTCTGTTTGATATCCAAAAAATGCTCAGCAACAGTTGGATAAGTGGGGAATGTTGGGGTAAACCAGAAAAGTTTGGGTAGAGCGGGATCTAAATATTGGCTAGGTAAGCATCCTTTAGTAAAAGGAATAGTTATAAACCCACACACAGCTCATAAGTTACTAATATAATTCAATTACATATAACTTATGTTCTAACTAAGTAGGTTATTTGGTTTTCTTAATCTCTAAAAAGAAAATTCAATTTGATTGTATATTTATGAATGACCAAAAGAAGTTATTAAAGGTTATTAGATATTTTAATAATTTCATTTCCAAGTCATTATTCTGAAAATTTTCCAAATCTTTCTGTAGCGAGTGGAATTTATACCTGAAGCAGAATTGGAGAAATATTATCAGTTATTGAAATTAAAAGTTACTCCCTCCGGTCCTAATTATAAGATCACTTTGACTTTTTTGACTCTTTTTTTTCAGTAAAAAAAAAGTAGTTTCAGTCCAAAAAAAATTTTTTTCCCTCAAAATTAGTTTATTATACTTATAAACTAATATATAATCTAATTTCATGTGACATATGTTATAATCTAGTGGTCTAATTTGCTTCTTTAACTTCCACAAAAAAAAAAGTCAAAATGATCTTATATTAGGATCGGAGGGAGTATATAAGAAGGATTAAACCGAACTTTCTCCTGGACGCAATTCGGAAACATATTTTATTTTTTTAAGGGCACGGTTGCTATATTTCTCTAATTTGAGTTTCTTTCTCTATAGATGCAAAAATCAGAAGCCCACGGATGGCAATTGGCAAAAATTCAAATGAGTGGATTAATTAGAACATAAAAAATCTAGGGATGGTGGCAATTCGATATACGTCCCACCAAACACCATAGTCAGTGTTTAAGCGAGAGCACCATCTGTCCAAAAATGTACGGATTCTATTCGTTAAGAAAGAAGTACATTTGTCATGCATATAAACACATAGCAAAGCAGGATTTAAATATTACATATATTGATGATTATTAGTGTATAGTTTCGCTAAGGGAATTGTTTTCCACCGCATTAAATAACATATTTACTTTTTATCGGGTCGAATTTGTCTTTTACTTTGGATACAAGTGAGAATGATATTATTTTTTTATCAGCAGTGAAAGTGATTTGATAATTCTTACAAGAAGAAGAAGAAGAAGAAGAAGAAGAATCAGATTAAGAAGTACTCATATGATCGTAACATAGATGAAATTGGGCTAGTTCAATTAAAGCCCACAATAAAATGGACAAAGCAGTAAGGCCCATAGGAAGCAATTTCAAGGGAAAAGGGCAAAAAGATGAATTGTTGAGAGTGGGATTTGAACCCACGCCCTTTCGGACCAGAACCTTAATCTGGCGCCTTAGACCAACTCGGCCATCTCAACCTTCGATGTAAGGAGGTGCATTTAAAATAAAAATATCATTTTAACTTTTTTTAGAAAAATTAAAGATACAAAATTAATCATTTTAAATTTTCTATAGTCATCTTTTTTCCTCAAAACTAATTTATTTTACTTATAAACTAACTTATGATCTAATTATTTGTGACATATTTTATAATTTAATGGTTTATTTTACTTCTTTAATTTCCACAAGAAAAAATCAAAGTGATTTTATATTTATAACTGAAGGGAGTACCCAGACTATAAACTATAAACGAATTCTCACCACACTCTTAGTGAAGTATATACGCGTAGTCTTTTCAGAATTTGTACACATTTACTGATTCACATACACCTATATCTCTACCTGTCTGTATATCTATCTATCTATTTATGCACACATCGACGAGTACGTATACGTACATACGATCACACCAAACTGTTAGCTTTGTTGGCTTTTGTGACTGAAGCTTCAGCTAGTAGCTAGCAGGAAAGTGGAATACATATATATCAATCGATGGTATAGTACTGTATGATAAACTAAATGGAAATTGACACAATTTATAACAACTGGAATCGTGATGTCTAATTAAATATTTCTCGGTACATGTACACGTACCTATGATAGATGACGATGCCATCTGTGGAAAAATATCGGCCATGGATTTATAGAGAGGTAGTAATGAACTAAGCAGAATCAGTTACAGGGCAACTCTCCTTTGGCGGTATGATATGGAGTGAATACATACACCACACACATAGCATATATATTCTTTTTTTTCGACCTGCCAAAGAAGAGAAGCCCTACCACTGAGTCACTTATATTATACATATGTTTTTCGTTTGCAGGATTAGCTTCTTTGGGAGAAGAGGAAGCCCTCAGATGCATATTTATATGTGACTTTAGAAGTCGCATATGCCATATGGATATTCATATGTGTGTGTGATTCTCAGCTATATATGTTTGGTGCGTAAACGGATTATTCAGGAATGAAGAACAAGTATAAAAGTAATGGTGGCCCTCTGAAAAGGCTTCTGTCAAAAGTAGTAGAGATGCCAACAAAATCTTGGCCAGCAGTATATTTCCTGTCATATTCTTCTTCATCGATTCATTATCCCCCTTATTTTCTCATGCATTTTCTTTGTTTCTTTTACATAAATACTTTATGAAATAATAGCAATACTAGAAAATTCTTTTGGGCACTGGAGTTAATGGTGTGGCTGTTGTTTTCAATTGTGATGTATGTATATTTCTTGAACTGTCTGGAAGTTGATTCCATTAAGAAAAAAAGATTAAGAGTTATTATTTACTCCTTCGGCTCTTAAATATAAGACTTATCCCAATTTCCCTACCAAAAAATTATTCATATTAATGCTCCTCGATAATAAACAATAAAAAGGGAGGGTGTGAATAAATATAGATGAATATGGTGCTTTGGTAATGTCATACCACTATGTTCCTTATTATAAGTCCACATAACTACTTCCCACATATCAAGGAGTGTAAGTTATAACATTAAATGTGTCTTATTTTTAAAGATTTTTCTAATTTTGCCTTTATTAAAGAATATGTGTTAAAATAATACTTTATGCACTATAAACATTCTCTCTCATCTCCCCTAATTCCAACATAGGGGTAAAATAGTCACAGTAGCATTAATTGATCCCAAAATGAACTTATATTTTGGAACAAAAAATTTGTTGTAGTTAGACTTATAATAAGGAATAGAATAATATTATTTTAATCCAACTTAATTAACATTCTTAATTTTAATCAAATTAACTAAATATGTGTTATATTTAGGATGAGATAGAGAATATAGGAATTTTGAATTCTCAAATCATTACTATATATCTTGGTCCATTGAAAGCTCACTGTAGAGTTTATACCTTCGAATATAACCTTAAGATTAAATTGACTTTCTGCTCAGTGGTCAGAAGATATTTGATAATTTATTCTTCCAAAAAGGTTTTATTATACTTTTATATTTCCTACGTTACTAAATATAAGACCTAATTGTTAAATTAGATTAATAAAGTTAGTTAAGTTAATTAGAATGATATGATATTAACACAGTATCCTAATTATCTACCTTTATTCTTACCCTTCATCTCTTACTTGTTTATCAATTAGGAGTAACATTAGGGGTAATATAGGGAAAAATTGAGAAAAATGATAAAGGGGTCTTATAATTAGGAACAAGTTTACCTCAAAAATAGGTCATATATTTAGAAATGGAGGAAGTAATTTTTTCGGGCAAAATATATTTTTATAATTTTCTAAAAATAAAATATAGCTCCCAGTGGCGTTAATTTCAACTTGGTTACGGTATAGATTCCAAATATATTTAACATCCGTATGGATTACTTCAAGGCACCAACTGTGCCAATATCATCGTTACAAATAGAATCACCTGTTATTGAAACGAAAAGTATTGTCTGAACGAATTAAATTAGACACAGGTTTATAATCTATAATCCTTACAGTAGTAATGGCCATTTTTACACTTATTCTAAAGTGATGTCCTATTGATGAACCATGAAATCGCATAATCAAATCATTATCACTAATCACTCAGCAGCAATCTCTGTGTCAATATTTGAAGTCCCATGTACCTGCACCACATCAAAAAATAAATCGATACAAGTGATAAGATATCCCAACTACTATACTCGATACGAGCCTTAATGTAAGATTAAATTGACTTATTTATAAAGATCAAGGAAACAAAATAAATAACATTAAAGTATTTATATTTATCATTTTTTTAAAAAATTAATTGATTTGACTTATAAACTTATATACTTCTTTCAATACTAAACGTATGATTTATTTAACTAGTTTGATTAGATAAAGAATGTTGATTAATTTAGTTAATAAAATATGTTTTCTAAAACACCCTAATTATCTTTTTTAATTATCTATTCTTCCTTATTAATTATTGTTAAGAAGCATCAATATGATAATTTAAGAAAAAATCAATAAAAATTAGAAGTATATCATTTAATTTAGAACCAAAATCAACCCCTACATTATATTATAGGAGGGGATAATGACATGTAACACAATTTACAATCAAGTGGTTTATTTGTTATGCCATATTAATATCTCAAAATCAGTCAAATATTGAAGCAAGTAGGTACCTGCCAAGCATCATAACAGTGGCCTGAGGATTAGTGCCAGGAGAATAATGAAAGGTGGAACCATCAATAACACGCAGAGAGCCAACCCCAATGACCTTATAATCACTATCCACCACCCTCCCTACTTGGCAACCTCCATGATAATGCCATATAGTCATCACTGTGTTTCTGCAAAACTCCTCCAATGGCCTCACTGAATTCACACGCCTTGGCATCAAATTCACAGGCCATCTCGAGCTCATGTTAGCCACCACCTCTTGGGCCATATTTCTGTACCTGAACGCAGAGAATGCCTCCGATTCTATCACTCTCTCTATCATTCTCATCCCTTCCACACATCTCTCCAAGTCTCTTGGGTCCTCGAAGTAGTTGAACCTCACTAATGGGTTGTCGTTTACATTTTGGGTTCGGAGGCCCAAATACCCGGTTGAAATTGGGCCCATTATTTTCTCCAGAATGAACCCACCTCTTAACTCTGCTTCATCAAGACTGTCCATAAGCTCTATTGCTTTTGCTAGTGCCTCTGGGGTCCTTTCCTTCGGTGGCACTTTCGAGAACTGACCAATCTGTACTTTTCACCAAACCCACTGTCACTTAGCAATCATAGTTGTTATGGAAAAAAAAAAGTACTTTAATTTGATTGGGCCCTTACCAGAGAGGTGTGGTAAAAAAAGGTGGAAAACCCTTTGACAATTTTATTGCCATATTTTATATTTTTAAAAACGAAGAACTTGAAGTTAAGTAACATTTTATGTCATTAAAGAACCAAAAAGAGATGCACGTGAAGCTTTGTATCTTACTCTAGGAGAAAACATGCCGAAGTTTCTAGGGTCTCCACGGCCAAAGTTTGAGCCGCTGGCGGCTTCAATGTAAGTGCCAGAGCGGGTGATGCCAACCACCTGAATAAGGGACACCTCAACAGGTACAGGTGACGGCACAAATATGGCGTTCATGGGGTTATCTGACATGCCTTGGCCCACCAAGGGTTGGTCTAACATTACGTTGATGTTATGGGCCCTGAGGTGGGCTTCTGGGCCTATACCACTCAGCATCAGAAGCTGTGGACTTCCCAGGGCCCCGGCTGACACAATAATCTCATTTATGGGCCCGTCTCTCAAGTAGGCCCAATGTAACCCACCTGATGGATCTCTAAACAATACTCCATGGGCCACTGGTCTTGATCCTTGAAGCCTGAAGGAGATTCGGTGCACAGTGGCATGCAAAAACACATTGATTCTGTTGGGATTAGCATATTGAAGGAGATCGGCTGCAGTATGCCTATGACCTTGTTGGTCAAAAATGGTGCCACCAACTTTGGTGCCTTCCATGTGATCGTAAGTAAAGCCATTATATGGAAGCACTCCGATCTCCATCAATCCATCCCGAACCGCCGACTGCCACCTGCGCATGGGCGGCTTAAACGCCACCACCCTCTCAACCCAATCATAAGACTCATTCACCATTCTTCCATCCCAACCAGCATCCCTAACCATAAAAGATCTTTAGGCTCAAAATTTACATTAAATGTAATAGAACTCTTTCCCGTACTTTAGCATAACAGGGGTAATTTTTCTTAGAGATTAAGGAAATTAAATAAATTACAATAAAAATGCATGTTGCATATAATTATATATAAATATAAATACTTTAAAGTGATTTAGTTAAAGTGCGTAGAACAAGATTGTGCATGCGCATGCATTGATATACCGAACATAGTTAGGGCTAGCACGAGTATAGAAGCCGGCGTTGAGGCAGCTTCCACCCCCCAGAACTCGGGCTCTGGAGTTGATAACTCCATCTTGGGAGACGAAGCGTTGAGCGGGAGAAGCCGGGGACGTATCAGAGAGGATGATGCCAAAGGAGGCTAAGTTGGTGATGTTAGGGTTGCCATAAGGGGAGCCACCACGTTCAAGGAGGAGCACCGTGTAATTTTGGGAGAGTGTGGCCGCCAAGGGACACCCAGCTGTACCACCACCTATGATTATGTAGTCATAGTAGGACACATTCGGAGCTGTCGTCGCACTTCGCATGAATGTATACCTTCCACCTGTCCTTCCAACACAAGCAACAACCTCTTCCTCAGTACGCATTATTACTTGTTTTTATTCACAATTCAACATTATGGTCAATATAAGACTTTATTAGAGGAAGTTAAGGAAACTGAACAAGTTAATTAATTATTTATAAATATTGATTTATTTGGATTGGATATCAGTTTATAAGTAAGACAAATTAATTTTAAAAAATAATTAAAATAGATGATTTAAAGTAATTAACAAAGTCGACTAGCTTATGGAGGACTAGACGAAGCATATATATATATATAATATACTACATTTACCTCTCTGGGATGCGCAGTGACAAGGAGAAAAGAAAATGGAGGCAAGAGCAGCGAGGGTAACGAATCTCCACAAGTAAACACCCATTAATGCAGCTACTAATTAATGATTCGAGATTGTAGGTTGGTTTGGGCTACGTTATACTGATGAACCAAATGGGTCATTCTTGTGGAGTATTTATATGCTATAGATATCGCCTATAAGTTTGACTAATATAAAGAGCACTCCTATTATTTGTCGCCGAAATTAACATATTTTTACTCTGTGATTCTTTTTACGTCGATCGGCGGAGAACAAGGCGCTTAAAAGATTCAAGAAAGTGCACATTATGTGTGACACCCACAAAGAAAGGAGCGGATCAGAATTTACATTTTTTGAGAACACAGTTTACAATGCCTCTCTAATTGCCTTACTTTGAGGGTTAGAGCTGGTCGACTAAAAAATAAAAGACGTTTAGGTTTGGTGTAAATTATTTAACTAGAAATTGAGCACCATATCGCTTTCCCATCGTCAATTTGCCAAGTGGCTGATGAAATCAATTGACTAAGGAAATAAAAAAATTTATTAAGATGAGAGATAGTGTGAGTAAACTTCTTTTAAGGGAAATTGGCTTTGATGTCATTTTTAGACCCAATAATGTTCATATGAAGTTGGATTTTGTTTGACAATAAGTTGGGATTTGATCAATTCATCAGAAAAATCAACAAATAGAGAGGAAAACAACAACTGCGAAAGGGAAACTTGGAAAAAAAAATTTAGAAAACATCTAATAAAAAAATTTAATTTTAACCAATTTTCTTAATATGTGTAAGGTTAGTAATCATGATCTGTATTTGAAACTTATTTATTATTATGTTATTTTCTTCACAAATTAGATTAAGAAATGCAATATCAGTTTTTTTTTCAATTTATTATTTGGAGTTTTGGATAACAGATTTATTGGAACCTATACATTATGATGCTGCTATATTCTTCCTAAATTAGATTAGGAAATGCGATATCCATTTTTCTTTCATTTTATTTGGACACTAGACTTTGTACAAATGAATGATTTGAAAATGGTGAGAATCAAAATTCTGATCACATCCTCTCTACCTACCCGCGCACATGCTTTGTGTATTTGACTATCTGTGTGAATCTAAGGCCTTTGAATTTTCATTTACGTTAAGTATCAAGAAACTTGGGCTCTAGCAACGAGGCCCTTACAGCTTATAGATGATTAGGCACGCAGTTGATAATGACAAGTGAGAAGCAGGAGTATAACTAGCTAGTAATTAAACATAATTAACTGATTTCTATAAGATATTGAAATGCCTTTTACATAATAACAAGTCACCACTGCATGACCTAAACGAATGAGGCTAACTGCATCACCAGCTAATTTTGCAACTTTATGGAGCTCAAAGGACTTGAATGGGAATAAAATTATGGAATTATGAATGAAGTGATGATGAGAGTGAGCTTTGTTGGAACCTGGCCGGATATTACATTGAAGGCCATGGAAATTAATACAAGGAGTTGTAGGTATAGCAGGTGGCGACAATGGAGATAATGCAGATGAAGAGAGAAGGAAGGAGGGTGACATTAAGGAGCCTACTCACTCCAAGATAGCCAGCCAGAGTAATAGTTGCATCAGCCACCACTCTTGCAAGTGTCCCAGCCTCTGTTGACAGTAGTCCACCATTGTAGGTTCCGCGAGAAAGCCTCGAAGACATCACCCGGGAAAGAAGTGATAGGTTCACACCTGCAAGTGCACACAAGGATTCAGTAAAAAAGCCACGCACACAGATTAAATTGTGTTTGGCATGGCTTTGGTCCAGTCAAAATTGACTTTTTCAGCTAATGAAGCCAATTTAAATCCAAAATGATGTTTGAAATGACTGAGAGGATAACTGACTTTAAAGCTAAAACAACTTTTCTTTGCTCATAGTTTTTCTTCAGATTTAACCATTCTGAAACTGACTTTACTACAAATCATTTAAACAAGTTTATTTCAGAAACATAAGTTGACTAGTTAACCCATGTATCCAAAAAGCATTTTATCTTATCTTTTATACTCATAGAGACCTATTTTATCTTCTACACCCATAGAAGTAAAACAACTTCCCTCCCGTGACTTAACGATATCGCCATATTCATTATGGCCACAAATAATAGAATCAGTAGTAAAATCTTACCTTCAAGGACTTCTGCGGCAACAAACATGAGGAGACCTGAGCAGATGTATTGTGGCTGGGTGTAAGGAAAGAATATATGGAAGCTCAGAAGTATACCGAGGCAAACCATAATTTCTGAGACCAACAAAATTTGTCTGCAACGAAATAGATAACAAATGTTCTATTAGCTATACATGGAAGAGATTTCAACAATTTCAAGATTCAATTCATTAAAAAAAAAAAAAAAACTCTTTTGCATTAGCATGCACAATGCATTTTCAAAGCAAGATCCATCCAATAGATCTTCTAATGGGTGAAAATTAAACAAGAATGTATTTTTATTGGACATTACCTGTCCTCAAACATGTTGCTTATGTAGCTTCCCACAACAATATTGACAGGAAGAACTGTCAAACCAAGGCAAGCAAGAAAAATTGCTACCGAGCCTGTTGACCAGTTGAAGTAGTATGTTGTGATGACACTAGATTCTGATAATAAAACCTCCATTGCATATTTCAGCATGAAATAAATTAATAACTGAACCTGAAGATGTTACAGAAATTTTGGTCAGAATAAGGTAACACATTCATTTGTTTCATTTAATAATCTTCAGCACGAATTTGGAGGAGAATTCGTAAATTGCAATATCAAATTAGAGAGGCATTATCTTAAAGGTCTCACTCCAATAGGAATGTTAAATTACATGAAAGTAATGAATAAGCTGGATGAGAAAATGATAAGATCTGGTTTAAAGAACAGTAACAGAGAAAAATTCTACCAAACATAATAATGCCAGAATCTGAATCTACTACTAACTTCAATGAACCATGTAGAATATCCAACTACAATCAAGTTCTACCTAGTTTCCCGCACATAATTAAAATAAAAATTAATAATGAAAATCCTGTACTTGACTTTATTTGTCAAGTTATCTCAAAACAATCAAGTTCTCTCGGTTTGTCATTTATAACTTTCCAAAAGTAGTTTTTTTGTCATGCTAAACACTTAGATCTCTACTTGTTTACTTTCATATCAATGCATCATGTTTTTTTTTTTTTTGAAAATTCCAACAACTTACTGGATTTTGATCAGTTGATAAGGATCCAACATAATATTGTTAGACAATGAAACATTTAGAGGCTACCACAAACCTTTACAGAGGGTGTAAGAAGTCTGTATGCTGATCGAATTGAATTGGCAGGCTTTCGGGATTCCTCTGGAGCTTCTTCGCTATCATCATAGTCCTGATCAGCATCTTCATCTTCCTTACGTTCTGAAGTGATCAGCAAAGGTTGTTTAACACCTTCTTCAAGAGCATCATTTTCTGCGAAGTAAAATAAAGAGAATAAGAAAAGGGGACCAACATAATGAACAATGTCATTATATTAATACAAAACCCATGTAATATGAAAGAATAGGAGGTTAAAGTCACTCAATTATCTGTATCACCAATATAAATAATTCCTCATCGATTTCTATAGTAGTATATCTAGGCAGAAGTTATACTAATCCACTGGAAATAGTATTCCAGATAAGCTTCAAAGCATAAATAAATATATATTGCTTGAGGCCTTTAAATTTCTAAGTTTAAGTCCCTGCAAATCCATATTTAATTAATCTAGTAGTTGTGAAATCCAATATATTGAATACTCATCAATGTTGCATCAAAGATAATGAGAATGAAGTGGGACAACATCAAAGACAAAAATAAATACTTACTAAGGGTAGAAGACATAAAATTTAAAATTTTACAGTGCTCCATTAAGCTAAACAGGGTACAAAATAAATTTGTCAACATTTTTAATGGGTACTCTGGTCTCAAAACTCATGCATGATTCTGCATTCATAAGTGGCAAGAAGCACGAATTAGGTGGGCTATTATTATTATTATTATTATTATTCGTGAACAGTTTAAACAGAAATATTTGAATAGAATAGTGAAATTAAGAGGTCTAATAATTTCAATGAAAGCGCATGATTGACCCGGGGGCAGAGTATTGCATGATTTATCGGCAAAAAGGTCATGGCATATCAGTACCAGCATTAGATTGTTGAGGCGCATGATTCTCTTCAACTTCAAGGGCAGGTTCCTTAAAAGTGATCCACAACCAAACTAAATATACCAGCCAAGCAACAGACATAACCCATCCAGGTAAGGTGACTTGGTTGAAGGTGATCTTGTAAATTTTAAAATTTGTCTGCAGTAAGCCCGCTAATGCAGGGCCACAAGCCATTCCAAGGGCACTGGCGCTTACAAAACCAGCTGATGCTTGCATGCGGATTTTAAGAGGGACACAATCACTGATGTAACGCCGGTTAACAGCTCTGGCAGAACCCAATCTGCAATGAATTAACATATCGGTTAACCATAGCATCTATATGTGGAAAATATCTCTAAACATTCCTGGCTACAAAATTAACCCCCAAAAATGTACCCTCAGCTTTCCCAAATCCTAGAGCAAACGATGATGATTTGCTTATTCATGGGATACATCTCAAGCAAATAAGAAAATTCCATACTCCATGACAATAATCCTATATAAAGGTATGTATTTAACAACCAAATGGATCACAAAAAACTGTGATAAGAAGGGAGAAACGATATCTTAATTCTTTTCTAAAAGAAAAATGAATAAAGGCACACTGTCAAATGTTAATAAAGTAGTGACAGCAGGGATGGATTTAGAAGACTACTTACCCACAAAAAAGACGACCTAGTAAGAGAACCCATATTGAATTGAGATCATAAGCCAATGCATACATAGTGTTGCCCACAAAAAGAACTATGCTGCTGAATACAAGAGGTCTGAAGTATGATTTATTAGACCATGCACTGAAATACACTGAAGAAAACACTTGCGCAACAGCCATTGCCCCAATCACAATACCACAAACAGTTGCTGCAGCTCCAAGACTCATTGAGTAATCATCTGCTGTAGGGACAATAATATATGTGTTGACCATATATAAAAATGTGTTCGCTAAGTTCAGAAGAAGTGACATAAAATTGTATCTTTGATCATCGACACGTTCCTCAACAGGAGCTGGTAGTTCTTCTTGCATAATGAATGCATGTTGTGCCATAAAGTTGAGGAAGTTTGTTGAGTTAGTCAACCTGTCAACAGCTGCTTTTATTGAATGAACGACAGGATCCTGCACATGAATTCAATTAAGTATAATGGATTATATTGACCTTATTGCTACTAGTTAATAAGCTAATAAGGGGCACCTAAAAATATATTGAAATATATACCAAAATCAAAATCAATAACTAAAGCAGAGAAAATGCAAACCTGAAGGGGAAGAGTAGGTTGATCATAAATTGATAAGTAACTCCCTTGACGGTCCTGGAGTTCATGAAGATTGCGAGATAAGGCTCCAACAACAGCTCCTATTCCCTGAAAACTCCATGTGCCTCAGTCAATATTCATTCATACAGAACATCATAAACATTGTATTCTGCTCACGCTCTATTTGTACAAAGTAGACATTTTACCACATGCTTAAACACTTGTTGCAGTTGGGAATAAGGATGGTTTGCTCGAGTTTTAACATAGTAATCAGTGAATTTGTAGCCAAAACGTTTATCAAACTTCTTCAGAATTTTCCGCAAACCAATGGCATTGATCTCAACAAAATATAGAAGCTGTAAGAGATCTTGTCCCACAGCTCTATAAGCTTCTCGTAGTTCAGACATTTTGGATATATCAGGCTGCTTCTGAAGAGCATCATGCTGCTCCCCGAGCTCAGCTATCCTGCTTGCCAAAAGCCCTTGTTGTTCCAATAGGAAAAGAACAATCTTCTCAATCTGAATATAAGAACAAGAAAGTCAGTGAAGCAAAAGTAAGACATAAATAAAGAATGCCACACATTATTTGATAAGAAGCTGTATTTGACAACTGTCATCATTCAGTTTACTCAGGTTGACATTTTCTCAAGTAACCATCAGTCCAGAATCTACTTTGAGAAAATTAAAGACAATGGAATGGTCCACATATCATGCAACAAATGAGTCATTTTTATGTATTAAGCAAAGAATGTAGCACACCTGGTTATCTAGCATTCTTGAGAAATCCTTGAGTACATGCCGCCGATCTTGTGTGCCAAGTTCAATTTGTTGGGCATACTGTCTAACTTTTTTCTTCATTAATTTGTAGTTTATGTAATATCTAAAACAAAACCCAGAATTATCAATATACATGTGTATGAATTGACAGCTTAATCTGCGAGTGTGACAAATATTCGACTTAAAGTTTGTAACTGTCTCATACAAACATACCCTTGCCATTCTTCAATTTGTCTTTCCTTTAACTTTTTCCCAAAGGCAACCATCTTTCTCTGAAATTAAACAAAAAAGGTCACTTTATGGAAGTTGATAAAAACAATATGGAAATAAAAAAAAAAAAAAAAAGGAAAAGCAGAGCAGAGGGAACATTGAAGCATATGTTTATAGTTTTACTAATATGTGCACCACAAGATTCAGTTCATAAATGATAATGAACAAAATTGGTCTGATATCCGATACTTAAAGGCATGATTTCAACATTCAAATCAGCATACTTAGTTTGATAGTCACTATGAAATCACTCTTTGTCTAATTAAGATATAACCTGCTTCTTCTCTCCCAAACATAGCAGGTATCTACTGAGAAAATCATAGCGGCGAATCCAAAAGAGCGAATCATGATAAAGTGCATAAATTTCAAAAATTCACTGGCACACTAGCAAATTTCTGATGCCCTCCCATGGATGGTAAAGAATTAAGAACACATGAACATGACCACACGAAGCCACTAAACTCAGCCAAGACAACTTATTATATGCATGGAACATGAAATTCAGCTGTAAATCCGACACTATCCAGCTCAGACCAGCTTATGGCTCTGCATAAACCGACCATAGTCCAAACATATTAGCTTAAATTTCAAAAACGACCAAATAACATACTTGGAACCGCCACAAAGTCGAACTTTTGACATTAAATGAGTCCCAAGCCCCATTATCTCGGAAAGAGAAAGCATCCCAAAAACAAAATTCATTTCAAGCACGTACTTCCAATAATTGAAGGACCCTTTTCAAATCATAAAACAAAATCAACCACACATACCGTAATTCTTCACAGGGTGCCTAATAACAAACTTTTTTGACGCTGGAGGGAAACAAGATCGAGCCTGCAGGAATCTAACCAAACCAAAACAGAGCATCAGTTATATTGAACGTACAAGGTGCCAAAGAGAAAAACAAAACAAAACAAAATTAATGAAATTATCATTACATGATGGAAAGGCTCCACCTTTAGATGACCATCAACGAACAGAGACAAAAAAAAAAATTTCTGGAAGCAAATAAAATGGAGAAGGATGTCGACAAGAAGGAATGGAAATATATAAATAAATGAAGGGTAGATTTGCCAAAGAGTGAAACCTCGAGCACAGAAAACCAGAAAAGATTTAAAATTTGAGAAGAGAGGAAGGAAAAGAAGGGAGAAATATGAAGGGAGGCGGGGACGTTATATATGGGAAGGAGATGATACGAAGACGTATCAATGTTAATCATTGAATCTTATGAATCAATGGATGAATGAAGACTTTGGTAAAATAGGAAATTTTCTAGTTTTGGTACCCAAATAAATTTTGTAGATCCTCTGTATTTTAATATTACTTTTTTTGTCATAATTTAAATTGATGCCTTTTTTTAAAATGATGGTAAATAAGTGCAGGTATTTTTCTAAAAAAAAAAATTGAAACATGTATTCAGGCTAAATGTAGAGAGAATCCAGGTCGAATTAAATTTTGTCCTTGAAATTAAGGTTTTGGTCTTGTGAGGTCGATGGCGACAATACGTGAAAATGAAAGAAACTAAAATTATTATGATTTTTAATGAATGAATTATTTTTTTTGCCAATTTTTTAATGAATGAATTATGGGTAAATCAGTCAAAAAAAAATTGGTAAAGGAAGAACGCAGCAAAATTGAAGTCAGATTAGTGTCAACAATTTTGTGTCGTTTACCATACTTAGCGGTATGGCCGCCTTGCGTGATGTTAGATATTTTAGTTTTTAAGTTTAGGAAAATCGATACACTAATATATATTAAAAAAATATACAGAAGTATTTGTCATTTGTCATTTTTTATTTTTGTTTTTATTTCTGTTCGTTTGATGTTTGATCTAACTCATCTGTACTGTAAGGCACTAAGATTCCAGCAGGTCGTCACATGGGGTTGGAATGCTAATGCTATGTCAGTATATACAAAGATAAATAAATGGGAAAATTCCAAATAAATACCCCTCGAATATCAAAAAGATAAAAAGGTACCTCCAATATATAAAATGACATAAAAGGGATCGTTCCCAATTTGGGATAAACAATTTTAAGGCAAAAAGACCAAAATGCCCCTGTCTCTATTCACTTTCAAAGTGGAGTGGTTAATGGCTATACTAGAGTGGTTAATAGCTATACTGAAGTGGTTAATTGCTATACTAAAGTGGTTAACGACTTTCACAAATATAAGAGTATTTGAGCCCAACTAATGAATGAGTGAAGTAGTTAATGGCTATACTGGAGTGGTTAATCGCTATACTGAAGTGGTTAATTGCTATACTAGAGTAGTTAACAACTTTCATAAAAACAAGCCTAACTAATAAATCAGCGAAGTGGTTAATGGCTATACTAGAATGGTTAATCGCTATACGGGAGTGGTTAATGGTCATACCTGAGTGGTTAATGGAGACATGGGCATTTTGGTCTTTTTGCCTTAGAATTGTTTATCCCAAATTGGGAACGATCCCTTTTATGTCATTTTGTATATTGGAGGTACCTTTTTGTCCTTTTGATATTCGAGGGATATTTATTTGGAATTTTCCCTAAATAAATTCCATTCCATTTCTAAATACAGAGGTTAAATGATTATTTCACATAAATTTTTAAAAAATGGTTTAGTTAATTATTTATAAAAGAAATCACAATGATTGTCAGAAAATATCTTTTTAATCATTCACTTCAAAACAATTTTCATTGATACAAACATATTCAGTATGTATAATTAGTAGAGATATTTTGAGGTTATGGTAAACTGAGGTTTTATATTTAGTGATTAAAACACATTTTTAACTGGTTTTCTTGCATTTAGGACTAAATGAGATGCTCCCTCGGGGCCTAAATAAAGGACCTATTCAATTAATTTGATTAAATTAAGATGTTAGTTACTACTTCTTTTGTCTCATGATATAAGGTCCATTTTTTTAATGATATTGTCCCAAAATATAAGGTCATATTTTACTTTGTTTGAGTAATAAATGCGTTTTCCCCATTTTACCCATGCATTAATTTTTCCACACATTCTCTTTCATCTTCTTTTCATAATTACCATCTCTCTTGCTCATTCATAAATAAAGGTACTTTTAGAAAAATTGGTATATTACCTACACATTTATTGTTTTTAACTAGCTTTAACTATTTTTTTAAGAACCTGTACTTCAGTTAAAAATACCTCATATATTGGAACAAAGGGAGTATATTGTATTTTTTTCTATTCTCTTCCACATATCTTACTTAATTATTGTTAGAGGAACACCAATACGGATAATTTGGGAAGAAGTTAATCAAAATTAAAATTAGATCTTATAATTATGACTAAAATCAACTTCTCAAATATATCATGTATTTAGTAACGAGTATAATTTAAACTTTGTGGACTCCCTATGCATATGAGTCATGACAAATGTAATTTTGTAGTTCTCCTAAAAGTTATAATGCATTTTTAATTTTTTTCACCGGATAATAATCTATTTAAAAGAGATATAATAATAAAAGAGGTTTCGACGAGTAAACTATATATCATGAATTATTTTCTTAAGCTAAGCTGCTTCAATGGCAGAATTACCTACTATACTTAGATGAAGTATCGTATGCGTTTACTCATCTAAGTTGATGATTGATGATGCTTGTAAAAAAACTATATAAGTTGAATTACATCTTAATCATTTTTCTAATTTTAAATTCTTTTCATCGTTTCAGCCCCATCATTGGATTAGAAGTTTGATGGTTAATTAATATTAATTTTTAATTGTAAACTCTTAACTATTTAGTCAAATTTAATATTTTAGATTAATTTATTTATGATATATTATAATAGCTATATAAAATTTCTGGAAAAAATATAGTTATATAAAATAATAAAGCCAATCACTCAATTTTTTAAAATTAAATATGATGAGAAAAAGAAAACTGAACAAGTTACAGTAATGAAGAGATTATCCAAATCCGAAAGGTATCCTTAATTGAGCCGTATATGGTATGATACCTCCTCTAATGTTTATTATAAATCCTTCATCATGACTCTTCATAACCCTTTCATCTAAAACATTTTTCCTTATTAAATTTAAGTTGCTTTTATTGTCATCATATGATAATTTCAAAAAATTGAAAGCATTAATTAATTTAACAACAATTTTGAATTCAAGTAAAATTGTTAGTAAAACTTAAGGATACTAGATATCATCTCGTTGTCACAAATATAAGTACTTCTTCCGTTCCTAAATATAAGAGATATTTAGGAGGTACGATTGTTACTAAAGTTAAGACATCATTATATTTTTTCACGTTTTCTCTATATTTTTCTATTGATGACTTCCTAATCATAAATAAGCATGAAAGAGAGGATAGGAATAAAGACAAGTAGTTATGGTATTTTTGTTATATAATGTGATTTTAACTAATTTAATTAATATCTTTAATGTAATTATTTTAAATAAATATGTTTTATACATTTAGAAAAAGGCTATCGAATCAAAACTTTCACATTCTACCTAAAAAAAAAAAAACGAAGCATTCTAGCTTGACACAGAGGGTCAACAAAACCGTTTTGAAACGTGAGGTATGAGTGGATGCTATTTGTAGTTGACGGTTACTGATTTGTTAGTTACGAATACGATCCAAGACAATATTTAAGAAAATGAAAGAACACAACACACTCCAAAAATACGACACATAGAAACCAAGTATTGCACTCTTCAGTCATCACTCACTAATACATCACCCATAAAACACAATACTATACGCATATTTTTCAGAGATAAAAAAGTCAAGACGAACACCCAACGCATATTTGTCAGAGATGAAAGAGTTCAAACGAACACTAAATGTTTTGTTCAATTGACACGGTATGTATTAGTCTATCCAAAGATTTTAAGTTTGAGTTATAGGAATCATAGTTGTTAAACTCGTGATAAGAATGTAAAATCGTATCGCAAACTCGAATCGTAAACTCGTAAGAATTTATTTTTATTAATAAATATGTGTTTTAAGTATATTATTAAATAAGAAATACAAAAAATAACAATATTTTGACTTAAATATATTTTACATATGAATAGTTGATATTAAATATATAAAAATTCATACTTTATCAAACTCAATAAAGAAACTTCTATAAAATTTATATATAAATTTGTTGAATATGGTGAAATAAAAATAATTAACATGAGATTTAGAGCAAGTTGATACAATTATTTCATAAGATAGAAACGTAAAATGGTAAAATCGATGTATAAACTCGCAAGTTTAACCAAGTTTATAACTAGTAAAAAATTAAGTAACTCCTGATACGTTTTGGTTAGGTAGAATCGTAAAAACAGTTGAATCAGAAAATCAACTCGCGAATTTGACAACAATGATAAGAATGCGACAATGATAAATGCTTGGTGATAAAGTTTCACCACCCTTATTGTCCTATCGATTCAATCTTGATTAGTCAGAACTCGTGTGATACATTGTGTAAATTAAAAAGAGGTAGGCTTATGATACTTTATACTAAAGAATAGAGTTTAGAGGACAGAAAAAAGTCAAGTATAGTGTGCAATAAAAACCACACACGACCACCAAAATCAAGTTTGAGTTATTATGCATAAGCCACTGATTGAGGCAGTCTCGTGAGGAGTGAAAGTGATTGTTCATTAAAGGAAGACGACAGCCTCACTTCTCTGATGCAGATGGATCATCAAATGCAAAACGACACATACCACCCAGTTGTTTCACTCTGACACAATACATTGGTGTCGTTGCGGTGGATAGATCCAATAGATCATATTCAAAACTTCAACCCTACCGAATCTGATCACTTTTGGATTGTTGGCAAGCCAAATCCCCAATAGTAACCAATTGCAATTCTTCCACCCAAAATGTTGGGTTGGTCCACAGTACAATCAGGCATTGCACTGTTTAACGTCATTTATTATTTTAATTTTTTGTCTTTGAACATTAGTGTGCGTTGGAAGCTATCATCACCCATAGCTAAAGGTAATTGTAAAGATGTACTCCCTCTGGTCCTTATTATAAGGCACCAACTACCAATTCTCACAAACCAAGGAATGGTAGTTGGGTCCTTAAATCTATGCTTAATTGACCATGTTTTCCAACTTCACCCTTCATTAAATGATACAACTTAACATTTTAAACTATGAACATTCATTAATGACAAGGGTAAAGTAGGAAAAATGTAATTAATGTGGCGGTTGGTGCCTTATAATAAGGATCAGAGGGAGTAGAGTTAAAAGATATTTTTATTTTTTAAATGGAAAAATTAATTAGAGGTTCCTTAGAAAGAATATAATTAAGGATATGTCCCACAAAATCTTCAAATTAAAGTGAGGTCCAAGAGACTGTAATATAATTATGTTTAAAATTAAATTACATTTTTACCCCTCCCTTCCCACTCATCCCCCAACCCCTCCCTTTATCTGTTCTCTTCATCTTCTTCCCTAGAATCATCAGATACCTCCCTCCCTTTCTCTTTCCTCCATCTTCTTCGATGCTAGAAATCTCAACCATTTTTGCTAAGGCGATGGTAGCGGTGGAGGAAGAAGATGACGGGAAGAGAAAGGGAGGGAGGTATTTGATGATTCTGCCATTCTTAGGAAGAAGATGGAGAGGAGAGAGAAAGGGAGGGGTTGAGGGGTAGGAGTAGAAAAGGATGGGTAAAAATATAATTTGCTTTTAAACATAATTATATTAAATATATTAAAGTCTTTTAAGACCTCACTTTAATTGGAAGATTTTGTGGGACCTGACCTTAATTATATTCCTTTCAATCAAGGAACCTCTAATTAATTTTCCCTTTTCAAAATAAACATGATTAAGATGTTATAAATCTCATATAAAGGGAGTCTTCAAGTGTGGTCTATAAGTTTAGAAGGCTCTCCCCCTTAAACCTTTAGGGATCCATATCTCTCTCTCTCTCTATATATATATACATACTTGTATTGACAATAAATATGCTTTTATTGAGAGCTTAATCTTTACTGCGAAGATCACTCAAAGTATTTTGACCGATATATATATATATATAGTGTTTGGATTGGCTTAATTTAGAAAAATAAATACTTATTTTAGCAAAAAGCCCTTAATTTGGGTTGGAGACTTTTTTGTCGTGTTTGGTTTGACTTATGGGTTAAAGGAGCTTATGGCTTATAAGTCAAAATAAGCTTAAGCTGAAAAAAATAGCTTATCACTTATGACTTATAAGTCATTTATGGAAAATAAGTCACTTAAAAGTCATTTTTTCACAACTAATCCAAACATAAATCACATTACACATTTTGGTTTATGGAAAATAAGTCACTTATAAGTCATTTCTTTAACATCTAATCCAAACATCAATCTCATTTTATTACACAATTTGACTTATAAATAAATCACTTTTTCACTCGATAATCCAAACGCACCCACGATCAAGTGAAATGTCGTCATTTATGGGGGACTTCCTCCCCCTTAAGGGTGTGCACTGTTATATGTGTCCCATATCAATGATTTCGTCACAAATGAAGTGTGATTTGTAAACCCGAGTATCTCTTACTCTTGACAGTTTATTCTTGCTATAAAACCCATCCTTTACACTTAAGTTTAGTTAGTAAAGTCAAGCGCATCCCACCAAAAAAATGGCGACTACAAAAGCAAACAAAGGTGTTAGCTAGCAACCAATTTTTTTGATATATAATACAGTTGATTTGTTTTTTTGAAAAATGAAAACAATATTAAATAAGGCTCCTATGAATTGATTTGCCTAAATTTTTCTGCAAACTAGTTTATTTTATTTATAAGTTAATTTATAATATAAAACGTATGTTATGATTAAGTAATTATTTATCTTCTTTAATCTCCCCAAAAAAAAGTTAATTAAATCTTGTATCAAGAACAATGTTTTAATTTTATTTAACTGCTTATTATCTTTGTCTTTTAATGAAAATTGTCCTTTATAGACAACAAAAAAAGCCCTACTAACCCTTAAAATGCAAGAATTTGATAGAGTCATATTGTCCATTCGTTGAACAAAAAGAATACTGTCCATTATAAGCTTTAACTATTTTAGAATAGTACTCCCTCCGTCCCATAATCTCATGATATAAGGTTCATTTTTTTGATGATCTTGTTCCACAATATAAGGTCATATTTGACTTTGTTTGAGTAATAAATGTTTTTTCCCCATTTTACCCATGCATTAATTTCCCACACATTCTCTTTCATCTTCTTTTTATAATTACCCCCCTCTTACTCATTCATAAATAAGGACAATATAGTATATTTCCTACACATTTATTGTTTTTAACTAATTTTAACTAATTTTTTAGAACCCCATAATTTGGTTAAAAAGACTTTATATTGTGGAACGGAGAGAGAGTAGTTGGCAAAAAAAAAGAAAAACTATTTTAGAATAGTACCTTGTGTGTGGCAGCGTCCGACCAGACACATTCCAATCCAGATTCCACACGTTGTGGGGTCCATTAACCTTTTAATTACCTGACTGAACATCAGTGGAAGATACGTGGTCATTATCTTGTTTCTGTTCTTGTTTTTTTCAGTTTGGTTCATCGCGCTAATAATTATTGGATTAACCAAAAAGTCAGTTGGAGATTCATTATTATATCTAAGAAAGCAGCCGTTAGTGCTCAGTACTCAATATACCCAAAAATCATCATCATCACAGTTTTCGCCCCCGTTTTTATCGGAGCCGTAATCATAAAGTTTTATTGTTAATAAAGGTATAGAAAATAATTCGAGATGTTACTCCTCCTTCAGAACGTTTGATTCGTTCAAGACTAAGTTTGCCTGGGACTGAAATACTTCCAAATCAGAAGTATACGAGGTTTAAAAACGTGGGAAATAAGACAATATAGGTATTTGCCAAATTGCCAGTGTCTTTTAGCTTAGACACCTGCTTAATTATTTCACATGCCTGTCGAGGAGAATATATATAGATGACCCAAAAAACGCAATAATTCTTTACATGTCAATAATATACCATGAAATCATAAATCCCACATATTGGTCATTTGGCACAGTTCAATATTAGTTGCCTACTGAAGACTTGTTTAATTATATGGATTTGTTTAATTTATTAGGTTAACTTATTGAGTGGGCAAATAAATATATGCTTAATGCAACGCAATGATTGCATGTTTTTGTGGTTCGCGTAACTAGAAACCAAACAATACATGGTCGAAGCTATTTTGGGATTTATATCCTGATTAGTTTGTTTGTTACATTTTTCAAGCATTACGCTTGCCTTGCTATCCAAAAAAAAAAAAAAAAAAAGAAACCAAACAATACATTAGAGTTTGATTTTCCAAAGTGGGATTACTATGCATTGGTCTAGAAGATTCACTGCCCATTATTTCATAATGATTACAGATTAGGCAAAAAGAGAAAGTGAGTGGTGGTGAGACAGGGACCTAAAAGTTATTAGCTTTTATTTTGGTTGATAAGCCAGGCAACACTACACCACATTGATAGGATTTCTTATTGCACTTTTTTTGGTATCTACGAAATGAATAGTTTTGTGGAAACAGCCTCACCCTTTAAAGAAAGAAAACACAAACTTAAATTCTGAGAAACACTTATTGGGAGAGATGACACTTTGCACGCTAAGTCTCCAAAAAGACTAGTTTCAAATTTAAAGTGGCTAGATCGAATAAAAGAAAAGGAAATTTTAAAGAATCGAAAAGTGGCTTCATATGATTGATGCAAGGTGAATTGATCATATAAACAAGAGAAGCGATTCTTCAGAGTTTGTAGATATAAATAATACCTACGTCTAGACAAACAATTTGATACACGGGACCACAAAACCTAGCATGCAACGCTGATGAACCTAAGAGGACTAAGACTGCAGCATCTGCGTACACAGCTTGATATAAAACAAATGAAGATGACCTTGAAGTGATTAAACTTGAGTCTAACAAAATAATGGGCAGAATTAAGAGGCATCTTTTATAGAAGTAAAATTTTTATGCTGAACAGATACTGTTCCCAGATTCAATAAAACGAAATGGCAGCATAATCCAAGACAACTAGTAAAAGATGAGACATAAACTAAGGTTTAGAAACACGCGGGCGCACACAATCACATTCATTTCGAAGCATTCTCATAACTGGTTTAGCCATCTTCCAGTTTCAACTTTAGTTAAATCCGCAGGACAGAGACCAGATCCTCACATATGGTAAATGACATGACAATCAGCAATATTAAAAGAGTTGAGGCAAATATTTTTCCCATAGCCACATAACATAATTCACAAATACATTCAGGGTTGACCTTTACGAGCTTCTCGTTGCTGCTTCCGCTAGATCTTCTTTGCCTAACTCAACTAAGGCAAAGAAAGCATTAGCGGAAGAAGCAAAAAGAAGCTGAGGTAAAGGAACCACTACTATTGTTTTGAATTAAAGAAGTTAGGCTGTTCCATTACAAAAAATATATTTTTTTTCCTGGAGCTTTCAACTGGTATAGTCCCCTTTGGATGATCTTCTGCTCATAATGAAAATGTACAGCTGCCCAAGATGAATAGAACTCCAGAAACTACGATGGATTAGGTGCTACTCACCCTAGCTTTGAGAAAGCTTACAACAAAAGTAGGCTCCAGATCAGTCATCTTTCGGCTATATATCATCATGATGACTTCAGAGGAAACATTCCTCATGTTTTATTTGTCAGTTGTTAAGCCTGGACATACATACATAAACGGCATAGAGAAAACTTACAACAAAAGCGGGCTCCAGATTAGTCACCTTTTTGTAGTATAATGTAGAGGTGACTTCAGCCCTCATGCTTATTTGCAGTTGGCTGCATACTGAGATGGTTTACTTGTTTGATAACCACTTTTCCTGATATTGCCTTGCCCTTGCAGGTGCTTTGATCTCCAGAGCATGATGAATGCATTTACGATAAGAAAAATCTTCAACAGACCCATCTTTCCGTAATGCAAAAAAACAGCGGGTATTCCCATGTATAGGATGTTGTCCAACCTGTAAATCAAAAAGAACAGGGACAGGGTGGGTGTCAGGCCAACTACATGAGAGACAGTATTCTAATACAATGCATATGACTACTGGATGTACCACATAACAATGGCAACTAAAGCAAATTCCAAACCCATCTCCCTATCTCAATCATAATTTAGTATTGAAGCAATGCAATTTTGAGGCCGAACTATTTCTTCTTTGTTATAATTTACTATTACTGATATGCCAACGTGGTACAAGATGAGAATAGGAAAATAAAAAACCACTCCTATAAATATGGGAGTTTCTATTTCCAAGATAACCATTTTATTATATACCAACAACAACAACAACAACAACAACAACAAAGCCTTCTCCCACTAAGTGGGGTCGGCTACATGGATCGCACGACGCCATTGTGCTCTATCGGTAACCAAATCTTTAGATATATTATTTATTAAAAGATCTCGTTCTACAACTTCATTGAGTGTAAGCCTCGGTCTCCCTCTTCCTCTCTTAATCGGACTCCAGACTGTTTGATCTACCCTCCTCACTGGCGCATCTAATGGCCTCCTTTGTACATGTCCAAACCACCTCAAACGATTTTCTACCATTTTCTCACTGATAGGTGCCACTCCAACTCGTTCGCGTATATGATTATTCTAAATCTTATCCTTTCTTGTGTGACCACACATCCATTTCAACATCCTCATTTCAGCTACCCCCATCTTATGTTCATGTTGACCCTTCAAAGCCCAACATTCACTATCATATAATACTGCTGGTCTTATAGCAGTGCGATAAAACTTCCCTTTTACCTTATGGGGTACTTTTCTATCACAGAGAACTCCAGTAGCTTTCCTCCATTTACACCACCCAGCTTGAATTCTATGATTGACATCGTCATCAATCTCACCATCTTGTCTTATAATTGATCCCAAATACCTAAACTTCGTTATTTGAGGGATTGTTTGCTCTCCCAATTTAACCTCCAAATCACCTCTAAGTTGTCTATTTGCAAAATTGCAATGCATATATTCTGTCTTACTCCTACTTAAACGGAAACCCTTCGACTCCAGCGTGTTTCTCCATATTTCTAATTTATCATTAATCTCCTCTCTTGATTTGGCCAGAAGGACTATATCATCAGCAAAAAGCATGCACTTAGGGACCTCTTCTTCTATAGTCTCAGTTAGAGCATCTACTACTAAGTTAAACAAATATGGACTCAAAGCTTATCCCTGATGTAAGCCAATTCTTATAGAAAAGTCTTTTGTCTCACCTCCCGGCGTTCTAACCTTAGTCAACACCCCATCATACATATCCTGTATAACTTTAATATAAGCAACACATACTCCTTTCTTTTCCAAGGCTTTCCAAAGTAAATCTCTCGGTACGCGATCATACGCCTTTTCTAAGTCAATAAAAACCATATGCAAATCTCTTTTTCTACTTCGATACTTTTCCATTATCCCCCTTAATAGATATATCGCCTCCGTTGTGGATCTCCCTGGCATGAACCCAAACTGTCTCTCAGAAATACTAGTTTCTAGTCTTAACCTATGCTCAATCACCTTTTCCCATAGTTTCATTGTATGACTCATAAGTTTAATTCCCCTATAATTTGCACAATTTTGTATATCGCCTTTGTTTTTATAAATCGGAACTAAAGTACTTTTTCTCCAATCATCAAGCATCTTCTTAAACCGTAAAATCTCGTTAAACAATTCAGATAACCATAACACACCCTCTTCCCCTAAACATTTCCAAACTTCAATCGGTATACCATCAAGTCCAACTGCTTTACCATTTTCCATTTTCTTAAGAGCTTCTCTAACCTCCCAAACTCTAATTCTACGATAAAATGGCCTATTAAGTCCATCTTCACTAATTGTCAAATCCCCCAACTCACAAGATAGACCTTCACCTCCATCATTGAATAACTTAGAAAAGTAGGCCTCCCATCTATTCTTAATATCTTCATCAGTAATCAAAAATTTACCCTCTTCATCCTTTATACATCTTACTTGATCCAAATCTCTTGAATTCCTCTCCCTACTCTTTGCGATCTTGTAAATCTTTTGTTCCCCAGCCTTTGTCCCTAACTCCTTATAAAACCCCTCGTATGCTTTAGCACGAGCTTCACTCACTGCCTTCTTAGTCTCCTTTAGCACTGCCTTCCAAGATAAACATTTTATTATATACCAAACACAATAAAAATCGCTTTCCCTTTCCTTAAATCCATTTTGCACGTGCTAAATGCAACCATCATGAAGGCTTCTCTAGATAAAATTTTCAGAAGAAACGAATTGCAGATATTGTGCAGACTTCTATTTAAAAACAATATTCTTCTGAAACCTAAAGCTACCCTAGGCAGCATTCCAATATAGTTGTGCCAATGGCACAAGGATGTTAGAAACTAGGCAGAAGAAGACAGCAAGTAGAAGAAAGAATACGATTGTAGTAGGGAAGTGAGGGCCCCCTAGAGTCAGGATCTGAACTTAGAAGTAGGAGAATCTGGAAAATGGAAGTACAAATAGGAGAAAGAGGAAGAAAGAGTAGGGAAGAAGAGGAACTCTATAACCAAATTCTTTTTATGAAAAGAATATAACCAGATTCTATAATCCTGGAGAAGAAAGATGAAATAACCCACTAAATAATACTTCATGATTTTGGCAGAATGCACATGTAATATTTGTAGCTTGGCGCATATAAAATTGACAATAGTGCAACCAACTCTGGATACTGACACATAATAAAGTGAGGAGATAAATGATAACCTATAGCACCAGTCATTCATTGTTTATTGTCACATCAAACAGTACCATGCGAAAAGGGAAGAGAAATTTGTTTTTCAAGAAAAATAAATTTATATTTTTAAGATCAACCAATTTATTCTTACACATTTGGTCTTACTAAATTTCCAACATAACAAAAACTCAAAACTCAATCATTTAGGGAACTGTTAAATTATAGCATAACATTCTTTTCAAGGGTCTGTTATGCAAAATGAAAAGAATTGATTTTAAAAAAAGAATTGAAGAGAAATGATTTTTGTATACCCACTTTCTTACACACAGACGCACATTATTTTGGAAAAAAAATACAGTATAGAGAGGATGAAAAAATGAGATCCTTTCCCCCTTTGAAACCAACAGGGCATAAGATACCTCATAGGAAAAAAAAAAAAAAAAACCCAGCATAGAAAAGTATATCTCCACTTAGATCAAAATGTGAATTCCGCTGATTTTATACACCAGTAGAAGACTAGTGAAGTTCATCAATATTTCGGAGCCCACTGCCATGAATCTGTAGTTTTAATTTCTAGTACACACACCCTCCTCACACAAGTACACATACCTTTATGTCTACTACTCCAGCGCCAACTTTTTCACTGAATTTAGGATGACAATATAAAACCCGCCTCATGATTTTCTTTTCATCCTCATTTAGTTGCTGGTCCAAAGAATATCTACACAAACAATTGTCACAGTTAACAGTTATAACAGAAAATGTAAGGCCCTTAATATGATGGGACATGGGAGAACCTAGTCTAATAAACACGAAAACCTCATCCAATGGAATATATACCTTGAGCTTGGTAGCATTTTACAAAACAAGCAAATTATTATTATTATTTTTTTTTTTTTAATATCCACAGTAGGCAAGGTCATCAAGCATTTCGCATCCTGCCAGCACTACTCACAATGGGAAGCTTATAGAGACAGGGTACTACAATTCCAGAGGCATCATTCACTTACAGCTAATCCTCAAGAGAAATAAATTATTCACGCATGATTTATTTGATGTATAATAGCAATTTCGGCATCAGTAATTTTATAAGATAATTTACAAGTTGAAACAATAGTGAAGTTAAAAGAAAGCACGCCGCCAGTAAGTTGTTCTTGCCACTTGTATGCAATTTATCAATTGTTCAAAAGATCATATAACCCAGTCTATCAACAATCCCAACCCAAAATAACAGTGGAGATTGACATTTATCTCCATACAAAGAAATAAGTGAATTACTCATTTATAGCTCCAACTTAGGGGCTTTTAAATTAATGAATTGATGGAAAATAGGTTGACCAAATAGATTCTTTTACTCCTCTGTTAACTACTATAAACCATAACTTTTAACGTCTTATGTTTCAATTTATCAGGTATTTTGCAGATGTTAATAGTAATTAATATGTTTCTCCTGAAAATGCCCTTTATAAATAAACGAATTACTTGACCCCTATTAATTTGGTCCATTCCCCATTTAGAGAGTCAACTGTATTTAATAGAGGGTGTATTTGATAAAATTGGAATGTTTTGGGGACATTAAATAATTCCATTGGCCTGTGTGAGCTAGTTAAAGATACCTTATAATAGTAAATGAAGGGAGTAAGCACTTAAGTGAGGTGGGGAACTCTCCTTAAAAAGCTAGCAATTGAGGGGGGATAACCTACTTAAATACACAAATAGACCATTTCATACAAATCGATGAAAGACCTAGGCATTCCATACTACCCCAGTCTCGATAAATCTCCCACTTGAAGTGGAAACATCCCGGCACTATGCTCGGCAACACTTCACTCAACTTCTGTGCTAGCCAAAACTCAATGTAGCTAGCCTTTTCTGAAACCATTGACCACAACCTCTAATAACAATTGATGTGCACTTAATTAAGGTGGGGGAACCTTCACCAAAAGCCAGTCAATAAAGCAGAAGAACCAACTTATTTAAATATCCCATAGCACATCCAATACTACCATAATATGAGACTTAGGTATTCCCTCCACTACATCTTTTCATAGGGCTAAAGATTATCTACTCAAATCTCCTTACTAATGCTTTCTCTAGCAATATTTCTTAAATATTTAATATCAGTGATATATGTAATCATAGATGATCTGCACATTTCAAAATTTCACAGGTCTAAATTAAATTGTTGTGATGGCTTACACCATGATTGATCTACCATAAAGAATGAATGCATTAGGCAGACATAACTCGAATATGAAGCCCAAATCAGTTTATGCAAGAAAAGGAATTCTAAAACAAAAGTCCTATTTAATAACAGAGGAAAATAGTTTAAACTTCCATTTGAGGGAAAACACAGAGATTTATTCATTAAAATCCTTATTAATCAATCAAAATCAGTACTGGAGAACTGATTTGACACGAATGTAACTGCTTTGATTGTATCCCCACAAAAAGCAGTCAGTGTCCATAAAACTAGTATATAAAAATTTTCAAAAGACAGAAAAGAAAACATTCAAATCAATTTAAATAAAAGAATTTTCCAGTTAAAAAATTTCCCTTTCCTTCAACATTCTCCTAATTCCAGGCATACACTAGGATAATATAAAAGATCATGTCGAAGCACTTTGTACATAGCCTAGAGATGCTGCTCCACAGATTATAAGTTCGACAGAACTTTTCAATGTAAATACAAGGCCTAATTGTTAATGATTACCCCCACCACATGAGGCATATAATGCAAGACATGGCATAAGCCTATTATAGACTTATCATGCAGGACTAACATTCAGAACTACATCCAGTTATAGAAAACCAAGCCCAGAAGAAAATGTGGTTTTCTGTTTATGCAGCAAAAAATAATAGGGTGGAAGCACTTCACTGCAAGAATCTTTATCACTGTTGGAAAGACCATATACCCACTTTGCTTTCTTGTTTTATCCATTCAATATATTGCACAGTATAAATTGTACTTGTAAAAATCACTGCAGATGATACAGAGCACCTTAAAGCTGAGAAACAATTTGTTGCTACTAAATGATAAAAATCGCGAATTAAATCAGACCATGTTGTAGCAACAAAAAAGCTACATGTGAATTAACTTACTCTTTTAACATGCGCTTTGATTCATTAGCCAGCTTCAGAATATCACCCACCGTAAATAACGATCTTATTGACTCTCTTAGTATTTTATCTTTGAGCTCCTCTTTGATCTCTTCAAAGTCATAGCAATCTTTCTTATACCTAGTACCGCATTTGTCAGATAAATATGTTTGAACTTCCCAAGTATCAATCTTTTGAATTGGCTCATCCACACTGGCTTCCAGCAACTTGTATACATCGACAGGCTTATCAAGTTCATATCCCTGATAAATCACAATAAAACAAATATCAATACAATTAAACAAAACACCAAGGGGGAAAGATAAAGTATTTTTAGTTGAAAGAAATTCTTTAATGAGAAGAGAAAATAACAGATCAACAAAGGACAAGGAGTTCTCCCAAACCAGGGAATGGGGAAAGACAAAAGAAAGAAAGATAGAAAGAAAATTCACCAGCTCAAAATAGTTTCAATCCCTTTGTAAAGCAGGGACAAAAAAAAATGTAAGTCAAACAGAAAACACAAATTAACACGTATAAATCAATATTGGCCATTTACAGGAACCAAACCCTATGTTACAATGAGGTTGCAATAAAAATCAATTAAATTTAACACTGGTAGTTCCATTGGCTAAACTAGAATTAGGAAACATTGATACAACAGCCCCTTTCCCACATACTTCCCCCGTTTCTAAATATAAGATCTATTTACCTAATTTGATTAGATTAAGGATGTAAGTGAAATTAATTAAAATCGTATGATATTACCAAAACACCCTAATCATCTACATTAATTCCCACCCTCCCTCTCTTACTTGTTTATTATTGAGGAGCATTAGTAGGGATCATTTGTAAAAAGGTTGAGAAAATTTAGAAAGAGGTCATATATTTTGGACCAAACTCACCTCTCCAAATAAGTTCTATACTTAGGACCGGAGGGAGTACTTCAGAAGGTGGAAGTCCCATGAAAATCAGACTGGTTTATTAAGTATGGACTGTTTCAACCATAAACAACTTAAGGACACAACATCAGCTTATGCATGAGTCAAACCCATTTATTAGCTGCACAAGGTCCATAGGATTAGGAATAGGCAGTAATGATGTTTTTTGTCTCTTTTCCACTTAATGAGATGAGGCTTCTTCTCGTTATAGCTGTCATTTATCTATGTTAAATTGTCAATCATTGCAAATAATACTGTTATTTAGTATAAAAGCCCCATGCAGGATCAGCTTAGCGTGTTCATTCATTTAGATTATTTGTAATTGTTAGAGATTGTCTTCTCCTTATGGGCAATTTTTTTGGAATGGTATGATGTGTATATTCTTAAAACTATTTTCCAGCCATTCCAACAACTTTCTTATTTGCTAATGTCATTTGCTGCACCTGTCAAACACTCAATAAGAATGCCTCTCACTGAACAAGCTTGCACTGCATACCGCAAATATAAAACGGGAATCACAAAAATATCCAAATTCCAGAATCCGCTGTCAATAGGATAAAATGATCACAACTTGAAAATCCTTGAGACAGATCATTTACTTCTAACGGATGATGGATTTTTATAGATGATGAAATGTACACTTCGCATTTCTTGCACATTCTTAGCTTTTTCCTCTAATCCAGTCATATTTGTAATAAACTGCAATCTGACCTCAAGCTTGATATATCATACATGGGGAAGCAATAAACTTTACCTTATCTGAAAACATTATATCAAAATGGCCACCTGTCCCAATGGAAGGACAGTTTCCCCAAGCCAATGCATCTATACTCCCTTGGAGATCATCTGTAGCTCCAGCTTTAGCAGCTTTTACAAAGCAACTGCCTGGATTCTGCAATAGAGATAAGTGTGAGCAAGGATATGGTTGTGCATGTTATTCATCAAGAAAGCATTTGACTAATCATAAGTGTGAAAACTGACAGAGAAGCATGCTTGCACAAAGGGTGATGACACAGATGCATGTTGTCTTTGCCGTGCCATGCCTTTAGAATTCAATCCCACAAATTCTCCACTAACTGATAGACTATCAGCAACTAGTAGCAAATGCTTAGAAAGAACTGTCTTGCCAGTATCAGATATTGCAGATTCCAAACTCTGCATATATAAATGTGTTAGCCAATTAAATACATGGCACCATAAACTTCGATTGGAATCTGAAGGGTAAGACACACACATTGTAAAAATATTTCCACCCTGAGTCTATTCCATAGGTTGAACAAAAATGATGTATGTTGTCTGGATGACTGCGCGTCCAATCAATCAGATGCCTTATTGGGAGGCAATGATTCACAAGTGTACTCCAGAATCCTCCACTGCAAGAGTCACGGGACAAAGTGACCCTAAGGTACAACTCACCAGAAGAACTATTAGATTTTGATACTTTTGACCGATCACTCCATTGGATATCTACCTTTGTAATCTCCAGAAAACCTAAAGGACATCCAGGAATTCATAATAACGACAGCATATGTAAGTTACTTGTCCACTCCACAATATAAAGCCAGATGTAGTAGTTGTATAAAAATGAGAATTAATATAATTTGTTGAGGCATCATTTTTAATTGCTCGCACAATATGGACAAAATGGCAGGAAGTCACAGAAAACACTTGTTGACACTAACACAAGTGCAACTCATATAATCACCCTCATTATATACTTTAAGAGTTGTGCGGGTATATCATTACCCTTTAGTTTTTCTTTTACTAAAAGTAATACAGAATTTCCATTCTAATATAATTTTTAACAGTATTTAACCTTTCCGGCTTAGCCAAACCATATATAATTGCATTAAAAACGACTCATCGAGTTGGAGAGAAGAAAGAGTTTGAGAGAAGGAAATACTTAGGTGCTTCAAATTAACTGAAAATTCAGAATTTCTACTTTTCAAGGTCATCTAGTTTCTTATATGCTTTTGATGGAATTGATGATAGATACAAGAAGACTTATTCTAGAAGGAAGACACAAACTTAGCTTTTAAGTTTTATAAAAATATATATAATAATTTCCTTCATAACTAAGTTTCCTTCATAGTTAAGTTTCAGCATTTTTGAGTTAGACTTTTGCTACTTCTACTGTATTCTAGGGAAGTCTAGAGCTTTCTTAATTAAGAGGAATACTTCCTCTATAAATAGATTGAATTCCCTCTTGTATTAGATAGTTTTTTGATGATTAATGAATATGTGAGTTATGTGAGTTCTCTTCCTCTCCCCCAAATTCTTCACTTCTCCCTCCTTTTCTGGTTCTTCTCTCCCCCTCAATAATTCTGTTCTGTCTCTCTCTCTCTGCCTCTTCCCCAAATTCTCTCTGTTTCTACTATATGAGTGTTCTTGCTTCTGTTTTACATCAATTTGGCATCAGAGCTAAGGTCCCTACGCTCCTAGGCACTTTCCCCTGCTAGAAACACTTAGAAAACTCAGCAGAAATACCCTTCAATTCTGATTCAAGCTGTCAGCCACGAATCATCTCCAACCTCTTGCATCCAGAAGCTGTTTTTCTGGGTTTTTGACTTGTTCTCGGGAGTTTTCTTCATTCAAGGCCTACCCAAATGCAAAGATCATCAATGGAAAGCTTCTTTTGAGGTAAAAAGTTGCTAGTTTTTGCTTTCTAAGCTATGTTAGGCTGCACAAACAGGCAACATAGAGGAAAGATAGCTCAAGGTGTTCTTGAGAGGCCTTGGACTAAAATAGAGCCAAATTTTTGCTATGAATTCCCTGTCTATGATGATCAACCTAGGGTTTCCTCCCTTAGGATTGGTTGCACTCTTGGAATCAATGATTATAGGTCTAGTCATTTACCTCCTCATAAGTTTATTCATCATAATCAATTTGAGGATGTAGATGATTATTGGGATGTTCAAGATTCAATAGTGTGTCCTAGACGAAATGAACCAATACATAGATATGGACAAGAAAACTTTGGAAGGATGCCCAAAGAAGCCCCAGAATTTGATGGAAGACTAGATCCTAGTGATTTCCTAAAGTGGTTGGCAAGAATGGAAGATTACTTTGAGTGGTATGACATGAATGATATTGAAAGAGTTCGATTCACAAAGTTAAAGCTTGCGGGATCGGCAAGAAAGTATTGGCATACCGTCCAAAGAAATATGGAACGATTGGATAGACCACCAATTCTGAAATGGGATGAGATGAAGACAAAGGAGAAATATGTACCTGCTAATCATAGGAGTCAGTTGTCTGACAAGAACTTCAACTTCAAGCAAGTTTCAAATTTCTCTGAATATCAAGGGCCATATGAATTTTCTGATCGAAATGAGTATGCTAAGCATCAACATTTTGAGCACACGTATTGTCATCATCAATATAAAGATGTTGGTCAACGTGGATATCTTAGTTGTCATCAGTATAACTATCCTGAATCTTACCGACACGAGGAAGAAGTTCATGAGCAACACAAAGACGATTTATGGGAAGAGCAATTCACAGCTAAGCTAGAACGAATTCAACAAAGATGGAAGCAAGAAGAAGATGAAAGGAAACATCGACATGATGCCTCCATAAATGCTCTTCAACAACTGGCAAAGACTACAAAGAACACAAGGATAGAGGATCACGGATCTATTCAGGTAAACGAGCAAGCATCAACACTTGTCCAACAAGGAGATATTAACATCACCGATGGTCCTAAAATTGCATGTTCTATTGTAAGTGGAAGCATAGCTATGGAAGAAGTCAATGCAATAACTGAAGATGACAAAGAAGTTATCAAGATGCAAGATAAGAAAGTTGAGTCAGAAGGAATCTCGATGATATATGAAGATATAGGCCTTGCATTCGATCAAGATTCTGATTTGATGGCCAAAGATCACAAGTCACAGGCCTTAGACATTTGTAATGTTGAACATCTTAACAAGACCAGTGCTCAAATTCATCGGATGATTAGTTCACATTGCCCTCCTGTTCTGCAGATTCATCAAGCTTATGTTGCATATCATCCTGAAGTTGTTGAGGCTATGAAAGAGCATATTGTTTTCCTCTTCAACGATAACCTCTACAACTATCTTGTTCACTGGAAGGGTTTTCCAAATCAGCACGTTAACTTTCAACAATGTCTCACTTTTCTCTATCTTGTTCGTTGGAAAGGATTTCCAGATTGAAGTGCCGTAGTGAATTTCATCGTTCTCTCCCCAAACCCGTGCACCCATTTTAACTCGTCAGGAGCCGAGTTCTCCAAGCAGGGGAGAATTGATGGAATTGATGATAGATACAAGAAGACTTATTCTAGAAGGAAGACACAAACTTAGCTTTTAAGTTTTATAAAAATATATATAATAATTTCCTTCATAACTAAGTTTCCTTCATAGTTAAGTTTCAGCATTTTTGAGTTAGACTTTTGCTACTTCTACTGTATTCTAGGGAAGTCTAGAGCTTTCTTAATTAAGAGGAATACTTCCTCTATAAATATATTGAATTCCCTCTTGTATTAGATAGTTTTTTGATGATTAATGAATATGTGAGTTATGTGAGTTCTCTTCCTCTCCCCCAAATTCTTCACTTCTCCCTCCTTTTCTGGTTCTTCTCTCCCCCTCAATAATTCTGTTCTGTCTCTCTCTCTCTGCCTCTTCCCCAAATTCTCTCTGTTTCTACTATATGAGTGTTCTTGCTTCTGTTTTACATCAGCTTTATACCATGGCTTAATTTGACTTTCCAAACATTGAAATATACATAAGCTCTAAAATAAAATTAACTTTAGAAATCCTCAAATCAAATTTGTAGTCATGAGCAAATGCAACTTGCCTTCAGATAACAATCTTGTATGACTTGAACTAGTTACATCTGAGTACAATATTGTAAAATGTAATAAGAACTTGACATTCTTCCATAGGGACAGCCTTCTAGAAAACAAATGGGGGAAGGGGTACATAAGAATTAATTCATTGATTGGAGGTGACAAATTTAAATTAAAATTTTTATTGTAAACATGATCATCATGGAATTTAACCTGACTATAAGGCAGAATTTAGCTGTAATATATATGCCAAAGATACACAATGGACTTGAACAGAAATGCAAGGAACTTTCTATCCATAATTCTGCTCCTAAAGTGTGAAAATGACAAATCCAAAATCGTGATAAGCAATTATTTAGACTACTACCAACCTTTTATTGCAGTTCCTAGAAGGAAAGGTATGAACCAGCCCTGAACAAAATCCAGCTGTATAGGGTCCCTAGGATTTTCAACAAGTGCGATAGTGATGCAAAAATTATCTTCACCTTTTTCATCATTGCCAGCCATGGAACATTTCCTGACAATCAATTGTCCAAGTCAATAGGGAGAGAACAAGGGAAAAGTAACAGAAATCATGTCAGCTACAAGAAGTTATATTTCCTATCAGACTATACTGCTTCTATATGAGTTCTCAACTTTCATTTAAGACGATTATCAACACAACATTCCTCTTCTAAAGAACTAAATCACCCCAGTAGCTGATGATTGCAACAGAAGAAATTTCAATTTGAACACATTAAAAACAGGTGCCATCATAATCAATTAAGATAAATGTTGGAGTTGTGCCTCTGACTGAGGTAAAGAAGTATGCGGACAGAAAGCTTGCTGACATATAGATATCAGTATAAAATATATAGGTCTTGTTTGGTAGGAAGAATTAATTGTAATGGTAAGGAATGGAAGGGGAAAATTCCAACCGCAGGCATGTTTGGTATACATGAGAATGGAAAATGATTTAATGGAAAAAATTATGTTTGGTAGGTTGAAAATGATAATTAAATAGATAAGGAAAAATAAGAAAATGACCATATTGCCCTTAATGAAAAATATAATAATCACACAGAATTGTTCATTTTCATTAAAACCTATTTCTCACTTCTACTTTTCAATCCCTCCAGATTCTTTCTTTCATCCCAATAACGCTCTACAGTTTTCTTTCAAATGGTATCAGAGGATTTTATTTATGATTTATAGACAATTCTTTTAGTGGCGTGACTTGCATGTGAAGTAAATTTACAAGTGCAACAAGCTTAAATGTAACTCCATCTCCCCTATGATTTACTGCCACCGTCCCTTATTATAAGAGCCAAAAATTTGAATGGTTTTGTCCCTTATTATAAGAGCCTACATAAGGTTGTCCGAATATTTAATGACATTTCGCCCCTCATTATTTCTAAATATTTAATGCTGATTCCTGTCATTATTACTCTATATTTCTCGCTCTCTCTCATACACCCCATGCATCATAAATAAGGGCAAACTTGAGAAAAAGAATTTATTTCATACATATTTATCTCTCTCAACTACTTTCTTAATATGTGTGATTTTGCCTTCTTGGCTCTTATAATAAGGGACAGAGGGAGTATATTTCAGTGTATGGGCAGAAAACTGAATTTAGAAGTTTGGATTATATCTAAATGTACTGATCAAATTGAGAAAGATACGAGAAATAAAGCAGAATCTCAAATCATGCTTAACATATGTCATATAAATGTAGGAACAAATACAAATGCAACTAAACATCAGGAAGTAGGACAATATTTTTTTTTTGGTAAGGAAAAAAAGTTTGGGGGAGGGTCCAGGCTTAACCCATCCCAGGCCAGGGCAAGGTACTGATGCTACATGGGGCCGGCCAGGTGGAGAGTGACTCCCCTCTTGCTTGGAGGGCAGGAAACCAGTGGTACCTTTCCCACGGACACCCACTTCACACCAGCCGAGATCGCCTACCTAGGACCTCAATGGAGACATTCTTCGAATGCCCTTCCCAGGAATCAAACCCACGACAACGCTGACAACGAGTCATGGGATCCAATGCCCTCGCCACTGAACCCAAGGCCGCTAGGCAGTAGGAAAATATTAAGCATACAATATTTATCATAAAATTAATGAAAATGCAAAATACGAAATTAGCAATAATAGAAGTAACAATAACAGCAAAGATAAGCATACTCGCTTGATATTTCTAAGGCTTGCGATCTGCATCTTTGGGATTGTGAATTCCATCTTTGAGACAATGCGTCAATGATCATGTGCACTTTTAGCTTTCTCTTCTTTAAAAATGCCACGTTAATATGAAAATGGCACACCCAAGGGCTCAGTTTTTGTGGCATACAATTCTGTTGGGTGTATATTATCATGACAGTAGAAACGATGTCTGAAAACTTCAACCTCTCCAAATGATTCTTAACTTCCAAGGCTCCATATTCAAACCCATATCTCTGCCTATTCAGATTCCCAGACAAAAATAAAGACACTGTTTGGTCGCCACTTTTTTTCTTTGAACCACACTCCAGTACTTTTTTCAAATTCAGCAAAGGTGATGCTTCAAGTAGACTAATTGGTTGGTCCAAAGCACTGTATGCAGCTTCAGAAATTGCACAAGCAGAAAGTGCTCCAACAGGGTGGCCACCTATAGTGCCCTCCTGATAATTAATATCAGCAGATGAGTCCTCCTTTGTATCATATGAGAACTTTATAAGCTGACTACCATATGAACTTCTCACTGTTCCATCATATGCAAGGGACAAATCACGCATGAAAAACATAAGTCTTCGTGTCAAAGTTCCAGGTAGATCTGCATTGTCACTGAATGAACTATCTCGGCTTGTTACTGAATGAACAAAACATTCAAGAGGATTCAACCCTGTCAGAAATGAGCTTTCAACCACAGCATATGGAATGTAAGACTGAGCAGATACAGGAGTATCATAAAACATATGGATTGAATCAAGTTCCTTTTGACTATTCCAAGCAGCACATGAAAGTTGATGCGGAGTTTTGAATGATAGGCGAACTAGAGAATGTTGCAAGCCAAGACACATGGCATGCTGCACTAATTTCAGTAAATTACCCTTGCTTCCAGCTTTAAACATGGTAAGGAAAGTATTGTCCTTCGATCCATATTTGATGGCTAAGCTTTGAATATCCCTATACACCTGTCTAAATGCATCAACTGAACATTGACTAAGAGCTGCAGATATTTGCCTGTCATAATTCAGATGCTCTGCTTCAACGATCAAAGAATTTAGTTTCTCTTCCCCATTTCCTGAAATCTCATCTCGATGATGATCCACCAATAACTGTTTAAACGTACATGCATATTCTGCTTCTTGCAAGCCATAGCGGATTTCCTCCATCATATTTTTACGTGAGTAGGAATCAGAAGAAAGGTACAAATCTGAGAGCGATACACTAAACCCAGTCATAGACAACCACTCACAAAGAACTTTCTGCGCTATATGCAAGAAGCCTAGAGATCCCTCCTGGTAATGTTGCACCAAGCTCTGATAAATATTACAGTCAGCATCACGTAACCAACCAGAAGAATCAGAATATGATATTAACTCCCCCTTACTAATAAAAACACCACTTGAAGGACAGTAGTCAAAATCAGGAGGCAAGAGCATGCTAAATAATTGCTTGCCAGTCCAAAAAGAACTACTAAAATGAGCTTTAAATATAGCAGGCATTGTCAACTCACGGGAGCAAAACATTTGAAGCTGCTGCATTTGGTATTTATTTAATAAAACCCCATCTTCCATAAGTAAATAAGCAGCAGTTAAACTGTCTTGACCAAGAGAAAGTAGATTTCTACCACTTTGCTCATTTATTAATTGCCTATCTAAAGCAACTAGCTCATTCAGCTCGGCTCTTGAACCAATTGATTGTGGAACATAACCATGCACACAATCTCCATCAAAATCCCCACGCAATGGGGAACAACATAATGGATTAATAGACACCACATTCAAAGTGGGAAGGACCCTAACAAAAAGGGCTATCAATGAATGCGGATGTATTGAAGGAGGCCTATTGATCAAGACCATATCCCCATCACTAAGAGGCCTAAAAATCATGTCCCCTATCTTGAGTTCATCCACTTTATGTATTAAAAGTGGTTTACCCTCTCTAGAGGCACGTATATGCCCCTTCTCCAATAAAAGCAGCCCACAGCGTTTAAGCAATTTTTTCCTATTTTGCTTGATAACATGTTCAGAAACCAGCAAACTTTCTGCAATTTGGGAGGGGATACCAATTTGGCCAAGCTCGAGATTTGGATCACCAATAACTACAGTGCGGAATGAGTGATCATTGCGCTTCCCAAGAATAACATCTTTCATCCATCTCAAACCAGATGAGGTGCAAGCATTTTCTTTAATCTTTCTTTTCTGGAGATCAGCAAAACTATTATCTGGTGTTTTATCAGGATTTAGCTGCATTATTAAGCTAGAATCATAAGTAACCAGCAGTATTCCAGACAAATATGCTAAAACATTAAAAAACAAAAAAAAAAACAAAAACAAAAAAAATTCAAAGTTGCATGCCTTAGAGATCCTCAGACAATCCAAAACACGAGACATTAGCCCATCAGCTGTGCCTCTGAAGTCAACCATTTTCTTGTAAGCTCTTGTCCTGACATCCTAAATCATTTAAGCCAAATAAAGTAGCACACAATCACATAAGAGAAACCGTAGTCATTTGATTATGTCAATTAACCGATATCAAATAGGAGGTAAAGATACATACAAAAACCACATGGTTATCATTAGAAGAAGCATGCATGATTTCTATCAGACGATGAGAATTTGGTGTCACTAGGAAGCTATGGAGAAAAAGCAAATCACTCCCCGAAACAAACTTTTCAATGAAACTTGGATCAACATCACTCAACAAATCATATACCTGCAAACCAAAATGACATAAAAACTACATCAGCTTAGCATTAAAAAAACACCATGGCTGATGATGATGAAAATGATGGACTAAATCAGACTGAGGGGTGCAGATATGACAAGGGGTCCAAATGCTGTTTAATTGGAAAAAATGAAAGACTTCTTTAGTAGACCTGGTTTTCCATTCCTTCCCAGTCACTATAGCCCTGATCACTTTGCAGGACCACGTTAAAGTGAGTGATTAATAGAAGTCAATTGACTGGTCCTACCAAATCTAAATCCCAAATTTCGGGTCAGTAAAGCATGTAGTTGTTTGCAATCAAACATGCATACACAACTCATAGAATCTTTGCTGATGACAACTCATTCATGTAGAAGCAATTTCATATGAATCTTCTCAAAATATCAACATTGGCGTGTGCTTTTTTTGGTCCACATTTTGAGTGACAAAGACTTGCAGCAGCATTATCATTGATAAAACTCAAACCTATAGATGTTAGGTGCAATAATACTTTGCTTTCACGGCATTAGATGAATCAGATTTTAAAATTCCTGTATTTGATTGACAAAAGTTAAGCATATGATGTTCCAACGATTGACAGTGATCCCCTGCAAGGTTTGCAATTAGCAACCCTAGGTATCCAACATCGAATTTTTAAACATACCTTTTCACTGCCATCACAGGTGCGCACACAAACTTAAAGAAGCCCATATATTAATATACACAAACATGCACACAGAAACCATCATAATGTGCAATTTATTAAATTAATACAGGATGAGAAAACAAATATTACTGATTATGCAAAATCCATTTTCCTCATCTTAAAAACTATATAAATTAATTATAAAAATGTTGTATAATTCATATAAAATTTTCAAATTGGCAACATTTATAAAATATAAATACTTCATATGGGTTCAAAATAAAACCTTCAAGCAGAGAATGTTCGTGTAAGTTCATAATTATTCAAGGTTACATATCTGCTGAAGGCTTAAGCATGTAACAAGCTAATCCACTAGAGTACTCCTAGAAAGTCTGAAGACAGGCTCAATAAATTAAAGGATTACACAAAGTGGTATAAACATGAATACAGGTCAATGTGTACATTTAATTCTAGATAATATCAACCAGAACTAGATATTATCACCTTAAGCTTTAAAAGTCACGGCCCACAGTATTAAATATTGTTGGACATTATTGCCAGATTAGCCAAATCAAAGGTTAGAACAGACAGCAAAGCCAATCACAGGCCATTCCAAAGAGGTAAGAAATAGGCTTAGAACTAGACATCCAAGTGTTGGAGTGCGCCAACTATTAGCATCTCTACGCGTTAGCTTCTCCTTAGCTTTTGGGTTTAATGTATAATCATTTAATGCTATCTATGGGCCTTGTATGATTTGGCCAGATTAGGAAAATATTAGGAGCATAGTTTTAATTTATTTTCCCTCGATTATCAAAAGATTCGATAAGCTGTATTTCCTCTCCCCTGTATCTATTGCAATAAAACATGAACAAAGCTAACCTATTCAGTCTCAAAAGCCTTCGACAAGAAATAAAAAAGAACAAAATCCCAAGCCTTCTTATCAGGAAACGTGAGGTTACTATCTTTTCAGGGAGGCATCACATGCCGTAAAAATACAGCAATACAAAGGAAAGAAGTTGAGCTATTAGTTGAGATTTCATATCTTAGACATCTAACTTGAATATCCAAGGCACTGGGGGAATCTAGATGGATAGATAAAGACTATTTGTACAAAAACCTCCACAATATAACTCGGGATATGATACATCATAAAATAAGGTAGCAAAATAAAAGGTGTATGTCATATCCTTTCCTCCTACTTGCCTACCTGGCAGTTTCTATTGAAAGTCACCAGGATGTGTAGTCTATAAAATTCCTAAAAATAGTACCAGCAATTATGTGGAGTTTGAAAAATCAATAACACAATACACTGCAAGATGGGCCTTCTCTATAAAAAAAATGGAGACAGAAAACAACAGATAACCTTCTAGGAATTATCAAATTCCATGCACATTCACTGTATACAACAAAAGAAACATCTACCTGAGCAGGTGATAAAACCCTTCTATTCATTTTCATACAACTTTCTTCCTGTTGAACATCTGTTGGAATAAAATCCCAATAATCAGCAGGCAATCCTCTCAAGATTTTCTTTGGATTTTTCTCATTTATCTCCACTACAATTGCAGATCTTCTAAATAGATCGTTGGAAGAAACTTTGAATTTCATTGTTGGATACAGCCCCGTTGAACTTCCCTGTTTATAGCACAAGCTGTTAATTCTTTGGTGGCAAGTATAAAAGAGACAGAAGAATAAAAATTATTTAAAAAATGTTAGAGAAGCATTTCAAACTTACAGCACAATACTTGCAACCTACATGTTGCTTGTTTTTTGAATAAGCACCCTGTAACAAGAAATCTGAACTATCAAAGGGTACCCTAGAAAGCATGAAAACCCATAGAAGCCAACCGGTGTAATACTAACATAATCACATGCTGAACCTATAGGAAACAAAACTTTGAAAGAAAATGAAAGGAATGTCAAAGAGACTCCACAGTTCTCTAATTAATTGTCATACATCACTTATTTATGCTCATAAGGCAAAAAGTAATGAGTTTTTACATAAGCACTTTAAAAGAAAACTCAAAGTTTGAGCATAAAGTTTGGTTTTCAGGATTTCCTGAATAAGTTTACTTAGCTAAACCATTTAAATATAGTATATAATTCCTTTAACGACAAACTAAATGTATTTGTAGGAGCTACCTGACCTTCAGGCCAAGCCGTGCTTCTTGTCGAATAGACTTACATCCAGGGCAAATTTTGTTCAAAATTGCTGAAATCTCAGAGAGAAAATAAGGGTGGAATACCGGAAAAGGAAATTTGATAACTCCAAAATGACCTGAAATTCAATATATATCTTTCAGTATCCTATCTAATGAAGTTACATTAATCAACTCAAGTGAATCTTAAAACAAGTGTTCTTGTTAGATACCCGTACACACCTTCACAGAAGTTCCTTTTCTTAGAACCACATGTGGAGCACTCCCAAGATGGATTTGGAAGACCCAAATCGGAGCAGGTGACCTGCCTAGCTGCATTAATCTGCAGTGCAGATATGTACTCCTGCAGAGGTAAAAGGTAATTAACATGCAATATATGGATAAATGAATAAAAATATCACTCAAATATATTTATGATTGATGATCAAATCAGCAGACTACAACTTCCTTTTTCACCAGAAAGGACGATTTAGGCACCCCAAACATAAATAAGTAGGTCTCCACCCTCTACTCCATAATTTCATGTTGCATGGTATTCCATGCAATCTAATACATTATTATGACAAACTGGCATGCCAAAGGACCAAGCTGAAAAGGCAAAGAACGAAGTAGCTGATATGAATATAAGATCAAAACTATACTTAACTCTATCTGTCTCAGTCAAAACATCAAATTTTATCCCCGTTATGAGACCAAACGGCACTTCTTGCTCTAGGGAGAAGTCATCATCCATGGGGCACAATATCTTCGTATTCAGCACAATTTCAAGCCTATTCATTCGCAAAAGTATATAAATGAATAATAATTTAGGATAAAATAAATAATTCAAAAGAACAAGAGTGTACAGCAGTTTATGCTTAAATCATAGAAAATTAACCTCATTTATCTAGCTTAGCATACAGATGCATTGTTTTACTCATGTGAATTTTCCTATCACAGTATTCAAGTAAAACTAGTCCAGTAATATATTTCCTACATTTTAATTTTGACAAGTTTAAGCTTTTGAGCTACCCAAAATAATCAACCTTTCACAACTTAACAGGACTATTCAAAATCTAAATTAATGAACTCCAACTAGAGAAAGAAAAACAAAGAATTAAATGTTCTAAAGAAATCTTCCCCAGAATAGATATTCCTTTTAATGGTAAATGGATAAGGGAACCAACAAATTGGTTTCAGATGTCCTCTAAGATGCGTTGTCATGTCCATAAGTACATGAAGATAAGACTATATTAAAACCCTTACTGCTTAACATAAGCTGGGGAGCATGCATTTTTCGAGTAAAGGAATCCAGCAGAAGACAGTAATAGGACATAAATAATTTTTGTACAGAATGAAAATATGTCGAGTGTAAATTGAAAAGTGCGCCCAGCACACAAATTATATCCCATATAGGAATAAGAGAAACAAAAACACATTTTAGAAAAAGCTCAAGCGATAGTTAAAAAAAGTCTGCTCATCAATGGACAGACATCAAAATAGAGCCCTACTTATAAGTAATATATCATTACACATACTCCTTGCTTCTGAGAGAATTAATATTTGCATAGGGGTGATTGTGTCAAAATACAAATAATTAAAATGATGATAATCAGAAAATAGCATTATGGAAAGCAAGGTTTTTGGTGAGACGTTAGGAGTATCCTTCACCAATAGCAGAAACTGATCTTCCTCAAAATATAAAGGGAAGAAGGGAAGAGGAAAAATCCCACCATACTGGATTTTCTTCTTATACAAAGGCTAGAGATTAAAGCCCCAGTTAATTGCTCTTAAAAGAAAAGGATTTGGTTAATGGTAGAGCACAATGGCATCGTGTGATCCATGTAGCCAACCTCACCTAATAGGATAAGGCTTGGTGGTTGTTGTTGTTGTAAAAGAAAAGGACCCCGACCACTCGCACCAACATAAGTTAGTTTCAACAAATCAGCAGTAATTCATCTTTCTTACGTGCTGATTAATTCATTATAACTAAAATGTGAAAATCAAATATGGTGATCAAGAATATAATTTAGAAAATAAAATGTTGGATATATATATATATATATAAATTCTTCTGAAAAAAATCCAAAGCTAGCCAGCCCGAGCACTTTATCCTTTGTAAGCCGTTGCAGAAAAGCATTGTTGCTCTTAGACCACACCATTACCATGTCCCAACCCAACCTATTCAAGATCTTTAAAATCTCATCTCATTCTCTTGGAGGTAAATAAATTCCCTTTTCTTTGGTTTCAGTAATATATTCCTAGTATCTAATCCTCTTGCGGGTAAATGATCTCTTTAAACCTCTTGTTGAGATAGATAGTCATGTTGCGCATTGCAATGTACAAACTATGGCGTGGACGAACGTCTCTAACAAAATGATCGACATCGAGTTAAAATTTAAAGAATTTAAACGGTACTCTAACATGTTACATGCTTTTGAAATAAACTTCAGAGCTCAGCCTGGACTGAGTATTTATAAAGCCTATAAATACACGTTTACCACTGATCATCCTTAAACTGAACAATCACACGGTAGATAAAAGGGTTTCCTCTGTAAACTAACATGATCCAGAACTATTTGAAGCAAAATCTTGTTTTTCAAAACCCAAAAGCCAACCAATTACATATTTATTAAAAAAAAAACGGAAAAAAGCTGGTCCAAAGTTGAATGGATTAGCAACCTGTACACAGCAAACGAATTACTTCCACAGGAAAATCTAGGCACATTGCCAGAAACACTATCACTCAAACCTCAAAAGGCATGATCATGTAACATGCAAAGCGCTACCAAGCACACGTAATATAAACAACCCTCAATGAACCCAGAAAAACAAACATTACAGACTAAAACTGCGGTGATACTTCAAAAGAAACAGTGATCGCAGTATTTCTGAGAAACAGAATCACAATACCGACGAATTAAAAGAGTGATTAAAGAAAAGAGCCCTGAAAAAACAGAAACAAGGAAACTCTTATATACTCACTTGTAAAGAAGAATGCTGCTTTAAAGAGCGAAACAGGGGAAGACCGGAGTATCGCAGCTCACAAGTGAGCTGCTCTGCGAATAAAAATTAGAGAAGCAATGTTAACAGAGAAAGAAGAAGAAATCAGAGAAACGACGGAGAAGAAGAGAGTGAAGTAACCGGCGGTGAGTTACAGCGAAGAAGAAGAAGAAGAGTGATTTTGAGACCAAAGACCGAGGGAAAAAGGTTCTGTGAGCGTCAGAAATAAAGCCCTCCGTTCACCTCGTAATTACGCATTTGACCTAACCTCTGTGACTTTGTACGAATCAACGTGTGGGCAGTTATAATAATACCATAGGGAAGGGAAAGAAATACTGAACCAATAATTTAAAAAAACAGATGCTTGGGCCCCACATAAGAGGGGAAAGCGTGCAAAAAACAAAAGAAAAGGGAAAAAAAAACTTAGGATATTTAGGGAAGCTGAACTTTAGGCTTCTTTTGGTATTTTCTGGGGGAAAAGGGACTTTGATAAGTTTGTTGTTGTTATAGCAATGAGCAAGGAATTTGTTAGAAGCCTTACCAAGTTACCAGAGAGTTTCTGAGCGAGAAGATTCTGCCTTTTTGGTTCTGGAGATCAGATTGAGGGTGAAGCATGTATAAATAGATGAAAGTCGTGGGGATTCTGAAATCAAGCTTGTTCTTTTTTTCCTTTTTTGGCAGGAAAAAGCAAGAAATAGTTTATATATTCCCTTTTTTTATAGGTTTTTAGATTATATGGTAAGGTAATTGCTAGTGGATACACAGTATTTTCCCAGTAAAAAAATGTATACATAGGTAAAGGTATTAAATTACCCATCTAAATTTGTCACATGGGAGTTTGACACCACATAAAAATTTTGGTTGTAAAATTGCCCATATACACTTGGTAATGGAGAAAAATGTTTACATCGTTAAATACGCCAACGTTGAATATTAAGTTAACCAGAGATATTGACTTAGAGATTGATGTGAAACAAATATAAAGACACCACATTATTAAAGGGCAAAAAAATACCCATATTCTTTTCCAAAATGTGCACCTAACATCGTACATATCGTTTAAGTACAAACATACCCATGAACTTTTATAAATTAGTGGGGGGTTACATTATTATTATTATTTTTAAATGATTTTTTAAGAAAAAATTATTAGAGACTGCCTCTCCCCCACACTCTTCCTTGTGCATTTTTTCCTTTAAACGCCCACCTTAACTCCCTCTCTTATTTTTTAGTCACATCTCTCACCCTTCAAATACTTGCCAGTTTTATGGTGTGGTACCATGTGGTAAAGAGTGTAATAATACATAAGAGTTCATTGTGTGCCATTATATTGATGAGGCTATTAAGGGTAAGGGTCTTGAATTTATAAGTGAGTTTGACATTGATGGCGGTGCTGTTCTTGTTGGTTTTGTTGTGATAAATTTCTCTAAAAGGAGGGACATCATAAGATGGTAGGCCAAGAGAATATGATTTGACTTTAGTTTAATATCCATGAAAAGATCGACTATGATACCTAAGCTTGTTGCGATGGACAATAAATATGGAAGTGTATTAACACATATTTGATGAACATGAGTTGAGACTAAAAGATGGACAATAAAATATGGAAGTGTATTAACACGTATTTGATGAACATGAGTTGAGACTAAAAGAGAGAAGAGGCCATGAGTTAATGGAAGAAGGTGAGGGTTAAGAGAAAGGGAGGAAGCGTGTGGGGGAGATAATTTGAGGGCTATTTATTTAATAATAATGTGAACCTACTGATTTTGAGGAGTTCATAAATATTTTTATACCCAAATAATGAGTATAGTGTGAGACTATTCGTAAATATTTTAATACCCAAATAATGAATATGGTGTGAGACTATCAAACGCAAGTTTTTAAAAATTGCACGAGTACTCTTGTACATTAACCTTGTGGTGTGTGGCATTTTTATGCAATATCAACTTCCACATTAAAATTCGTGGTTAACCATCAACGATGGCAGATTGAATGGTGTAGGCATTTCCATTATTTAGTGTATATGGATATTTTTTTATCCAAAACTTTATCTGGTGTCAGCCACACATGAGATAAATTTAAATGTGTATTTTTTTCACTGTAAGTCAATTTGTGTGTTTGGTTGGACTTTTTGGGAGCAAATAAGTTCTTATTTTGGCTCAAAATAACTTAACATGGGAAAAGTCATTTTTTGTGTGTTTGGTTGGGCTTATGAAAATAAATTCTTATAGCTTATAAGTAGGAATAAGCACACATTGTTTAAAATGACTTATTTTTAAAAAATAAGAACTTATGGAGATGGGTGTAACACCCCAAAATTTAAAAAATAGAAATAGGAATTATTTAAGATTTTGGAAATGTTATTAAAATATTAAAAAGGCATTAAAAAATAAATTTATGATGTTTTACATATTTTTAATAATTATCAAAGATTAGGAAGCTATGATGAGTGTCTTGTATGCCTAATTTTGTAGTTGGCATTACTTGATCATTCTTCTTCCCCTGTCTCTGCCCTGACCGACCAATGATGAAGAAAGGAGGAAAATTTGTGATGTTTGTTGCTGGTTATCTGAGTAATTTGATTATGATTCTCTTGTTCCTCTCTGTTCAGCCGATTTCTAGGCTGTGATGTTGGTAATTTGTTATTAATTTAAGTAAAATTTGGGATAGAACTAATATAAAGTTGTGGCATGTGGGGTTTTGGATTTCTGGAATTATGGTGCTTGTTTTGCTTTAACCGAATTGCTGCTCTGTTCTGGTTCCAATAGGATCCTATTTGGTTTTTAAATTGTTGAGTCTGTTCTTGTTATGATTTTGGAAAATCTAATGTTCTACTGCCTTGGGTTGGATGTGAATTTTAAATTGATTATTCTTTTGTTCTGATTGGCATTCGGTGATGAAGTAGAAATTATGGTGATGGGGATTTGATTGGAATTTTGTGATGGGTGGTTATAAATATGAATTGTTATTTTATTAATATTGACATTAGTAACTTGTTGGTAGAATTGGGATCTAAGTATAAATTTAGAACTTGAAACTGATTTAAACTTGTGTTTTAATGTTTCAAGTTAATTTTGGTAAGTTCTACGTTGCTGCCCTTGATTCAATATGATGATTGGAATTCTTGAAGTTTGTGATGTTGTATCTTAAATGCTTAATAGGTCTTTAGATTTCTTTGATAGGTTAATGGTGAACATTACAAAAGCTTCTATAAAAATCAGGTTTAGTTTGGGTTTTAAACTTTAAATTGAAGGGATCTTTGTTAATAAAAGATGATGGATCCAATTTATGACATTTTTCTCTGCTGTTGTTTTGTGAGGGAATTAATTAGGAAATTGGGATTTCTCTTATGATGAATTGGATGGTTCTTGATTAAAGGAAATAGTTTTAATGAGTCATGGGTGACAATCAAGTTAAAGGTAACCATTTTCATGTAAAAAGTAAGTGGAAAGAAATATCATGTAAGAATTATTATAAGAAACTGATTATGATGGTTGTATGGAATTTTCAAATAATGATTATGTGTCTAAATAAGATATAGTTATTGCTTTGAGATTTAAAAGTGTTAAGCCAGTATTTGTTAAAGAACTTAATTGATTACTAAATTATAGATATATGATTAAAGCTTTTGAAATATTAATTTAAGTGTGAATTAGATGCTGAGACTGATTTGAAATTCTTAAGTAATTAAGCAAATGTTTAACAATTTAAAAATGAACTCCTGTGAACAAATAAACAACTGTAGTGGTTGCAAACATTCTTAAAATTTAGAAGCAAATTCTCTCATGACTAGAAATTAACTCCCGTATGCTTGTTTCTGTCACAATTCCTCCAAGTTTAAGCAATTATTCCAAGTTCTTTTAGAACTGAAACTTCTGGTTCTATCCCTGTGTGACAAACTTCAAAGATATAGGAATCAAAATGTGCCATCGTGCCTCTTGCTTTGTATGAGCATAGATGTAAATGTATATGTGTGTGGCTGTAACGTTTTTAAGGGATTAAAGTAAGCAATTTATTCCAAATGTGCTGTGATTTTTGTTTGGGTCTGCACTAATGCTCCTTAGAGCTCATTTCGATTATGAATATGGTGTTGAGTTGCCCTTGCTGGATTTTTGGTTGTTTGTGCAACAATTGCTTAATTAGTTTTCAATATTTGTGTTAGGATTAGTGTAGGCAATCTTATTGAAATGTGTTTAAGTGGTTGAGTTAATTTGTGATGTTAGAGAGATATGGTTTGATTCTGTTTTGGTGAAGTATGAATTAAAGATCAGTTTCTAATATATGGAGGCAATATGTACTATCTTGGATTGAAAGTCATGTGCGGTTGTTGTCTAAGAACTAAATTTAATCCTTGATTTCCTTTATTGGTAATAATAGATTTAAATAAAAGCTACTTAAAAGAAAGTTATTGTGATGCAACCAATAATAGTATACTTATGCTATATGTATGTAATGCTTGTTGGATGATTATACAATGTCGATTTGAGTAACTTTGACTTTTATGAATATGCTTGGAAGAGCTTTAGGAATCTATTTATCACCTTGATGTCTTGAAGGTTATGTAATTAATTAAGTATGATTAACTAGAAGAAAGATATAATTTGTTTGAATGTGCCTATCTCTTGGTATGTGATGCTTGTTTGTTTTTATAACTTTGTGAATGATGATTTAATTAGGGATTAGGGTTGGAACATAGGTTAGAAATGGGAGGGGTATAAATATATATATATATAATACTCTAGGATCCGTGAGAGACGTTGAATGATAATTTATAAACATAGGTGTTAATTTATTATCTATATATTACTTGAAAAAATAGGTAAAGATAGTGAGATTAGTACGCCAAGGAATCTGGAACAGTAGGAACCAGCAAAGGTTAAAGTTTGAAGTTCAGATAGCAATTTATTTCAATATCAATTAAAATACATGTATAATTTTATAATATTTGTTGCATTTTAATTGATAAGTTTTGATTCCTTTCATGTGGAGTACTCAAAGGCTTAGGTGGTTAGCTACCCATTTGTTAGCTCAGTTTAGTTATAAGTTTAAATGTTATAACGAGAAGTCCTACATGTAAAGCCTCCACTGGTAACGAATATATTGTTATGGTGGTTGGTAGGTGCTTTTAGCACACAAATTAATAGGATAAGAATTATCAGTAATTGTAAAGGTTTATAAAATATATACATGTCAGTGCACTTATGAAAATAACGGTTAATGAGATAAACTGTGTTAAAAATTGCTGTTTCAGATAAGCTGAAGGCAAGATGAGTTTTGGGGGAAGGTAATATGAAGAAACAGGGATGCCTGCTATGTTATTGTACCACCATAGTTAGATATTTTGGTAACCAGTTATTTAGATGTGTTATAAGTTTAAGAAGACAAAACAAACTTAAAGCCTATTTAATAGTTAGTATAAAATTGTATGTATGTATATATACCACTAATGAATCGTACAGTGCATGTACAGGTAAGAGGGTTATCTCCAAGATAACCTGCTAATGTCGATAGTTAAATAATATATAATATAGGAAATATATATGAATATATAATATAAAGGAATCTGAACTCCTTAAGCCTCATTAGAAAAGAGTAGCTACATTAAGTAGGTTTAAATCATTTTAATTGCTTTAGTAACCACTCTATTTTTATAAAAGTTTTAAGTTGTTACAATTTGCCAGAAAAGCCCATTTTAACAGAATCGAAATTGGAATATTGGTTGAAAAGAAAAAGAAGTTTTAAATTTTTCGTACTTTTGGGCTTTTGGCATCTGCAAAAGTGGTTATAAATTAATTAAAATACTATAATATAGTATTAAAATATTAGGTGTTACAACGGGGCCCACAAATTCTGACTTATTTTTCACAGTCAATCACAACTAACCCAAACATACATCTCATTACACAATCTGACTTATAGAAAATAAGTCACTTATAAGTCATTCTTTTCACAACTAATCCAAACATAAATCTCATTACACAATCTGACTTATTTTCAATTTAACTTATATATAAGTCAATTTTCCATAAGTCAATCCAAACACACCCAATATAAATATATAGTCTCTTTGGTTTATAATATACTCATATGGTCCTATTTATAAGGCATAGATAAAATGTTTTATTTGATCCTATATATAAGTCACCTCATTAAATATTTAGTGTGCATGTACAAGTTTACCCTTCATTTATTATGTATTGACTTTATTTTAATATGGTATAGTGGATATTAAATATGGGTAAGTGGTAAATTTGTTATATTTTAATGGAAAGTTAACGAGTTTTAAGGCTTTCCTTGATTTGCATGAAATGTGTTGAAAATGCCTTATAAATAGGACCAGAGGAATAAAAGGTAATATAAGAATTTTTTCTATATATGAAAGTCAAGATAACTAATGCTTAATTTTAATTTTTACTCTTACATACTCCCTCCGGTCCTAAATATAAGACCACTTTGACTTTTTTTTGCAGAAGTTAAGGAAGCAAATTAAACCGCTAAATTATAACATATGTCACATGAAATTAGATTATATGTTAGTTTATAAGTAGAATAAATTAGTTTGAGGAAAAAAAGATTTTTTTTGGGACTGAAACTACTTTTTTTTTACCTGAAAAAAAAGTCAAAAAAGTCAAAGTGATCTTATAATTAAGACCGGAGGGAGTATTAAATATAAGGAGAGGAGAGAGAGCTGATATATAATAAATCGTATAAGAATAAAGTTAAAAATCATATTGATTTTATCTCTAATAAATTACTCCACCTGTCTTCTTTATTTGTGTAAATTGGCTTTCCCTTGTAACATGGAGGGGAATATCGGCTTTTGTGCCTTCGGCTGCGTAACTCGTGAGTGAGTGCTGACTAGCTCCCCTGTCCGTTTCCTTTTTTTTTTGATCAACAGTCCGTTTCCTTTTTTAAAGAATCAGAAATCATGCATGTTATCGCTTGTCATATCCATCACTATCAATATTCAATAGACTGCGAAAAAATATTAATATTCGGTAGATATACTCCTAGTCCTATATAACTAAAAAGACGAGCCTAAAAGTGAAGGATGGTTTTTATTATATGTTGAATTAAGGTTTAAATAAGAACAGATAATACGATCACGGAATGACAAAGGTGTGTTTGGATTGCCCATGGGAAAATAAATTCTTATTTTCTTAAAAAACACTTAAAATAGAAAATACATTTTTGTGTGTGTTTGTTTTAACTTATTTTTTAATTAGGCTTATAGCTTATAAGTCAATGATAGGGATGGAAAGACGTTAAGCTTATATAGGTTTCAATTAAATAAGCCTGAGCCTGATTAAAAATATAAAACTTAAGACTTGGCCTAAGCATGTATGTAAGCTTATTTTTAAGCATGAGTCTGGGCCTTCATAAGGCTTGACAATTCCTAAAAGCCTATTTAAAATGTAGACTTTTAAATAAGCTTAAAAGTTTATACTTATAATTCCATTTATTACCCTTTAAATGTATTAAAACGCATATGTATGTCTCAAAAAGATTTTATGATTATAAAACTAGATAAGTTGGTAATGTTAAAATTAATTTATATAATTTATTTTATATTATATATTATAATAGAAATTACAAAACAATTAAATAGGCCAAGCCTGTAGGCTTGTAGGTATGGCCTTACCAAAAAGGCATGGCCTGTTTACCTAAATAGGCCTAACAATATGTCTGATTATGAGCCTGACCTATTATTAAATAGGCTAGGCTATGCTTATTATAGGTTAAGCCATAAGCCTCTGGTAAGGGCCTGGCCTATTCCCATCCCTAGTCAATGATAAGCAAAAGGTAAAAAAAAAACAGTTTATGACTTATGAATTATGCTTTTTGGCTATGAAGGAGAGAGAAAAAAATATTATATTTGGTCGTTAATATAAGAGCTAGTTGACTAATTTGTAAAGATTAAAAAGTTAAATAGGTTATTTAATTATAGTATGTATATATATATGTTACACATCTCTCTAAAATAATCATGTTAGAAGAATCATTTTATTGTATTATATTAACATGATAAAGTAACTTATAAGTAAGACCAGAAAAACATTTTGAATTTTTTAATAATAAAATATTTTTTCAATGATTTTAATTTTAATATTTGACTTAAAATTGTTACAATATATATAAAAGATGCTTTTACAACAGCTAATACAAACAAGTTTTAGTTTGTAAAAAGTCATTTCAATCACTGTCAATCCAAACATAAATCTCATTACACAATCTCACTTATATCCAATCTTACTTATGTATAAGTCATATTAAAAATAAGTCATTTTTCCAATTATTATTCCAAACACACCCTTATTGGATTCAGCTGAAAAACATGCGTTAGGTCGGGATTTAAGCCAACTCAACCCTAAAAAGGTAAGTTACTAGACTATTTTTCATAACTTTTTGACCAATATAATGATATGTATCTAATTATATGTTAGAGTATTCTTAACGTAAAAGGTTAGAAAAAAAATTTGCCATTGCGAGGTTCATGTTCTATTTGTGATATTGAATTTATATTCGATTCTTTCAATTTCAACTAGGTTGCCCATTTCCTTTTTCTTGAATGTGTGTACGTCCAATGAATCTCAAATTGCTAGAGATGGCAGTTGCCAATATTAGGACAACTTAATCTTGTGCCTTTACTTTATCTACTTATAATTTGATTACTTCCTTTTCATCTCATCTTCCATAGTGTTCTTAATGTTGCTCTTGATGGTAAGAGTGATGTGGGGATAAGTGAGTCAAAATGTAAGACGACTGAGTGAAAGTGCAACATGCCCTTTTGGTTACTCGAGTGATGAAGTAGATATGCACCTAATCAGAGATTGTTAGAATGCCTCCCTTAGGTGGAAATTGGTGGTCAATCATTCTATGTGGCCAACTTCTTCCTCTCTACAGGGGAAGGAGTGGATCTATTGGAACTTGAAGTAGGAACTTGAGAACGGATGAGCCAAAAGAGTTCCTTAGGCAACTCTTTATGGTTATGCATTTAGATGTAAAAAAAAAATTAACGGTGAGACAAGCATTATCTGAGTGGATGCTTTTGACTTCTATTATAGGGCTTGTTAGGATAAAGATTTGGTTGACCGTCGTAATTTCTATTCATATTACACTTTGCAGAGCACACCAATAGCAACAGTCCCAACCAATCACATTGGAGGTAGATGAATCGATTCTTAGCAACTGATAGAGCAAATGCAGTGGCTTTAGTTGCAAACTAACCTCTGCACTTGTGTTGGAACAGAGGATACCATGACATTGTGGTACTTTTTGATTGCATTAAAGCTATCAACCTATGCACTAGAGATTGTGATGCTGATCACCGTTCAAGGATATTATGAAAGACATCAATTACCTCCTTAATATGGAGTAGCAAACTGTATTTAGACATTGTAGTAGATACATTATTTCTTTTGCTAACTATTTAGCAAAACTTTCCCATAGTTTAGATTTAAATTTTTGTTGGTTTGACTACCCTCATTTAGGTTTTGTTGCGGGAGAACCAGATAAGTTGGCACCTTTTTGTGTAATTTGCTGACTATTTTTTAGCAATGATATCTAGGTTTCTATTAAAAAAATCTCACATCAAGACTACATAGTTTCTTTTAGGTTAATGTTGTTAAATGTCCTTAAAGTTTTTTCGAAGGAGTTTCCAGAATATGAAAGTTTTTTTATCTTAAAGGCTTTTAAATATTATTTCATAGTATTTATACTTGGAGTTAATAGAGAGGTAAACAAGCGTTTGCCACCTATAAATAAACCAAGGTTCAAAAAACGGGACCGGGCATCGAACCGGACGAGGCACTGGTTCAAGGGTCAAAGGTCCAACCGGAGTCGGACCGGGTCAAACTGGTTATATTAAAATAATAAAATTTTATTGATATTAATATTAATAATCACTAATATCAAAATGTAAATGTAGATAGGTATGCATGATTCATCAAATATGAATATTTTAATGTTTCTATATAGGGAAAAAAGAAAATATTAGTTGATTACAGTGAAAATAAATATTATTCTACAATTCACAGATTAAAATATAAATATTAAGAGTAACAATAATTAAATATTAAGTATATACAAGTAAAATAGCATTTAAAGTATTATATTTTCCTAATTTCTAAAATTGAGTGGAGTGAAAGTTAGTAATTAGGTGAATTATAATAAAATAATTTTTTAAAAAAAAGGTGACCGGTTCAACCCGGGTCTTGGCCGGGTCGTCCGGGTTAACCAGTTTCCAAGTATTGGATGATCTTTCAAGGAAACTTTCGGGTCATTTAAAAACTTAATTTTCATAATATTAACTAAATTAAATTACATTTCCAGTCCACAAATTTTTTTTTGTTTTTGGTCAATAGAGTCAACATTTATGATACTCCCTCCGGTCCTAATTATAAGATCAAGTTGACTTTTCTGAAAAAATTAAGGATGCAAAATAAACTACTTTAAATTGTTTATATTTATCTTTTTTCTTCAAAACTAATTTGTTTTAATTATAAACTAACATATAATCTAATTACATGTAGTATATGTTAACATTTAGTGGTTTAATTAGCTTCCTTAATCTCCACAAAAAAGTCAACTTGATCTTATAATTAGGATTGAAGTGTAGATTCGTGGGTACAAATTACAAAAGATAATCAAATTACAAATTACATAAACAAAAAAATTTAGTTGAATCATTTATTATGGGTAAAATTAATGAGGTTTTTTAATTTTACCTTTACATCATTTATTATACATACTCTATTATCCTATTTACATCTAATATGCAAAGACAAAAATGAGAATCAAACACTTATTATATTGACTTTTACACATCACTTCTTATAATATGGACAAAAAAATTTTCATGTTATCTCGTATATTGTGCACGGGGAAGGAGTAGAAATAAAAATAATACTGGGTGTAGAGCATGTATAATAAAAGATATATGGCTTTATTATTTTTGCTTTTTTTACTGGCGCAAATATGTCTATTTTACTGGCGTATTAAATGAGTTGCCAGTATTTTTTCCTTTTCAGAATCTAAAAATTTGAATGGTGGGGGCAAGAGCCAAGAAATGTAAAGACATCAATGAGTTTTTTTTTTCTGCAGTGGGAAAAGACTAACAAATTAAATTAAGTGAAAAGAGGCAAGATTAATGAAACGGAAATCACAATCAATTACTGTGAAGATCGATGTGAATATGTAATGAATGTGTAAAGAGAAGATTGGGAAAGTGAAATAACGTCCAACTCCTTCTCCACTTCTATATTATTTATAAGATAGAGAAAGAAAATTTCATTTTGTCCTATTTATATGGTACATCAATAAATTTTTTATGTAAATTTATAATTTTATCCTTAATTTATTATGTGTTGGTTTTATTTTTAGGACAAATGTGCAAAAATGGCCATATAGTTTGGTCTAAAGAGTATCCAATATCGCAAAGCTTTTTTCTAGCTCAAAAGTACCTACGTAGTTACAAAAAAGGGTCAAAAGTGCTCATGCCTTCAATATACCCTAACGGCGTTAATTTTCTCAACCGTAAAGAGAATAAAATGTGCAAAAATACTCATATAATTTGGTCCAAAGTGCACCCAACACCACGAACTAATAAAAGTAATTTAAAGCTTTAAATTTGTTATATTAACATATTTATTAGGGTACTGATAGAACATAAATTAACATGGTATTGGAATTTACTATTTAGCATTGCCAAGGCGATATTTTGGAAATCACTTAAATTTTCTATAAAAAATAACTAATGCTTATTGAAGCTATCAAAAATCAAAAACTTGTATAATATGGACACAAAAAAAATCTTCTAGTTCTATAATGTGAATAAGAGGAAGTAATCGAAAGCATATGCATTCGTTACACTTATAATCGGATAATTTTTACTTACAACTAAAAAAGATTGAATTGAATATCTTTTACCTATGATTGAAAACGATCTATTTAATTGCTAATTGTTTGGTTGAGCCTGAGCCTATCTTTGAAATTAATTTTTGATTAAATTTGTTTTGCCTGAAAGAAGAAGATGATGTGTTTTTTTTTCACCTTAAAACTTGATAATTAGAATCACACACCAACCCTTGTGTTAAGAGGAATTCAACGAGTTCAACCTAATCCAGATTCAAGTAACATGAGACCATTTTGGGTGACATATCCCTACTACCGAGATTTAACATTGTTGTATGCCTAAATTCAAAATCGAGAGCTCCATCAAGTTGGATCAACACATCCAAGAGTTGGAAGTGGTGATGGCGTTTTTTTAAGAGAGTTAGCACCCAAAATCCCTCCTGCATCTACTAGTTCATTTTAATCCTTAGGGGAGGACGAATTATCTAAACTGTGTTGTGAACTGTTATTGTTCATGAAAGCTAACTTCACGCTGCCTGGTCCATAAATATCATCAGAACAACCAAAAATTCAGTTTTAATTTGATCAGGTGGATATTTTCTTTGGAAAATTAAGCCCATTCAATAACCAGGTAACGTGTATGGTCATACCACTTTCACCATCGGAGAGATTTGTGAGTCTTGCCATTGCATCGATGAAAGGTTACTACTTTGTTCCTTATTATAAGTTTAAATATCACAAATTTTTTATTCCTAATTATAAACTCACTTTAGGATCAATTAATGTTATTATAACTATTTTACTTTTACGTTGTAAATAAAGAAGATGAAAGAGAAGGTTTATAATGCATAAAATATATTATTTTAACACATATTCTTAAATGAGGGTAAAGGTATAAAATTTTTAAAAATATGACATATTTAATGTTATAACTTTTACTCTTTAATATATGAAAAATAGTTAGAATAGATTTATAATAAGAAACAGAATGGTATAATTAAAGTTAAAATGATTATAAATTAAGTGAGTTTAAAAGGGTGAGAAGAAGAGCCATGTTGTATTGTGGCTGGTGGCGCCGGCAGGCACGGGGCACCATTGGGTCGCTCCATCCAACTTTTCATATTCCAACGTACTCATTTATTTTATGGGGGAGATACAAATCCACCTCTTTTTTTGTGTGATTTTTATCCCTCATCTAAAAAATTGGACCTTGCCTCTCTACTTTTCCCATTTGGTCCCCTACCTTGCTCCCAAACTCCATCGATTTGGGGTGGAAATATTGGCAGGGAATACCTTTTTTTTTTTAAAAAAAAAAAAAAATCAATATTAAGGGATATGTTGTGCATCAACACTAAGTATTCTAGAACAGTAATCCCTCCTATTCTTATTACAAGACTTTGAATTGTGAATTGATTTAGTATACATAATATCTCAAAATATTTTCTCATGATCATCCCGTATCCAGCGCTAATCACATCTAATTATTTTTTTATTAGTTCCTGGTATACTAAAAAATTATTCTTAGTGCGTTTCGCATTGTAACATATTATTCAGTATCACTTTGTATACTAAAAAATATTTTGAGATATGGATGCTATTGAAAATTATTTGAGGGTGCAACTTGCTAGATACCGAGTGATAGTTGACTAATATTTTAGGGTATCTCATGCCGCACTAAAAATAATTTTTACTTTTTAGTATGCTATGTGTAGATAAAAGATAAAGGTGAAGCTGGAAAAATATTTTAAGATGACGAGTGCATTGAATATCAATTGAGAAGATCTTGTGTAACATGCTAAACTTTATTTTATAAAAAAAGTAAAATATAATTGTATTTATTTTGAAAGTTATTCAAACATTAACGCTTGATTAGATAAAGAAAACATCTAACGAGTCTATGATTAAATCTAAATTTTGAAGATCTTATGTTAATTATTTAACCATTAGAATAACATATAGTTAATTTACTATAATATCACACAAAGACTATGGTATCCTTTCAGTGTTATTGTATATATACCTTTATCCATAAAAGATATTATGTATATATATTTTTTATCTATTTATATTTAGGGCTAATGTGCAAAAATAGTACTTGTAAATTGTCACATGTGCAGCTGGCACCATAATAAAACATCGGGTGCAAAAATACCACTCGTAATTTAAAAATTGTGCAAAATTGTTTTTCCGTTAAAATGCGCTAACTGCCGTTAACTCATCATGTGGAAGAATTTTGTGGGACCCACAACTCAACTTAACCTTCGTTAACCCATCTTGACGAAAAAAACAATTTTACACCATTTTTAAATTACGAGTGATGTTTTTGTACCCCATTTTTTATTATAGTGCCAGCTGCACATGTGACAATTTAAAAGTGGTATTTTTGGACCTTCGCCCTTATATTTATTTAGTTACATATACCAATTTCCTAAAAATTAATTTTGATAAATCTTTATCACTCCTACTCCCTCTGGTCCTTATTATAAGGCACCAACTAACAAAATTTTTGGTCCTTATTATAAGGCACCAACCGCCACATTAATTACATTTTTCCTACTTTACCCTTGTCATTAATGAATGTTCATAGTTTAAAATGTTAAGTTGTATCATTTAATGAAGGGTGAAGTTGGAAAACATGGTCAATTAAGCCTAGATTTAAGGACCCAACTACCATTCCTTGGTTTGTGAGAATTGGTAGTTGGTGCCTTATAATAAGGACCAGAGGGAGTATCTTCTTATTCATTTAATTTATTTTACTTTTATAATCATAAATATATCAATCACCTGTTTTTCATGCCAGATTTTTTATAAAGTATTGAAGTATTCTGAAGGATGATATGTGCTATGGTTGATTCTTTCCAGAAATCAGGATTCTTATTGATGGAGCTTAATCATTCTTTGATTACTTTGGTACCAAAAACACAGGGAGGAGCACATACTCTTAAGGATTATAGGGCAATAAGCTCTTGTGATGTCAATTATAAAATCATTTTGAAAGGTTTGTGTAATAGAATTAAGCAAATTCTTGGGGAGTATATTTCTCCGAATCAGTGTGCGTTCATTGAGGGCAGGCTTATATCAGATAATGTCCTTATTGCGTCTCAAGTTTTTCTCGAAATGGGAGGCATGAGAAGAGGTTCAAGAGGTTATGCAGCTTTTAAAGTGGATTTTGTCAAAGCCTATCATATTGTTTCTTGAGAATTTCTGCAATTGGTTATGGGGAGAATGGCTTTTCCTCAAGCATGGATCAAAATGATTATGCAATGTGTCTCTACAGTTTCATACCAGATTCAACTCAATGGTGATAGATCGGAGTTATTTATTCTTCAAGGGGATAAGGTAGGGCAATCCTTTATCACCATATTTGTGCAAATGTGTTGTCATGTTGGTTGAAGGATTTTACAAATCAGAAAGTGTGGAAAGGAATCAAGCTGGGGTATCAATGCCCCGAATTGTATCATCTAATGTAAGCAAATGATACATTATTATTCTTTCAGGCAAATGAAGATCAGGCCAGCTTCATTGGTACACCATATCATCAAAGTATATGGGAAGATATTGGGAATCAAAATCAAGTATAACAAGTCATCTCTTATATTTAGCTCCAATGTTTACTATGCATTTTCTACGCTTAATGTCAAATACAAGCAGAAACTTGGTCGATATTTAGGGATTAAGGTAGACTACAGGACCAGCATAAAGGAGTTTGCCAGAGGCAAGCAGGAAAAGCTTGCTACCAGGATCAATCCCTGGAACAAATGGTATTATCACAGGTGGGACGGAATACATTATTAAGGTCTGTTGCTGCATCTCTACTAAGCTATCAATTAACATGTATCAAAATTTCCAAACTTAATGTGGAAAAACTAGATGCTATGTGTAGTAATTTCTTTTGGGGGACTTTTGAGAATCATAAGGGCATTGATTGTTTAAACTGGAATGATGTTTGCAGGCCTTAACAACATGGTGGATTGGGTGTCTTAGAAAGTTTGAAGATCATAATAAGATCTTATTGGCTAAGAATTTATGGTGACTGTTAGATAATGGGAGTTCAAATTTTACAAAATAAACGAAGGGTATATTTGTATATTCATATGAAATATTTAATGAGGTGACTTATATATAGGATCAAATAAAGCATTTTCTCTATGCCTTATAAATAACACGAGAGGGGTATATCAATCACCTCTATTTAATTCCAATCAACCTTATTTAATTTTCTTCAATTTTTTTTAAATTGTGTTTTCTAATTAAAACCTCGAGATTTAATCTATTGACTAATTTCTTTGCTCGGTTAATAACAAATTTATAATTAAGCCTCACATACTTAAATTTAAAATCTCTAAACTTAAATCTAGCCTTAAATTAATATTTATTAATTATTAAAATTCTATAATGAGAATTATTGACATGTTACAAAATACAAATATCATAACTTATTGTTTTATTTTAAATTAGAAAGATAGATGTGTTAAGTTGTTAACTGAACTACTCACGAAGTTACATACCATCTTTTACATGAGACACTGAGTTATAAGATGAGTGACATTATATTTCTAGATGTTAGCTCTATAATGCTTTTTTGTTTTTGTTTTGTTTAATAAGCATCGATAATGCTTATTTGACTGTACTCATTTTAAAGATTTTTCATTGTACAAAAGTAATTTTAAATCAGTAAAACGTAAAAGCAGTTTTTTTTTAAGTGATTCCAAACTCGCCTTCGTAATTATTTGTCTTTTTTACCCTAGGGATGTGTTTATTACAGTAGTTGGCAACAAAAAAAATTAATTTGAAATAAGATGTACAAAACTGAATTTTTTTTGGAATAAAAGATAAAATAAAATAATAAACTGAAATTTCCGCATTTCTGGTTCTGCCTGGTATGAAGGAAGGGGAAGAAAAAAAAGCTTAGGGAAAAATTTTTTAACATAGATTTACAAAAGTTAGAAAAGTGAGGCAAAATGTTTTTAATTAATATTTCTTACTCTTTTATCTTACATATTATATTTTTAAAAATATTTTAACCCTACTTTTTCAATTTTTAAAAATCCAACTCTAAAAATTTTCTTTCCCTTTCCCTTTCCTCCAAATCCCTATCTCCAAACAAACCTTTAGTCAATCAATCATGGATGAACGATTATTTCAAAGGAAACTGGTTAAAGTTATCTTGTTAAAAAATTATTATTTTTCATAGAAACATGGTATGTAGGGGTGTCCAATGCGTCCCGTTCCCGGTGTTCCCGTCGGGAATTTCCCGTCCCGGGAAGTCCGGGAAAAAAATCCCGGTCACGGTCCCGGACATATGTTTTATTTAAAAAAAAATTAGCCCAAGCCCACTGCCCAACTTCTTGTCTTCCTTCTTCCTTCATTGTCCCTTCAGCCAAATCTAGTTTGCACAATGCCTCCCATCCCAAGTCCCACCTAACCCTAAGTAAACTTGTCTTGTCCATTTCTTCCTCAAGTCCGGCGAAGCTGCGTCCTGCGTGCCTGGCTGCCTGCGTCCTTCTTCCTCCGGCTGAGCTGCGTCCTTCTTCCTCCGGCCGAGCGACGAGCCGACGACGACGAGCTGCGAAATTTGATGATAGAGGAGGCCGCGATTTTTGGCTTTAGGGAGGCCACCTGAGATATGCAAGACTTGATTTAAAATCCAGTAAGATTTCTCCATCCGATGCTATTCTTTATTCCTTCGATTGAGGCCGACTCTTCCCTCTATTTAATCCGAAAATTGTATGCCCCTTCCCTGTGATTTTTGCTCTTGAATATGATTAAGGAAGGATATAATTGATGTTTCATGGTATTTGGTTAATTCCTAGTTGCATGTGGAATTTTGTTCACTTCCTTTCTTGCTTCCCTATTCTGTTCGGCGTGTTACAGTGAAGGGAGGAGGAAGATTTTGTTGATATTAGGATTGAATTAGAGCTTCATAATGTGTAATTAAAATTCCCTGATAATGATGAAGAATTTTGTTCCTTCTTTCCCTGGTGATTCGGGTTGTTGGGGGTGAAGGGGAATTTGAGCATAATGAAGGGATGATGGTGTTAATGTGTGATTGTTTATGGTGATTTTCGAAATCTCGACACTCTTGTTCTGATCTGGTTGTTATTTTTGAGCTAAGGGGTTAAATGAATATAAAATGATAATATAGGTGGATTAGAACAAGTGTATGGATTTATACATATTTTAGAATTTCTGTTCTTTGCTTTCCTCTATTTGTTCGATGTTCTGTTCTGCTTGATTATGAACAATCAAAAATTTATGAACAATCAGAAATGCTTGGCTTTAGCACTCTTCCCTGTAACTTATATTTTTCACTTGTTGATAGTTTATCTGTGTTTGGGTTAGTTTATCTGTGTTTGGGTTTGATTCCAAGGGGCAGCCATATAAAACTTTGTAAATATATTTGTTCAAAGCTTTCATGTGAATTGATTTTTGATCACAGATTGGTGACTTGTTTTTTTCATAGTGACTTGTTTTTCAAAGTGATGATGAGTCACATAGAACCCCGCTTTAAAGTCCCCTCAAGACAGACAATTACTAGAGATTGCTACGATACTAGGACTCATGTTGATGAAGACAACTATGCAGAGTTGGATAGGTATATTCATGGTGAGTTAGTTGAAGCTCTCCACCCTAACTTTGACATTTTGCAATGGTGAAAAGAGAATGCTTCTAAGTTCCAAGTCCTTTCCTTGATGGCACGTGATGTGTTAGCCATGCCTGTTTCAACTGTATCTTCAGAATCAGCATTTAGCACTGGGGGACGTGTAATTGATGGACACAGAAGTTCATTATCCCCTAAGATGGTTGAAGCACTCATTTGTGCTCAAAATTGGTTATCCTCATCCACATCGACTGACATAGAATATATTGATGACTTTAATGATGCCGAGGAAGCATTGCTTGGTAGTATCATTATTTAGTTTACTTGTTTGGCCTAATTTATTAAATTCTTAATGATATTTAATTATTTGCACTTTTTTAATGTAGATAAGGAATCAACTTCAGTTCCTCCAGTTCAAGCTCCTCCCATTCAACCGGAAGCACCGAAGCAAACCTGACTATTCCTTATTTCTTTCTTGGATGCTGGCATGTTGCTTATTCTTAATGTTAAACCAAGCATATTTATTTGCTTACTAGTTTGGTATTGTGACTCCCAGCACCTTAATATGATATTATTGCATGGTATTGTGACTCCCAGCACCTTACTATGATATTATTGCTGAAATTAGGCAGTGGATGTCAAAAGATTGGACTGTTGTCTTGCTTTATGATATTATTCCAGGTTTTAATTCAAAAAAAACTTGAATGGTATTATTATTTGTATTAATGTTTTGGATATTTGGCAATTGTCATCTATTATTACTTGTTGTTTGGTTGACAATTTGGTATCTATTAATGTATTGGTGGTGATTGGTGAATGAGAGGGTGTAAATATGATAAGATGGAGTGAATTTAGCAGAATTTTTTTTTTTCAGATGCAACGCCGGGACCGGGAACCGGGAATGCCTATTCCCGGTCCTGGTCCCGGTTTTGGACACCCCTAATAGTATGAATCATTCCTAATGGACATAATACATCCTTAATCGTATTTAGAAGTCATAGTCAGACAAAAAAAAAAAAAGCACATGCAAAAGTCTTAAGAAAAAAGTTGTTTTTACACACCCAAAACAAATTACGTGCTCTTAAATTTAAAACGTTTTGGCTAATAATTTTTTTACGAAAAAATAAGTGCTTGTAACCAATGTGTTTCGAATTACACTTGTTTGTACTTTCGTTGTTTCATTTGACAATTAATCAGTCAAACGCAACAGTAACCAGCCCAGTCGTACTGTTTTGTCTTTATGACATGTGAGGCAAGGGCACACTCAACAACAAATCAACAATCAATCATGTAAGAAATAAAATAAGTACATGTCCTTGTTTAGGATTATAAGTAGGGGTAATTAATTATAGGTCCCTTGTAAGGTTGTAAGGGATTTAATTATTATGAGGTCCCACGAAATCGTGTAATTAATCTCAGATCCCACGTGAAATCGCATAATTAATTTCAGGTCCCACGAAGTTGTTATCGTTGCCCATTCAGTTGTTATTGGCAGCTCAAAAGTTGTTACGAATAAGAGTTAAAAAATTGTGATCGTCAGGCCACAAGTTGTTACACATGCTCATTAAATTGTTATCATAGGTCAAAAAGTTGTTATTGAAGGCCAAAATGTTAGTTACTGAGAATTGTAACAACTTTTTGACCAGACAATAGCAACTGTTTAACCTATGATAACAACTTAATGAGCATGCGTAACAACTTCATGACAGGGACCTGAAATTAATTAATCGATTTCGTGGAACCTCATAATAATTAAGTTCCTTACAAGGGACCTATAATTAATTACCTCTTATAAGTATTCCTTTTTTTTTCGCCAACGGATTATAACTTTATAAGTATTCCTTGAAAAATAGTAATTTCTCCAGTCTGCAGGGTTATACCAAATTACTTGTCATCAAACTAATATCTTAAATATATTTACTTAATTTGACAGATTAAATATATCAATTAGATTAGTTTGCATTTCATTTTGTTCCTAAAATTCCCTAATCAAATTCTTTAACTCCATCCCTCCCATCTTAATTAATTATTGTTGAGACTCCGTCAATGACGGAAATTTGAAAAATAAATTGGACAAAAAATAAAACAAATTTTATATTGAAAACTAAAATCAAATCTCCACATAAATGATACATTTTGAAATGAAGAGGGTATCTTTTAAGACTTCAAGTGTAAAAACTTCTCAGTTAAGACCGCCTAGTACCCGAAACAATAATTAGTTGGCATTAAAAAAGTTCTTTGAAGGTAGGAGCAGATATTCTTTTTAAAAAAGGAGCAGGGAATACGGAATACTTGATGCCTATGATTATAAATATCACTAGGAGTGTTCACAAGTACCTCATACACGATCTTTCAGCTCAATCTTAAACATGTTGGATTAGAATGTCCGATCCCACTCGGGACAAGGATCTCGGGTTTCATACTTAAGATATCCGTCATCACTTCTTCACTCTGTAAATTGATTTTTCTTTTACTTCAACCCTATATTCTTCATTTATTCGCACTCATATTGAGCGAGAATTTTTCCACGTGAATTGCTATATCTATTATGTTTGTTGATCAATTTTTTATAGTATAATTATCTTGATTCCATATGAGGTTTTAATCCTTTAAATTTTATTTTGCTTGAAACATTGCTCCCCAATAAAATTTTAGACCATTCACATCTTATAAGGGCCAAAGACCCTTATTTAAAATTGATAAATCAAAATCAAAATGATAGCAAATTTAATGACCCAAAGTTATACTCCCCCATCCCTAATTATAAGTAAGGGTGAAAATAAATCAGGCTCTTAATAGAGACTATTAACTTTATTGCTGTGTACTTGCGTCGTCTTTTATACTCTTGTTGCTTTTGATCATATTTGTGTTCTTACTGTGTATCATACTGTCATTTATCATAACAGGCTTCAGTAATCTGTGAACAGGCCAGGCTTAAGCCTAAAAAAGGCTTATTGCAGGCTACAGGTTAGGCTCATGCCAATCAACTACACAACATGTCAGGCCTATTTATGACTAGGCCTGACCTATTTTCACCGCTAATTATAAGCTTTATATTTGTAAATGAGTTTGTCTCAAAATATAAGCTTCATTTTTATGGTTGTCTAAGTATTTATTGCATTGTTTTTCCAATTTTATCCATTGTTTATCTTTTTCACATACATTCTCTTTAATTTTTATTATCTTTTATTTGACATTCTCTTTCATCTTTAATAATATGGGCAAAGTGAGAAAATAAATTAGATTTCTTACATACTCCTCTGGTCCTATTTATAGGACAGAGAGATAATTTTTATTTGGTCCTATTTATAAGGCATGCCATTTAATTGTGTGTGTGAATGTACACCTTTACCCTCAATTTATTATATGTTGGAATTTGTTCTCATGTGGTGAAGTGGATATTAAATAAGGGTAAAGTTAGAAAGTTGTCAAATTTCAAAGTAGAATTAATGAGATTTAAGGTTTTCCTTGGTTTGTATAAAATATGCTGGAAATACCTTCTAAATAGGACCAAAGGAATATTGTTTTTAACTAACTCGAGTAGATTTATTAATAAACACAAATTAATTATTTGAAGTTTATAATTAGATACGGAGGGGGTATATATAATACAATATAATTAATTTATTCATCTACTTTCTTTAAAATAATTAAGTAAGCCGAATACTTTTAAGATTGTTTTGGGAGTGTGTTGCGTTGGGGGGGGGGGGGATTAGGGGGCGTACGGCGGAAATAAGCACAAAAAGTTGAGATGAAGCACGAAAGCAGCACGATCCCGTTTCCTTTTGTGACTATTAATGTTTTCATAAGAGGTGTGGGCCCTCCACAGTCCCATAATTATACTACTACTACTCCACCAGGCTTTTATTATAAGGCATTGATTAAAAATATTTTATTCTAAATATAAAACATCAAGGTAAAATTTCAAATAAATATTCCTCGAATATTAAAAAGATAAAAATGTACCTCAAATATATAAAAAAATATAAAAGGGATCGTTCCCAATTTGGGATAAACAATTTTAAAGCAAAAAGACCAAAATACCCTTGTTTCCATTTACCACTCAGGTATGTATATTAACCACTCCAGTATAGCGATTAACCACTCTAGTATAGTCATTAACCACTTCGCTGATTTTTTAGTTAGGCTTGTTTTTGTGAAAGTTGTTAACTACTCTAGTATAGTAATTAACCACTTCAGTATAGCGATTAACCACTCCAGTATAGCCATTAACTACTTCACTGATTCCTTAGTTGGGCTCAAATACTCTTATATTTGTGAAAGTCATTAACCACTCTAATATAGCAATTAACCACTTCAGTATAGCGATTAATCATTCTAGTATAACCATTAACCACTTCACTTTAAAAGTGAATGGAGACATGGGCATTTTGGTCTTTTGTCTTAAAATTGTTTATCCCAAATTGGGAATGATCCCTTCTATGTCCTTTTGTATATTGGAGGTACCTTTTTGTCCTTTTGATATTTGATGGGTATTTATTTAGAATTTTCCCAAACATCAATCGTTATATTGATTTTTATTCTATATTTTTGTCATTAATTGAGGCTTAAAATTAAAAATGTTAAGTTATATTATGAGGGGTGAAAATAGGAAAAATGGTAAATTAAATCTAAATTTAATGACCTACCTACTCTTCTTTAATTTGTGATAATTGATAGTTACTGCGTTGATAAATACGGAGGAGCTAGGGTAATATCTTCATATCACCAACTTTTTTCTCTCTGTTTTTTTTTTTTTTTTTTTTTTTTTTTTTTTTTTTTTTTTTTTGGGTTTTACTTTCATATGTGAGTATATATATTCTGACCTGACAGGGTGAATGATTAAGGGGGCAAGAGGCAACCACTGGGGAATATCATTCCCCATTAGTGATTTGTCCACCCTTCTTTATTTCATGGGCCCCATATACCCTCCCTTGCTTTTTTTTTTTTTTTTTAACCAGATCCCTTGCTTCTTACTTTACTACTGGTGAGCGACTAAGTGAGGACTGTAAGGAGTAAGGACATAAACAAAGCCGTGATTTTTTGTTTTTGGTCGCACAGTCTGTTTCCTTTTCTTCAAAAAATCGTCACCACTTACATGCATCGAGAATCTCTGTATTGTATTGTATTGCGGCACATTCATTTGTATACCCCAATTTATAAATTAATAAATCAGTGTCTCTTTAGGTTTATTTTCGTCCTTATGTTTTTACCCAATTACTATCTTTTTATTCTCTCGCACCATTTTATAATTGTCGCTGAAATTTTTAAATAGTTATATGTTCTGTATATGCCTTTATGTATATGGTATGGACGGAGAAAGATATGGATACTGTGCAGCACGTGACCAATGCAATAGTTGGAACTGGGAAGAGGAGAATGACGGGTACATTGGGGACAACAATCACTCCATTGATTCCGTCTCTTTGGTTATTTAATACTCACTCATCAGTATTGCATAAAATTTGAATTTTTTTAGTCTTTTCCATAAAAACTCTTTGTCTAAACATTTATTCATTTTTCACGTATTTACCCCTATTATAAATGTTTTTTTTTTTAACTAAACCCCTAATATAAATGTATTATTCATATCATATATTTCTCTCTTATACGTCCCATCATAAATAAGGGAAAATTTTAAAAAAACATATCTCAGTCATATCTATAATTTTTAACCACTTTCTTTTAGTCATTTTTATAATTTTTAACCACTTTCTTAATCTACGTGATTTTATTATTTGAGCTATTCTACAAAGGGGATACTCAACTTCTCTCTCTTATTTGCTCACTTATTAAAAAGGTAATTGTTGTGAAAAAGTTTCTCTTACATATTTATTTATTGTTTTTAACATTTTACTTCCTCTTCCTCTCATTCTTATTATAATACACCAATTACTAATTCTCATATTCTAATGAATGGTAGTCCGGACTCGGGACATTAAATTTATTCTGAATTTATAATTTTTTTCTAACTTTCACCTTTCATTAAAAAGCAATTAGTACGGCGATTGATGTCTTATATTTGGGACAATTTTTTTAATTAGTATTTTATAATAAGGATCAGATGGATGGAGTAATTATTTTTCTTTGATTGCATAACTTAATTATTAAACTCTTATAATAAACACGGAAGTAACAATACCAATGGGCACCCATCTTATGTTCTATTCGATCGGCTCTGTTTACAATTTACATTTTCTCAAATGCCATTATGGTACTTCTTAGTGTGATTAGTCAAAAAAAGTTGTCTTGAAATATAATTCCACTCTGCAGAAGATCAATATTGTTTTTTAATTTTATCTCCAATAAATAAAAGAAGTATGTCTCAAAACCGGGGGAAGGGGCTCACTATTGAGGTTCTACTCCATTTAACCTATATTGACATCAAACTGTGTTTATTTAAACTTCATTTTCATACAATGGTATGATTAAAAAATATCTAGATAATATAATCCTTTTTTTTTTGAAAAGTTGTTAGATTAAAATGTAGATTAAATATACACCATTTGATTTTATTGAAGACTAAATGGAGAGAGACATCAATGGAGAAGCTCTTCGCCGGAAAAAATGTGCAGCATTTTTTTTTTCAAACTAAGAGGAATAGAGTGATATTAGGTTAGTCATAAATATAAGTAATAGTGTAGCATTTTTTGTACCGTTTATATCCAAATCAGTTACATATCTATCGCATATTTTTGTGTGTAGCTTTTAAGAAGAGACTTAGGGAGTACTATTAAAAAAATATACGCTCCTCCTACTCAGAACTATAATCGTATTCCATGAAAAATTTTGGTTAACAGGATATTTGATTGCTTACGTTTCTATGGTCAACCACGACTTTCTACAATGCGATGGGTGTGTTTGAATTAGTGATTAGAAAAATGATTTTTTTAATTTGACTTGTACATAAATAAGATTGGATATCAGTCAGATTGTGTAATAAGATTTACGTTTGGAGTGACAGTGATTAAAATGACTTTTTAGAAACTAAAACTTGTTTGATGTGCGGTTGTAAAAAGTAGCTATTATATGTATTGTAACAATCTTAAGTAAAATATCAAAATTAAAATCATTGAAAAAATATTTTATTATTTAAAAATTCAAAATTTTTTTTGGTCTTATTTCCAAGATACTTTATCATGTTAATACAATATAAGAAAATGATTCTTCTAACGTGATTATTTTAGAGAGATATGTAACACACACATATATACTATAATTGAATAATTTATTTGACTTTATCTACAAATTATTCAATAAGCTCTTATATTAAGGACTAAATGTAATATTTTTTCTCCCTTCTTCATAGCCAAAAAACAAAGGCATAAGCTGTTTTTTTTCCTTTTGCTTATGCTTATAAATAACTTATGGACCATAAACAAAATTGAAAATAAGCTCGGCCAAACACACCCAAGTTAAAAATTGGTTTTAATTGCTTTTTCAGCCTTAAACCTAAAAACACTAAAAAAAAAATAATCCAAACACACCCGATCTTGCATTTTTATCCCATCATTTTAACTAATAAATGGAGTAACTCATTAAGAAATTATGGAATTGAACATTTAAATTTAGACATAAAAATGCAAACACATACATAAAATTATTTAGTTCATACAAGGCCTTATCTCATTAGGTGGGGTCGGCTACATGGATCGCATGATGCTATTGTGCTCTATCAATAGCTAAGTCTCGTGATAAATTATTGAGTAAAATATTTCGTTGGATAACTTCGTTAAGAGTTCTCTTAGGTCTTCATCTCCTTCTTTTGGAAGGACTCCACACTATTTGATCAACTCTCCTTACTGACGTATCTAATTGTCTTATTTGAACATGCTCAAACTACCTCAAACGACTTTCTACAATTTTCTTCACAATCGATGTTACTCCTACTCTTCATCGGATATGATCGTTACGGATCATATCTTTTATCGTATAACCACACATCCATCTTAACATTCTCATTTCTGCTACCCCATCTTCTGTTCGCGTCGTCCCTTTAGAGCCCAACATTCACTGCCATATAACATTGTTGGTCAAATGGCTGTCTGATAAAACTTCCATTTTATCTTATTTTGTACTTTACGATCACATATAACCTCGTTAGCTTTTCTCTATTTAAACCACCCGGCTTGAATTCTATCATTGACATCACTTTAATTTCACAATCTTTTTGTATAATCGATCCCAAATATTTAAACTTGTCTATCTGTGGTATAACATGGTCACCTAATTTAACTTCTATATCCTCATGTGTTTCCATAATTGGAAAAAATATTCTTTGCGGGTTAAATTATACTTTTAGTCATTTATGTTTCATCAAGTTTTATTTTAATCTTTTAAATTTGAAAAGTGTATTTTTAGTCATTTTTTATTTATACCGCTAGTTTTCAGTTAATAGAAAAAGATGACACATTAAATCTAAATGTTGATTTTATAATGAAATAAGGATAAAAATGATTATACTAAATAATTTATATTTAATCATATATTCTATATTTAAATTTGTTGTACCAAACTAAAAATATTAATAAAAATAATTAAAAGTATACTTTTCAATAAACTAATAATACATATTACAAACAGAAAGAACCAATTGGGTATGTATGTGTCAAATACGTGTCTATGGGCATGTACATTGCAAAAAATTACATGAGTTGGGCCTTGAAGCCTCTCATTTGTAACCAAAAAAACAAAGAAAGAGGGAAAGGAAAGTATGACTTAAAAGATTGTCATATCGGACTAGGCTTCAAGCCTCATGATCGACCCTGCTTACTGTTTTGTCCTAGATTCAGGCTGTTTGGGCCTAAAGGATCTATAACTGGCCTTTATTTGTGGATGCTATTTATCTTGACATCTGAGTCCCGATTCTAGTATAGCACGATGGGAACATATATATATATATATATATATTTATTTATATATTTAGCATCAACGACTTTGCTGAGCTTATATGTATGCTCAATTGTTAATATGCTTCTATATGTAAAAAAAACTTTCCCCACATATTACGTACTATAATCATAACTTAGAAAACCATTTATCTAACCGTTCTAAACTCCCCTTACCATACTTTGAAGATGAAGTTATTTTTATAAATACAAAATTTGAAGTTACTATATAATCCCATTCTTCAACTCCCCTTCCCATAATTGTCCCTTTCTTCCACATTTTTCTAGTAAGAATTGGTGAAATATATATGAATTAAAGTTGTTAATGATGGCAATCATTGTGGCTGAAAAAAAGAGAGTAAAACCAAACTAAATCCATAGTAGCACCTAGTACATATCACTCTGTTTCTTATTATAAGTTTACTCTAACTACTTCTTACATACCAATGAGTGGAAGTTATAGCATTAAATATGCACTTATTTTTAAAAAGATTCCAACTTTACTCTTATTTAAAAATAGGTGTTAAAATAATATTTTATTTATTACAAACCTTCACTTTCATCTTCCCTATTTCTAATAGAGGTGTAAAATAGTCATAGCAGCTTTAATTGATCCCAAACTAGATTTATATTTTGGTATAAAAAATTTGTGGTGATTGTAACATCCTAAAAATTAATTAAGGATTTATGGGGGTAAATAGGAATTGATTAATGAGAAATGATGGATTATGAGAATATTTGAAGAATTTTGAGGTGTTTTTGAGGATTTTAAAGGCCTAGTTTTTCCCTTATTTGGAAGATAATAATTTTTGGGGAAATTATTTTTAGACTCAAAAGAGGTTATTGTGGGAGTAAATAAATAAAAGATATTATAGGGAAAATTTTGGAAGTAAAAAGAAAATTTTTTGTTCAAAAGAAATATCTTATTTGAGAATTTTAGGGTCTAATAGTGTAGTTTTCTCTTTCCACTCTGCCGACACTCAGTTCCTCGTCAATAACTTGTCACTGTGCATCAATTATTATTCCTCAACCAATCACACTCAACTACTATTTACATATATTATTATTATATTATTATTTTATTATTATTTTTATCATTATATAAACACACACATACACTTCGCTGAGCACACACATACATGTTCACTGATCACTTCGTTTTCTTATTTCTCTATTTTCTCTCTCCCCTCTTTTCTCTTATATCACCATTATTACTCCTTTCACCGGATTTATCAGAGCCCGTTGGCATACAAATAGTGAGTTTTTGGGCCAACTAAGCACATTTTCGGAACCCCGTAAGTCTCCTCTACAATTCTATGCTATTAGTTTTTCAATTAGCTATACTTGAAAAATTAGGCTTTGTCTAAATTGGTAATTTTTGGGAGTCCTAAAATTAATAAATTGAAGCTTAGGCCTCGATTATGAGTTTTTCTGAGTAGATTTTTCATTGTTGGAAGTTTTCCTAATTATTAGGAATTTTTGGATTTATGGAAGTTTTAGAAATTGGGCTTTTAAATTACTCGAGGTGCTTATGGGTAAATTGATGATTTTTAGATATTTATTAAGGTTATATGAGGGGATTTAATTAATTGATTTGATTGGGGTTTGCATTTAAAGAATTATTGAGGGATTATGGGATATTAAGGAATTTTATAAATAGTTATTGGAAAGATTAATAATTTTGGATATATGTATAAATGGAGTAGAGATAAATTTTAGAGATAAAAAGGGAGAATAAATGTTAAATAGAAATTTAGAATAAGTAAGGGCAAAGAAAGGGTAGTTAGTAATTTAATTTCTAACATATGAAATTGTTGGATAAATAATTAATTGTGGTAGTATGTATGATTGTGTAGTGCTTGAATTGCACTGAGTTAGCACGGGGGAGCTGCACTATTGTGAGATTGGTGCCAGCTATCAGGTAACCGCTTTCTGCTTGTTTATGTGTGTGTGTGGTGTTAGTAGTAATTTGAAATATTATTATTTGAAAATTATGATGTTATATGGAGATGAGATTTTGAATCACAAATTGATGATTGATGAGATATGGAAACGAGGTCTTGTAATATTAATATTTTTATAATAAATGTCCCGTGGAGTATTATTTTGAAATAGCATAAATTTGTGATGTGAAATATTTGAAACTGAGATATATGTGGTTTTGGAAATTATTTAATATATGTATATCATGAAAATACTGGAAGGCCTGGTGCCTGATTGTGGTGTTGCATATCTATGTGTTGTATGTGAGAAATTATTTGGGTATGTGACACCGGTGAATTGGAAATTGTGCCATCACGTGATGAGGTACCCTGTTGCGCCACAGGGACTAATTGATATATTATGAGAAATAAAGGAGAGAAAGACGAAAGAGGGGATATCGCCCCTTACGGATTCAGAAAGGACAGAGATCCTTCTAATCTGTGGTACTATTCAGGGAGGGTAGAGAGTCCCTCGTGAACTGTACCGTGGTGATCAGGGGTGGGTGGAAGGTCCCGACTGGTCCCACATGTTTTCCCAACATTTCTAGTAAGATTTGTTTGGGTTGTCTGTAATTATCAATGATATATACTATTATTGAGGATGAATTGTGATGGATTATTTTATAATTATAAACGATGAGAAAAGATATTTGGGACCAAGATATGCATTATATGTGAATACCTGAGCATGCTGGTTGAACTAATATATATACATATATGTATTCCACTGGACACCTTGCTAGCACACACCACACGTAGATGAGTAGTCAGTGGTTGCGTTTTGGGGCTACCCCCGTTGATCTCACTTTTGCAGGTCCTAGGAGCGAAGTAGGAGGTCAAGGGAAGGATCCGGGAACTTCTCACTGATATCGTGAGATACTCTGGACCAGAAGGACAGGAGGTATTGCCACATTTAGGATCATATTTTGTATGATGCTTCCGCTGAAAACTTATTATTATTTTGGGAAGAATTATTGTATAATTACCATTATGGTATGGTATTTTAAGGATGATGTGTGGAGATTAATTATGGATAATATAATTCTCTGTTATTGTACTGGAAGAAAATTTATATTATGATGACAGAGATTTGGAGTGGAAATTTGAATTATATATAAATATTATGGAAAGCTCTTTTTCTAACTATGTTAGCAAATTTTTGGTAATTTAATTCTTTTTCCTAACATAGTTAGTACTATAAACGTTTTAATATATTATTGTTAGTGGTTAAAAGTGGAAATTGGAGGTAATGTTACAGTGATTGGACTTATAATAAGAAATAGAATGGTACTCCCTCCGTCCCATAATATAAGGTCCATTTTTTTGAATGATCTTGTCCCATAATATAAGGTCCTATTTGACTTTGTTTGAATAATAAATGCTTTTTTTCCCATTTTACCCATGCATTAATTTTCCCACACATTCTCTTTCATCTTCTTTTCATAATTACTCATTCTCTTACTCATTTATAAATAAAGGTAATATGATATATTTCCTACACATTTATTATTTTTAACTAACTCTAACTAATTTTTTAAGAACCCACAATTCAGTTAAAAAGATTTTATATTATGGGATTGAGGAGTATTAGCTAACCACCACATAAATGCACACATGCACGACCCCGATACTAAATCACGCATTAAAGTTACTAGCTACCTACCTCAGATTTCGTGTTTGATTCTCGAAGGGAACAGATAAATAAAAAATATAAGTTTGTCAGATTGATGAATTTAAACAAACTTTTGTATTGGAAATTTGGAATTTAAATTCGGATGGTGAATTCAAAATACCAGTTAAATTCGTAGTAGTTTATTTTTATTATGAAATAACTATTAAAAATATATGATCAAATAATTAAAATATAAAAAATGAGAATAATTTAGTTAAAACATATTTCAATACAAAAATAGTTAAATTAAATTCATCAAAATTCATGACTTGTTACAATCAACGAAGAAACCTTTATAAAGTGTGTGTATATATATGTGAAGTTACTACGAATATGATCAAATCCAAAGAGTTAATGGGAGTTTAGGGTGGATTGGTACGATTTTATAGGAACCAGTTTCAGTGCTCATCTGAATTACGAGTAGAGAGCATTCATCCATTCTGAATTATTAAGATCTAATATGGATAATTATATTTAATATTTTAAAGTTTCTAATTTTTAAATGACAATAATTTTAATAGATACAAAATATAAAATAAATATGATTTCTTAACTATCATTTTCTCAAAAAAATATAACTTTCATTTAAAAATCACAAAAGTTAAAATATTGAATTTGGATTATCCAAATTAGATTTGGATGGTTCAGAGTGGATGAGCGCTATCTGCTCATCATTCTGGCGAGCACTAAAATCGTTTTCCAATTTTTATATATTTATATGGTATAAATGTAAAAACAATAGATCTTGTAAGAACTCTTGTAAATTCCTCTAATATGAGATTAAGAGTGTGTTAACACAAATTTATAAATTAAAATGGTAAAAACAATAAGCATATAGTGAGCTAACTCACAAGCCTGACATAGCGAATCCAAAACCCCTCATGAATCACCATTTAAAGCCTCAAATAAATTCATTCAAGTAATAAACAAGAATCCCAATCTGTTGGATCCAGTATATATATGGATCTTTTCAAAACTTCACTGCTAGATCTCTATATCTACCCCCGAGATGGGGACAAGGCGTCTGAATTTCTGTATGAATCACTAATCTAAAAAAGTAAAAATAAACAATAAAAGCAAAGCAGGCTCACGATGTAATGAGTTCAAGTACGAGCTCGTTCATCAAACTCGTCAAAACCTCCAATTCCAGCTGTATCCCCACTTGTTCATCTAAAATATTTATCCACCTCTCACACTTATCCATTTCCCTCACACAAACTTCCCAATTCATATGATTATTACTCACTCCTCTTGACTCCCCACTTATCCACTCCTTCACCACTTTTGATACTTCCTCTTCATTCCCAGTGTCATTGAACAAATCCAAAAATAGCTTCTTTTCTGCCTCATTGAGCCTTGAAGCAGTTTCAAGCTCGTTAACCATCATCCACGCTTTTTCGTCACTACCCTTTTTGCTCTTCTCATCATTAGATTCTGAAAACAATATTGCCATTCGTTTTTCCAAGTCTATCGGTTTCAGTGATGAAGCTACGTCATCATGATGCCGGCTCTTCTGATTTTGCTTGTTTTTGTTTCCTCGTATATTAATCTCACCTTCCAAGGGACAACTCCTCGTAGAATCCGAAGGAGAGTTAATGTCTTCATCGTCTCCAAACGGACCATTCAGTACCGATACAGGGCTCAGTTGTTCCTTCTCCTCCCTTGACCAATCCTGACACATTCATGGACACACATATTCACCACACTCAGTTCACATCCATACAACAAATTAAAACACACACACACACCCCCCGCAAAAAGAACAGATTTGGAGCTCATTATTCCGCTCAGCACCAAAACTAATTAACCACACTTAAAGTTTGGATATTGACTAAAGTCATGTTCTCCTATTTTTGGTACTCAGGGAATTTTTAGTTTTGGAAGGCTGGTGAAGTTTTGTTTTGTTACTATATTACAAAGTAATTATTAAAGGCAGATGGTGGAGTTCATTTTTTTTTAAGAAAATAATGAATCATGGTATTTAAATTTAAAAAGTAGGCTAGGGATGGGTTAGTTGAAGAAGTCAAACAAGGTGGAGACAAAAACACAAGATATGTTCCAAATAATAAAAAGTTAATAAAATATAATCATCTAGTCCTATTTATAAGTCACTTCCAGCATATTTTACACAGATTAAGGAAAGCCTTAAAACTCATTAACTTTCCACTAAAATCCAACAAATTTACACCTTTATCCATATTAAATATCCACTATACCACATGAAAATAAAGTCAATATATAATAAATAAAGGGTAAATTTATACATTCACACTAAATATTTAACGAGGTGACTTATATATAGGACCACATAAAACCTTCACTCTCTACCCTATAAATAGGACCAAAGAATTATCAGGAAACCTGAGCTTAGTTGGACCATGCCCCCGCCGACAAAATATCCAAGAGCTTATTCATGTGAGATACGTACAAGTGGGCCCTTGTACAATATAGTAAGACAATGACCAACTTTAATAAGATTTTTGTCATAGTTTAAGAAAATAGAAATAAAAAGAAACTCTCAGGTAAAAGACAGATATAGTCGGCAGGGAGTGAGCGAGCGCCTATAACTCTACATGATGGCACCAGGGCTGATTGGTAATTAGACAAAACGCATGGTCCCCACGAGAAGTAGCGTATAATTTCCCGCACACGTGGAATTCATGCAATCTCGGGTCCAGCTGTTCTTCCTCCATTAATGTTGCCAGAGGATCAGATCGCCGAACCATCCTCCACGAGCGAATCACAATTTTTTCAAAAAATACATTCAACGAATCCATATTTAAAAAAATAAATCACTGCTATAAGTTTCCTTCACTCTTCAAATTTTAACTTGTGAACGTAAGTCTTTGATCTCTCAAATTTCATACAGTTCAAAACATTAGTCGATCCAGAAATCCATCCATAAGTGTGTCACATCATTTATTTATGGTCTCACTAACTATAAACAAACACTTAATATATGTTTAGTACGTCCAATGAAATTAAAATATACTTATCTGATCCTATTTATAAGTCACTTTTAGCATATTTCACACAGATCAAGGAAGGCCTTAAAACTCATTAACTTTCCACTGAAATCCAACAAATTTACAATTTTACCCATATTAAATATCCACTATACCACATGAAAATAAAGTCAACACATAATAAATGAAGGGTAAACTTGTACATTCACACTACATATTTAATGAGGTGACTTATATATAGGACCAAATAAAATCTTCTCTCTCTGCCTTATAAATAGGACCAGAGGAGTATCTCTTTATCAAACATTAGCTGTTTACTTGTCATAGGAGAAAAACTAAACCCTCTGTTTTAAGACTTGGGGACTAATACCAAAATGGAATCAAATTTCATAGAGTAAAGGTTATATTAAACCAATTAATAAATAAATTAAGTAACTAACCATTAATTTCTCCAAGGTGCAGCCGCCGTCGGTGGTGGAATCTTCCGTCGACGTCTTGGCGGAGGCGGTAGTAGTTTTTTCCACTGTACTATTAACGCCGGCGGTAACAACTCCGACGTTGGGATGATCAGTCGGCGGCGGCCGTAATATCTCCCATGTGAAGTCGGTGGAAGAGCCCCAACTGTTTCCGTTACTACTTCCCAAAGAGCTATGTTGTTGATCCGACGGCTGTTGTTTGTCTTCTAGAAACTCCCCGAAAGATTTCCAACGTGGCGGCTCAGTTTCATTTTCGTGTTCTTCTTCCTCGTCCATTGATTTCCTCCAGAAGCTTCTGCTCAACATCTTGCGAGAAAAGCTTTTAGAAAGGAGGCGCCTCATGGAGATGGAGTTACTATTATTCTTTAACGGCGATGATGACGATGACGGAGATATGGAGGGGAATGGGAGATATTTGACGGCGTTAATGACGGCGCGGGAGGCCTTGTGGAGGGCGGAGATGGTGGAGGAAGCCACCTTGAAGGAACAGTGACTCCGGTGGGTGGTGGCGGTGGTCGGCGGACGGAGGAGGCGGTTCCGTTTGGCGTGGAGATCTTTCTGGAATCGGACGGTGGAGCAGCATTGTCGGCGAGGGAAGGATTTGAAGCCGTTGGATGAGCAGGAGCTGAGATCGTCCCTTATTAGGTAATCTTTAAGTAGCATATTGGATGAAGAAGGCCTTCGGACATGTTTTGTGGTCGTCAGCTTCATTTGATCCCTCAACGATGACTTACCATGATGAGAAGAAGCCATTTTCAGCTCTATACACAGACAAGTTAATGGGGGCCGGTGAGGGAGTAAAGTACGGTGATAAAGCAAACGGGGTTGGTTAATTAATTAACTAGGAAGAAGGGAGGTCCATAAATGAGGATTCTGAAGAGGAAACAGAGAATTCAGGGGGGGGGGGGGGGTAATGATGAAGGAGAGAAATTTAAAGGGGAGGGAGATTAAAGCGAAAGATAAAAGAAGGTTCGGTGTGGTGAAGATCTCTATAAGACAGTGAGGCTAGGCTTTCTACTTGTATAATAACAAGCTAGCTAGTGGGAAAGGAGGGTGTACTGTACGAGTGGAAGAAGCAGGGACGATGCTTCAAATTTGAATCTGAAAATGGGAATATGATTAATATAATTGGATTGATTATTAATCTTTGATTAGTACCACTCTGTTGCTTATTATAAGTCTAACTACCACAAATTTTTTATTCCAAAATATAAGTCCATTTTGGAATCAATTAATGTTACTGTGACTATTTTACCCTATGTTGGAAATAGGAAAGATGAGAGAGAAGATGTATAATGCATAAAATATTATTTCAATATCTATTCTTAAATAAGGGTAAAGTTGAAAAAAACTTTAAAAATATGAGATATTTAATGCTGTAACTTTCACTCCTTGGTACGTGAGAAGTAGTTATGGTGAACTTATAATAAGGAACAGAGTGGTAGTTGAAGTTGAGGGATGCTGTGGCCTGTGGGAGCGTTATGGACTGCTGGAGGACCAATGGTTGACCTTTTTTGGAATCTAAATAACCGTAATGCAGAATGAATACAATATAATATTAACCAATACTCTCTTCACGTGCTCACCCACGTGTACCTTTCATCTTGTTGACCTGCAACCTCCTCCTCATTAATTGCTCCTGTCCTCTTTGCACGGTCTATTTAACTCGTTTCCTTCTCACTTTCTACTTTGTGCAATCTTTTTCTTATTTTTTTCCCCAAATTATGATAACTTTGCTTCTTCAGCTTTTGGTAGACGGCAGTAATTGATCAGTGAGAAAGAAAGAGGAAAACTTTCTAGGCTCCACAGAATTATCAGTACTTAATGAGTGAAAACAGAAACAAGTTAGGTAGTGCAGCGTGGAGCCTTTGGTGGCTTAGCAAGAGACCATGATGGGTGTTTCATGGAGGTTTTAACTTTTATGTTTAACATAGGCCATGGTAAAATTTATTGGGAGTAGTTATATGGGGTTTAAAGAACGCATAGGATATGAATTGGTGGATACGATGATTGCTCTAAATTAATGGATCTGATTGAGTTAGGCTGGAGAATGATAATTCCCAAGCCAGTATACTTCAAGAAATTAGATAATGCCCTCATCATATAGTTGAGAAATATCTATTGAAGGATATGGTAGTAGAGTGGCAAAGCTGCCGATGCATTAGCAAAAACCACTTTGAACATTTTCTATGGTAAGGTGTTCTTCCCTGCCCCTCATCTCTTTTTAGATAGTATTCTTGCCTCTACGTTGCACTTCTTCATCGTAAAAAGAAAAAAAACACAAGTCAATCAATTACTAAAACAAATTAAATTCAAATCTTTTTTAGTATTTAGCTCTCTTAGATCCTGCCACAGTAAGACTACATGTGTGTGTGTGCGCGCACATGAAATTTGTATAAAGCCTTTTCATTTAATTTCCAAATCAGCCTGGACAGTTTTTGCTATAGATATTCTAAGTGCTACTTTTGTTATTAGTTCTCACTTCTCTGTATTCAGTTATTGTAGTTTTTGATTCTTGTGGTCCGTGGACGTGCCAACTGTACATGTTTTTTCGGATAGAAAGTAAATGAAACGAATTGAAAGGGAAAGCTTCAGCCGTACATACACATATGCATGGACTTATATGACATGAAATAGAAAGAAATTAAAGGTAATCTGATCTATATAAAAAAAAAAGATAAAAACAAGAAAACACCACAGCCCCTTTTCCATCATCATCAGCAATTCAGCATCCATGATCAGAGAAGAAAAGAGAACAGGAAAGCCAATAATCTATCAGATAAGATTGGGAAGCAGAGTTCTTTATGGACTACGTGGACGCAATTCACTTTCAGAAACGTACATTATAAGCATCTTTCTTTCTTGACAGCATCAGACAAAGATATTACTTGTAACCTCCAGATGTGGCATAGTGACAAGAAATATTCACTTATAATGTAGAGTTGTCACTTGTCAGTATCTTTTCCCTCTAAGGGCCTGTTTGGGTAACCAAAATCTAGGTTCTGGAGAATAGCTTCTGAAAAAAAAGCTGATTTTGAAAAAGCTGAAAAAAAGCTGAAAAAATAGCTTTTGATGAATGAGAATGTTTGGATGGTTGTTGTGAGAATAGCTTTTTTTATGTGTAAATTACTAAAAAGGATATAAGTTTAATGTGTTGGGAAAGAGAGAGAATAAGGGCATTTTAGGTATTTCAATATGACATGTGTAATGATGGTGTTTTCTGTCTCATAATTCGCGTAAAAGCTGAAAAAAGTAGTTGCATGTTTGGATTAGCTTTTAGAGAATAGCTTCTGGGAAAAAAGCTGATGTTTAGAAAAAGTAGCTTTTGTAAAAATGAGAGTGTTTGGATGGTTGTTGTGAGAATAGCTTTTTCTGTGTAAATTACTAAAAAGGACATAAGTTTAATGTGTTGGGAAAGAGAGAGAATAAGGGCATTTTAGGTATTTCAATATGACATGTGTAATGATGGCTTTTTTTTTACCTTGTACTTTGTGCAGAAGGAGAAAATTGTAGCTTATTCAAAACCTAGGTTTTGGCAACCAAAACCTAGGTTTCCAATCCAAAATAGCTTTTCATATTTTTTCAAGTGTTTGGGTTACCTTTTTTAAAACCTAGGTTTTGAGTCTAAACCTAGGTTTTAAAACCTAGGTTATAAAAAAAAAGTGTTTGGCTACCACCTAGGTTTTAAAACCTAGGTTTGGTAACAAAACCTAGGTTTTGTTAAGAAAACAAACAGGCCCTAAAGCAATAAAAACAATAATGATGGGCTGAATATGGTCAAGGAAAATTTATCTAAGTTTTGGGAGGGGCGATTACCCCGACGCTCAAAACAAAGAGCAAGTATAAGGAAAGCGTCCATCCCCTTTCCTTGGCCCATTTCCATGCTCATAGACGTATGTTAGCTTTTTAAAGCATATGTGTATTCTTAATGGAAATAATCTTATTCGAGACAAGGATTCAGATCTTAACTCATCGTGTTACTAAGACTGACCAAATTTTCCATACACTCAAACCCTCCCTTGGCATATGCTAACTTGATGGTTAAATTAGAATGATTTAGGTCTACATTAGCACATATCATGTATTTATCTACAATTTTTCTTATTGTTTATGACAAATTGCAGCATGTAAAGAACTTTTACAACTAGAATTAATTTATGGTTTTTTAAAATAAAAGGTTTAGTTGAGTTGGGTTTGGTGGCTTATTAGAACGAAGGGTGGGTCACATTTTTATTCAAAGAGTTGCACATAGTTACTAGCAGATTACTTACCAACAAGGTTTTGCATCAGTGAGATTTGACTCATAATCTTATAATTATAAGTCAACCCATTAATTAAGTGTTCTAATCTTTGTTGGCACTTGGCACAACTAGTAATTTAGGGCTGTACATAGACTGGGGAAGACCGGGTTCACCCTCAACTCGATGTCTGGTTTGAAATCACCCTGGGTTGAACTTTGCAACTCGAGGTCCAGTCTGGTCCGAAAAAACCCGATGGTAGACTAGCCCAGGTTTGGTCCCGGGTTTGAGCCGGGTCTCCAGACAGATCATTTGCATATCAAACAAAAAAAAAGAAAGAGAGGAAACTTTGAACGGTACACCCAAACACCTTCAGGCTCTAGCATACCCATTCCCCCAAATTCCCAAACTCAAAACAATCATGAAGAAAGCAAGCATAGAAGGTAGAAGAAGAATGAAGCATCAACAATCAACAAAGGTATTTGACAGCAATAGATCAAAATATTTATACAGCACATATTGAACAAAGCATGCACAAAAAACTTAGAAGGCCTTCATCTTCAGGCTCTGTAGATCTAGTATGAGATCTTGATTCTTGGCTTAGAAAATATGCAAAATGCCATCGGAGAACACTCGACTTTGGGCACACTTGAAAACCAATCAAAAGGAAGAAGAGGGAAGATGGGAATGATGGTGTCAGAATGATGGAGCCATAAGCTAAGCATGAGTAGATGGAAGAAGGTAGGAGGAAGAAGAAGCAAAGAGGAGACTAGGAGTAGGAGGTGGAATCACCGTACAGGCATACACATTGAAACATGTGAAATGAGAAAATATCCAAGGATAAGTGGCCCTTATGGAACCACGTGGCAGCATCTTTTTTCAATATATTTTCTATTACTATATCACATGTTTAATATATACATGTTGGGGAAAAAATTGATGCATACATGCTTTTATATCCGGGTAAGACCGGGCTCATTGGTCCAAAATGCTAGACCGATACCATGTCGATACCATGTCTTACCCGGTCTTCCCCTGAAATTAACTGGGTTTTTGTTTCCTCTTTTCAGACTGGATCGGGTCGGGTTAACCGGGTTTTCGGGGTTCTCCGACCAGCCTTAGCTAGCATGGGCCTTTTGTTTCTTCAGTCAAAGTATGTCAATCTTGTCTGCTTTGTAGTTCGGCCCAGCAAGGATATTTGTAAGTAAAAATAATTGGCCCATTATAGAATTGCCCCGATCATCCGTTTACACGAAAAGAATGCCAGTCCCTTAGTGGCCGATGGTGAAGATCGCTACTCTGGTCACCAATAATAAGAGCCTGTTAACCATTTTTTTAGAAAAATTAAGGATGTAAAATACACTATTATGAATTGTTTATATTTGTCTTTTTTTTTCTTAAAACTAAGTTATTTTACTTATAAACTATCATATAATCTAATTACATTTCGCACATATTAAGATTTAGGGGTCTAATTTGTTTCCTTAATTTCTCAAAAAAAAAGTTAACCGACTCTTATATATATAAAAAGAAAGAAAAAGACAAATTAATTACATAATTTTAGGCGTCTTCCCTGCCCACAAAAAAAAAAGAAAAAGAAAAAAAAAAGCTCAGAGTGAAGAAGACATTCACTTTTGTATGCTCTCGCACCATCATTCCGCTTCAAATAATTGAGACTGACGCTAACAGAAGTGTTGGGGACATAATGATGAAGACCTTTTCCCTTCTTGTGTTGTGTATTACAGACAAGCCTTGCCTAAAACTTTACATTGGAAACCACACACAATAATGCTACAAAAAAAAAAAAAAAGTTGGCAATGCTATTAAAAAAAAGGAAGCATATGATTTCAAAAGAGTAAAAAAATTTCAGTCCAAGAAAAAAAATTAAATAGTAAAGCTCCAAAGTGACACCTCACTATCCACCTGGTCCACCTCATCCCTCCAGTCCCATCCCTGTGTCCCCAAAGAATAAGCAGCCGGCGGGGATCTCAACGGCTCATCCGCCATACTACTAAACAAAACCTCATCGTCTCCAAACTCCGAAACCCCAAATCCAACCCCATTATTATTGTTATTATTATCATTACTGTAATTATTCACAATACTAGCTTCTGCTTCTTCTTCTTCTACCATTCTTGCCGTGCTGCTACAAACTTCATCGCCGTCAAAGGCCTCTACGGCCTCCATGGCGACGCGCCGGATAACGTCGGGGTCGGTGGAGGCCGGGATGGGAAGCCGCCAAGCCGAGTCGGCGAAATTGAGGCAAGCGGACTTGCCACGTAGGGCGAGGGCTGCCACGTCATGGGCCCTGGCAGCTTTCTCAGGAGTGTTATGAGTTCCAAGCCAGATTCTGAGTTTGTTGTTGTTAGGAACACGAACCTCACAAACCCACTTGTCTTTGTCCCTACGACGAACTCCTCGGTACACAGGATGCCTTGTCTCCTTAAAAACACGACGCCCCGCCCGCTTCTTCGGCTTCTCCGACGCCAATGTGATGGAGGGTAGTTCTTCGTCGGAGTGAGATGAAGAGTTTGATCCGTCTGAATTGGTGGTGAAAGTTGTTAAGATGTTCATTTCAGAGATTTTTCGGTTTGTGGGGAGTGTATGTATGTATGTTGTTTTTTTGAGAGTGAGGAGAGAAGGGAAGGAAGTGGGGATGTTTATATAGATTAGCGTTGTTGGACTTGGGTGTGATGGTGTGAAAGGAGAGGGCGAAGCAAACGTGCCTACGAGGTGGACACGGACACGGGAACAGTTGGCTGCTACTTATTGACGTTGGGCCCCACTGGCCCACGTTTATCACTTGCTTTTGGCTGCTCCCAGGTTCCCCAAGCCACTTTCCTTTTATTTTTCTCTCACTTATATCTTAAGAAACTAGTATTAATCAGCAATTAAATACTCAATTTTAATAACATGTGACCATAATGCGATGATAAGTTTGGATATAAAAATGTCACTTCTTATTCGGGCCTTTTAATAATTATTCTCTGTCATTCTTAATATATGATATGTTTGAAGAGTTGATATATATATATACACATATATATGCTGGTATTTAGTTCTAATTATACAAACTATTTTAAACTTTTGTCAATTTTTTTTATGCTATCTTTATTGATACTCTTTTAATAATAATTAAATAATGGAGGGGTGGAGGGGATTAGGAAAGATAATTTCTTGATTTGTGCGCTTTAGATAAAAAAAACTACACATCAACTAATTTATTTTAACATATTTATTTTTCCCAAATTAAGCAATATATTTAGAACCGGAAGGAAGGAGTGTTTTTTTAACGAAATTACAAGGATTTTTTTATGTGCATGATAATATATAATTTCAAATCTCGAAATTATATTCTAATTAAAGACTACTTTTTTTTTAGAATAAGAAATGCTTGACTTCATTTAAAACTGCAAACTATGTACTCCATCCGTCCCATAATATAAGGTCCATTTTTTTGAATGACTTTGTCCCAAAATATAAGGTCCTATTTGATTTTATTTGAGTAATAAATGTGTTTTTTTTTTCATTTTACTCATGCATTAATTTCCCCACATATTCTCTTTCGTCTTCTTTTCATAATTACCTTCTCTCTTACTCATTCATAAATAAGGGCACATTTGAAAAAAATAGTATATTTCCTACACATTTATTGTTTTTAACTAACTTTAACTAATTTTTTAAGAACCTACAATTCAGTTAAAAAGATTTTATGTAGTAGGATGGAGGGAGTATATGTCTTAATAGTAAAAAGTCATGAGAATAAAATAGTACCACTATATTCCTTATTATAAGTCTAACTATCATAATTTTTTTGTTCATAAATATAAGTACAGTTTGGGATCAATTAATGCTACTTTGACTATTTTATCCCTATGTTAGAAATAGGGAAGATAAGAGAGAAGGGTTACAATGCATAAAATATTATTTTAACACTTATTCTTAAATAAGGGTAAAGTTAAAAAAATATGATATATTTAATATTATAACTTTTATTCTTTGATATATAAAAAATAATTAGGATAAACTTATAACAACACAAAGACAAAGAGTGGTACTATAGTGTTAGTGTTTTGGACTTGGGAATGGTTCAAGGAGGTGGTGGCAAAGCGAAAGATGGAAGTTTGGATAAGTTGACACGTGGCCTTGGGGGGCGTCATGAGTTAGAACAGCAAGCGGCAAGCTAAGTAAGGCGCGTGTTGAAGACGTGTTCATACATGATGACGTGACAATTCTTACTCTAATTACTGTAGTTAGTAGCATCAGATGGTCAATTGTACGACCTTTTCCGAGCTCCTTTCCTAAGGAAGATTCAACATTCTTATCTGTCAAGTGTCAAACTCAACAGTCTATAGTTCTCCAATGCTAGCTCTTACCTTATCATCCACCCCTTTTCTTTTTTCTTTTTTTTTCAGGTGGACCCCTTTTCCTTTTAGGGAAAAAAATTGTGGATAATGCTTTAGCTAGCGTCACGAAATTTCGTGGTTTCTCTTCTTTCTATTTGCTCCTTTTGGATTGTTAATTAATAATCCTTTTATTTTGACAAATACTTAAGAGACTATGAATAATTGGCTCAATTTGTGTTACTTTTGCTAAAGTGGAATGCCCTAACACTTTTTTGATACACTTCTCCCCCTCCCTCCCTCCCATGTTGTTGCTTTTAAAAAACTGGGATTCTTTGAAAAAAAAACAATTTTATTTGTTTTTTGGGGTCAACGTGTTTTTCCAGGTCATTTGATGAGTTTAATGGTGTTAAATTCGTATAAGCAAGATTAACACTGTTTATGCCAATTTAAATGTCATTCCGAGTATTTTATTTTTCAGAAAAAATGTTTCAGATGGAAATAAACAAGGATGGAAAATAAAGAAAATAAATTATTAGGATTTAAAAAAACTATTAATAAAATATGTTAGGCATGTGTGATTCATTGGATCTTCAATTTGCTCTTTATTTGGGCCTGTTCACTCTTGTTGGATCATCTTGCCCATCTGCGCCTTAACCGCGGAAGACACTTTTTTTTTTTTTTTTTCAAAAGAAATTCGTGTTATCGGTTCACTCATCATTTGAAGACACAATAAAACCATTTAAACATCCATAACACACCAACCAGAACAAAAGGCAATTTTTAGGAAAGAGGATTCTCTCCTCATCATTTTTTCTCCTCATTTAACATCATCACATCACCACCATTAGATTGACTAATGAATGGTTAAAATTGAATTATTTTGAATACTATCATTTTTATTATTTTATTAGATCATTCTGAAGTAAACTATCCACATTAAATCTTAGTAGTTTAAATTTATTTTTTTATTTATTATAGTATTTATCCTAATTTTATTCATTCATAAATATGAACTGTTAATTATGTCAATCAAATGGTGGTGATGTGATGATGAGGGATGAGAAGAGAAAATGATGATGAGAGAAACACAACTCGCAATTTAGCTTTGTGCTTTGCAACCCTAATTCCAATGGCCAACTTCCTATGAGAAAATAAGAATAGAAATAACGAAAAATAATATAGGATCTAAAATAAAATATGACCAAAACAAAAAAGACTAATGTTTCATATGGAGAAAATAAGGATAGAAAACAGCAATAAAAATTAAGTTTTCGTTTTGCAACTTGCTCCTTTAAGACCACGCCCTTATTCACCAAATTAAACTGCTTTAATGCAAGACTCTCTCTTCCAATAAGAGAGTATGAAACATTATGAAGATCTTTGCAAACCTCTATAACATAGCACAGGAAAAAAAGGAGCCAATTGCATTAACGATCATAATGAATACATTGAAGTAAATTTTACTTTAGTTTGAAATAATATTTGATCTGAGATTACTATCTATGACCTTCAACTAGATTTAAGAGATGCCCTAACTCATTTAGAAGCAATAAGAAGAAACCATGTTGTTCAATTAGATGAGAACCATCTGATTGGAGGAATTATTGCGTGAACCCAATGTATCACGTCATTTGTGGTATGACTAATAACAAGTAAACACATCAGGTCTGATGTAGAATTTTCAATCTGACTTAGCAGCCTAAACAAACTAATTGACTGATAAAAAAAATTTCAACCTCATGTTTTTTTAATGTTTTTTATTTTACAAGTCAAATTTTTTTTATCAGTCAGTTAATTTTTTATGGGTGCCAAGTCAGATTGAAAATTCCACGTCAGACCTTATATATTTACTTGTGATTGGTCAAACCACAAATAACGCAGTACACCAGGTTCACGCAAGAATTCCTCCAATCATATGGTTCTTGTTCTATACACTACAAAAAAAACCAGGAATTAGCGATGGAATTTTCCGACGGAATTTTTTCCGTCGGAAATTCCACCGTCGCAAATTGATTTACCGACAGAATTTCCGTCGCTAATTTATATTATTTTATAAATAAATTATTATTTTAATTTAAAAATAATATATTAAAATATTATTCTTACCGACGGAATTCCGTCTGTAATTTTTAATTTTTTTTAAATTATATGCCACATTTTTGCCGCCACGTGTCGCCTCCTCAAATTGTCTCCCAATTGTGACAGAGCTGAGAATCGAACCCACAACCTCTCATGCGCATGCTGATGCCTTAACCAATTGAGCTATGAGGACCTTGTGATATTATTTGCAAACTATTATATTTATAATATTACATTATATTTAGTATTTTCATTTTTTATTTAAATTATAATAATAATTATAATTATTATCATTAAATTATTTTAATAATTATTTTATTATATATTATTCAATTATAATTATTTTTCATTTTTATTACTAATATTTATTAAAAATAACATATTTTTTAATAAAAAATTACAATTAAATTTATTAAAAATTTATATTTATATACGTCTAAATGGTAATTTTTATTAATATTTATTAAATATTATTTATTTATAAAATAAATAAAAATAATATTTTAATTTATTTTTAATAAATTAAAATAATAATTTATTTATAAAATAATATAATAAATAAAATTACCGACGGAATATATATTCCGTCGGTAATAATACATTATTATATTATTTACAATTTAAAATAATAATTTATTAATAAATAAATAATTAATTAAATTACCGACGGAATTTCCGTCGGTAATAATATTTTAATATTTAATTAAAATTAAAATAATAATTTATAAATAAAATAATATAATTAATTAAAATTACCGACGGAAAAATTTCCGTCCGTAATTCCGCCGGTAAATTTTCCGACGGAATTTCCACCAGAAATTACCGACGGAAATGGTTCCGTCGCTAATTACTGGTTTTTTTGTAGTGATATATATATAAAGAACCGTTTTTAATTATATACTATTATAAAGAGGCATAAAAACAGGGGTAAATCCACCTAGTATATTCCCTTCCCTAACACCCCCAACAGGTGGGGACTTGAACTGGGTTGACCCTTTACTATTATAAAGAGACATTTGTCGATTGGACCAAACTTACATCCTAAATATAATGAATGTCTAGTTCACTAATGAATAGAAGCCATTTGTCATTTTTAACATTGATCACTAACGTCGTTTCTTCCCCCTTTCGTTAGCCATTTTCATGTGGCACCACCATTGGAGAATCAAATAACAACCTTCCGTGAGGTCTCTCACCCATAATCAAAGGAAAATATGAACATATCAACAAATATATTAATTAAGTAAGAATCTTGAATTCATATTCTCAATTCCTTGCACCCTTGGACATAACTCAGAATGGCTTTAACTTAAATCTAACAAAACACTTCAAAAATAAGTCACAAGCAAATCTAGAATCACCCATCTGTACGCTGCAGGATAGAAAAGTGATGAGCAAAAACAGAGTTACGGCATTGCGGTGGCCGACCTCCAATCAATGGTGGCAACTTCGACAATGCCGATGGAGGGCTTATTACTGCAAAATTAAAAGGGTGAATGAAGGGAATAAACCTAGTTTTTTTGGGCCAAGGAATAAACCTAGTTAGAGGAGAGGGAAGTTTGACATGTGGTGTGTTAAAACGAGAAGGGAAAGGGAAATCGTGAATGAAGGGAAAGAAGAAACTATGTTAATGTGGTGTTAAAAGAAGACATATGTCACGTATTTATTGGTGAACTGGATATTTGTTATGTAACATCCTTCCCTCACGGACTTAGAAAGTAAGCTATAATATTATTCCCTCACGGACTCAGAAAGTAAGCTATAACTTAGAGTATATGTGTAAATATTAGATAATAATTATTAGAAATGATCTATTTAAAGAAAAAGAAAATTTATTTTTGCGATGGTGGACTATATATATGTTTTTTTTTATAAATGGATAAATTGATATTATAGTAAATGCATAATAGTTATACAATATCAAAATTTTAAATACTAGGCTATATTACCACTTTGGATGATGGTTAATTTATGGATGAGTTTTAAATAAAGATGGTTAAACTCTCTAATGATCCACTAGAAAAGAAAAGCCCAAATGTCAAAAAGCAAACCCTGGATTGTTCCTTTATATTCCTCCTTGTTCCACCGTCACTTCATCTCAATTCCAAATTTCCACCTCCTATTTGGCTGCCCTTCGGTTAGTTTTTTTTTTGATTTTTTAATCTGGTATCCTAGGCAAACCATCATTCAGGCGGTCAACGGCCCAGACTAATACAAATCCGCCCCTGGTTCTTCATTTAGTTTTTTTCATCCCTCTTTTACTTCTCTTCCTCTCACAGTTACTCTCACACCATTTCTTACTCTCACACCATTTCTCTACTTTTTCTTTTTTTCTTCTTTGCTCACTCCCACCACATGTATATTTGTCCTTTGGTTAAATAGTTCCCACCGTCCCATCAAGCATGTATGTGTATATATTATAGTTACAACATCCTCAGCCAAATATCCCAACCATCATTCCTCCCTCCCTCCCTCCCTCCCTCTCTCTAATATACACACACATATCACCAGTCAAGTGTATTTTCTCCTTTTGCTCATCTAATGAATATATTCTCCCATCGGTTTGAATTGTCCACTTCCTTGTGATTACTTGCTACAAGGTAAATTTCTATTTTAATTTTAACTAATCTTTTTTTTTTTTATCAATAGAAAACGTATTAAATTTGCAGTGGATAAATACACACACGAATTAAGATATATGTATTAAAAACTTAAATTAAAAAAATAATAATTAGAAAATCTGGTAAATTTAGAGGGTTTAACATATGAATTGACTATCCTAATAAATTAATTTGCACTAGCTACTCAACAGGGCCAAGATTCAATAAAGAATATTATTTTCTTAGGTTCCTCTTATGATTCCAATGTATATATCTCTGGAAGTAGCTTTTGAGTGATTCAATAGTTGTTTTTAGTCATAATACTAATAATTATCTATATATATAACTTTGTAGAGTCTCATTGAGAGCTCTCAGGTAAATCATTAGATAACTTTGTGTGATTGAGTGTGAGCTAAGTTGTAACAGGTAACTCTGAAAAATCCTTTTGTATGCTTGTAAATTGTGTATGATTATAATTTCTATGATTATCACTTAATTTAAATATGTAAATCTAAATTTAATTTATAAGATATATTTATATTTTAATTCTTGATTAAGTTAATTTTTACATGATTTGAGTAATAGTTCAAACTTATCAATCTTGCTTGTTACGTTAATATGTACTATGTAAATTGTTAATTAATTTGTTCCTTTTCAAGCATGCTTGTTGTCGTATATTCTATTACATAATATGTAAACTGATAAGTGGTTTGTGGCCCTTTTAAGCATGATTGCTTATGTAATGACATATTGTTTTGAGATGGTAATTTGAATCAAGTTGGTACTTTAATTGCTAGTGACTTAATGTATCTGTCATAGCATATGCATTTGTGATGGGATAGAGACTAGAGGAGAAATGTGTATGATTAACTCTTTTACCATGTGGCATGCCATCACTCGGTGCATAGTGAATGGCATTTGTCATGCCCCTTCTCCTATATTTTTCTTTGGCCGGGATTGCATGAAAGTTGTGGAACATGTGACACCTCCTTATATTTGTTCTTTTAAGGAGGGGAGCCATAGTTCGGACTTGAGCTCTATACCTTTGGCCTGGTATATCTCAAGTACTGGTGAGCTTAGAATAATTCAGTTATATGGATTAGTTTCTGTTGGACTATATGTTACACTATGGCTACAGTCAGCGGAATAAGGATGGACGGTATTATAAGTGAGGTTGCATTACTGCATTTAGTTCATGAGCAAAGCATCTATTAAATCAATAGAAATATTTTTGTACTTTGAATTAAGAATATAATAAATATGTATGTGAAAAACCATGATTTGTTTTGTATATAGATATACAAATATATAAAAGAGTTTGTACAAAATTGTACATGATTTGCTGATGTATGTTAGATGCTTTCAGTATTTACTGAAATGTTACTCTCATCCCTTATATTAACATTTTTCAGAAAAGAGATCAAGTAGGAAACAAGGGAAGATACCAATGAGCGAGTTTTAAAGGCTTTGTTATGCTTAGCACATTTGTGCCATTTAATAAACTATGGTGGTTGTTTTCTATTAATCGGGGTAGATGCTCTTTTATTATGTTTGTCTTTTTCTACCATGATTAGCTTTCTAAAATGTCTTTTGCAACAATTTTATCATGGTAGATCCCCTTCTACCATGTTAACGTATTAAAAGTTTTGAAGAATATATTAATAATCATGGTAGACTTTTCACATGTAGTTTTATTCTTTTCTACCATGGTTAGCTCTTGATAATTTAAGTTTAATTTTTTATAATATTGTAGTTTTTTTAAACTGGCTCCATTTGTTTTACACCATGGTAGAATACATTTATTTTATCAATCACTCTAATTGGCCTTTAAACTTTCTACCATTATGAATTTCATTATTTGGGTTTTAAATTCTTTATTACCATGGTAGAGTATACAAAAATTTAAAGGTGATTTTGGAAAGGATGTTTCATGTTAGGTAATTTTTTTCCTTATCGATAACCCTATGCTTGTTTGGAGAGATCATCTTGAAACTAGTGATATCCCCGTGCGTGTTATCCAAAATTGAATTATCAAAACTTAAGCATATGCTTTTGAATCTGCCATATATATATATAATTTTTTTGGAATGAAATATATATAGATATATATAATTCAATAAAACAAAACATGATAATATATTGCTGCTATAATTGTGGAATCAATCATTAAGAATTAAGAATTTTTTAGCTAAATGCTATTATTTTTTTATACGTATGTAGGTAATGTGATTCCCTATTAACAACAATAAATTCAATACTATTACTAATAATTCAAAAACAATCACCACTATTTTATGCAAAAAAAATACTATTAATTTAAAAATAAGCAATACCATTTTACGCAAAAAAAAAAAAAACTTAAACGTATGCTTTTGAATCTACCATAAATATATATAGATATAATTAAAAAAAAAAACTCATGGTGATATATTGTTGCTATAATTGTGGAATCAATCATTAAGAATTAATGAAATTTCTTGATCATACATACAAATCCCACAATTGATAATAATATACATATGAATTGAGAATTGATAATTGTTGACCAATTGCAGAGTTTAGGGAAGATTGCTGATATGTTGTGACAATTAAGAGTTAATAATTGTTGACCAACTGCAGTATTTAGGGAAGATCGCTAATATGTTGTGTCAGTTTTTCTTTTTTCAGATAGTCAAATTTTCTAATGGGATTCCCTATTAACAACAATAAATTCATTATTAATAATTTAAAAACAATCACCACTATTTTATGCGAAAAAAGAACATTTAAGTATATGCTTTTGAATCTGCCATAAATATATATATATAAATATAATATTCAATGAAACAAATCTCATAGTAATATATTATTGCTATAATTGTGGAATCAATCATTAAGAATTAAGAAATCTCATGTAATATATTGTTGCTATAATTGTGGAATCAATCATTAAGAATTAAGAAATCTCATGTAATATATTGTTGCTATAATTGTGGAATCAATCATTAAGAATTAAGAATTTATGTGCTAAATGCTATTATTTTTTTATACATATGTAGGTAATGGGATTCTCTATTAACAAAAATAAATTCATTACTATTACTAATAATTTAAAAACAATCACCACTATTTTAAGCAAAAAAAAAACTTATAATTTAAAAATAAGCACCACCATTTTACGCAAAAAAAAAAAAAAAAACTTAAGTATATGCTTTTGAATCTGTCATAAATATATATATATATATATAGTTCAATAAAACAAAAATCATGGTAATATGTTATTGCTATAATTGTGGAGTCAATAATTAAGAATTAAGAATTTATGAGCTAAATGCTATTATTTTTTTATACGTATGTAGGTAATGAGATTCCCTATTAACAATAATAAATTCATTAATATTACTAATAATTTAAAAACAACCACGGCTATTTTACGCAAAAAAAAAATACTAATAATTTAAAAACAATCACCAATATATTTACGCAAAAAAAAACATAAGCATATGCTTTTGAATCTGTCATAAATATATATATATATATAATTCAATAAAACAAAACTCATGGTAATATATTGTTACTATAATTGTGAAATCAATCATTAAGAATTAATGAAATTTCTTGATCATACATACAAATACCACAATTGATAATAATATACATATGAATTAAGAATTAATATTTGTTGACCAATTTAAGAGTTTAGAGAAGATGACATCAACGTACATGTGAACCAATGAGGTCGCTGCTAGAAATTTTCAAAGAGTATATAGAAGATTTAAAATCTGTCATATTTGATTACGAATTAAATTGATTAGATATAGTGATATTGAGTGCATGCCGAAGAGACAATGTCTAATCAACATGCAACTCTTCCGGTTAGCATTAAGAGGATTTTGAAAATTTGAAGTTATAGAACTTCGAAGATATCAACATGAAGATTGTAAATCATGACGGATAGATAATGAAATAATATTTCTATTTTGATTTAAAGAAAAAAGATAAAACACGATATTTTTATATCTAAGTCATATGAACATCTAAATATCAGATTATGAAAGGAGAAAAGTATAGTTATTAAAGCATGAAGATTGTTGCACAAGTATTTTGTGAGGTTAACAAGTTTAAAGGTAATCTATTTAATTTTTAGGTTATTTTCTTCTATTTTAATTTTTATCTTCAACAATTCAATGAAATTTCACATATACTTATAGGTTTGGTGAATGGCACATGGGATAAAAATATGGCATAAATTGTAATAAAAAAAAATCTAGCATAAATGAGGGAGAGCATATAGCCGGTATACGAGGACAAACATTTCAATAATTTATTTGAAGCTGCAATTAAATTTAAATAAGAAAATAAACAGCCAATGATATAGGGGAGTTACAGAGAAAAATCTGATGATTTTAAGAATCTGAAATTAAAATTTTGAAAATTAATATTGAGACGAAATTTTAGATAAGAGGATGAAAAAATTCCAAAATTTACTATAAGAATATGGAAGATACAAGAAGGAACATGTGATTTAAATCTTTATTTGCTATAAGTATATATAGACTTTTACGATTTTCTTGAAGTAATTTTTTTATTTTGAAATAATATCTCTAATATGAAGTTACTATCTACAAAGATTTTGAAAATTGTTAGCAAGATGAAAGTTACATGACGGAAGCATTAAGAAAAATAAAAAAATGATGAAATATTTGGAAAATTTATATTTATAATTAAAATCAGAAAAATATGAAATAACCCCGATTAACATGGTTCTGACTTACTGAGTAGGATTTTTTATTTTGAAACAAGAAATTTCTGATTTTAAAATAAGAAAGAATTTATTATTAGTTAAAATTTTTAAATACCGATATTAAGAAGACAGCTTATCCTGAGATTAAGTCAAACTTGCAACAGTGCATTATAAATATTAAAATGTAATATAAAATTTAATGTTGAATATATATTCTATTAAAATAATATTAACAAATGTTATAAAAAAATAATGGAAAACTCATATACAAATAAAATGGGTCATATTTCTCTCACATACAGATAAAAAATACTTATTATTTTCCAATAAGCATTTATTTAATAAACTTAAACTCATATGTAATTCAATGCTGAATCGATAAAGTAGGCCAGATGGTTGATATGTACCACTCCGTTCCTTATTATAAGTCCACCCTAACTACTTCTCACATACTAAGGAGTGGAAGTTATAGCATTGAATATGACATATTTTTCCAACTTTACCCTTATTTAAGAATAGGTATTAAAGTAATATTTATGCACTATAAGCCTTATCTCTCATCTTCCCTATTTCTAATACAAGGGTAAAATAGTCATCGTAGCATTAATTGACCCCAAAGTGGACTTATATTTAGGAACAAAAAATTCACGGTAGTTGGACTTATAATAAGGAACGGAGTGGTATATCTTAATTAGTTATATCTATCAAATTTATAATACATTTTGAAAAAAATAATTATTCAATATTCATATTTAAATATAATTTTATTCAAATTCAGATTTCAACTATTAGGTTTTTATGATCTTATTTTAATACCACTTAACACCCATTTAGCCATTGGGCTAGGATTTTTCACCAACAATTATTTATCTGTATTGTTTTTTTTGTCAGTTTCAATCCCCATTAATATAATTTGTTATTTTAAGATGTTATTAATTGGAGTATTAATAGGTCAACTAATCATATTTCAAATTTTAAAATACAATTAGTCATTGTAAAATATAATTAATTAGAATATTAATATATTTTTGGTGCACATGGGGAGAACATTCTATTATAGTTTTAAATGGAATATTCTAATCTAATATGTGCCCCTTAACCCATATACAATTAAAATGAGTCAGATTCTTCTCATCTACCGAAATGAAATACTTACTCTTATTTTCCAATGAGCATTTATTGAATAAGCCTAAATTCATATCATATGTAACTCAATATTTAACAGATAAAGTGGGTCAAATGGTTAAGATGCATATCTTAATTGGTTATATTTATCAAATTTATAATATGTTTTTAAAAATAATAATTATTCAATTTCATATTTAAAATATAATTTTATTTAAATCCAGATTTGAACTATTAGGATTTTATCATCTTATTTTAATATAATTAATTATTATAAGATAGTATTAATTAAAGTATTAATAGGTAAAAAAATAATATTTCAAATTTTCAAAATACAATTAATCATTATAAAATGTTATTAATTAAATATTGATATATTTCTCGCATGTATTTATAAATAGTACAATTCAATTGTCAATTAGCTATGTTTATCTAAAATTGAAAAATTCCGTGGCCGATATTTTAGTGTCGATATAACATAAAATTTAATCTGCATTTTGTAAATTATTAACTGAAAAATTTTAATTAAAAATTAAAGATAGAGCAAGATATGTATATATCTAAGTATCTCTGAATCGTGGTGAATGACGTAAACGGATAACAAAATATTAATTTTCTATCTCGCCTCTATAAATAAGAGCTCATTAGTTATAGCTCTCTCTTATCCACCAACAATCTCATCATAATCATAATTATTTGTTATAGCTCTCTCTTATCCACCAACAATCTCAGAATCATAACAGAGAAAGATAAAAAATGGCAGGAGGTCACATCGGCGGTGATGTTGGTAACAAGAATTATCCAGGCAAACTCACTAAAAGAGTTGTATTCACATGCATTGTTGCTGCTTTTGGTGGCTTGATATTTGGCTATGACCTTGGGATATCAGGTCCATCCGTTATTATTCATTAGTATCAGTACTCTATATCAATCTCTTCTGGTTTTCATGTTTGAACTAACGTATTATATGATATTATAATATAATGTAGGTGGTGTTACGTCGATGGATCCTTTTCTAAAGAAATTCTTCCCAAAAGTTTATGAGAAGGAACACGACATTACGGCATCAACTAATCAGTACTGCAAGTTTGACAGTCAAATATTGACACTCTTTACGTCTTCCCTCTACCTTGCTGCTTTGGCGTCATCTCTTCTGTCCTCCACCATAACCAGAGTCTTGGGAAGAAGAACCACCATGATGTCTGGCGGCATCCTCTTTCTCGTCGGCGCCGCCTTCAATGGCTTCGCCGAGGCCGTGTGGATGCTCATCGTCGGTCGCTTGTTCCTCGGCTTTGGCATCGGATGTGCCAATCAGGTGACTTCTTTTCTCACCTAACCAAATTACAATATGATTGATTAGTCTTAAATGCATGATTTTTAATTTTTAATTTATTTTTGTGAAACTACCTTTTCGTCATTTTGCTTCAATACTTACGAAATAACAAACAAAATCCGATCTTTAATGTAAAACCTCAATAGGGATTCTGTAAAAATCTGTTCTTTAATGTTTAAGTTCGTAAAAATCCTTTCTTTAATGCATACCTTAATTAAGGAGTTTGTATTAGTCTAAAACGTATGAATTTTAATTTTATCAATTTTTCTCCAACTATTATTATTGGTTCTCCTTAAAATTACTTTTTAATTTTTTAGGACTTGTAATTGGAATTCTTCATCCTCTGTTTATCAATGTTCTTACGCTTTTCTTTTCTTAATTAACACACAATGATAGAGATTGAATCTACTGTTTAATTTAACCAACATCTTTTATCAAATTAGTTACATTAATTAATTTATGTGTGTATTAATGTTCTTAGGAATCTGCAGTGTGTAAGTGCTTATCACAGGTGATATTTGCACAATTAAAATAAAATTTAAGCGAATGAGTTTCACAACAGTTGATAGGGAGAGCTAAATCTGATTAGCTATAGTGGTTACTAAATTGTAGGGAAATTTGTTATCAATGAATTTTGTTAAAAAAAAGATCATTTTTTAAATTGACAGATAAAAAACTATCTTTATTTCAAAATATGTTTAAATTAAAAGCGTTTTCTTTAAATATATTTATCCTGGGAGTCTAGTTGATTTGCTGCATAAAGATTGCAATGTTTTGCGAGTTGCTGACTAATTAGTCAGACATTCATATTGTTAATTAAAAAAGCGTTTTTCTTAAAAAAAAATGTAATCTATTATTGAAACCAGTTGCACATTCTTACGATTTTTTTCTTAATTTTTTTTACAGTCTGTGCCAATCTATGTATCGGAAGTGGCGCCATACAAATACAGAGGAGCATTGAACATGATGTTCCAATTGTCCATCACAGTTGGCATATTGGTGGCTAATGTACTTAACTACTACTTTGCCGGATTACCAAGTGGCGAAGGATGGCGTTACAGCTTAGGATTGGCTGGAGTTCCAGCCATTATGATCATTCTCGGTGCCATCTTTCTTCCAGACTCACCAAACTCTCTTATCGAACGTGGTCATAAGGACAAGGCAAAAGCAGAGTTGATTAAAATTCGAGGTACAGAGGACATTGAAGAAGAATTTAATGATCTTGTTGCTGCTAGTGAAGCCTCTCATGCCATCAAACACCCATGGGCCACCCTTAGGACCAGGCAATATAGGCCTCAACTTACTTTTGCAGTCGCCATTCCCTTCTTCCAACAGCTTACAGGCATGAATGTCATCACATTCTATGCTCCTGTTCTGTTTAAGACCATCGGATTTGGTGCATCTGCATCTTTAGCCTCTGCTGTCATCACTGGAACATTTAATATGTTAGCCACCCTTGTTTCTATCTTCACTGTGGATAGATGTGGAAGACGCAAACTTTTCTTGGAGGGTGGTCTTCAAATGTTTCTCTGCCAGGTTCGGTTTACAGTCAAAATTTTTGTTTGTTGATTTTTGGTTTATGGAGTTTTGCATATTTCACGCATGTTGGTTTTTTTAGGTGGTGATAACAACTGCGATTGCGTTGAAGTTTGGGGTGAATGGGAATCCAGGAGTGTTGCCGGCGTGGTATGCTTATTTGGTGGTGGCCGCAATATGTGTGTATGTGTGTGGATTTGCGTGGTCATGGGGCCCATTGGGGTGGTTGGTTCCAAGTGAGATATTCCCATTGGAGGTCAGATCGGCTGCACAGAGTGTGAATGTCTCAGTCAACATGATCTTCACATTTTGCATTGCTCAGGTTTTCACTGCCATGCTCTGCCACATGAAGTTCGGTCTTTTCATCTTCTTTGCTTGTTTTGTGGTGATCATGAGCATATTCATCTACAAGTATCTGCCTGAGACCAAGGGAATTCCGATCGAAGAAATGGCTAGTGTCTGGGAGAAGCATCCACATTGGTCTAAGTATGTGCACCCCAAAACACCAAGAGTTGCAAAAGTATAGAATAAGTCGATCAATTGTTAGAGTCTTTAGAGTTTTTAGTAAGAAGTGGTTTCAACCCAAACTCATAAATAGAATGAGCGAGGAGAACTAAGCATATTTAGGTCATCCAAATCTGATCTAGATAAGTTTAATTTCCTTACCCATCATTTTGATGAGCTGAGAAATATTTTTTTCTTTTCAATTTCCTTAGGTCTCTTTTTTATTTATTAATTGCATGATTTTTTTTATGAGTGGAAAAGCCAGATTTTTTTTCGCAATCTCCTTGCAATCTCGAGGGCATTTTTGTCCATTTATTAATTATATTGCATGCTGATTTTGAAGTCGAGAACTTCAGTTAGGGGCAAATGTTATTGAGAATAGCAGTAGCAGAGATAATAAAGACATATGTCCAAAAAAAAAAAAGAGATAATAAAGACAAACGTAGTTTGTCTCGTGGATGCTACGTTCTCTTCTCTTCTGTTTCATTCGCAACTCAACGTTTCACTACTTACATGAATATAACACCAAATTAACCCCGTGATATCATTTTTATTCATTTTTACATTATGAAAAATCAAACTTGCTAGACCGAAGAACAAACATTATATTCAGGAAAACTTTCGTATTTTTTGTCTCAGACGCTGTAACTTAATTGTTTTTCAAACGTAAGCTTATATTTATTGAATTTACCAAGTTCTAAGTGTTTTTTTGTTGACATTTTCGTCCAAAAAATACGAAAAAACTTATCCAGTTCCAAAGCAACTTCTTCCTCCTATTCTGTATACAAGATGTAGTTCAAAAATCACTTTGATTCAAAATATAAGAAGATCCCAATCATTCTTGACTCCCACATCTACTATATTTTCTCAAATTATCACATATTTTTTT